>CM045731.1:12215000-12387500 GCA_024760905.1 Plotosus lineatus | reverse complement strand
AACCTAATTAGGAGCATGGGGAGGTTGGCACCCAACTCAGCTGACTCCAGGTGAGGGTATGGTACACCCTGCACAACTCACACAGCCACACAGCCATTTACACTCACACCTACACCGAGGGGAGATTTGGTCCACTCAATTAACCAACTGTGCATGTTTTTGGGCTGTGTGAGAAAACCCACACAAGCATGGGGAGAACATGCAAATTCTACACAGAAATGCCGAGGCTGGGAACTGAATCCAGGCCTTCTTGCTGTGAGGCTAACCACTATACCACCGTGCTGCCTGTTCTGATTTCTGCTTTTTTTCATTTCCTACTTTATTTATATTTAATAATTATTAATGTGTTCTTGGATCAGATAATTCCTGTTACTGCAGTCAGTCATGAGGGCATGAGTACATGAATGAGTGTGTGTGTGTGTGTGTGTGTGTGTGTGTGTGTGTAAGGAGAGAGAGAGAGAGAGAGAGAGAGAGAGAAAAGCAGACATTGGATTCTTCAGTATTCATTCGTCACATAAAGGTAATAGCACTTCTTTTTACTGGTGGTTAATTCGTGACAAAAATCCCCATAGTCTAGAGATTTTAACTTACTCTCACACACATACTCTCTCTCTCTCTCTCTCTCTCACACAGACACGCAGAGAGAGAGAGAGAGAGAGACACACACACACACACACTCATACACACCTCTTCAGGCTAAAAGGCTCTTCTCATAATTATTTCCCTGATGTCTGAATTACTTTACTGCTCCTCAAATTTATGTGTGTGGGGTATGTTTAAGCTTCCTTTGTCCTGTTCTAGAGAAGTGTGTGTGTGTGTGTGTGTGAAACATATTGAGCAGACAAGTGTGACTGTGATTAATGCAATATTACTGTCTGTCTTCCTTTTGGCTTTTTCCCTTTTACTCAGGAGTCGCCACAGCGAATCATCTGATTCGCACGTTTGATTTGGCAGAAGTTTTTACGTCAGATGCCCTTCCTGTCACAACCCTTGACAGTAAGGGACAGAAACACGCTGACAACTTTGCAGTCTACTCTTTACGAAAGTCAGCAATGGTTCTTTTACATGTCTCTCACCATAGACAGTGAGAGACATGGCCCACCTTTGATAACCCAGTTAGCTGCACTGGGGGGGGACAGTGACAACCTTGTGGAGAGTGGGACTCGAACCCCCAACCTTTGGATCAGCAATCCAGCGCCCTATACCACTAGACCACCACTGCCCCCGATTAAAGCAATATTACTACGCTCTGCAATGATACTCTGAGATAGTCTAAACCAGTGCTGTAGTGTGTAGGGAGGAGCATTGTGTGGGAGCAACAGAGACGAGTTCAGGAACTTAGAGTTGTGTTCGGGAAGAAGTAACTGGGTGTGAGAGAGAGAGAGAGAGAGAGATGCAAAAATATTGATAGGGCAAGTCAAAGAAGCAGAAATAGTTCAAAGACAGATATAAAAACAGACATAGACAAAAACAGAGATAGACACATATTGAAACATGAGTCTTCACTTTACTTCAACATAGTGATATTCAATATCTCTGAACATCAATTTTATATGATAATGGCCATCTAAACTTAATAAATAAATAAATAAATAAATAAGTAAACAGGCTAACTGATTTAACATCAGTCTACTCTGAACTAGCCAGCTAACCGTTCTAATTAATGTTAATTTAGTCTTTTCCTCCATAGACATTACTCGTATTTATGGTAGCATACCAGCAAGTCTTTCACAATGATTATAGAACTATCCGCACTTTAGCTATTATCATATACATCAGCTTAACATGGTCAAGTATACAAACCTGTAACAGGAGTAGCATGTTAATAATTAGGAGCCAACAATAAATTTCCTGATGGATTTAGTTTCTGGGGGCATGGTGGAGTAGTGTTTAGCACGTCTATCTCACAGCAAGAAGGTTCTGGGTTTGATTTCCTGCTAATGTGTTTCTGCGTGGAGTTTGCCTGCCCTCCCTGTGCTTCCGCTGGTTTCTGCTGGGTACTCCGGTTTCCTCCCACAGTCGAAAAGCATGCATAGTAGGCAAAGAGGATGGAGGGGGAAATATATAGAGATAAAAAACGGAATGAAGAAGAAAGATAAACAGAAAAACAGTGCAAGCAGTCAGAGTCAGAGAGGTGGACAAGTAAACAAATAAAGACAGACAGAGAGATGTTGGTGGAGGGCTTTATTCAGAATCAGACAGCAGCTCAAATTTGCATCTTTCCCAGTCTCTCTTTGTCAATGTTTCTCTTGCTCTCTTTTATATGCTTCATCTCGCTTTCAGGGTTTGGCTGTGCTTCTTATCAACAATTGAAAATAACCCTGCCTGCTGTTTGGCATTTCAGCATGCACTCCCAATGGTGACATTGCAACAGCCTGAAGAGAGGAAAGGAGGATAGAGAGAGGGGGCAGACAGAAAAAGGGAGAGAGAGGAAGGGATGAATGAGAATGAGGAAGGTAAAGATGAAGGAAGGAAAGATGGAAAAGGGACAAGGGAATGGAGAGATCAAAGTGCACTCGTCCATTCCATCTGCATAAAGGAATATCCTTATGAGGTGCCAAGTACAGAGAAAGAGACAGAAAAAAATGAGTCTGAGTGAGAGAGAGAAAGAAAGAGAGGCAGAGACAGAGAGAGCAGGCAGAAGCTGTATGGAACTTTGTGTTATGTAACCCTGTATGTGTCTGATCTCATTCACCTTTTACCACACAGAGTAGAGAGTTCATTTACAGCTACCTTCTATCCCTTATAGATGTAAGAGAGATGTGTGTTTTGAAGAGGAAGATGATAAAGAGAGATTTTTTTAATTTATATAAAATTATATATATATATATATATATATATATATACTGTCTTCCTTTCGGCTTTTTCCCTTTTACTTGGGGGTCGCCACATTTGCATTTGGGTCTGATTCGCACATTTGATTTGGTAGAGGTTTTTACGTCGGATGCCCTTCCTGTCACAACCCCTTTTTTAGCAAGGGACAGAAACACGCTGACGGCTTTGAAGCCGACTCTGTACAAAAGTCAGCAATGGTTCTTTTACATGCCTCTCACCATAGACAGTGAGAGACATGGCCCACCTTTGATAACCCAGTTAGCTGCACTGGGGTGGACAGTGACAACCTTGTGGAGAGTGGGACTCAAACCCCCAACCTTTGGATCAGCGATCCAGCGCCCTATACCACTAGACCACCACTGCCCCCGATTAATGCAATATTACTACGCTCTGCAATGATATATATTAAAAATAAATTAAAAAAAAAAAAAATGAAACAGTTTAGGTTTACAGGGACATGTCCCTTGCAGCCAGACCTGGGAGTGGAGCCCGCAGGAGAATGAATGGTGACCAGGATTAATATAACTTTATAAGATGACGCATGGGGAATAAAGGGGGTAGATCAGGTCTAATTCCTGTCAGGATCTCTCCATGGGTATATAACAAAAACCTGATGCTTGAACTTCAATCCAAAACCAAAGGTGGTTCAGAGACTCCATCTGTTCAACAGAGAAAGACTCAGAAAACCGAACCCTGAATGTAAATAAGCAGGAAACAAGATTTCCTATTTTCATACCTGCCTTCAGGTATGTGCCCCTTGTGGAGCAACACACAGCCAAGGAATCCTGCCTCTTCAAAAAACTGATCACGTACATCTTCAGCCCCCAACAGATCCAGCCCCAGATGCAAAGTATGAGCATCACTGTAGGGGTTCTTGTCAACCAGATGTTCTTGAGCTTTCAGCGGCATCTTGTTCTCCAACTGAGATTTCACAATTCACAATGGCTGAATGTGGCTCAGCTCCAAGATTTGTGCCTGCTGTGGTTTCTGCTGAAAAAAAAAAACATCACAGAGGCGGATTCGTCAATTGGCCCCTGAAAGGAGCAGCTGAATTGGATCAAAACTAGCAATAACTAAAATTAACTGTGCCATCTTCTGTCTCATCCTTTAACTTCACTGCTTTCTTTTCTGAAGAACAGATCTGAGACCAGATGCTGGTGCTGTGAGAAGCCTGAAAATTACAACCATCAGTGTCATGAAAGATCCTAGAAACCAAATTATTACAGATGGAAAACAGGAGCAACCTGGTGATGAGAAAGTTAAGAAAAAATGAGACAAAAGTTCCTTACAGGCCCCTTCCTTCTGAGTAGGAGGAAGATGTGGAAACGCAGAACTTATCAAATCAGAGCAGTAGATTGGTCGTTAATCCAAGTGGACACCTTTATCATGCCATTCTATTCTTACTGCACTGCTCCTCATTTACTGCATCATTCCACACTTACCACACTATTCTACCTTTATTGCATTGTTTTACCTTTCATACACTGATGTGCCTTTACTGCACTGTTCTATTTTTACCACACCATTATTCTCTTATCGCACTGTTCTATCTTTCTGCATAATTCTTCCTTTTCCATACTGTTCTTCCTTTTAGGGCACTCTTTACCACACCATTCTACACTTAACTCAGTGATATTCACTTCCCACACCAATCTACCGTTACTGCACTGCTCTAATGTGCCAGAGTTACAATTATAGTTAACAATATATGTCTTTGACAGTCAGAGTCCTAAGGGTAACTTTATAGGGGTGTGGAAATGATTGAAGATAATGTCTGATGCTGTAATATGCTCTGGTTCCATCCCAATATGGTGTGGTGATGTATCCTACAGCAAGCAATGGTTGCTGAACTGCTAGATGTCCTAGTGGTGTTCCGAAAACAACATGGGCTTTATAAATAATTGGAGTACTTCTGAGAATAAACCTATCCTGGTATGGCAGGATGGTATCCATCCCACTCGGGAGGGTGCTGCTCTCATTTCTTGCAGCAGAGCACATAGTCTAAGAACAGGAGTAGTCAGTCAGTGACTATCCAGAGGGGCCAGAGAGCAGACAAATAGGCTAATCTGAGCAACTGCTTGCTGCACTGAGTTGTCACTCAAGGTCAAGGTCAATGCTACAGAAACTGTCTGTTTTCTGAAATAAAACTTTCAGGGCTTGTTCTAGTAGTTTTATGAACATAAATATAAATCATACTTAATCTGCAGCCTGCAGCTTTGATCTAAAGACAGGGTTGTTAAATGTTAGCCCTTACATCTAAAGTGCTTACTGTTAATGAAATCATACTGATCAGTTTAGTGCAATGGGTTTAACAGAAACATAGATTAACCCCAATGAGTGTGTCACGTTAAATGGAACAAGACCCCCTGGATATAGTTATATACACCAAGCTTTGTTATACAAAAAACTAGACAATAATTGAACACATTTTGAATTCTACTGTATATACTAACATTATATGTGTTCCTGGAAAAAGTACGCCCACTCAGCTCATTTGTGTTAATTTTCTGTAACTGCTTAATTCTAATTAGGGTCGCAGGGAGGCTGGCACCCAATGCGAGGGCAGAGTACTCCTTGGACAGCTCGCCAGGCCATCACAGGCTGGAAACAGACTAACGGCTTTGCAGCCTACTCTTGTCGAAAGTCAGCAATGGTTCTTTTACATGCCTCACACCATAGACATGGCCCGCCTTTGATAACCCAGTTAGCTGCACTGGGTGGGGTCGGTGACAACCTTGTGGAGAGTGGGAATCGAACCATAACCTTTGTGTCAGCGATCCACCACTGCCCACGCACTAAATGATATTATTAAAATGTTATGCGACAAAAAGGGCATCGGCATAAAACTTTTGCAAAAATACACTATGCGAAGTGCCAATACTAATTTCATACCGGATCGGTCGAGGCCCGAGTTAACAACGACCGCCATCAGTGCTGTCAACCAACAGGGTGCTGGTGGAAATTGGACTACTGTTGGTCAAAGAAGGACAGGTCAAAAAAGGAGAGGCCGAAGAAGGAGAGGCGTGTCCATAGGCGGAGAAAGAAGAGGAAAGGCATGAGTCTAAGATGGAGAGTAAGGACTTTGAATGTTGGAACTATGAAAGGAAAAGGTAGAGAGCTGGCTGACATGATGCAGAGGAGGAAGGTGGACATACTGTGTCCAGGAGACCAGGTGGAAAGGTAACAAGGCTAGAAGCTTAGGAGAAGGGTTTGAGATGTTTTTTTCATGGTGTGGATGGGAAGAGAAATGGAATAGGAGTCATCTTCAAGGAGGAGTTTGCCAGGAATATTCTAGAATTGAAAGAAGTGTCAGACAGAGTGATGAGTCTCAAGTTAGAAATTGAAGGTGTAATGTTCAATGTTGTCAGTGCTTATACCCCACAGGCAGGATGTGAGTTAGAAAAGAAGGAGAGCTACTGAAGTAAGTTAGATGAAGTGATGCAGAGTACCCCCAGAGGTGAAAGAGTGGTCATTGGGGCAGACTTCAATGGACATGTTGGTGTAGGCAACAAGGGGAACGAGGAAGTGATGGGCAGGTTTGGTATCCAGGACAGGAACAAAGAAGCACAGATTTTGATAGATCTTGCAAAAAGGATGGAAATGGCTGTGATGAATACTTTCTTCCATAAGAGACAGGAGCATAGGGTGACTTATAAAAGCGGAGGTAGGAGCACACAGGTAGACTACATCTTGTATACGCGATGTAATTTGAAGGAAGACAGTGATTGCAAAGTAGTAGTGGGTGAGAGTGTTGTCAAACAGCATAGGATGGTGGTGTGCAAGATGACGCTGATGGTGAGGAAGGTGAAGAAGGCAAAGGCAGAGCAGAAGACAAAGTGGTGGAAGCTTAAAAAAAGAAGAGTGTCCTGTTGTCTTCAAGGAGGAGTTAAAACAGGCTTTGGGTGATCAGGAAGTGCTGTGGACAACCACAGAAAATGTCATCAGGGACACAGGTTGGAGAGTACTTGGTGTGTCCTCTGGAAGGACAGTAGGTAAAAAGACTTGGTGGTGGAATGGTGCAGGAGTGTGTACAAAGGAAGAGGTTAGCTAAGAAAAAGTGGAACATTGAGAAGACCAAAGAGCGCAAACAGGAGTACAGGGAGACACAGTGTAAGATGAAGGTAGTGGTGTCAAAGGCCAAACAGAGGGCATATGATGACTTGTATGCTAGGTTGGACGGTAAGGAGGGAGTAAATGATTTATACAGGTTGGCACAGCAGAGAAATAGAGATGGGAAAGACCTGCAGCAACTTAGAGTGATTAAGGACAGAGAGCGAAATGTATTGACTTATGACAGAAGTATGCTGGGAAGATAGAAAGAGTACTATGAAGAGCTGATGAATGAGGAAAATGAGAGAGAGAAAAAAGAGTAGAAGAGGTGACTGTTTAGGACCAAGAAGTAGCAAAGATTAGTAAGGGTGAAGTGAGGAGGCCATTGAAGAGGATGAAGAGTGGAAAGGCAGTTGGTCCTGATGACATACTGGTGGAGGCATGGAAGTGTCTAGGTGAGGTAGCAGTAGATTTTCTGACATAAACATTCAACAAGGTCTTAGAGAGTTTGCCGAAGGAATGGAGAAGTCTGCTGGTGCCCATTTTTGAGAACAAGGGAGACATGCAGAGTTGTGGCAAGTACAGAGGGATAAAGTTGATGAGCCATACGATGATGTTATGGCAAAGAATAGTGGAGGGGGAATGCAGCCGTGAGGGGGAATGCAGCCGTGAGGGGGGGGCACAAACCAGTGTCTCTCCCTCACGCCGGTCCCAAGCCCGGATAAATGCAGAGGGTTGCGTCAGGAAGGGCATCCGGCGTAAAACAAATGCCAAATAAACTATGCGAATAACAAGAAAGAATGACATACCGGATCGGTCGAGGCCCGGGTTAACAACGACCGCCATCAGTGCCGTCAACCAACAGGGTGCTGATGGAAATTGGACTACTGTTGGTCGAAGACGTCGAAGAAGGAGAGGCGGGAGGCGTGTCCGTTGCCAGAGAGAGAAGAGGAAAGGCATGAGTCTAGGACTGAAAGTAGGGACTTTGAATATTGGAACTATGACAGGAAAAGGTAGAGAGCTGGCTGACATGATGCAGAGGAGGAAGGTGGACATACTGTGTGTTCAGGAGACCAGGTGGAAAGGTCGCAAGGCTAGAAGCATAGGAGCAGGGTTTAAGCTGTTTTATCACGGTGTGGATGGGAAGAGAAATGGAGTCAGAGTCATCTTGAAGGAGGAGTTTGCCAGGAATGTTCTAGAAGTGAAAAGAGTGTCAGACAGAGTGATGAGTCTCAAGTTAGAAATTGAAGGTGTGATGGTCAATGTTGTTAGTGCTTATGCCCCACAGACAGGATGTGAGCGAGAAGAGAAGGAGAGATTCTGGAGGAGTTAGATGAAGTGATGCAGAGTACCCCAGAGGTGAAAGAGTGTTCATTGGGGCAGACTTCAATGGACATGTTGGTGCAGGAAACAGAGGGGACGAGGAAGTGATGGGTAGGTTTGGTATCCAGGACAGGAACGCAGAAGGACAGATGTTGGTAGATTTTGCAAAAAGGATGGGAATGGCTGTGGTGAATACTTTCTTCCAGAAGAGAGAGGAGCATAGGGTGACTTATAAAAGTGGAGGTAGGAGCACACAGGTAGACTACATCTTGTGCAGGCGATGAAATTTAAAGGAAGTCAGTGACTGCAAAGTAGTAGCGGGTGAGAGTGTTGCCAAACAGCATAGGATGATGGTGTGCAGGATGATGCTGATGGTGAGGAAGGTGAAGAAGGCAAAGGCAGAGCAGAAGACAAAGTGGTGGAAGTTGAAAAAGGAAGAGTGTCGGGTTGTCTTCAAGGAGGAGTTGAAACAGGCTTTGGGTGGTCAGGAAGTGCTTCCAGATGACTGGACAACTACAGCGAATGTGATCAGGGAGACAGGTAGGAGAATACTTGGTGTGTCATCTGGAAGGAAAGTAGATAAGGAGACTTGGTGGTGGAATGAGGAAGTGCAGGAGTGTGTACAAAGGAAGAGATTAGCTAAGAAGAAGTGGGACATTGACAAAACCGAAGAGAGTAAACAGGAGTACAGGGAGACACAGCGTAAGGCAAAGGTAGCAGTGTCAAAGGCCAAACAGAGCGCGTTTGATGACTTGTATGCTCGGTTGGAAAGTAAGGAGGGAGAAAATGATTTATACAGGTTGGCACAGCAGAGAAATAGAGATGGGAAGGACGTGCAGCAAGTTAGATTGATAAAGGACAGAGAGGGAAATGTATTGACTGATGACAGAAGTGTGCTGGGAAGATGGAAAGAGTACTTTGAAGAGCTGATGAATGAGGAAAATGAGAGAGAAAAAGAGTAGAAGAGGTGACTGTTGAGGACCAGGAAGTAGCAAAGATTAGTAAGGGTGAAGTGAGGAGGGCATTGAAGAGGATGAAGAATGGAAAGGCAGTTGGTCCTGATGACATACCGGTGGAGGTATGGAAGTGTCTAGGAGAGGTAGCAGTAGATTTTCTGACAAGAACATTTAACAAGGTCTTAGAGAGTGAGAGGATGCCAGAGGAATGGAGGAGAAGTGTGCTGGTGCCCATTTTTAAGAACAAGGGAGACGTGCAGAGTTGTGGCAACTACAGAGGGATAAAGTTGATGAGCCATACGATGAAGTTATGGGAAAGAATAGTGGAAGCTAGACTAAGGGCAGAAGTCAGCATTTGTGAACAACAGTTTGGTTTCATGCCCAGAAAGAGCACCACAGATGCAGTGTTTGCCTTGAGGATGTTAATGGAGAAGTACAGAGAAGGTCAGACAGAGCTGCATTGTGCCTTTGTGGATCTGGAGAAAGCATATGACAGGGTGCCGAGAGAAGAACTGTGGTATTGCATGAGGAAGTCTGGAGTGGCAGAGAAGTATGTTAGAGTGGTGCAGGACATGTATGAGAGATGTAAGACAGTGGTGAGGTGTGCTGTCGGTGTGACAGAAGAGTTCAAGGTGGAGGTGGGACTGCATCAAGGGTCAGCTCTCAGCCCCTTCTTGTTCGCTATGGTGATGGACAGGCTGACAGACGAGGTTAGACAAGAATCCCCATGGACTATGATGTTTGCAGATGACATTGTAATCTGTAGTGAGAGCAGAGAACAAGTGCAGGAAAATCTAGAGAGGTGGAGGTATGCACTGGAAAGGAGGGGAATGAAGATTAGCCTCAGTAAGACAGAATACATGTGCATGAATGCCAAGGACAAAAGAGGAACGATGAGATTACAGGGAGCAGAGATAAGAAAGGTGGAGGATTTTAAGTACTTAGGCTCAACAATCCAGAGCAATGGAGAGTGTGGAAAAGAGGTCAAGAAGCGTGTGCAGGCAGGTTGGAATGGTTGGAGAAAAGTGTCCGGTGTGATGTGTGATAGGAGGGTATCGGCAAAAATGAAAGGAAAAGTGTACAAGACGGTGTTGAGGCCAACGATGCTGTATGGGTTAGAAACAGTGGCCCTGGGGAAAAGACAGGAGGCAGAGTTGGAGGTTACAGAGATGAAAATGTTGAGGTTCTCTTTGGGAGTAACGAGGATGGATAGGATTAGGAATGAGCACGTCAGAGGGACAGCACATGTAAGACGTTTTGGAGACAAAGTCAGAGAGGCTAGATTGAGATGGTTTGGACATGTACAGAGGAGGGATAGTGAGTATATTGGTAATAGGATGCTGAGGCTGGAAGACCAAAGAGACGATTCATGGATGTGGTAAAGGAGGACATGAAGGTCGTTGGTGTAAGAGAAGAAGATGCAAAGGATAGGGTGAGATGGAGGCAGATGATTCGCTGTGGCGACCCCTGAAGGGAAAAGCCGAAAGGAAAAGAAGAAGAGACTAAAGGCAGAGGTCAGCATTTGTGAACAACAGTTTGGTTTCATGCCAAGAAAGAGCACCACAGATGCAATGTTTGCTTTGAGGATGTTAATAGAGAAGTACAGAGAAGGCCAGAGGGACCTGCATTGTGCCTTTGTGGATCTGGAAAAAGGATATGACAGACTGCCGAGAGAGGAACTGTAGTATTGCATAAGGAAGTCTAGAGTGGCAGAGAAGTATGTTCGAGTGGTGCAGGACAGTTATGCGAGATGTAAGACAGTGGTGAAGTGTGCTGTCAGTGTGACCGAAGATTTCAATGTGGTGTGGGACTGCATCAAGGATCAGCTCTGAGCCCCTTCTTGTTTGCTATGTTGATGGACAGGCTGATAGATGGGGTGAGACAAGAATCTCCATGGACTATAATGTTTGCAGATGACATTGTGATCTGTAGTGAGAGCAGAGAACAAGTGGAGGAAAATCTAGAGAGGTCGAGGTATGCCCTGGAAAGGAGTGGAATGAAGGTTAGCCTCAGTAAGACAGAATACATGTGTGTGAAAGACAAGAACCCAAGTGGAATGGTGAGATAAAGAAGGTGGAGGATTTTAAGTACTTACGCTCAACAATTCAGAGCAATGGAGAGTGTGGAAAAAAGGTGAAGAAGCGTGCTCAGGCAGGTTGAAATGGTTGGAGAAAAGTGTCCGGTCTAATGTGTGATTAGAGAGTATCAGCAAGAATGAAAGGAAAAGTGTACAAGACTGTGTTGAGGCCAGCAATATTGTATGGTTTAGAAACAGTGGCACTGGGGAAAAGACAGGAGGCAGAGCTGGAGGTAGCAGAGATGAAAATGTTGAGGTTTTCTTTCGGAGTAACGAGGATGGTTAGGATCAGGAATGAGTATATCAGAGGGACAGCACATGTCAGAGGTTTTGGAGACAAAGTCGGAGAGGCTAGATTGATATGGTTTGGACATTTACACAGGAGGGATAGAGAGTATATCGGTAGTAGGATGCTGAGGTTGGAACTACCAGGCAGAAGGCCTAGAGGAAGACCAAAGAGGAGATTTATGGATGTGGTGAAGGTAAGAGTAGTAAGAGAGTAAGAGTAGACGATGCAGAGGTTAGGGTGAGATGGAGGCAGATCATTCGCTGTGGCGACCCCTGAGGGGAAAAGCCGAAAGGGAAAGAAGAATAAATTTTAAATTTAACATATGTTAATATGTTTAATATTAATAATGTCAATTTGTTCCTTTTATTTGCACCTTCAATCAATCATTCCAGACTAAAAACCATGCACACAAGTCCAAACCACAGTGATTATAACTTCAAAACTTTACGACAGGAACATGAAAACAGAAAAAATAAAGTAAAAAAGTTAGAATAATTAAAAAAAATTGAAATCAAAATAAACTAATGTCTCACGGGTCACCACGGGTGGAGTTTGAGTCCTCTAAGTCATAACAACACTGCCTGAGCACACAGGAAAGGTTGATCATGCTGGGCTCACTTCCACTTGTTTCTCTAGCCGCAGGGTGGTTACAGGTATCGATGTGCATGTAACCGGAGGGCAACTGGTCTGCTGGGTTGGGGTCGATGCTCTCTTGCAGACAACGTTGATTGTTGTGGTCACAGTGGTGGTATCCACCTCGCTTCTTTAGGTAACCAAACAGGCACGGGTGGACCTGACAGCTGCGTGATCCACGGTGTCGGTGGGGGTGGCCAGTAGTGCTGCTGATGCCACTGGTGGTGTAGAGGTTGTCATCAAAGCTGCTGGTAGCGATGCTGCAAGTGCTGCAGAGGAGGCTGGAGCTGCTGCGACCACTGCTGTGTAGGAGGTGATTGTTCCTGCGGCTGTGTCTCCAAGGGTTCAGCTCTGTCCAAGCATTCGTTCGGCAGTTCTTGGATTTTCATTTTGGCATGCCTGTACAACAGATTAGGTAGATTATGCAGTAGAGCTGCCACCCAACTGGTGAAACTCACCCTCTCGGACTCATCGGCCATCCATACCTCCCTTCTCTAGTTCACCAGCTGTTCGGCTACTGCGAGAATCTGGTCAGCTCTGTCGTCAAGGCTGGACATTGGAAATCCAGACCTTGCCAAGGTGGGCCTGGATGCTGCGGTGGCAGGCGTTGCATCGAGGGGGCTGACGGGTGTTGCTTTTTCTGCCAGGTCCATCTGTGCATTTTCCTGTGACCCTTCTGGCATTGATGGGTCACAGGACAATGGATGCATGGACTTGGATGCTGCGGTGGCAGGCATTGCATCGAGGGGGCTGACGGGTGTTGCTTTTTCTGCCAGGTCCATGTGTCCATTGTCCTGTGACCCCTCTGGCATTGATGGCAGTGGAGGTTCTCCAGTAATGTTGGGGGTGGAAACGCCGGCGCCAGCTGCAGCAGCAATCTTTGCCTTGAGAGAGACCACATTCCTCCGCTGTACCTCGACTATGTGTGGACATAGGAAGCTAAAGTTGTCATATATCCACTGGTCCCTCTGCGATATGTTGACATCAGCTATTGATATTTTAATTGTGAAACCAGCAAAATGGTGTTTACAGTTGAGGATTATTTTAAATCCGCCACTCCTGAGAAAGTCGGTGCTTTGCACAAATCTGATTTGTTGCAAATCTCTAATCATTTCGAACTTGAGGCAAAACCTGCGATGAGGAAATTTTAAATTTTGAAAATTATTTTGAACCATTATATTGCTGAGGGAGAATTTGATCGGGAAGTTTTGACCTTGGTTAAAGAGGAAAATACGGACCATTTGGAATTAAAGAGAATGGAAATGGAGTTGAAAAAAATGGAAATTGAGTCTCAGGTTCAAAAAGAAAAATAAATTGAACTGAGAAGATTGAAAGTTGAGGCTCAAGTTCAAAAAGAAATTGAATTTGGAAAATTGGAAATTCAGGCTCAAAAAGCAAAAGAAAAAGAAGAAATTGAGTTAAGAAAATTTGAACATGAAAAGAAATTGAATTTAAAAAGATTGAACATTCTTCCACTCCTTCTGCACATTCTTCTTTCGATCTTACAAGGCCACCAGACTTGTCCCACCTTTCAATGAAAAAGAAGTAGATAAATATTTTCTTCATTCTTGAGGTGGGTGAAAACCTCAAGGGGCCAAAGGAGTCATTTACTATGCTATTGCAAATAGTTTTAAGGGAGAAAGCTCAGGATACATTTTCGGCCCTTTCTGTAGAGCAAAGTTCTAATTATGGTTTTGTTAAAAGGACCGTTCTGAAAGTTTACAAGTTAGTGCCCGAAGCTTATCATCAGAAATTCAGAAATGCTCTTAAAAGGGACCATGAAACCTTTGTGGAATTTGATAGGGAAAAGGAAACCTTGTTTGATAAATGGTGTAGTTCTAAGGAGGTTTCCAATTTGGATAGTTTGAGGTAGTTTTGATAGAGGATTTCAAGCAGTGTGCTAGTTCTGAGCTTAAGACTTATTTGGATGAACAAAAAGTTAATGTTTTAGATGATGCGGCGGTGTTGGATGATGATTATATTTTGACTCCCAAGAGTTCTTTTCGGTCTCCAGGTTTCTCCAAGTTTTCTCACCATAAGGGATTTTCTCCAAGTATGACTTCAAGTCATGTGGGTTCTCGTAATGGTACAGGTTCACATACTTCTGACAAGCAGTCACGTTCTTTGTCTAAACCTAAGACTTCCAGTGACTCTGATCCTGTTTGTGCTTATTTTAAGAAGCCAGTTCGTTTAATTTCTGCATGTTACAAACTCAAGTTAAAAAACCAGTCCACAGGTTCCCCAAATGCTTGTGTGTCTAGCATGCCTTAGTCTTTCTTTCAAGGTGGTTCCAAGGAGAGCATTGTTTGTGAAAATAAGATTTCAGGTTCTGTGGTTCTGAAGGAGTATCTATCTTTCATTTCTTATGGCTTTGTTTCACTTATAGGAGATAATTCTACCCTATGGCCCGTTACTATATTGAGGGATACTGGAGCGCTTCAATCTCTGATTTTGAAGGATGTTGTGCCTTTTTCTGTTCAATCTTCAGCTAATTCCAATGTTTTACTCAAAGGTATAAGTGACGGTTCTCTTGCTCCTCACAATTTTGTCAATTTGACTTTAGACCTGATTTCTGGGTAGGTTAAAGTGGGTGTCCTCGATGCTCTCCCAGTTCCAGGTGTTGATTTTTTGATTGGTAATGATCTTATGGGGGGTAAAGTTGTAACTGATCCTATTATCACTGTTTCTCCGGAAACTTCAGATTGCATGGAAAAGTTGGAGGAGGATTTTCCTGGTATTTTTCCTTCTTGTGCTGCAACTTGTTCATTGTCGAAAGACATTTCTTCCAAGACTTTCAAGACTTCCAAAACTCCCAAGGCTTCCAAGAATTCTTTGTTGTATGATTCCATTTGTGATTTGTCAGATACGTTTATGGATCATTCTTTTTGTGAGGTAGAGGCTGATGACTTATCTGCAAAGGGTAATACCTCTTCAGGTCTTCTTGATAAGTCTGACAGCCTGTCCGATGGTGATCAAATTCTTTCCAGAAAGCAGCTTATTAATTCTCAGTGTGAAAATGTTAAGTTGCAGAAGTTGGCTAGTAATGCAGTTTCTTTTGAGGAGGTTCGTAGGGATCCAGTTTGCTATTACTTCAAGGATGGTGTTTTGATGAAGAAGTATAGGTCGCCGGATATTCTTGCGGAGGATGAATGGAAATTACATCACCAAATTGTTGTTCCAAAATTATTCTGACATCATTTACTTGAATTGGCACACGAAAGTCCCATGGCAGGTCATTTGGGTGTAAACAAAACTTTGGGGAAAATTTTGCCACATTTCTTTTGGCCCAGTTTGAGAAAAGATGTGGCTGAATTTTGTAAAACCTGTCGGGCATGTCAAATTGTTGGTAAGCCAAATCAGAAAATTCCTCCCGCACCTTTAAAACCAAAACCGGCTTTTGAGGAACCTTTCAGTAGAGTAATCATTGATTGTGTTGGTCCATTGCCAAAAACTCTCAGTATCTTCTTACCATAATGTGTGCTTCAGCCAGGTTTCCTGAAGCAATTCTCATTTGAAGGATTGTCGCTCCTGTGATTATGAAGGCTTTGATCAAGTTTTTCCACCTTAGTTGTGGTGCCAAGTGTTGTTCAGTCAGATCAGGGCTCTAATTTTATGTCTAAAGTGTTCCAACAGGCTATGTATCAATTAGGCATTCAACAGGTTAAATCTAGTAATTATCATCCTAAGTCGCAGGGAGCTTTAGAGAGATTTCATCAAACTTTGAAGAATATGATCAAGACTTGTTGCTTAGAGACAGAGACTTGGGGTGGCGGGGTGGAAAAATCTTCCACCAACAGGAGAAGTAAGGCGTCTCATTCCCTCCGCTAGCCTGTGGGAGATCCTTGGGCAAGATCGAGCACCCACTTAGCCCTCCATGCCAGGGTTTCGGTGAAGTCATGGAGATTGCATGGCATGAGTTTTTCCTGTTGCCTTGCAGGTTGGCCTTGAATGGTTAAGGCTAAGGGAGGAAACCGCGACAGAAAATCCAGAGTGGAGCCCCGTAGGCTGTTAGAAGGCGTATCTCGTCCCTTTCCGGCAACTCCTGCACCCTCGATGAGTCTCCAACTGTCTTGACTCTGTCTTGCCGTGGGATCAGGCTCATCAGGATGAGAGAGTGAGGCTGGTGCTGCGCAAGCCTCCTTCACTTTAATCCAACTTCAGCACAAGTCATGGCAACACCACCATGGACAACCCTTTACCCTCAAAGTCCTGTGGCGATGGGGGAATGGCGAAGCAGCAGGTGCGGAATCACTGGAAGCTGTAGCTGCAATCCTGCACACAGGCGGCTCAGGCCATATGGTCGTTCTTCTCTGATTGGGACAGCAGGGAAGTTCGGCAGCCCCCTGAGTGACCAGGCAGCCCTATTTAGGATAGCTCTGCCTGCCTCCGTAGTCTGAGGACAGAGCTAGAAAAGGTGCTCTAGACATAGCCTGTTCCACAACCACCTGGCCAGCATACCGCGGCTGGCGAGTTCCCATCTTGCGGTCAAAATCATAAGAAAATAGCCAATAAAATATTCAAGCTCACCCTTTCATCATGGAACATTATAATTCTTCTCGACTCAACCACCTGTAATTCAGGGAGACCAGAAAGACATACGGCCCTCATAGCCAGAGAACTTGCCCGCTACAATGTCGACATCGCAACCCTCAGTGAAACACGCCTTCCCGACAAAGGCCAGCTCAGTAAGATTGGAGGCGGCTCCACCTTCTTTTGGAGCGGCCACAGCAATAAAGAGCGACGTGAGGCTGGTGTCGGATTTGTGATTAAAGACCATCTTGTACGAAAACTTGATTGTATACCAGAAGGCATCAATGACCACCTCATGAAACTTAAGTTACCCCTGGACAGGGGAAGATCCGCAACCCTCATTAGTGCTTATGCTCCCACCATAACAAACTTTGAAGACACTAAGGAGGAGTTCTATGAAGAACTGGATCATCTCGGAAGTGTAACAGTAATGGTCTCCTCCTGCTCAGAACGTTTGGCACCTATGGCTTAGCCATCACCAACACCATGTTCCGCCTTCCAACCCATAATAAAACGTCCTGGATGCACCCTCGATCTAAGCATTGGCATCTCATCGACTACATCATTGTCAGAGCAAAGGACAGGCGGGATATGTGACTAAGGCAATGTGTGGTGCTGACTGTTGGACAGACCATCGTCTCCCAGTATATATATATATATATTAGTTATATGGCATGTTACCCTTTTGTTAAGACGTTGTCTCTGTGATCTTTGTGTTTACACTGTTTTGCGGACTTATGTAACCATAAGCAAATATGGTTGGTCAGAAGTGTAAGCCTACTAGCATGGGTGCAAGTCTCATACACAGAGATGAATTAACTATCTGCTCAGATCGGCACAATTTTTATATTCATTATCTTTTAGCAGAATCCTAAGAGCATATATTTATTTTATATGAATATTCATTAGGATTTGTACTTGTTCTTTGTATGCATCTCTTGAATAAAGTTTACTTACTTACTTACACAAAAGAAAGAGCTCTCCGCTTTGCTGGGAGACTGCATCAGTGCAGGCTGTGTTGTAAACAAGTTCAACGGCACCCTTGCACATTTGAAAGACCGAAAGTCCGTATAACCCACAGAAAGTACACTACCTTTGCAAGTACACTACTTTCGGTATTGAGCACATCACATATTGTAAGTGTTGATTGACTGTTTTAAGCCTCATGTAAAGTGAATCAGTATAAATAAGTGACTTATTTTAAATTACTGTTGATATTATTTGATATACTTGATATTATTTTACAATGTTATGTTTATAATAATTGATTTAGGGGTGTTTTATGAGATACGATAATGGTATTTATGGATGTATAGTACAGTATGAGCATCATACGTCACACGTCATACATCCTACGTCACTGTAACAACTTACGTTCACTTTCAACTTACGTTCAGCCATCTGGAACCAATAAAAAACCTAAGTCGGGGAGTGTCTGTATAGGATTCTTATACAATTCTGTAGTGCTTAATCAGCCATAGTTTGGGGCTTCCTTAAGGTGTAACTCGAAGGTGGGACCAAAAGTCTACTTGGGGCAGTGGTGGCCTGGTGGTAAAGGTGCTGGATCACTGATCCTAAGTTTGGGGGTTCAAGCCCCACCCTCCACAGGTTGTCACTCTCCCCCAGTGCAGCTAACTGGGTTATCAAAGGCAGGCCATGTCTCTCACTGTCTATGACGTGAGGCATGTAAAAGACCTATTGCTGACTTTTGATAAGAGTAGGCTGCAAAGCCATCAGCGTGTTTCCGCCCTGCGATGGTCTGGTAGGTTGTCCATGGTGTACTATGCCCTCACCCGGAGTGAGCTGGGATGGGTGCCAGCATCCCTGTGACCCTAATGAGGATTAAGTGGTTACAGAAAATGAATGAATGAATGAATAATTGTCTACGTGCTTCAGTTGGACTTGGTTGTTGTAGAGAATCCCTAGCGAGTTCTGTAGTCTTTAATCAACTGTAGTTTCTGGCTTCCTTAAGGTGTGAATTGGAGGCAGGATCCAGAAAGTGTAGAATGAAGGTAACCTTGCTACAAACATTTGTAGCAGGTAGCAACACAGACCATTTATTTAAACAAGTAGTGGTACTTCAATCATTTTTTGGCTTTGTTGAAGTAGAACTGTCAAGCCTAAGGGCAGTAGGCAGGTATTTTAGACCTGTGATGAGGTTAGGCATCCCAGCCATCATGAGCCTCCACTGTTATGTGTGCATGCCACAAAACAGTCAGTAAGAGAAGGACCTGTGTGCCACGCATGCAAAGACTGAAACTAGTTAATTGTGCAGATGAAACTACCAAATTTGTTCAACAGACAAGAAGGCAGACCCAGCAAAGCATTTTGAGTGCAACTAATGCACAGTGAGACACACAGGACACTGCTGGCCATCCACTGCACCCTGACCTATCTCCAGCCATTTTGACTATGTCCTGACATTGGACCCAGATAGACTGTGATGAGAGAGTGAGGCTGATGATCAGCACAACTCTCCCTCACTTAAATTCAAGTCAAGAGCAAGTCATGACTTAATTTATACCACACAACCTCAAGTCCTGAGGCCATGGGCAAGCAGAAAATCAGCAGGTGTAAACACACTGGAAACTAGTCACGGACTTACACACAAGCAGCCCAGGCCACAGAGTTATTCTCTACCGGACCGAAGCAGCAGTTGAGTTCAGCAGCCCCCGGGGTGACTGATCAGCCCTCTTAAAGGTACACTCTGCTCACCTCCATGGAGAAAGGGGCTAGAAAAGGTGCCCTAAACATAGCCTGCTTTACTTCACACTGGCCAGCAAACCGCGGCTGACAAGGATTTTTAAAAGCAGTCAAACAACAAGAAAGATAAAACAGGTGAAGCTCCTCAACCTTGGCACATGGAACGTGCAAACTCTACTGGATAACAAAAGGACAGCCTGACCAGAAAGGAGAACTTGCTACAACATTGGCATATCATCCCTCAGCAAAGCACACCTTGCAAACAAGGGGCAAATCAAAGAGCATGTTTTTTTTCTGGAGTGGAGACAGTAGCACTGAACAGCGAGAGGCAGGCATTGGATTCGCCATGCGATCCCATCTTGTCAGAAACTAATGAAGCTCCCACAGGTTATCAACAATCAGCTGATGTCACTTCAGCTCTGAAATGGAAAAAAGAAAAGTCTGACGCTGATCAGTGCATATGCCTGAACAATGACCAACCCAGAGGACATCAATCTTCATCTATAAAGAACTAGACACCCTCATTGCAGCAGTAGCACAATCTGAGAAGCTTTTTGTCCTTGGGGACCTAAATGCCAGAGTAGGGATCGATCACGAAACCTGGGAAGGGATCATTGGAAGACAAGGCACTAGCAAGTGCAACAGCAATGATCTCCTGCTCCTCAAGTTGTATGCCACCCATGACCTTCTCCTCATCAATGTTAAGCTTGGGATGTGTGCGTAGGACCCAGAGATGCAGGAGACCAAAAGAAAGTTCAAACAATTTATTAAATACGAGGGATAGTAAATTACGGGAATACTAAGTCCAGGGAACTGGTCGAGCATGAAGCAAGAACCAGGGGTCAAAGAGAAAGCAGAGGAGAGTCACGGGGAAAACAATCTTCTGACATTGGAGGGAAGTGCGCCGCTTCCATTCATAGCTGGCAGCTTACTGATTGCAGATAGGGACCAGGTGCACTCTGCTTGGAACTCACCTACCGGCAACTGCCACACCCCTCGCCAGCACCTGCAATGATTCAAGAAGAGTTAATTCCACCAGCCAGCACAGCCCATGACAGTACCCTCCCCCCTTAAGGGGCGCCACCTGACAATCGACCAGGCTTGTCCGGGAACTGGCGATAGAATTCGTCTAATAAATCTGGGTCCACGATTAGGGAGTGGGGAATTCATGAATGCTCTGTGGGACCATACCCCTCCCAGTCCACTAAATACCGAAATCCTCGACCCCGCCTACGTACATCAAGGATACAGTTGACTGTGTATGCAGGATGTCCATCAATCAGTCGGGAAGGAGGTGGTAGGGAGTGGGTGGGGGGTGGGGATGGAGGGGACTTTCTACCATGGGCTTAATTAGGGAAACATGAAATACTGGGTGTACCTTGAGTGAGGGTGGGAGTCTCAGTTGGACAGCGCTGGGGTTTATAATTTTCTCTATTACATAGAGCCCAATGTATCTGAGAGATAGTTTTTTGCAGTCAACTTTCAGGGGCAGGTCCCAGGAGAAGAGCCACACTTGTTGCCCGACCATGTAGGGAGGTGCCGGGGTTCGGTGGCGATTGGCAATCTTCCGGTTTCGGGCCACTGTTCTTTCCAGGGCAGCCCATGCTTCTTTCCAGACCCGGCATGCTATGTGCAACTGTGCCTGGACAGAGGGGACGGCCACCTCGACCTCCTGGCTGGGAAACAGGGTGGCTGGAACCCATTAATCACCATGAAGGGGGATATCTCGGTGGCGGTGCAGATCAGGGAATTGTGTGAGTGTTCGACCCATGGAAGGTGTGTGGCCCAGGAGGCTGGGAGGTGGGAGGCGACGCAGCGCAGGGAGGATCCAAGGCTTTAATTCCGCCTGCCTGTTCGACTGAGGGTGGTAGCCAGAGGTCAAGGTGCAGGAGACTCCCAAGGTGTCGCAGAATTCCTTCCAAACTCTGGATGCAAACTGGGAGCGCCGGTCTGAAACGACGTCCTGGGAGATGCCATGGAGGTGAAAGACATGTTGGATTAGGAGAACAGCTGTTTCCATTGCCGAGGGGAGTTTGGGTAGGGCAACAAAATGGCCCGCCTCAAAGAACCAATCCACAACTGTCAGGATACCCGTGTTGCCCTCAGACAGGGGTAAACCTGTGACGAAATCCACAGCATTGTGCAACCAGGAGTGATGGGGAACGGGTAAGGGTTGGAGGAGACCCGTGGGTGCACTATGGGAGGACTTGCTCCGGGCACAGGTGGGGCAAGCTCCCACAAACTCCCTGGTGTCAGCTGCCATCATTGGCCACCAGAAGAATTGTCGGAGCAGGAAGAGAGTTCAGTGGGCTCCGGAATGGACGGATAACTTTGAGGAGTGAGCCCACTGGAGTGCAGGGGTTCTGGCCGGTGGGGAAACATATAGTCGACCTTGGGGGCACCTGACAGTTTCCGGTTCCCCCTGATGGGTGTCCCAAAACTAGTCATTCTACCTCCCATTGGGCTGCTCAGAGTATACAGGAGGAGGGCAGGATGGTCTCCATGGTAGTTTCTTCACCCGAGGGAGCATCTGGCTTTGTATTCCGGGAGCCAGGTCGGTATGTCAGTGTGAAGTTGAACCTCCCCAAGTAGAGTGACCATCATGCCTGACGGGAGTTCAACCTCTTGCCTGTACGGAGGTAGGATAAGTTTTCATGGTCGGTCCAGACCACGAAGGCATGGGCTGCCCCTTCCAGCCAGTGCCTCCACTCCTGGAGCGCCAAGACCACCACCAGCAGCCCACGATTCCCAACATCATAATTCTGTTCCGCCGGGGACAAGCAACGAGAGAAGAAGGCGCATGGGTGGAGCTTCTGGTCTGTGGGAGACCATTGGGAGAGGACCACCCCTGAGTCCTTGGCTTAAACTTCCACCACAAACTGCAGCGAGGGGTCAGGGTAGATCAGTACGGGCAATGGACGAATTTTTCCTTCAGCCTGTCAAACACCGCTTGAGCACTTGGGGACCACTGGAACGGGGTCTTGGGTGATGTCAACTGTGTGAGAGGTGCTGCTAGGCGGCTGTAGTCCTGCATGAACCGGTGATAGAAGTTTGCGAACCCCAGGGACCTCTGCAGCTGTTTCCGCATCCCTGGGGTCGGCCACTTCGCCACTGCCTTCACCTTCACCCGATCGAGTCCTATCTGCCCCTGCTCCAAGATGAACCCTAGGAACAAGACTGATGGGACATGAAACTCACATTTTTCTGCCTTAACAAACAATCTGTTCTCCAGGAGCCTCTTTACTACTATTCTCACGTGGCAGAGATGTTCGTCTTGGTCTCTAGAGAAGATTAGAATGTCATCCAGGTATACGAATACAAAGCAGTTGAGCACATCGTTGACCAGAACTTGGAAAACAACCGGAGCATTGGTTAGTCGAATGTCATGACCAGGTATTCGAAGTGGCCCAGGGGCATGTTAAAAGCTGTATTCCACTCGGCCCTCTCCCGAATTCGGACTAAGTGGTAGGCATTTCTCAGGTCCAGCTTGGAAAAAATGGTAGCATCTTGGAGAGGGGTGAAGGCCAAATTGATTAGGGGGAGAGGGTACATGTTTTTTATGGTGATCTGGTTCAGGCCCGTGTAATCGATGCAAGGTCTCAGCGTCTTGTCCTTCTTTTCGACGAAGAAGAATGCCACACCTACCGGATAAGATGAGGGCCGAATGAGACCTGCCGCCAGTGACTCACGAATGTATGACTCCATGGCGTCTTACTCCGGCTTGGAGAGGTTGTATAGTCACTGGGAAGGGAGCGTGGAAATTGGAAGTAGGTCAATGGCGCAGTCGTACGGTCGATGAGGAGGTAAGGAGCAAGCCCGGTCCTTGCTGAAAACCTCTTGCAGGTCGTGATATTCTTTTGGGCATGCCAGCTAAGTCCAGATCCTCCAGGTTGACCAGGGTTCGTGAGGCGAGGGAGGGTACGGCCACCATTAGGCAGTGTTGCAGACAGAAGTCACTCCAGCTGTGTATGGTGAGGGTGCGCCAGTCAATGTGGGGATTGTGGGTCTGCAACCATGGCCACTCCAACACTATTGGAGAGAGACAGAGGCAGGGAGAACAAACAGTTCCAAATATTCCTGGTGGTTACCGGACAAACTGAGCTTAACTGGCCTGGTCTTGTGCGTGACACGAGTGATGAGTCAGCCATCTATGGCCACTACCTCCTTGGGGGTCATACACGGGTAGGTCATGGAGCTCAACCATCCCCAGATTGATAAAGTTAGCGTCAGCACCTGAGTCAATAAATACGTCTACAAGATGAGAGTGTTGCGTGGAGTGGAGCGTACCTTGCACTTGCAGGTGCTTTCCGGGTGCTGTGGAGGATCCTCTTGTCACTGTCGGGCTCTGCCATGCAGGGCCTCAGAGGGGGAAATGGCGAGTGAGTTCGAGGTGGGGCCCCCTTCTTGGATTTAGCCCTCTCTCTCACCCGGTTGTCCAGTCTGGTAGACAAGGAGATTAATTCCTCCAGAATAGTCGTCTCATCTCGGGCCACGAGCTTGTCTTTCAGCCATCCGTTGAGCCCCTGCAGGAAAGCCCTCTGAAGCGTCAGCTAGAAGAGAAGGAGAGATTCTGGAGTGAGTTAGATGAAGTGATGCAGAATACCACCAAAGATGAAAGAGTAGTCATTGGGGCAGACTTCAATGGACATGTTGGTGCAGGAAACAGAGGGGACGAGGAAGTGATGGGCAGGTTAGGTGGGCGATGTAATTTGAAGGAAGTCAGTGACTGCAAAGTAGTAGCGGGTGAGAGTGTTGCCAAACAGCATAGGATGGTGGTGTGACGGATGACGCTGATGGTGAGGAAGGTGAAGAAGGCAAAGGCAGAGCAGAAGACAAAGTGGTAGAAGCTGAAAAAAGAGGTGTTGTGTTGTCTTCAAGGAAGAGTTGAAACAGGCTTTGGGTGGTCAGGAAGTGCTTTCAGATGACTGGACAACTACAGCTAATGTGATCAGGGAGACAGGTAGGAGAATACTTGCTGTGTCATCTGGAAGGAGAGGAGATAAGGAGACTTGGTGGTGGAATGAGGAAGTGCAGGAGTGTGTACAAAAGAAGAGGTTAGCTAAGAAGAAGTGGGACATAGAGAGGACCGAAGAGAGTAAACAGGAGTACAGGGAGACACAGCGTAAGGCAAAGGTAGCAGAGTCAAAGGCCAAACAGAGGGCATATGATGACTTGTATGCTCGGTTGGAAAGTAAAGAGGGAGAAAATGATTTATACAGGTTAGCACAGCAGAGAAATAGAGATGGGAAGGATGTGCAGCAAGTTAGATTAAGGACAGAGAGGGAAATGTATTGACTGATGAAAGAAGTGTGCTGGGAAGATGGAAAGAGTACTTTGAAAAGCTGATGAATGAGGAAAATGAGAGAGAAAAAAGAGTAGAAGAGGTGACTGTTGAGGACCAGGAAGTAGCAAAGATTAGTAAGGGTGAAGTGAGGAGGGCATTGAAGAGGATGAAGAATGGAAAGGGCGTTGGCCCTGATGACATACAGGTGGAGGCATGGAAGTGTCGAGGAGAGGAAGCAGTAGATTTCCTGACAAGAACATTCAACAAGGTCTTAGGGAGTGAGAGGATGCTCGAGGAATGGAGGAGAAGTGTACTGAGTTGTGGCAACTACAGCGGGATAAAGTTGATGAGCCATACGATGAAGTTATGGGAAAGAATAGTGGAAGCAAGACTAAGGGCAGAAGTCAGCATTTGTGAACAACAGTTTGGTTTCATGCCAAGAAAGAGCACCACAGATGCAGTGTTTGCCTTGAGGATGTTAATAGAGAAGTACAGAGAAGGTCAGAAGGAGCTGCATTGTGCCTTTGTGGATCTGGAGAAAGCATATGACAGGGTGCCGAGAGAGGATCTGTGGTTTTCCATGACAAAATCTGGAGTGGCAGAGAAGTATGTTAGAGTGGTGCAGGACATGTATGAGAGATGTAAGACAGTGGTGAGGTGTGCTGTTGGTGCGACAGAAGAGTTCAAGCTGGAGGTGGGACTGCATCAAGGGTCAGCTCTGAGCCCCTTCTTGTTTGCTATGGTGATGGACAGGCTGGCAGACGAGGTTAGGCAAGAATCTCCATGGACTATGATGTTTGCAGATGACATTGTGATCTGCAGTGAGAGCAGAGACAAGTGCAGGAAAACCTAGAGAGGTGGAGATATGCCCTGGAAAGGAGGGGAATGAAGGTTAGCCTCAGTAAGACAGAATGCATGTGTATGAATGCCAAGGACCCAACAAGAACGGTGAGGTTACAAGGAGCAGAGATAAAGAAGGTGGAGGATTTTAAGTACTTAGGCTCAACAATCCAGAGCAATGGAGAGTGTGGAAAAGAGGTGAAGAAGCGTGTACAGGCTGCTTGGAATGGTTGGAGAAAAGTGTCCGGTGTGATGTGTGATTGGAAGGTATCAGAAAAAATGAAAGGAAAAGTGTACAAGACGGTGTTGAGGCCAGCGATGTTGTGTGGTTTAGAATCAGTGGCCCTGGGGAAAAGACAGGAGGCAGAGCTGAAGGTAGCAGAGATGAAAATGTTGAGGTTCTCTTTGGGAGTAACGAGGATGGATAGGATTAGGAATGAGCACATCAGAGGGACAGTACATGTAAGACGTTTTGGAGACAAAGTCAGAGAGGCTAGATTGAGATGGTTGGGACATGTACAGAGGAGGGATAGTGAGTATATTGGTAGCAGGATGTTGAGGTTGGAACTCCCAGGCAGAATGGCTAGAGGAAGACCAAAGAGATGATTCATGGATGTGGTGAAGGAGGACATGAAGGCAGTTGGTGTAAGAGAAAAAGATGCACAGGATAGAGTGAGATGGAGAAAGATGATTCGCTGTGGCGACCCCTGAAGGGAAAAGCCGAAATGACAAGAAGACAAGAAGAAGAAGATAATTGCAAACGCTTTGAATTCATGTCTAGATTTTTGTATAGGGCCAAGATTATCCATATAAATAACTGCAATGCCTCCTCTGCCAGTTAGACGAAGTTGGTAATTGTATTCGGGAGGATTTGCTTCATTTAATCCTACATACTCGTTGGGTTTAACTTGTTTCTGTTAGACATATTACACTCAACTCTTGATCAGTAATGATTTATTTAACAATAAGCACCTTATATGTAAGAGATCTAATATTCAGAACACTTTGATCTTTAGGTCAGAGGTGCATGCTGTAGATTATGGGCAGTGGTGGGTTGGTGGTAAAGGGCACTGGATCGCTGATCCTAAAGTTAAGGATTTGAGTCTCACTCTCCACAAGGTTGTCACTGCCCCCCACCCCCCACCCCACGCAATGCAGCTAACTGGGTTATCAAAGGCCGGCCATGTCTCTCACTGTCTATGGTGAGAGGCATGTAAAAGAACCATTGCTGACTTTCGTAAAGACGAGCTGCATAGCCGCGAGTGTGTTTCTGTCCCTTGCTAAAGGGTTGTCTCAGGAAGGGCATCCAACGTAAAAACCTATACCAAATCAAACATGTGAATCAGATGATTCGCTGTGGCGACCCCTGAAAAAAGGGAAAAAGCCATATATATATATATATATATATATATATATATATATATATATATATATATATATATATATATATATATATATATATATAAAGGGTCGAGAACATATGGCTCACGAGCCAGTTGTGGCTCTTTTGATGGCTGTATCTGGCTCTCAGATAAATCACGTGGCCATTCTTAACAGAATAACGAATATATAATTTCACTATCATTTAAATAAAAATTCAAAAAGGCATCAAATAAAACAAAAACAAATGAATAAATCTTACACATTTAAATCTATTCATCTATTTTCAATGCCATGTCACTGTGGCCCAAAGTGGAGAGCCAATCCTTTCTGTATGTGGGTGGTGCAGATACCTTGAAACTCGAATTTTATTGTATTATAACAACAGCCACAGACTGCGCATGTTGTTTTTGAGTAAAGAGGTAAATTACCTCGTTTTTGATCAGCTCATTTGCACAAACCCAAGCACAGCTGGCAAGCAAACACAAATGGACAGACATGGAAAAATTTCAACCTGCAGACCGGCTGATTGCCAAAACTTGGGACGCACTTCCTGTCACATAAACACTGTGAGTCCTGTCATGTCGAGTCCTCACCATGTATCAAGCTGGTCTTGTGTTGCTCCATTTCTGTATTGCTGCAAACTTGCATTATAATAATACTGCTAGATAACATTAAAAATAAATAAAATGTGAGCTACTTAGCACTTGACCTGCTTCTGAGCGTTTTTTTTTTTTTTTTTTTTTTTTTTTGTAAGTATAAAATTGTTTTAGGCTCGAGGAAAAGTTAACTTCCACATCTGCTATATGTTTTACTGATGTGATATTTTTTTCTTTTCCAGGTGAACTCTAGTTCTGTAGGAAGTGCTAAGGATGGAACCTCAGATGATGACAATGATTCTGATTTTAATAATTAATGCATTTATGTATGGCAGTTGATGTCATCAAGAACTTTGCAAAAATGTTGTGAAGGATGCAGCGAAAACTTGTAGTAGTAACATTAATAAATATTTTATTAACCCACAACATACACTCGAAGCATCTGGGGATGGGTACTCCAGCCTATACCCCTTACAAAATTTACAGGGTGTAAAGAGTTAATTACAACAGCGTGGCTGTGTAGGAAAAGAATCTGGGTATGGAAATTCCCAGCTTGCAGTCCAGATCTTTCACCTATAGAGAACATTTGGTGCATCATAAAGAGGAAGGTACAACAAAGAAGGCCCAAGACAGTTGAACCGTTAGAGGTCTGTATTAGACAAGAATGGGACAGCATTCCTATTTATAAACTTGAGAAACTTGTCTCCTTGGTCCCCAGACATTTGCAGACTGTTGTAAGAAGAAGAGCGGATGCCCCACATTGGTGAAAATGGCATTGTCCCAATTTTTTTTAGATTTCTTGACATCATGAACTTTAAAATTAACATATATTTGTGACGACAGGAAGTTTCAGCTGGACCCAAAAATGCAGGTGGACGGAGTTGAGAACCAGGAGCCAGAGAGATCACGGGAAAACGTGAAGAGGGACAATCTTCTCTCGGAGGAGCACGCTGCTCGACTTTATAGCCTGGTAGATTGGTGAGTGGAATCAGGTGTGTGCATCGCAATCCGTCCTTGTGTGACAGCCACGCCCCTCGCCAGAGCCTGCAGTGCTTAAAGAGAGAGAGAGAGAGAGAGAGAGAGAGAGAGAGAGAGAGAGAGAGCTGCCAAAATCAGTTTCTCACAACACAGACCATAAGAATTTTTCCATAAATACATTTTCTCAGTTAAACTTTTGACCTGTCATCTATGTTCGATTTGGAATAAAAATTTTGAAATTTGCCACTTTCACATCATTGCATTCAGTTTTTATTTACCATTTTTAGAGTGTGTAAACTTTTTTGGAATCCGGCTTGTATAATACAGTGCATGTTTTGAGTCAGACTGGATGCCTGTCACTATTCTAATTTATTTCTTTTTAATATTCATGTGAATGAAATACAGTGGCTTTTTATGTTTTGTGTGTGTGTGTGTGTGTGTGTGTGTGTGTGTGTGTGTGTGTGTGTGTGTGAGTGTGTGTGTGTGTGTGAGAGAGAGAGCGAGAGAGAGAGAGAGAGAGAGAGAGAGAGAGAGAGAGAGAGTCAGAGAGAACACAGCGTCGTGAGGGATTTAGGGCGTAACGGGTATTAAAGTGGAACAGAGGCACAGTAGGAACTCTGTGTGTGTGTGTGTGTGTGTGTGTGTGTGTGTGTGTGTGTGTGTGTGTGTGTGTGTGTGTGTGTATTGGATCTCAACTCCCAATTACCCATCATGCTATTCATCGTGCTGCTAGAATGTGTGCACATAAAAAGTTAAGGGTTTCTAAAATAATATTTGTGTGTGTGTGTGTGTGTGTGTGTGTGTGTGTGTGTGTGTGTGTGTGTGTGTGTGTGTGTGTGTGTGTGTGTCACACATGTGTGCCAAACACACACATACACACAGCTGTTCAGGGTGTACCCTGTCCTTGTCCAGAGTCAGCTGAGATGGGCATCAGTTTCCCCGCGATATTAATTGGAAAATAAATGAATGTGATAATAAATGCCAGCCAAGTGTCTCACGTCTATGGTGAGAGCCATGTAAAAAACTATTGATAACTTTCATAAAGACTATCTGCATTGCTGTCAGCATCTTTCTGCTCTGCAATGGCCTGGCAAGCTGTCCCAGTTGTACTATGTCCTTGCCTAGGGTTGGCTGAGATGGGTGCTAGCCTCCCCACACCCTAATTCGGATTAAGCATTTCAGAAAATTAATGAATTAATTAATTAATTAACGATTTTTAAATCAGATAAGTTATCATCTTTCCTTCATCTAGTGGCAGGTGTGTATAAACAGCTCTCTTTGTCTCTGTCTATTTTTGTTTTCTTCCCATCTGCACCCTCTTTTAATTCTCTTGCTGTTTTTCTCATAATCTGTATTTTCTACCAATATTACCCATTCTAGTACTCTCTCTCTCTCCCTCTTCCCCCCCTCTTTCTCTTCACATCCTCTCTTTCTCTCCCGCTCTCTGTCCCATGACCCCCTCCACCTACCCCCGGTATTGACGTCTGAAAAGCTAAATATTTTTGGATACAAGTTTTAGAATAATCTTTCTTTCTCTTTGTCTCCTGCTAATTGCTAGTTTGTGAAACATTTGTTTCTATTTTAGTACATTATGTGGTGCATTAGTGTGATTTGGGATGCAGCTCACTGACTTTCCGTAAATTTACTCACGCATATACGCTCCCTCTTTCTCTCTCGCTCTCTTTGTCTCTCACACACACACACACACACAGTGTGTCTGAGAGAGAGAGAGAGAGAGAGAGAGAGAAAGACTCCAGTGCCAGAGTCACCCACTTACAAAAAACTGTGTTTTAATATCTTTCCTTGTGTGTGTGTGTGTGTGTGTGTGTGTGTGTGTGTGCGCGCATTTAATCCCCTGTTCAGTGCAGAGATAAGATAATTGCACTAATTGCTATTCGTGTCTCATTAATGTTCATTATCAGTGTGTGTGGAGTGACAGACGAGTGTGAGCTGTACTTATTGGGAGAACAAGGAACCCATTAAGGTTTTGGTCACCAGTAGCTCCATTCAAAACAATATGGCAATGATGTTCTTTTAATGACTCATAAACCTGTGGGACTTTTCTCTATCTCTCTGTATTTATATCTATTCCTCCCCTACCCACACCCACCTCTCTCTCTCTCTCTCTCTCTCTCTCTCTCTCTCTCTCTCTCTCTCTCTCGCTCTCTCTCAGCATGACAGAGCAACAGACATATTCTCAATCTGTCTCTGCCTTGTTTCCTCTCTACTTTATTTATTTTCAGTTATTTGTTTCTTCTTTACTCTCTCTGTCTCTCACTCACCTCACCACTCGTTCTTCTTTTCTTTCTCTTTCTTCATCTATTGCTACAATTTTTTCTATTTTTCTGTGTCCCTCTGATTTTTTTTTTCTCCATTTTCTTTCAAATTTAAAATGAAAAAATGGTGTGTGTGTGTGTGTGTGTGTGTGTGTGTGTGTGTGTGTGCGCGCGATTCACTTCAGACTGATTGCCAGGAAAAAATAAACCAAATTCATGAAGCAATGTTTGTGATTTATTATTCATTAATTTGTCATAAACTACAACGAATTGTGTTTTTATCTGTAAACAAATTTCAGACTCATTCACTGAAAGAAAAAGAATATAAACAAATAGTCTCACTCTCCACAGGGTTGTCACTGTCCCCCCAGTGCGGCTAACTGGGTTATCAAAGGCGGGCCATGTCTCTCACTGTCTATGGTGAAAGGCATGTAAAAGAACCATTGCTGACTTTCGTAAAGAGTAGGCTGCAAAGTCGTCAGCGTGTTTCTGTCCCTTGCTAAAAAGGGTTGTGACAGGAAGGGCATCCGACGTAAAAACCTCTGCCAAATCAAACGTGCGAATCAGATGATTCGCTGTGGCGACTCCTGAGTAAACGGGAAAAAGCCGAAAGGAAGACAGACAAACCATGAAGTAAATAAATTTGAGGGGGGTCAGGTATCAGGAGCCACAGAAGGTACTATGAGTTTTGGACCCATGTTCTGAGGAAAGCGTGTAGCATGCCTGCTGTGGCATATGTGTGACAATGCAGCCATGAGGGGGGGCAAAAGCCAGTGTCCACCCTCACGCCGGTCCCAAGCCCAGATAAATGCAGAGGATTGTGTAAGGAAGGGCATCCGACGTTAAATGCCAAACTTGATATGCAAATCACAAATATTACCTCCATACCGGATCGGTCGAGGCCTGGATTAACAATGACCGCCATCAGTGCTGTTAACCAACAGGGTGCTGGTGGAAATTGGACTACTGTTGGTTGAAGAAGGAAATGCGGGAGGTGTGTCTGTAGGTGGAGAGAGAAGAGGAAAAGTATGAGTCTCGGACTGAGAGTAGGGACTTTGAATGTTGGAACTATGAAAGAAAAAGGGAGAGAGCTGGCTGACATGATGCAGAGGAGGAAGGTGGACATACTGTGTGTTCAGGAGACCAGGTGGAACGGTAGCAAAGCTAAAAGCTTAGGAGCAGGGTTTTAGCTGTTTTATCATGGAGTGGATGAGAGGAGAAATGGAGTAGGAGTCATCTTCACAGAGGGGTTGGTCAGGAATGTTCTAGAAGTGAAAAGAGTGTCAGACAGAGTGATGAGTCTCAAGTTAGAAATCGAAGGTGTGATGTTCAATGTTGTTAGTGCTTATGCCCCACAGGCAGGATGTGAGCTAGAAGAGAAGGAGAGATTCTGGAGTGACTTAGATGAAGTGATGCAGAGTACCCCCAGAGGTGAAAGAGTGATCATTGGTGCAGATTTCAATGGACATGCTGGTGCAAGCAACAGAGGGGACGAGGAAGTGATGGGCAGGTTTGGTATCAGGACAGGAACACAAAAGGACAGATGTTGATAGATTTTGCAAAAAGTGTTGCCAAACAGCATAGGATGGTGGTGTGCAGGATGATGCTGATGGTGAGAAAGGTGAAGAAGGCAAAGGCAGAGCAGAACACAAAGTGGTGGAAGCTGAAAAAGGAGGAGTGTTGTGTTGTCTTCAAGGAGGAGTTGAAACAGGCTTTGGGTGGTCAGGAAGTGCTACCAGATGACTGGACAACTACAGCTAATTTGATCAGGGAGACAGGTAGGAGAGTACTTGGTGTGTTCTCTGGAAGGAGTAGATCAGGAGACCTGGTGGTGGAATGAGGAAGTGCAGGAGTGTGTACAGAGGAAGAGGTTAGCTAAGAAGAAGTGGGACATTGAGAAGACGGAAGAGAGCAAACAGGAGTACAGGGAGACACAGTGTAAGGTGAAGGTAGCGGTGTCAAAGGCCAAACAGAGGGCATATGATGACTAGTATGATAGGTTACACAGTAAGGCGGGAGAAAATGATTTATATAGATTGGCACAGCAGAGAAATAAAGATGGGAAGGATGTGCAGCAAGTTAGAGTGATTGAGGACAGAGAGAGAAATGTATTGATTGATGACAGAAGTGTGCTGGGAAGATGGAAAGAGTACTTTGAAGAGTGATGAATGAGGAAACAGATAAAAAAAGAGTAGAAGAAGTGACCATTGAAAACCATGAAGTAGCAAAGATTAGTAAGGGTGAAGTGAGGAGGGCATTGAAGAGAATGAAGAATGGAAAGGCAGTTGGTCCTGATGACATACTTGTGGAGGTATGGAAGTGTTTCGGAGAGGGAGCAATAGATTTTCTGACATAAACATTCAACAAGGTCTTAGAGAGTGCGCAGATGCCGAAGGAATAGAGGAGAAGTGTGCTGGTGCCCATTTTTGAGAACAAGGGATACGTGCAGTGTTGTGGCAACTACAGAGGGATAAAGTTGATTAACCATACAATGATGTTATGGCCAAGAATCGTGGCTAGACTAAGGGCAAAGGTCAGCATTTGTGAACAACAGTTTGGTTTCATGCCAAGAACGAGCACCACAGATACAGTGTTTGCTTTAAGGATGTCAGTAGAGAAGTACAGAGATGGTCAGAGGGAGCTGCATTGTGCCTTTGTGGATCTGGAGAAAGCATATGACAGGGTGCCAAGAGAAGAACTGTAGTATTGCATGAGGAAGGCTGAAGTGGCAGAGAAGTATGTTAGAGTGGTGCAGGACATGTATGAGAGATGTAAGACAGTGGTGAGGTGTGCTGTCGGCGTGACAGAAGAATTCAAGGTGGAGGTGAGACTGCATCAAGGATCAGCTCTGAGCCCCTTCTTGTTTGCGATGCTGATAGACAGGCTGACAGACGAGGATAAACAAGAATCTCCATGGACTATGATGTTTGCAGATGACATTGTGATCTGTAGTGAGAGCAGAGAACAAGTGCAGGAAAAGCTAGAGAGGTGGAGGTATGCCCTGGAAAGAAGAGGAATGAAGGTTAGCCTCAGTAAGTCAGAATACATGTGTATGAATGACAAGGACCCAAGAGGAATGGTGAGGTTATAGGGAGCAGAGACAAGGAAGGTGGAGGATTTTAAGTACTTAGGCTCAACAATCCAGAGCAATGGAGAGTGTGGAAAAGAGGTGAAGAAGCATGTGTAGGCAGGTTGGAATGGTTGGAGAAAATTGTCCGGTGTGATAGGAGAGTGTCAGCAAGAATGAAAGGAAAAGTGTCCAAGACAGTGTTGAGGCCAGAGATGCTGTATGGAACAGTCGTGCTGAGGAAAAGACAGGAGGCAGAGCTGGAGGTAGCGGAGATGAAAATGTTGAGGTTCTCTCTGAAAGTAATGAGGATGGATATGATCAGAAATGAGTACATCAGAGGGACAGCCCATATCAGATGTTTTGGAGACAAATTCAGAGAGGCTATATTGAGATGGTTTGGACATGTACAGAGGAGGGATAGTGAATATATTGGTAGTAGGATGCTGAGGTTGAAACTACCAGGCAGAAGGCCTAGAGGAAGACCAAAGAAGAGATTTATTGATGTGGTGAAGGAAGACAAGAAGGTCGTTGGCATAAGAGAAGACAATCCAGAGGACAGGGTGAGATGGAGGCAGATGATTTGCTCTGGTGACCCCTGAAGGGAACAGCTGGAAGGAAAAGAAGAAGAAGAGTTTAAATTTGCACGACCTCTTCTGCCTTTCGCTTTCTGCCCGTCCTCACTTGGATTCCAGCATTGGTCACCTTTGGATCACTGGAGTCCCTGTACAGCACCACCTCTCTAGATCTGATTGTCATGAACTCCTCCTCCAAGGGTTTAAAGGGCAGCTGCAATTTGTTATTGCGCCCATAGAGTGCAATGCTGCTTAGGCTCTTTGGTCACCCCAACCATCTCCGGAGGTGGTTACTGACTTTCATCTCCAAGGTCTTTACTGTGGAGAGTGGGACAGCATGGATGAGGAGTGGCCACAGGATCCTGGGGAGGATATAAACTCATGCCTTGAATTTTACAGGTAGACCGGACTCACCACAAGCTGTCTGGATTGAAACTGCGTCTTTGAGAGAGCTGTCACAAACCTTGCCCAGACTCTTGACTGGCCTCTCTGAGATTATTGGGATGGCTGTGCCTGCGATGTTGAAATGGAACTTGTCCTCTACCTTTCCTTTCCTCAGCACCATCAACCTAGATTTTGCAGGTTTGAAGTTCATTTAGTAACACACCATCATCTTCTCTAGCCCCTTCAGGATCCACCCGACATCCTGGGACTGACTCCATGGTGACTGTAAGGTCATCCATGAACATCCTAATAGGTCACTGGCATTGTTCTGAGCTCATCAGGGGTCCTCTGCATTCTGGCTCAACAGACTTGAGCATATTCAGGGCCAAGGAAAATAGCGTTACAGAGACGGTACACCCCGTGATGATGCCAATCTCTACCTTGTGCCAACTGGATGGAGTTACTCCTGAAGAGACCCTTGTCCTGAAGTTGTTGTAGTAATCAGCGATGAGGTCTCTACACCTGCCAGGGACATGATGTTTTACCAATATAGTAATTAGTATAATTAGTCCATTATTAAAACATGTTTATAAAGATACCATATCAACACTGAACAGTATACAAGTAAGTTGCCATTATTTATTATGAACCCATGCAATACTAGTCATTAAAAATGCTACAAAAAGAACTTGCCTCATTATCAGAAATAATCCAAAACTTGTGAACAACATCCACTGTCTGCTCATCAGTGAACTCCACAACTAAAAACTCATATTCACCAGACATCTATTAACAATCAGGAAAACAAATAAATACCAGCATCGTCTTTGACATAAGCACAAATATATACATCTTTTTAGTACTGTATATTTGAGACAAGCATGGATCAAATGAATATTAAAGGGTAGCGATCTACCATATTTATTTTCGATATGTCTGTTATGCAATATAAATCAAGGCAATCTTGGTAAGCAAAACACAGTCGTATATGAAAAAGTGAATTTTTTTGGTGGGGGGTTTCAATATGGTTTTCAAATAACTCCTTAAAATGGACTATAAATCCCCTGAAAAATTACACAAATACTTGCTTTTGCCATTAAAAAATACATATGGAAGAAAAATTTCAAAAATAATAAATTACATATTACGTTTCTCTAGCAGGCACCATAATCCATTTTAATAGATTACACAACCTCTAATAAGATTTTCCCCCAACAGTTTATATATATATTTTTAAATGGATAATAATTGCTTTAAAAATAATATGCCTTGGCTTTATGTACATATATCTTATCTTGTGATCTTGCCTCAGATTTCGGTTACATCGCAGAGAAAATTTAATATTGTTGGCCAAGATTAAGAATAACGAGTCTTCTTTGTCTGTTCAAGCAAGTGCGCCAAGCTGGAAAGACTTGACATGTATGCGCACAGTTTACTGCGGCAAGCCTCATACACCCTGGGGATCTGCAATGTTGTAAAAGTGTTGCAACACGTCACGTGTTAGCCATGGAGGAGGAAAACCCTGAGGATTTTGGTGCGGTCCAAGGACCTGGAGCGATGGTCGTTGAGGTAGTGAAAAAGATCCTTGGTATTCAAGCTCTGGGAGTGGATATGATCCACCCTGAGTATCTCAAGACTCTGGTTGTTGGTTGATACATCTCTGCAACATTGCATGGTCATTTGGGGCTGTTTTTTCTGGATTGGCACACTGGGGTGGTCTTCCCTCTGTTTTAAAAGGAGGATCAGAAAGTGTGTTCCAATTACCATGGAATCATACTCCTCAGCCTATCCAGGAAAGGCTATGCAGGGGTGCTGGAAAGGAGGATCCAACCGATAGTTGACCTATTGATTCAGAAGTAACAATGTAGTTTTCGTCCTGGCCATAGCACTCTCGATAAACTTTATATGCTCTACTAGATCATCTTGGAGGGGGCATGGGAGCTTGCCAAATCTGTCAACATGTGTTTTGTGAATTAAAAAAAAGCTTTCGGCCATGTCCCTTGGGCTATCTTGTGGGGCATGATCCGGGAGTGAGGCATTCCGGACATGTTAATATGGGCCATTTGGTAGCTGTATCACCGGACCCAGAGTTTGGTCTGCATTAGTAACAACAGGTCAAAATCATTTCTGATGAGAGTTGGACTATGCCAAAGCTGTCCTTTGTCACTCATTCGAATCATAATTTCTATGCACAGAATTTCTAGGCGCAGCCTAGTTGTTGAGGGTGAACAACAGTTTGGTTTCATGCCAAGAAAGAGCACCACAGATGCAGTATTTGCCTTGAGGATGATAATGGAGAAGTACAGAGAAGCTCAGACGGAGCTGCATTGTGCCTTTGTGGATCTGGAGAAAGAATATGACAGGGTTCTGAAAGAAGAACTGTGGTATTGCATGAGGAAATCTGGAGTGACAGAGAAGTATGTTAGAGTGGTGCAGGACATGTATGAGAGATGTAAGACAGTGGTGAGGTGCGCTGTCGGTGTGACAGAAGAGTTCAAGGTGGAGGTGGGACTGCATCAAGGATCAGCTCTCAGCCCCTTCTTGTTTGCTATGGTGATGAACAGGCTGACAGACGAGGTTAAACAAGAATCTCCATGGACTATGATGTTTGCAGATGACATTGTGATCTGTAGTGAGAGCAGAGAACAAGTGCAGGAAAATCTAGAGAGGTGTAGGTATGCCCTGGAAAGGAGGGGAATGACGATTAGCCTCAGTAAGACAGAATACATGTGCATGAATGACAAGGACCCAAGAGGAACGGTGAGGTTACAGGGAGCAGAGGTAAGAAAGGTGGAGGATTTTAAGTACTTAGGCTCAACAATCCAGAGCAATGGAGAGTGTGGAAAAGAGATGAAGAAGCGTGTGCAGGCAGGTTGGAATGGTTGGAGAAAAGTGTCCGGTGTGATGTGTGCTAGGAGGGTATCGGCAAGAACGAAAGGAAAAGTGTACAAGACGGTGTTGAGGCCAACGATGTTGTGTGGTTTAGAAACAGTGGCCCTGGTGAAAAGACAGGAGGCAGAGCTGGAGGTAGCAGAGATGAAAATGTTGAGGTTCTCTTTCGGTGTAACGAGGATGGATAGGATTAGGAATGAGCACATCAAAGGGACAGCACATGTAAGATGTTTTGGAGACAAAGTCAGAGAGGCTAGATTGAGATGGTTTGGACATGTACAGAGGAGGGATAGTGAGTATATTGGTAATAGGATGCTGAGGTTGGAACTACCAGACAGAAGGCCTAGAGGAAGACCAAAGAGACGATTCATGGATGTGGTGAAGGAGGACATGAAGGTCATTGGTGTAAGGAGGCAGATGATTCGCTGTGGCGACCCCTGAAGGGAAAAGCCGAAAGGAAAAGAAGAAGAAGAAGCCTAGTTGTTGAGGGGTTCTGGTTTGGTCGTCATCAGATTCTGTCTCTGCTTTTTGTGGATGATGTTGTACTTTTGGCTTCATCAATCCAGGATGAGAAAAAGCCCCACTTTTTTATCTTCAGTTTACTTATAGAAACAAGGCTGTAAAAGAAGGTATTTAAGGTCTGGAGCCTCTAATCTGCTTAATAGAGATAACATGGGAAACCACTCTCACTGAGTACAGGATGAGGTGCTCACACAATGGGGTAGAAGGTGAATAAAAAGAGCTTGATCCGCATGAGTTGAGTGCATGCTTAAAACATGCAGGAATTAAGTGTGTGTGTATATATATATATATATATATATATATATATATATATATATATATATGGTGAAAAAGCTTGTGCACAAATAAACAAGAATATTAATCTCTAATACAGGTTGATCTTTTAATTGGTGATACTCATGCTTTTGAAAGAAAGTGTATCACTACCAAGCTTTTGTGTTTGCTTGTTTGTTTGTTTTTACATCATAAGTTGTTTTGGTTTAGCTTTCAAGAACAAAAAAAATCATTAACTTTTTTCAGGTTTTGACTCATCTAGTGCATGCAATATTTCTTCAGATGTTGGGTTAAGGTGGAAGAACTTCATCTTTAGGGGATTAAATAGGAGTCCAGTTTGTTGAGTTTCTTCCTCTATGTGGCAGAATAGATCTTCCGATTCATTCAGTGTGTTCTCCAGGAGAGCCAAGTGATTCACATATGCAACTTTCGAGAGGACTTCTTCAGGATATCTCCTACTTTGATGACACTTTAAAGTAAGACCATCTGAGAACATGATTGCATTGCTGAGCACATAGTATAAGCAGATTATGAAAAAGAAAGAAGCCAGTGGGTCTCCTTGAAGTACTTTAGTGTCAATAGAGAAGAAATATGTATTACCTTCAGGGGTCATGACTAGAGCTGAAGTGTTGACATACATATAATTTCTGGCTTCAACAAAAGCTGGGAGAATCCATATATCAGTAGAATTTGAAACATTCTGTTCCTGTCAATCGAGTCAAAATGCCTTCTTAAAGTCAATAAAATTAATTCATTTTGACCAATGCAAAGTAGTTTGTCAGTAACTGATCTGTTGAAGATCAATAGTTTGGAGATCTTGGAAGCAACCTGGATGAGACTTACACTCCTGTAGTTCTCATAGTAAGGTTATATTTCTTTGGAACTGTAACAATCACTGAAACACCTCACTCAACTCTTTGATCCTTGTACATCTCAATGCAGAATAACCATAATTCCATTCTTACTTCTGGTAGGTTCTAGAGATTTACAGGCTTTGTCAACTTCACTCTGACAAAATGAGTCTACTTATTTCAGAGTGCATGTCAAACACAGGATGGATGTGGATGTTAGGTTTGCTAGGGATGTGGATTGTTAGGATTGTCAGCATTTAGTAGCTTCTGGAAGTATTTTTTCAAGAGTTTTGTTGAGGCGTTCACCATTAGTTGTTCCGGTTACTTTGATATTGTTGAGCATTTAAAGAAGTTGTTTTGATTGTTCGTTTTCTCATTTTTCTCATTGGTGAACTAGTCAATGTATGTGCTGCATATAGAGATATCCTAGCATGATGGTCCCTCCCAACCTCATTGAAAATGGACATGAAAAATTTGCATGAGCTTTCAGTGGCACAGAAAGTTAAATTTTTCAGACATTAATTTATCCATTGTACAAGTTTTGGTAAAATTTCTGTACCTCTCTTTGGAGCCAGAGTTGATGACAGTTTTAGGGTTTGACTTAAACACTGCAGTGACTATGCACTTTCTGTCTCTAGTGACATTTTTAAGAAAGCGAAGGAGGTCAATTTGCTATGCAATCCCATCGCCACCAACTAATAGACCTTTTTTTTTTTTATCAGATAGATACAGGTTAGTCAGATTCGAACCAACATTTAGGCTGATGATCTCTGAATCACTTTCTTTATGGATGAGATTTTCGTGAACACATACACCATACACTTACCTCCCATGGGAAAACATGTAAATGAAGTGATGTCAAAAGTATGTTTGTGTAAAATATTGTTCCAACCAACATTGAAAAATTAAATCTCCACTGTTGAGTAATAAAGTGTGCATGTGTATGCATGTATGTGTGTGTGTGTGTATGAGAGAGAGAGAGAGAGAGAGAGAGAGAGATTACCGAGCCAGTGGACATGGAACAAAAGTAAGTTTGGACTTTTCTCTCAGTTTTGTTCTCCCAGCAGATATGACTACCTAATTAGAGATTCAAACACACAGGTCAGCTGTCAATCACAGTGACTCAAGTCAGTCACAAGCGTCTGATATTTAAGGTTAATTGAAGCTTTTTTACATATATCTGCAATTCAGACTCAAGAGAAAATGGTACTTGAATCTCAAGTCCCATCAGTTCCTGTTTTTAAACATGTGGTGGAAAAACAAAGCAAGTTCTCTGGGTTGTGTAGACTCTGCATTCTTTAGTTCATGATGCATCACTAGTATCAATTTCATTCACTTATTGCCAACAAGTCAAATCAGAGTTGAATCCTTTGTGACTGCAGTACTGAAAGTTCCAGAAGACAGTTTTGTGATTATGTTCTGTGTTCTAATCCTCAACCTCATGCACATGAGGGTTGTGCCACAGATTAATTAAAGGCAAGTGTTCAGTTTAATTAGCGTTTAGTCAGAGGATGAAGTGAAGTGCCATTTTAATTAACATCCTGGACCCAGAGAAACCACTGCTCTGGAGTTCCTTCAGTTCCAATAGAACCGGAGCACATGGTACCGAGGGGCCAGGGGGAACAGGAAGTATTTGATGCTTAAATAAGCTCTCAGATAGTCAATATCACACTTTATCACTTCATGTCTCACTTTCTCACACCTCTCACTTAATAATCTTACATCATCAGTCTTACATCATCACTCTCATCACTAATCTTTTATTCCATATCTCACTCCATCATTCTCCATCTCTTACTCCATATCTCACTGCCTCACTTGTTTACTCCATCTCTTACTTTATATCTCACTCCATCATTTCATTACTCCATCTTTCACTTCACATCTCACTTCAACACTCCACCTCTCATTTATTATTTCACATTGTCTCTCCATCTCTTACTCCATCACTCCATATCTCATGCTACACTTTTCACTCTTTCACTCAATCACTTTTCTCTTAGTCCTTCACAACACCACCACGTTTATGACTTCATCATTCTATCCTGCTTCCTATTTCTCGCTCTGTCACTTATCTCACTGCAGTTCATACTCCTTACCTCCATTCCTCGATTTCTCATATATTTAATACATCTCTTCTCCTTCTCTCTTACTTAATCACTCAATTGCTCATTCAATCCTTCCATCCATTATGCCATCTCACACTCTTTCACTACATCTCTCATTCCATCATGTTCATTTTATCTCTCACTTCTGCCCTACATCACTTCAGGCTTTTCTCTCATGCCATGCCATCACTCCATCTCTATTTAATCTCAGACGATGTATTAATCTCTAGTTCTATCTCATAGCTTCAACATTCTTCTCGTCTTTATTGCCTTTTCTTCCTCTTTTCTCTTAAAATTTCTGCAATTCCTTTATCTGCTCTTTTCATTTACATGCTCATTTTGTCATTTTTCTCTTCCTCTCTGCCCCTCAGGTCTTTCTTTTTACTTGCCTTATACCAAAGATACTCTTCATCTCTCGACCTTATCACAACCCCTGTTTTTTTCTTGTCTTTACCCTTGATCTTTCAATCATCATTTTTTATCTCGTCCCCACACTTTCTGTCTTCTTCATTCTCTTCATCAGTCTCTATCTTTCTCACACTTACATCATTCTCATTATGCCTTGTCCTCTTTTCTTTTCTCTGTCCTTTCTGACAACAAGCCTTTCCTCTTGTTCCTTCTTTTTTCTATTTTCTTCTCAATCACTCTTCTGTTTCCTCTTCTTTTTTTCTCTCACAAAAAAATTCACAGTGTCTTTTTCATATTTATTTAATCCCCTTATTTTTCGCCTTCCTTACCCTTCTCTCTCTCTCTCTCTCTCTCTCTCGCTCTCTCTCTCTGTCTCTTTCTCTCTCTGTCTCTCTCTCTCCATGTTTCATCTGTCCCACAATTGTTTTAGGTTTGGCTCTTTTAATCTTTTTTTTTTTTCTACTTTTTCACTTTCTCTTGTCATTTCATCCCTCAGTTTCTCTGTCTCTCGGTGTGTGTGTGTGTGTGTGTGTGTGTGTGTGTGTGTGTGTGTGTGTGTGTTTAATTTTGAAAGTTAAATATTGCTTCATCTTTTGTTAAACCCATTTAAAACACAGGGTATTTTCTGGATTTTGGTGGACTTGGAGATTAGTGAGCTGAGCTTATCATTACTTTTTTCATTTAGCCTAATAAAGGCATTATTCATCACACTGTAGTTGGGTTTACCAATGGTTCTGATCTGCTGTTTTGGCTCTTACCAGAATTGTTCTGCATTTCAAAGGTTTTACAGAGTGTCCCTTCATCAAATTCTGATCAGAACACAGACATTCTCTGAAAGGTAGCTTACAAAACATAATGTTCAATTTTTAATTTACAACCTGTTCCTCATCTAAAATTAAAGTGTAAATACAATGAAGAACCTTTTAACCTGCAGCACAACTCACAGTGGCATTAACACAAGAGTTATGCTACAGTTTGCTGCATAATTTTATGTACTCAGAAGGTCTCTGTGTGTGTGTGTGTGTGTGTGTGTGTGTGAGAGAGAGAGAGAGCGAGAGAGAGAGAGATCTCAGAAGCCCAGAAATCCTGTGAACTATCAACTGTCTCTGATATGGGTTAGAAAACATTGTGCAGGAGGTTGTGTGTTTGAATTCCAATTAGACCCCCCACTGTGCTCAAACCCATGGGGAAGGTCTTAACCACAAGTGTGCCTCTGTTCACCCAGCAGTATAAATGGGTACCAGTAAAAATAAATTTACTGGGAAGGTAACCTGTGATGGACGAGTATCCCATCCAGGAGGAGTTGAACTCCTGGTAGCTTTGTGCTGTGGAAACTGGGGATAAGCACTGGCCTGATGAGCCACTAGGCTTGAGTGTAAAAAGCCCAACAGACTACCTTATCTATTTGCGTGTGTGCGCGCGTGTGTGTGTGTGTGTGTGTGTGTGTGTGTGTGTGTGTGTGTGTGTGTGTAGCTACTGTATCTCTCTCACACACACATTCTCTCTCTCTCTCTCTCTCTCTCTCTCTATATATATATATATATATATATATATATATATATATATATATATATATATATATTTCCCTTCCTATTTTTGCTCCTTCTTTAGTTTGACTGTGGCTGCCATGATGATGGAACACTGTGATTATGGGAGGTTACTTTGACTGTTGCCACTGTTGGATTAAACAAACACACACACACACACACACACACACACACACACACACACACACACACAGCATGAATTCATTTCGACAAACACCAGGGTCTCACACACACACACACACACACACAAGCGCATACATACAGGTCCTTCTCAAAAAATTAGCATATTGTGATAAAGTTCATTATTTTCTGTAATATACTGATAAAAATTAAACTTTCATATATTTTAGATTCATTAAATGCAGCCATGAGGTGGGGGGGGGCACTAACCAGTGTCTCTCCCCCTCATGCCGGTCCCAAGCCCGGAGAAATGCAGAGGGTTGTGTCAGGAAGGGCATCCGACGTAAAACCAATGCCAATTATTGATGATGCAAATCAAAAGTATTACCTCCATACCGGATCGGTCGAGGCCCGGGTTAACAACGACCGCCATCAGTGCTGTCAATCAACAGGGTGCTGATGGAAATTGGACTACTGTTGGTCGAAGACGTCGAAGAAGGAGAGGTGGGAGGCGTGTCCGTAGGCAGAGAGAGAAGAGGAAAGGCATGAGTCTAGGGACTGAGAGTGGGGACTTTGAATGTTGGAACTATGCACAGAAAAGGTAGAGAGCTGGTTGACATGATGCAGAGGAGGAAGGTGGACATACTGTGTGTTCAGGAGACCAGGTGGAAAGGTAGCAAAGCTAAAAGCTTAGGAGCAGGGTTTAAGCTATTTTATCACGGTGTGGATGGGAAGAGAAATGGAGTCGGAATCATCTTGAAGGAGGAGTTTGTCAGGAATGTTCTAAAAGTGAAAAGAGTGTCAGACAGAGTGATGAATCTCAAGTTAGAAATTGAAGGTGTAATGCTCAATGTTGTTAGTGCTTATGCCCCACAGGCAGGATGTGAGCTAGAAGAGAAGGAGATTCTGGAGTGACTTAGATGAAGTGATGCAGAGTACCCCCAGAGGTGAAAGAGTGGTCATAGGTGCAGACTTCAATGGACATGTTGGGGCAGGAAACAGAGGGGACGAGGAAGTGATGGGCAGGTTTGGTATCCAGGACAGAACGCATAGAAGGACAGATGTTGATAGATTTTGCAAAAAGGATGGAAATGGCTGTGGTGAATACTTTCTTTGAGAAGAAACAGGAGCATAGGGTGACTTATGAAAGCGGAGGTAGGCGCACACAGGTAGACTACATCTTGTGTAGGCGATGTAATTTGAAGGAAGTCAGTGACTGCAAAGTCATCGTGGGTGAGAGCGTTGCCAAACAGCATAGGATGGTGGTGTGCAGGATGACTCTGATGGTGAGAAAGGTGAAAAAGGCAAAGGCAGAGCAGAAGACAAAGTGGTGGAAGCTGAAAAAGAAAGAGTGTCATGTTGTCTTCAAGGAGGAGTTGAAACAGGCTTTGGGTGGCCAGGAAGTGCTTCCAAATGACTGGACAACCACAGCAAATGTGATCAGGGACACAGGTAGGAGAGTACTTGGTGTGTCCTCTGGAAGGAAAGTAGATAAGGAGACTTGGTGGTGGAATGAGGAAGTGCAGGAGTGTGTACAAAGGAAAAGGTTAGCCAAGAAGAAGTGGGACATTGAGAGGACCGAAGAGAGTAAACAGGAGTACAGGGAGACACAGCGTAAGGCGAAAGTAGCAGTGGCTAAGGCCAAACAGAGGGCGTATGATGTCTTGTATGATAGGTTGGATAGTAAAGAGGGAGAAAATGATCTATACAGGTTGGCACAGCAGAGAAATAGAGATGGGAAGGACGTGCAGCAAGTTAGATTGATAAAGGACAGAGAGGGAACTGTATTGACTAATGACAGAAGTGTGCTGGGAAGATGGAAAGAGTATTTTGAAGAGCTGATGAATGAGGAAAATGAGAGAGAAAAAAGAGAAGAAGAGGTAACCATTGAGGAGCAGGATGTAGCAAAGATCAGTAAGGGTGAAGTGAGAAGGGCATTGAAGAGGATGAAGAATGGAAAGGCAGTTGGTCCCGATGATATACCTGTGGAGGTATGGAAGTGTCTAGGAGGTAGCAGTAGATTTTCTGACAAGAACATTCAACAAGGTACTAGAGAGTGAGCAGATGCCGGAGGAGTGGAGGAGGAAGTGTGCTGGTGCCCATTTTTAAGAACAAGGAGGCGTGCAGAGTTGCAGCAACTACAGAGGATAAAGTTGATGAGCCATACGATGAAGTTATGGGAAAGAATAGTGGAAGCTAGACTAAGGGGCAGAGGTCAGCATTTGTGAACAACAGTTTGGATTCATGCCAAGAAAAGAGCACCACAGATGCAATGTTTGCCTTGAGGATGTTAATAGAGAAGTACAGAGAAGGTCAGAGGGAGCTACATTGTGCCTTTGTGGATCTGGAAAAAGCATATGACAGGGTGCCAAGAGAAGAACTGTGGTATTGCATGAGGAAGTCTGGAGTGGCAGAGAAGTATGTTAGAGTGGTGCACGACATGTATGAGAGATGTAAGACAGTGGTGAGGTGTGCTGTCGGTGTGACCGATTTAATTCAAGGTGGAGGTGGGACTGCATCAAGGGGTCAGCTCTGAGCCCCTTCTTGTTTGCGATGGTGATGGACAGGCTGACAGACGAGGTGAGACAAGAATCTCCATGGACTATGATGTTTGCAGATGACATCGTGATCTGTAGTGAGAGCAGAGAACAAGTGCAGGAAAATCTAGAGAGGTGGAGGTATGCCCTGGAAAGGAGAGGAATGAAGGTTAGCCTCAGAAAATCAGAATACATGTGTGTGAATGAGAAGGACCCAGGAGGAACGGTGATGTTACAGGGAGCAGAGATAACGAAGGTGGAGGATTTTTTAAGTACTTAGGCTCAACAATCCAGAGCAATGGAGAGTGTGGAAAAGAGGTGAAGAAGCGTGTGCAGGCAGGCTGGAATGGTTGGAGAAAAGTATCCAGTGTGATGTGCGATAGGAGAGTGTCAGCAAGAATGAAGGGAAAAGTGTACAAGATGGTGGTGAGGCCAGCGATGTTGTATGGCTTAGAAACAGTGGCGCCGAGGAAAAGGCAGGAGGCAGAGCTGGAGGTAGCGGAGATGCAAATGTTGAGGTTCTCCCTGGGAGTAACGAGGATGGATAGGATCAGAAATGAGTATATCAGAGGGACAGCCCACGTAAGATGTTTTGGAGACAAAGTCAGAGAGGCTAGATTGAGATGGTTTGGACATGTACAGAGGAGGGATAGTGAGTATATTGGCAGTAGGATGCTGAGGTTGGAACTACCAGGCAGAAGGCCTCGAGGAAGACCGAAGAAGAGATTTATGGATGTGGTGAAGGAGGACATGAAGGTCGTTGGAGTCAGAAAAGAAGATGCGGAGGACAGGGTGAGGTGGAGGCGGATGATTTGCTGTGGCGACCCCTGAAGGGAGCAGCCGAAAGTAAAAGAAGAAGAAGAAGAAGATATTTTAGATTCATTGCACACCAACTGAAATATTTTTTATTTCAACTTTTATTGTTTTAATACTGATGATTTTGGCATACAGCTCATGAAAACCCAAAACTCCTATCTCAAAAAATTAGCATATCATGAAAAGGTAGTCTAAACGAGCTATTAACCTAATCATCTGAATCAACCAATTAACTCTAAACACCTGCAAAATATTCCTGAGGCTTTTAAAAACTCCCAGCCTGGTTCATTACTCAAAACCGCAATCATGGGTAAGACTGCCGACCTGACTGCTGTCCAGAAGGCCATCATTGACACCCTCAAGCAAGAGGGTAAGACACAGAAAGAAATCTCTGAGCAAATAGGCTGTTCCCAGAGTGCTGTATCAAGGCACCTCAGTGGGGCCTCAGTGGGGCGTTTGTGGGAAGGAAAAAGTATGGCAGAAAACACTGCACAACCAGAAGAGGTGACCAGACCCTGAGGAAGATTGTGGACAAAGGCCGATTCCAGACCTTGGGGGACCTGTGGAAGCAGTGGGCTGAGTCTGGTGTAGAAACATCCAGAGCCACCGCCACTTTTGAACCAGAAATGGCGGCAGACCTGGGCTACATAGAAGCAGTACTGGATTGTTGCTCAGTGGTCCAAAGTATTTTTTTTCGGATGAAAGCAAATTTTGCATGTCATTTGAAAATCAAGGTGCCAGAGTCTGGAGGAAGACTGGGGAGAAGGAAATGCCAAAATGCCTGAAGTCCAGTGTCAGGTACCCACAGTCAGTGATGGTCTGGGGTGCCATGTCAGCTGCTGGTGTTGGTCCACTGTGTTTTATCAAGGGCAGGGTCAATGCAGATAGCTATCAGGAGATTTTGGAGCACTTCATGCTTCCATCTGCTGAAAAGCTTTATGGGGGTGAAGATTTCATTTTTCAGCATGACCTATCACCTGCTCACAGTGCCAAAACCACTGGTAAATGGTTTACTGACCATGGTATTACTGTGCTCAATTGGCCTGCCAACTCTCCTGACCGGAACCCCATAGATAATCTGTGGGATATTGTGAAGAGAAAGTTGAGAGACACCAGACCCAACACTGTGGATGAGCTTAAGGCCGCTGTCGAAGCATCCTGGGCCTCCGGAACACCTCAGCAGTGCCACAGGCTGATTGCCTCCATGCCATGCCGCATTGAAGCAGTCATTTCTGCAAAAGGATTCCCGACCAAGTATTGAGTGCATAACTGAACATAATTAGTTGAAGATTGACTTTTTTTTTTTTTTGTATTAAAAGCACTTTTTGTTGGTCGGCTGAAATATGCAAATTTTTTGAGATGGGGATTTTTGTTTTTTCTTTACTTTTTTTGCCAAAATTATCAATATTAAAACAAAAGGCTTGAACTACTTCAGTTGTGTGTAATGAATCTAAAATATAAAAATATATGAAAGTCAAATGGTTATCAGTACATTACAAAAAATAATGAATTTTATCACAATATGCTAATTTTTTTTAGAAGGACCTGTTTGTGCTTGAGCACTCCAGGAGTTCATAAAAGTGGTAATGTCAAGCACTGGAGTGAAACAAAACTTCAGTCAGATGTGTGGTATTTTACATTTCAAATTTTTAGTCACTATCTGTGAAGATATTCTTGTAACTGTTTTGTTTTGGGGTTTTTGTGTGTATGTGTGTACAGCATAATGCGAATCTATGTACTGCTGAAAAAGGTAAGTTTTCAGCTGTCATTTGAAGATACCAAATGACTCAGACCTCCAGAGGAAGTTCATCAGAACAGAGAATACCTTAAGACAAGATACAGCTTTATTAATCTCACAATGGAGAAATTTACTGTTACAGGCGCTTGAAGTACCGTCAGTAGGGGGTGGAAAATAGCTCAGAAAGGTGTAACATCATTGAGTCATAATTAGAACAGAACAATAAAATATAAAAAAATAACAAAACTATATATATATATATATATATATATATATATATATATATATATACAATAAAAAAACTTTGTAGCCTAATATACAAATGTACATGTATCTTGAGGGCAGAGTAGATGGATTGATATGGTTCACAGTCACAGTGGGGTAAATGTAGTTGATTAAAGTGGTTTATTGCATGGGTTTTTTATTGCACAGAACCGGTTACTTCACAGACAGTTACAAAGTGGCGTTGTACAGTCTGACAGCGGTGGGGATGAAAGACCTGCGATAGCACTCCTTCCTGCACTGAGGATGTCTCAGTCGTCCACTGAAGGAGCTGCTCAGCTCCTCTACAGTCTGGTGCAGTGGGTGAGAGCTGTTGTCTATGATGGATGTGAGCTTGTCTACCATCCTCCTCTCACCCACCTCCTCCACAGAGTCCAGTGGGCAGCCCAGGACAGAGCTGGCCCTCCTGACCAGCTTGTTCAGTCTCTTTCTGTCCCGATCTGTGCTACCCGGGGCCCAGCAGACAGCAGCGTAGAGGATTGCAGAGGCTACCACAGAGTCATAAAATGTCCTGAGCAGAGGTCTGCATATTCCAAAGGACTTCAGTCTCCTCAGAAGGTGGAGGCAACCCTGGCCCTTCTTGTACAGGGCGTTAGTGTTGTGGGACTAGTCCAGTTCATTGTTGAGGTGAACGCCCAGGTACTTGAAACTGACCACTGTCTCAATGTCCTGTCCCTGGAGGTTCACCAATGAGTGTGTTGGTGTGCTTCTCCTGAAGTCGACCATCTTACTAGTGTTCAAACACATGTGGTTGCGCTCACATCAATCCACAAAGTCAACGATGACCGACCGGTACTCCAGCTCATTCCCCTCTGACACACGGCCCACGATGGCGGAGTCGTCCAAGAACTTCTGGAGGTGGCAGCTGTCCGTGTTGTAGGTGAAGTCTGAGGTGTAGATGGTGAAGAGGAAAGGTGAGAGGACGGTGCCCTGGGGTGCCCCCGTGCTGCAGCCTACCACCTTTGACTCACAGCCGTGCAGTGTAAGCGTCCTTAACATTTGCATAGAGCAAGTCCAGCGTTTTATTGTCTCTCGTGGTACACCGCACATACTGCGTGAACGTCAGGAGAGAAGCGGAGAGAGAGGCGTGGTTAAAGTCCCGGCTGATCAGAATCATGGCGTGGGGGTGACGAGTCTGCATCTGACTGACAGAACTGTGGAGACGCTCACACGCGGCTGCCGCAGCAGCCGAGGGTGGAATGTACACGAAAAACACAATCACGTGTGAAAACTCCCTCGGTAGATAATACGGCCGCGCGCTCACCGCGAGCAGCTCCAGGTCCCACGTGCACAGCTGTTTCTTCACGTGCATGTTGGTCAGGGTGGCACCACCGTTCATTCACGTAAACCGCCAAGCCCCCTCCTTTCTTCTTTTGGCTTTCCGCCATACTCCAATCTGCGCGCGCGAGTGTAAATTTGTTCAGAAAAAACACAGAGTCTGATGTGTGTTCATTCAGCCACGTCTCCGAAAAACACATGAGGCTACTGTCCCGGTACTCCCTCTGCTGCCGGGTCAGCGACGCCAGCTCCTCTGTCTTGTTGATGATAGCGTGAACATTTCCCCTGATGACAGAGGGTACATATGTCCTCCATTTCTTTAGTCCCCCTCTGCAGCCTCTCCTTTTCCTCCATATGTCCACGGGAACAACAGGCTTTTCCGCATGAAGGAGAGAGGGGCCGTGCAGTCCGAGGAGGGTCTCACGTGTGTAAGACCTGCGTTGTTCAGAGCCGTCGGTGAATGAGTTTCCTGACGCCAATCCAAAAAGTGAAAGTAAAAGTGCAAAGCAAAACAAAAGCATTGTAAAAGTGGGCTTCCCAAATACAGCATTGAAAAAAGAAAAAGAAACTTTGAAAAAAGATAAAGAAACATGCCTATATACAATAGAAAAGAGAAAAAGTGGGAAAACAAGGTGAACCCCGTGCACTTTAATCAACCACATCTACCCCACTGACTGTGAACCATATCAACCCATCTACTCAGCCCTCGGAGACATGCACACTTGAATATAGGCCAGTCTACAAAGTTGTTCCTTTCTTTTTCTTTTTTATTGTATATTACTTTATACTATTATTATACTGTATATGTATCTATTTTTGCACCCACTACTGATGGTACCTCAAGAGCCTGTAACAGTGAATTTCTCCATTGTGAGATTAATAAAGCTGTATCTTATCTTATCTTATCTTATCTAGTGCAAGCGGAGCAACAAGACAAAATCTCACTCGACAGTGGTCAGTCCTTCAAAATGAAAATCTTTCAGTTACGGTGCCCTTCCTTGGTCCTGATCCACCTTGTTCTACTGAAATTATCTCTTCGGTCATGGAATATTTTTGCTGCGGGACTCTCAGACCATCAAGATAACCTGGATTATCAAAGGATATGAAATGTCAAAAGGCAATAACGAAAAAAAGACAAGGTGCAATTGAAGATGCTAAAATAGAGAAGAACTCAGAAGCAGTATACAGTACATATGTAAAATGGTTCAACAATAGAGTCGTGAACATCTTATCATCTACGTTCACAAAGGTCGACCCCGTTACTACAGTACATCGCTTCGATTCCAAAACAAATGATACCGTGAAGCAGTACAATAAATCAACGGGAGGAGTAGATTTAGCCGATCAACTAATCTCGCTTTATAGGAATCCCATCAGATCTAAGAAATATTATATGAGATGGTGTTCCTGTCATTGATCTGATGAAGGCTGGTAAAGTGGGCGGGAAAAAGAGGGGAGGAGATGCTTCTAGAACAGAGCCGAGCAAACCTCCTAAAAAGGGTTGCCATCGTCCTTCATTTGCCGTTCAAAAAAATGGTGTTTGGCATCTTCCATGAATTATAGAAAAAAGGCAAAGATGCAAAAAATGCAACGTGAGCCTGAACAGCAAATCCAACTGCTTCGAAGCTTACCATTAGAAGTTTTAGGATGAAGACCGCAGAACCGTGAACACCCTTATTTTCATACCAAAGGATTTTTTATAAGTTTTTTATTTATTTTAACGTGATCCATTCTATTTTACATACATTTATCAGAAGTGGACCAAGAACGGAGCCCTAGAGAATGTCAGAGCAAAGGCGGTGTGGAGAAGATGTGGATCCCTTCCATGTACCTAATATGATAACCTCATAAGAGTGACCTTCCAGTGAACAAAAGAAGAGGTAAGCTAAGAAGTCAGACAGTAAGAGGATCAAAGAGAGTAAACAGGAGTACAGGGAGACACAGTGTAAGGCGAAACAGAGACCTTATGATGACTAGTATGCTACGTTGGATGGTAAGGAGGGAGAAAATTATTTATACAGGTTGCCAACACAGAGAAATAAAGATGGGAAGGGCGTGCAGCAAGTTAGAGTGATTAAGGACAGAGAGGGAAATGTATTGACTGATGACAGAAGTGTGCTGGGAAGATGGAAAGAGTACTTTGAAGAGCTGATGAATGAAGAAAATGAAAGAGAAAAATGAGGAGAAGAGGTGACTGTTGAGGACCAGGAAGAAGCAAAGATTAGTAAGAGTGAAGAGACGAGGGCATTGTAGAGGATGAAGAGTGGAAAGGCAGTTGGCTCTGATGACATACCGGTGGAGGAATGGAAGTGTCTAGGAGAGATCGCAGGAGATTTTCTGACAAGAACATTCAACAAGATCTGAGAAAGTGAGAGGATTCTGGAGGAATGGAGGAGAAGTGTGCCGGTGCCCATTTTTAAAAACAAGGGAGAAGTGCAGAGTTGTGGCAACTACAGAGGGATAGAGTTGATGAGCCATACGATGAAATTATGGGAAATAATAATGGAAGCTAGACTAAGGGCAGAGGTCAGCATTTGTGAACAACAGTTAGGTTTCATGCCAAGAAAGAGCACCACAGATGCAGTGTTTGCTTTGAGAATGTTAATACAGAAGTACAGAGAAGGTCAGAGGGAGCTGCATTGTGCCTTTGTGGATCTGGAGAATTTGACAGGGTGCCGAGAGAACTGTGGTATTACATGAGGAAGTCTGGAGTGGCAGAGAAGTATGTTAGAGTGGTTCAGGACATGTATGAGAGATGTAAGACAGTGGTGAGGTGTGCTGTCGATGTTACAGAAGAGCTCAAGGTGGAGGTGAGACTGTATCAAGGGTCAGCTGTGAGGCCCTTCTTGTTTGCTATGGTGATGGACAGGTTGACAGACGAGATTAGACAAGATTCCCCATGGACTATGATGTTTGCAGATGACATTGTGATCTGTGGTGAGAGCAGAGAGCAAGTGCAGGAAAATCTAGAGAGGTGGAGGTATGCCCTGGAAAGGAGAGGAATGAAGGTTAGCCTCAGTAAGACAGAATACATGTGTGAATGAGAAGGACCCAAGAGGAACGGTGAGGTTACAGGGAGCAGAGATAAAGCAGGTGGAGGATTTTAAGTACTTAGGCTCAACAATCCAGATCAATGGAGAGTGTGGAAAAGAGGTGAAGAAGCGTGTGCAGGCAGGTTGGAATGGTTGGAGAAAAGTGTCCAGTGTGATGTGTGATAGAAAGGTATTGGCAAGAATGAAAGCAAAGGTGTACAAGATGGTGATGTATGGTTTAGAAACAGTGGCACTGAACAAAAGACAGGAGGCAGAGGTGGAGGTAGCAGAGATGAAAATGTTCAGGTTCTTTTTGGGAGTAACAAGGACGGATAGGATCAGATGGTTTGGACATGTACAGAGGAGGGGTAGTGACTATATTGGTAGTAGGGTGCTGAGGTTGGAACTACCAGGCAGAAGGCCTAGAGGAAGACCAAAGAGAAGATTTATGGATGTGGTGAAGGACATGAAAGTAGTTGGTGTAAGAGAAGAAGATGCAGAGGATAGGGTGAGATGGAGGCAGATGATTTGCTGCAGCGACCCCTGAAGGGAACAGCTGAAATGAAAAGAAGAAGATATGAATAACCTTCCAGGTTGGAAGCAAACAATTGCCATGCTGCACCATTCCTAGACTGCTGAAAATGAACAAGAGATTCTTGTGGTTGATTGTGTCAAATGCTGCTGAAAGGTCGAGCAGGATGAGGACTGATGACTGATGACGAGTAGGAGGATCTTGCAGTATGTAGCTTTACTGTAACAGCTGAGTGTAGTCTCTGTGGAATGTGTTGCTTTGAAGCCAGATTGATTAGGGTCAAAGAGGTTATTCTGCAAAAGATAGTAAGACATTTGGTTATATATATGCATTCAAGAATTTTAAAAAGGAATAAAAGAAGTGATACCAGTGTGTAGTTGCTGAGGTCTGATGGATCCAGAAAGAGCTTCTTTAAGATGGGTAGAATGAGTCCAATTTTTTTCTTGTAGTACACTGTCTTAGCAGAAGTCACATAAGATGAAAATGTGGATAGGAAAACATGGCAGAAATCCAGATCTGATTTAGGTTGAGATTTCTTCCACTTTTTCTCAGCTGTTCTGAATTGTCAAAAAAGAGCAAAACAAGAATCCTTCTTGGATTTTGTAGAAAAAGGGCAGAGGAGACTCAAAAGCAGACAGTGAAGAGAGGAAAGTTTCAGTAGCAGACTCCAGTGGTCTGGAAGAAAAGGATACTGGGTTAGGAAGATAATATAAAGTACAGGTTGCAACAGATGAAGGAGATACAATGTGGAGGTTTTTTCAAGTGGTGGAAGAAAACTGAGAGCGAGTATTAGACAGAATAGGTAAGTTGATAGTAAAGGAAACAAAGTGGTTGTCAGAGATTTGCAGTTTAGTGGCCTTAATGCCTGAGATTAGAGAGGGACAACTGAAAACAAGATCCAATAGATGCCCTCCTTTGTGTGTGTGAGACCAGTTGGTAAAAGTTAAAGAAAAGGAGTAAAGAAGAGGGAGAAAGCAAGACAACCGGAGCTTGTCAAAGGGGAGATTAAAGTCTCGCAGAAAAGTGAAAGGGGTGTTGTCAGTGGGAAGATTGCTGAGGAGTGTGTCCCTTTCTTCTAGAAAACTGTCCTAGGGTCCAGGTGTGCTGTAAATAATAATGAGGAGGTTGATCAGAGAAGACACTTTTAATGCAAGAAACTCAAAGGAAGAGATTGTTAGATGAGATGGAGAGAGTGGTGTGAAGAATTAACTCCAAGACAGGAGTAGATCTACACAACCACCTCTCCCAAACCCAACCTGCCACCCTTGTTTGAGACAGTGACAGCAGTTGAGGGTAGGTAAGGTTGCTGAGAGTACATCCTCTGGCTGGTTGGCATGATCTTTTGTGTTTAAGAGGAGTGAAAACAGTAATGGGTTTAAGGCACATGAGATGGAGATGTCAACTCAGCAGGTTTCTCGACTCAGATTAAATCACTGAAAAGTTTAGGAACAGGAAGCTTTATATCTCCAAATGATGTGTTTTTCATCTCATCATTCATTTGCCAATCTGCTTGACCCTACTCGGGTTGATGGAAGGGTAGAACCTAGCTAAACCGATTCTGGGTGAAGGCGGAGTACACTCACCATCAGCTTATCTATGTGTCTCAGAGCCAACGCACACACAGCCATTTACACTTACATAAGTAAGTCACGGCTGTGTGTGGGGGGGGGCACATTTCTGATTTATTATCAAACAATAATTTCATGTCTATGGAATGAGAATAGTTTTATGATGAGAGAGGAGGAGGTGAACAAGGACTACTATGATACATTTTACACACATGCACACACATGCACAAACAGACACACGCGCACACACGACGAAGAGATAGCCGTGTCTGCCCTAAGTGCAGGTGTTTAAGCATCTTGAGGTCTTGTTCACAAATGTACACCATTTTAGTTAACAATATAATTATTATAAAGGGGGTTAAAACAAGTTTAATGATTTAGACATGCCCATCCCTTTTCTTCAGGCACGCCTATCTTTTCTCTTCAGGCACATGTATCTCTTCAAACATGCTCATCTGTCCTCTTCAGACACGCCTATCTCTTCTCTTCAGATATCTCTTCTCTTCTTCTCTTCTTCTCTTCTCTTCATGCATGTCCATCTCTTCTGTTCATTCACGTCCATCTCTTTTCTTCACACACGCTAATCTCTTCACTTCAATCACACCCATCTCTTCAGACGGGTCAGTCTCAGTCACTACGGTTCAGACATGCCTATCCCTCTCTCTTCAGACACACCCATCTGTCCTCCTCAGACATACCAATCTATCATCTTCAGACATGTCTATCTTTCCTCTTCAGACACATCTATCTCCTCCCTTTACATATGCCCATTGATCCTCATCAGACATGTCCATCCTTAGACAAGTCCATCTGTCCTCTTCAGACATGCCTATCTTTTCTCTTCAGACATGCCCATTTATTCTCTTCATTCATGAGTATCTCCTTTCCTCCTTAGACACACCCATCTGTCCTAGAGAAAATTACAATAGAATTAAGGTGACACACACATAGTATGAGAGATATGTCTCCTGGATCTGTCTGTCATATTTCTGAGCTCACAGATGCAGCTCTCCATGGCTGGGAGGACAAAAAGTATCGAGTTCACAAATGGAACACATGCTGACACACACAAATGTCTCACACACAAATCTCTCTTTCTTTCTCTCTCTTTCTCTCTCTCTCTCTCTTTCACACACACACACACACACACACACACACACACACACACACACACACACACACACACACACACACACACACTACATGTTGACAGACAAACATGGACTGTCAGCCCAACCTCAGAGAACCCCAGAGACTCTTTTGAGTTTAGCTGTCTGACTGATATTTGTGTGTGTGTGTGTGTGTGTGTGCGTGTGTGTGTGTGTGTGTGTGTGTGTGTGTGCGTGTGTGTGTCATCAAGAAGATACTGACATAGCTTCTGTTTGCTATTCCATCTGTGTAAATCTCTGTCTGCTTCTGTCTCAGCGCTCTCTCTCTCTCTCTCTCTCTCCATCTGTCTTTTCTCATTTTCCTGTAATAACCTTTCTTCCCATCTTTCTTTCATCTCCCTCTCTCCACTTAAATTTGTGTATTTTGCATAGGTGTGTGTGTGTGTGTGTGTGTGTGTGTGTGTGTGTGTGTGTGTGTGTGTGTGTGTGTGTGTGTGTGATTATTTTGCTTCCCTGTACTTATACATTTTTAATATCCCCCCCCAGGCATGACAGAAAAAAATTGAACGCTACCCAAATTTTTACCCCGTCAATCATACACCCTCACCACCCCCCCCCCCATGCACACACACAAACATACACACAAATTAAGCAAATATGAAACCGTCATGCAAACATTGTAGTCCTATTAGAAATATTGTGCTATTTTCTACACACAGTTATACCACATGGTGACCTCTTATTATTTTATTTCTTCACTTGTTTACTTGTTATTGTCATCTCCTATGGCAACTGCAGGCTAGCCTCATTTTAACACGCACGCATACACAGACAAAATACACACATTTCCACTTTCTTTCTTTCATTGTTAGGGCTGTAGACTGCCGCTTCTCTGGCTATTAGGGATGTAGGCAAATGGTTTTGATTTTTGGTCTGTATGCGATTAGTTCTCTCATCTTTTGGGCTGAAGGGGAACGGTTCTCTTGTCTTTCGGACTGTCATAGAATGGTTCTCTCATCTTTAAAGCTGTAAGCAATTAGTTCTTTAAATTCTAGGTCTGTAAGGGATCAGTTCACTTGTCTTTAGTGCTGTAGGTGATCTCTCACCTTCTGGGCAGTAGATGAACAGTTCTATTGTCTTTAGGACTGTTTATAATCGGTTCTCTTATTGTTGGGAATGTAAGCAATTATTCTCTCATTTTTAGGGCTATCAGCAATCAGTTCTCTCTTTGGGACCATAAGGAATCAGTGCTCTCATCTACTAGTATATGGTTATAGGGGAATGGTTATTTCATCTTTATGGAGCTGGGCAAGCAATTCATTTGTTTTTAGGGCTGTAGACAATTGGTTCTCTTGTCTGTAGGACTGTAGGTAATTGGTTCTTTCATCATTAGGAATGTAGGTAACTGTTCCTTTTTCTTCAGAACAGCAAGAAATCAGTTTTTTCATCACCAGGACAATTAGTGATTTGGTTCCTTCAACTTTAGAAAATGTAAGTGATTGGTTCTCTCATCATTAGGGCTGTAGATGAATAGTCTCTTTCATTAGGGATGCGTGCAATCAGTTCCTTTGTCTTCAGGACTGTAGAGAATTGGTTATTTTGTCTTTTGGACTTTAGCACTGCAAGCAATCTGTTCTCTCATCTTCAAGGATGTAGGCAATAAGTTCTCTGAACTATAGGGCTGAAAGCGACCAGTTTTTTTTGTCTTTAGCATTGTAGGCGTTTAGTTCTCTCACATTTTGGAATGCAGGTCAACTTTTGTCTTTCGGACTGTTTGTGATTGGCTCTCTCATTGTTGGGAATGTTAGTGATTGTTCTCTTAACTTTAAGACTGTATGTGATTGGTTCTTTTATCAATGGGAATGGGAATTGTTTCTTGGTCTTTAAGACTATAAGCAATCGGTTCCCTTCAAAGGTTCTTTCATATTTATAGATCTAGGCAAACAGTTCTTTTGTCCTTCGGACTGTAGGCAATTAGTTCAAGATGTATGTCGGAGTGTAGGTAATTGGCTCTTTCATCATTAGGAATGTAGGTGACTGTTCTGTTTTTTTTTTCTTTCGGACTGTAAGCAATTGTTTTTTCATCACTAGGACTGTAAGTGACTGGTTCTCTCAATTTTAGGAATGTAGGTGATTGTTCTCTTATCTTTAAGGATAGAAGCAATTTGTTCTCTCTTCTTTAGGGCTGTAGGTCAATAAGTTATTTTGTTAGGAATGCTTGTGAACGGCTCTTTTGTCTTTAGGACTGCAGACAACTGGTTCACTTGTCTTTAGGATCGTAAGCAATTATTTATACAATAATACAAGAGTAATTGGTCTGATAACACAATGTTACAAATCAGACAGTCATTCCAGAGGAATATCGGGGACTGGATAAGTAGTTGAAGAGGGCATTTCAAGGTCAGCTGGTGAAGGAGGTGAATACACAGCAGAAGTACTGGAAGAGTTATAAGAATCATCTGACCCAATATTAGTTGAGCCATCTTCTGTCTGGGTACACAGGTCAAAGGTGAAACTGAGGATGTGCAGGACAGTGGATGCAATACCAAAAGTGGACCTGAGTGGACTGGTCCTGAGTCTCAGGTTGTGATTGGGAGCCTTGTTCATACATCACACCGGACAGTTTTTTTCAACCATTCCAACCTGCCTGCACATGCTTCTTCACCTCTTTTCCACACTCTCCATTACTCTGGATTGTTGAGCCTAAGTACTTAAAATCCTACACCTTCCTTATTTCTGCTCCCCGTAACCTCACCGTTCCTCTTGGGTCCTTGTCATTCACAAACATGTATTCTGACTTACTGAGGCTAACCTGCTCTCACTACAGATCACAATGTCATCTGCAAACATCATAATCCATGGAGATTCCTGTCTAACCTCATCTGTCAGCTTGTCCATCACCATAGCAAACAAGAAGGGGCTCAGAGCTGACCCTTGATGCAGTCCCACCTCCACCTTGAACTCTTCTGTCACACTGACAGCACACCTCACCACTGGCTTACATCTCTCATACATGTCGTGCACCACTCGAACATGCTTCTCTGCCACTCCAGACTTCCTCATGCAATACCACAGTTCCTCTCTCAACACCCTGTCATATGCTTTCTCCAGATCCACAAAGGCACAATGCAGCTCCTTCTGACCTTCTCTGTACTTCTCCATTAACATCCTCAAAGCAAACACTGCATCTGTGGTGCTCTTTCTTGGCATGAAACCAAACTGTTGTTCACAAATGCTGATCTCTGCCCTTAGTCTAGCTTCCATTATTCTTTCCCTTAATTTCATTGTATGGCTCATCAACTTTATCCCTCTGTAGTTGCCACAACTCTGCATGTCTCACTTATTTTTAAAAATGGGCACCGGCACACTTCTGTCATCAGTCAAATACATTTCCCACCCTGTCCTTAATCACTCTAACTTGCTGCACATCCTTCCCATCTTTATTTCTCTGCTGTGCCAACCTGTATAAATAAACTTTACCTCCCTCATATGCCCTCTGTTTGGCCTTTGACACTGCTAGCTTCACCTTACACTGCATCTCCCTGTACTCCTGTTTACTCTCTTCGGTCCCCTCTAAGTCCCACTTCTTTTTAGCTAACCTCTTCCTTTGTACACACTAATGCACTTCCTCATTTCACCATCAAGTCTCCTTATCTACTTTCCTTCCAGAGGACACACCAAGTACTTTCCTACCTGTCTCCCTGATCATATTAGCTGTAGTTGTCCAGTCATCTGAAAACACTTCCTGACCACCCAAAACCTGTTTCAACTCCTCCTTGAAGAAAACATGACACTCTTCCTTTTTCAGCTTTCACCATGTTTTCTTCCGTTCTGTCTTTGCCTTCTTCACCTTCTTCACCATCAGCATCATCCTGCACACCACCATCCTATGCTGTTTGGCAACACTCTCACCCACTACTATTTTGCAGTCACTGACCTCCTTAAAATTACATTGTCTACACAAGATGCCGTCTACCTGTGTGCTCCTACCTCAGCTTTTATGAGTCATCCTATGCTCCTATCTCTTCTGGAAAAAGTATTCACCACAGCCATTTCCATCATTTTTGCAAAATCTATCACCATCTGTCCTTTTGTGTTCCTGTCCTGGATACCAAACCTGCCCATCGATTCCTCATCCCCTCTGTTGCCTTCACCAACATGTCCATTGAAGTCTGCACAAATGACCACTCTTTCATCTCTGAGGGTATTCCGCATCACTTTATCTAACTCATTCCAGAATTTCTCCTTCCTTTCTAGCTCACCTCCTGCCTGTGGGGCATAAGCACTAATGACACTGAACATCACACCTTCAATTTCTAACTTGAGACTCATCACTCTGTCTGACACTCTTTTCACCTCTAGAACATTCCTGGCAAAACCCTCCTTCAAGATGACTCCTACTCCATTTCTATTCCTATCCACACCATGATAAAACAGCTTAAACCCTGCTCCTAAGCTTCTTGCCTTGCTACCTTTCCACCTGGTCTCCTGAACACACAGTATGTCCACCTTCCTCCTCTGTGTCATGTCAGCCATCTCTCTAGCTTTTCCTGTCATATTTATAACATTCAAGGTCCTTACTCTCAGTCCTAGACTCACGCCTTTCCTCTTCTCTCTCTGCCTATGGACACATCTCCTGCCTCTCCTTCTTCGACTAACAATAGTCCAGTTTCCACCAGCACCCTGTTGGTTAACAGCACTGATGGCGGTCGTTGTTAACCCGGGCCTTGACCAAGCCGGTATGAAAGTCATATGGATGATTTGCATATCAAATCTGGAGCAGGTTTTACGTCGGATGTCCTTCCTGACACAATCCTCTACATTTATCCAGGCTTAGCACTGGCATGATGATGAACACTGGCTTGTGCCACCCACCCTTATGGCTTTATTATAGACTTGTATACGCTCACTATTCGCAATTGGAGTGACTATTGCCACCAACACTGCCTACTATCAGCTGTTTCACCCCATGCTTCCCAAACCCTTTGCCCACCTGAAAAGATCAACTTCAGTAGTGTCCCAGGTGCATATTATGATTTAAAAGAGCCATTCGGCAAGGATGAAGTCCTCTTGCTGCCACCACACCGGCCCTATGACTGTTCAATAGAGTTGCTCCCTGGATCTGTACTCCCCACAATGAGACTCTTTCACCTCTCAAAACATGAGAGGCAACCTATGGAAACATTCCTCACCAACTTGCTAGCTGCAGGCCTTATCCAACCCTCATTATCTCCTGTAGATGCGGGTTTCTTCTTTGTAGAAAAGAAAGATAAAACTCTGAGACCCTGCTTAAACAACACTGGACTTAAGAATATCATGATAAAAAACAAATACCACCTTTCCCTCATTGACTCTGCCTTCATTCCTCTCCACAACACAGCCATATTCTCCAAATTGGACTTACGAAACGCTTATCACCTAGTCGAGATTCGTGAAGTTGAATGGAAAACCGTGTTCAACACATACCTTGGGCACTTCAAGTTTCTAGTGATGCCCTTTGGCTTGATTAATGCTCCTGCTGTTTTCTAAGCCTTAGTTAATGACGTTCTTAGAGACATACTGAATAGATTTGTATTTGTTGACTTAGATGACATATTGATCTTTTCCAGGAGTTATGATGGGCATGTTCAACATGTAATACTGGTCCTTCAAAGACTCATGCAGAACAAGCTATACGTGAAAGGAGAGAAATGTGAATTTCACATGTCTTCTGTGTCTTTCCTAGGCTACGTTGTTGCAAAGGGCCAGTTAAAAACGGATCCTGAGAAGGAGAAGGCACCTGCAGAATGGCCAGTTCTGGCTACGTGCAAGCAACTGCAGAGATTTCTGGGGTTTGCAAACTTTTATTGGAGATTTATTAGGGACAATAGCCACATAGTAGCTCCTCTCACTCAGCTAACCTCAGTAAAGAGATCTTTTGAATTGTCCCTAGTACCCAAACAGCTTTTGATAAATTAAAGACCAAGTACATTAATGATTTTGAATCATTCAGACCCCACATTGCAGTTCATTGCTGAGGTTGATGTCTCAGATTCAATAGCGGGGGCCGTTCTCTTCCAGCATTCTCCTGCGGACCAGAAGCTCCATCCCTGTGCACTCTTCTCCTGTCGCTTGACTTTTGTCAAACAAAACTATGACATGTGTAACCGAGAGCCGCTGGCAGTGGTCCTAGGACTCCAAGAATGGTGGTGGTGGAGGCAGTGTCCTACCCCTTCATCGTCTGGATGAGATACGATCGCATAAGAACCTCTCTTACCTTTGTTCAGCATGGAGGCTGAACTCCCGGCAGGTACAGTAGTCCCTTTACCTGGGGAAATTCAACTTCACGCTCATCTACCATCCCAGCTTGCGAAACATCAAACCAAACACTCTCTCCTGGCAGTACTCCCCAGGAAAGGAAAAAAAACTGCCTCAGAAACCATCTTTCCCTCTTCTTGTGTGGTCGAAGCTGCTAGCTGGGAGGTGGAGCGGCTGGTCCAGGATGCGCAGCTGGGGAACCGGAGCTCAAAGGATGCCCACTGGGATGATTATATGTACCACCACCCGCAAGAACTCCAGTGCTCCAGTGGGGGCAAACTTCCAAGATAGCCTGCCACCCTGGGGTTCACAGGACCCTTTTTCTCCTTCAACAGTGCTTCTGGTAGTCAATCATAGCAGCTGACACCAGGGAATTCATTGCAGCCTGTGTCACATGTGCCCAAAAACAAATCCTCACACCATGCACCAGCAGGCCTCTTCCAACCCTTGTCCATCCCTCACTGCCCTGGTCACACATTGCCATAAACTTTGTTACAGGTCTACCCACATTCGAAGGCAACACCACCATCCTGAGCATCATAGACTGGTTCTTAAAGGTATTCCATTTCATCCCCCTACCCAAGCAACCATCAGCAAAGGAGACAGCTGACCTTCTGGTTCAGCATGTTTTCCGCTTCCATGGTATCCCCAGGACATAGTATCGGACCAAGGCCCCCAGTTTACATCCAGGGTATGGAAAGCTTGTTGCAACACCCTTGGAGTTTCTTACAGCTTGACCTCAGGCTACCACCCTCAGTCTAACAGCCAAATGGAACTAGCTAACAAGAGCTAAATAGAGCCTTGAATCCTCCCTCCATTGTGTTGCCTCCAGTCTCTCAGCCGCCTGGTCTATATATTTACCATGAGTAGAATACTCTGATAACTCCCTGTCTGCTCTGCTACCGGTATGTCCACCTTCATGTTGATAAATGGATTCCAACCCACCCCATTCCCCAGTCAGGAGACCGAAGTAGCGGTTCCTTCAGTTCAAGCCCATTTCCACAAAGCATGCCAGGTTTTGAGAGAAGCTCGTGCTGCCCTGGAAAGGTCTTTTGCTTGGAACCAGCAGATTGCTGATTGCCACCAGACACCTTCCCTGGACTATAAAGTAAGCCAATAGGCTTGGCTCTCCTCAAGAGACATTCCTCTGCACACAGATTCCAGGAAAATGGCTCCCAAGTACATCAGTCCCTATTCCATTGAACATATCATAAATCCCACTCAAGGTACACCCAAGCCTTTCATGTCTCCCTTGTGAAACCTGTGGCGGAAAGCTCCCTTCATCCACCCACTGATCCTCCAGCCCCTACCCCTCGGCTTCTCAATAGACACCTGGCTTACTCAGTCAACCGCATACTGAATGTTCGCAGGCTGGGTCATGGCTAGCAGTACCTGGTGGAATTGAGGGGTATGGTCCCAAGAAGTGCGCCTGGGTCTCTCGATCGCTGATCCTAGACCCCCACCTACTGATGGACTTCTACAACAGGTTCCCAGACAAGTCTGGTCGGATGCCAGGTGCTGTCATTTGGGAGGGTACTGTTATGGTGTGTGTTTATTAAGGATTCATTTAGGTTTTTCTACGTTTCTTTAACCCTGTTTTCTCCCCAGCAATGCACAATGTGGCTGAGGGGTGTGGCTGACCTACCTCTGGCTGATTGCAGCAGTGCACATCTGATCCCACTCCTCAATCAACCCACTATAAAGACCTACTGCACTTTCACCTTTCTGCCAGAAGATTGTTTCAATCTCACTCAGTCGTTTCCTAGTGTTCTATACTTGCTCCTAATTATAGCTCTGTGGGCAGCCAGCCTTTCCTGCCAGAGTCTCCAGTGTTTGATATTGTTTATTTTCTTCATTGTCCCCAGAGTTTGTTATTTTTGCCGGCGCCTCCAGTGTTTTTCACTGTTCACTTTTTATCTGTGGCATCTCCTGTGAGTTAATAAATGTTATCTATTAAACTGTTCATCGTCTCCTAAAATTCCTGGTTCTGGCTGAAAGTTCAATCAATAACAAATGAAGTTCTGTGGGGTCTCATGCAGCCGTTGATGTAAAAGTACTCTTAATGTAACAATGTGGCGAGGTGTATATATTAGTACTTAAAGCAGTTAACATGAGTTAAGACAATGATCTAAAATAGTTTTTGACTGTGGAATTGCAACTATATTTTCAATATTTAACACTAAAGTTAGTATTAAATCAATAGAGTATTACCAGCTTTATGAGTGGGTCCTGTTACATTCTGATTTACCCCGACTGAATCTAGGATGGATACGAACACTGTTATTAAAGGGTCCTCTGGGTTATCAAAATAAACATTGAAGTCACCAATAATTAAAGCTTCATCTAAAGAAACAACCAGGTTTGAAACGAAATCTGCAAATTCACATTAGAATTCTGAGTATGGCCCTGGGGGTCTGGAAATAACAAATAAAGGAATCAGATGCCTCTGCATATTTTTTCCATCAACATATAATGTTAGTGTATAGAATTTCAAACACGTTAAATTCATGTCTGGATTTTTGTGTAAGGCCATGATTATCAATAAAAATAACTGTGATGCCTCCTCCTCTGCCAGTTAGACAAGGTTGGTGTACATAAATGTATCCATGAGGACTCACCTCATTTAATGCTACATATTCATTGGGTTTAATCCATGTGTCTGTTATACACAATACACTAAACTCCTGATAAGTAAAGATTTCATTAACAATAAGTGCTCCAGATGCAATAGATCTAACATTTAATAACCCTATCTTTAGATTAAAGGTACAGGCTGTAGGTTCTGTATGATTTAAATTTCTGTTAATAAGATTATTAAACAAACTCTGAGAGTTTTTACATTTTTGTTTAGTTCAGGAAACAGACTCAGTCTCTATAGCATTGAACTTGACCTTGATTGATGACTGTGCAGCTAGCACATGCTCAGATTAGCCTGATTATCTGCTCTCTGGCCTTGACTCTGGATAGTTACTGACTGACTAGTACTGTTTTTAGACTATGTGCTATGCTGGAAAAAATGAGAGCAGCACCTTCCCAAAGTGGGATGTATACCATCCTGCCCTATCAGGCTGGCTTACCTTCAAAAGTGCTCTAATTAGCTATAAAGCCCAATTTGCTGTCGAACACCACTTGGGCATACAGCAGTTCAGTGACCATAGCCTGCCGTAAGCTACATCACCACACTGTATTGGAATGGGATCAGAGCATACTACAGCATTGGGCATTGCCTTCGCTAATTTTCACACCTCTATAAAATTACTCTTAGTAACCTCTGACTGACGAGGATGTATATCATTAACTCCAGCATGTATAACTATCTTAGAGAACCTGTGCTTGCTAAAGAACCTAAGATAACCTGCTATGTCTGGTGCTCTGTCTCCCAGGATACACCGAACAAGTGTGATGGTTCCCTTAAGTGACTATCTAATTTCACCTGCCTTAAAATGGAGTTTCCTATCCCCAGAGGTCTTTCAGGTTTCACAGTAAGTGTTTCACTGAGGAGAGCAAACCTGTTTGACATGTGAGGCGCAGACAAGTCGTGCTCCCGTGGGTGAGCCTCAGAGTTAGCTTTGGCTTTATGAGTATGCCACTGAGTCATCACCCATTTGCCCTGCTGTGAGGTCTCTCATACCAGAGAAGGGGGTTACTTTCTCTGAATAAGGCACTCAGACTTCCAGCTACAGGAATGCTACTTTCACTCTCATTATTCCTCCCTAAGTGATGTGGTGTTAACACGGGCCCTTGAGGGTGAGTGTTGTAGCTAGTGTTGTGTAGTTGCCTAACCATTCTTGCTTCCAGCTGCAGCTACCACCTAACTCGTAGCATGAAAAGGGAGGCAATCTGTAAGCCTTCTCCTGGTGGATTGAGCACCTCATTGGTGAAGACTATCACAGCAACTCCATGAGGCACACCATGGGCAACTGGATATCTTGAGGTCCCAGGCAGAATCTGTGAGGGATCTCGGAGCAGGTTGGACTCCAGAGGTGCCGTGTGCAGGCCCACTGGCATGTGGACATGCCCTGGCACTCACCAATAAACCACCCACTGCCTTGTGGGTAGAGCCTTTTGAGATGAAGTCTAAGAGAAGGACACTTTGACTCCAAACCACCTGCTGCCTCTTCAGGCAAAGGCTAAGAGACAGCAAACTCTGGAGTAAAACCTACACCACTGCCTTGTGGAACTTCTTCAGGAGAAGGCTAAAGGAGTAAACCTGATCCAAATTCAGAGTGGAGCCCCTAAGATGCTTGACTAACACACTGTGTTACCTTCTGGCAGTTCCTGCAGCCAAGCTGCTGCCAAATGTACTGCTCTGCATTCCTTTGGAGTACAACAGGAATGCTGAGAGAGGGTCTTGGTCCCTGGGGATACCAAGACCTCCATATTCCTTGGCAGGTTTTTGCACCCTGGAGAGGGTACTCCGGAGCTGCTGAATAAGCAGCTGAACCAATACGAGAGGCAGCATTTTAAGTCCAACATGATTGGTGTACGGGCACTAAGGGTTGCCTCCAACAGTGGGAGGGATCATTGCATCCCACTGATTAGCTACCACCTGCTCAAACTGGGCAGCCACCAGTCAATAAGGTGCTGACCTGCTAACGTCTACCTTTTTCACTGGGTGCATGGAGATTAGAGTATTTCGCTCGACAAGCAGTTGGTAAAACTTGCACCAGGCAAGAAAGAAAAAAAATAACAAGAAACTACCAGTTTTATGGCTGGCCACTTGTAAAATGAGGACTATGCGTCCAGGTTTCTCTGATGACCTGGAACAGATTGACGACTGCAGGAAAACAGCTATCATTGAGTTCAAGCTGGGAATACTAAATGTGGGTATAGAAACATTACAAGAGACCAGACTTGCTGGAGATGGCATGCTATAGGAGAAGGACTTTGCCTTTTTCTGGCAAGGCAGACCAGCTGAAGAGACTCGTATACATGGTGTTGGTCTGTCAATCAAGAAAAATCTGCTTCCCAAGATAGAACCTCCCACAATTGGCTCAGAACGCATCCTTTCCCTTGGACTCTTAACATCCCATGGGAAAGTAAGCGTTTATGCTCCAATTTTAACCTCTGCTCAAGAATTGAAAGATCAGTTCTATGAGGAGCTTGATAGCATTGTTGGCACCATCCGCAAATCAGAGCAAATCATCCTGCTAGGTGATTTTAATGCCAGAGTTGGAAACACAAGCTAAGGAAGGCCATTGACTCCCTAGCATGTGGGAAGGCACCAGGTAATGATGGCATTCCTGGAGAAGTCTTCTGGGCTGGGAAAGTTGTACTGCTTGTGCATCTTCACAGTCTTCTTTGACAATGCTGGCAAAGGAGACAATTCCAACAAGACATGTATGACGCCAAAATCATCACACTATATAAGAATAAAGGGGACTGCAGCAACTGTAATAACCACAGAGAGATATCCCTACTCAGCACTGCAGGCAAGATATTTTCTCAAGTAGTCCTGAAGAGACTACTGACACTTGCTGAAAGAATCTAGCCTGAATCTCAGTGTGACTTCAGCGCAAAAAGATCCGCCATCAACATGATCTTCACCCTCAGACAGCTGCAAGAAAAATGTTGCAAGCAGAGACAACCACTATACATTGCCTTCATTAACCTGGCGAAAGCTTTTGACCTGGTCAGCACAAATGTTCTCTTTAAGCTTCTGAAGACAATCGGATGTCCACCGAGGGACATCATAATTTCATTCCATGATGTAATGCAAGGAAAAGTGCAGTTTGATGGCTCCTCCTCCACCTCCTTTCCTATCCTGCGTGGAGTGAAGCAGAACTGTGTCCTTGCCCCAACACTTTTTGGGATCTTCTTCTCCCTTGTTCTGTCACATCCCTTCAGGTCATCTGATGATGAAATACATCTGTACTCAAGCTCTGATGGCAAACTCTTCAGCTTGGCCCATCTAAGAGCAAGGACCAAGGTGCGCAAAATCCTGTTAAGAGAGATCCTCTTTGCCGATGACGTCGCCCTAGTCTCCCATTCTCAAGCTGGCCTCCAGAGGTTGGTTATCTGTTTGGCAGATGCCTGCAAAGATTTTGGCCTTACAATCAGCCTCAAGAAGACAGAGATCATGGGCCCAGACATCAGTGCAGTTCCCAGCATCAGTATTGGTGACTACAACTTAAAAGTGGTTGAGATATTCACTTACCTTGGATCAACAGTCTCAAGCAGGCTGTCCCTTGACATTGAGCTTAACAAGTGAATAGGGAAGGTTGCTGTTGTAATGGCCAGACTGTCCAAGAGAGTGTGTGAAAACAGCAAGCTCCCCATATTCACCAAGATAGCTGTATACAGAGCCTGTGTCCTGAGTACCTTGCTCTACTGTAGCAAGAGCTGGATAACCTACTCACACCAGGAGAATAAGCTAAACAGCTTTCATCTTCATAGCCTGCACAGGATCCTCCCCATCTCCTGGAAGGGCCGCATTACTAATGTACACGTCCTTAAGCAGGCCGGCCTACCAAATATGCATGCACTCCTCTCGCAAAGACGCCTTTGGTGGCTTGACCATGTCCACCGAATGCAGGAGGGATGCATCCCCAAAGACTTCCTACATGGAGAACTTGCAGAGGTTTCGAGGCCTAATGGACACCCAACAATGCGTTTTAAAGATGTCTGCAAATGTGTCATGAAGAGTGCAGACATTGATACAAACACCTGGGAAATTACTGCGGCTGATCAGAATGCTTGGTGCCATTCCATAAGGAAAGACAGCACAATAGTGGAAGGGAAGAGAACTCAAAAGTGGTCAGAGAAAAGCGAGTGAGGGAAAGCTGGAGTAATGTGCATCCAGCTGCAGCCATCAGCCTTTGTATGCACTAACTGCAACAGGGAATACCACTCCAGAATTGGCTTGTACAGTCATAGACAGCGCTACCCAACACCGAACTGAGATGGAGTACCTCCAAAATAGGTGCCAATCAATTGTCTTCTGAGACAGGAGCCAATGATGATGATTCCTCCCTTTAGTCTGGATGTGCACTTATAATGCTACAATATTCTCTGTCAGAGAGTTGACTAGTACACACGTATAACAGATAAACTTATCACTAATGACAGAGGGAGAACTACTGAACAATCTGCAATAAAACGCTAAAAACAAACCTTAACTGGAGAAATTTGTGGATAGTCATAGTATGTTGTTGATTCCCTCTGCTTTCTGGTTTAAAGTGGAGAAGCATTGGCATTTTGAAGAAAACAAAGTCATCATCATCATCTTCCGTTTATTCCGGGGGCGAGTTATGGGGGCAGCAACCTCAGCAATGAGGTCCAGACATCCCTTTCCCCAGCCACTTCCTCCAGCTCTTCTGGATGGGGGGGGACCGAGGCATTCCCAGACACGTCGAGAGACAGCCCGTCCAGTGTGCTCTAGGTCAACCCTGAGGTCTCGTCCCAGTTGAACATGCCCAAAACACCACACCAGGGAGGCATTCGGGAGGCATTCAGACCAGATGCCCGAGCCACCTCAACTGGCCCCTCTCAATGCAGAGGAGCAGCAGTTCTACTCTGAGCTCTTCCTGGATGGTTCAGCTTCTCACCTAATCTCTAAGGGAGAGCCCACCACCCCGCGAAGGAAGCTCATTTCAGACACTTGGATTCACAATCTTGTTCTTTCGGTCACTACCCAATGACTCATGACCATAGGTAAGAGTTGGAATGTAGATCGACTGGTAAATTGAGATCGTTGCCTTGCAGCTCAGCTCCCTCTTCACCACAATGGACCGGTAGAGGCTCCACTTTACAGCAGAGGCTGCAGCAATCTGTCTGTCAATCTCCCATTCCATCCTTCCCTCACTTGTGAACAAGACCCCGAGATACTTGAACTCCTCCACTTAGGGCAGGACCTCATTCCCAACCCAGAGGGTGCATTCCACCCTTGTCTGTCTGAAACCATGGCTTTGGACTTTGAGGTGCTGATTTTCATACTGGCTGCTTCACGCTCAACTGTGAATCACTCCAATGAGAGCTGGAGGTCCAGCTTGATGAAACCAAAAGGACAACATCATTCGCAAAAAGCAGAGGCAAGAGCCGATGGCCACCAAACCAGAACTCCTCAATGCCTCGGCTATGCAGCGAAATTCTGTCCATAAAAATTATGAACAGAATCTGTGACAAAGGATAGTCTTAGCAGACTCCAACCTTCAGGGGAAATGAATTCGACTTGTTGTTACCAATGCGGACCAATCTCTGGCTCTGATGATACAGGGATCCAATGGCCAAGAGCAATGCGTCCAGAACGCCATATTCTGGAGCATGCTTCACAAAGATAGCCTGAGGGACATGGTTGAAATCCTTCCCCAAATGTACAAAACACATGTGGACAGATTGGGCAAACTCCCATGCCCCTTCCAAGATGCTGTCAAGCATATAGAGTTGGTCAAAAGTGCCACGACCAGGATGAAAACCACATTGTTCCTCATGAATCCGAGGTTCAACTATTTGTTGGATCCTCCTCTCCAGTACCCCTGCATAGACTTTCTCAGGTAGGCTGAGGAATGTGATTCCCTGATAATTGGAATGCACCCACCAGTCCCCTTTTTTTTAAAGGGGGACTACCACCCCAGTTTGCCAATTCAGAAGTATGGCAATCTATGAACCTGGGATGTTGCAGAGATGTTCCAGAGCTCAACCTATGTGTTAAGGTGAGTCCAACTATATCTAGTCGGTATCGCTCCACCTCACTCACGAGCTCAGGCTCCTTCCCCGCCAGAGAGGTGACATGTCCCAAGAGTCAGAATCGGTGGAAATTCAAGGAAGGGAGAAAACAAAATATATATGAAATAACTAAAACTACCTCAAGTGAAAACAAAAAAAAGTAAAGCAGTGAATTTAAATGAATTTCCTAAAACCAGAGAAAAAGCTAGTTTAATCCACTGATAAGGTGTTGCCGGCCCACAATTAGAAAAAGGGGAAGTGAGTTTCCCTTAGCTCCAACATTTTCTAATCTGTCATGGAAAATTGTGTGATTAATAGTGTCAAAGGCGGCACTAAGGTCAAGTAACACAAGCAGGGAGACACAGCTGTGGTCGGAGGCCACCAGTAGCTCATTTACCATCTTAACGAGTGCTGTCTCTGTGTCATGATGAGGCCTAAATCAAGACTGATACATTTCATGAATGTTGTTTCTGCAATGATATGAACAAAACTGCTGCACTACAACTTTTTCTAAGATCTTAGAGATAAAATGGTTCTCGTTTCTTTTGAGCAGTAGACGATTGGTTCTCTCTTTTTTTGAGCCATAGGTGATCATCTCTTTGACTGTAGGAAGTTGGTTCTCTCATCTATAGGGATCTAGAGAATTAGTTCTCTTGTCTTTAGAGCTGTGTGTGTGTGTGTGTGTGTGTGTGTGTGTGTGTGTGTGTGTGTGTGTGTGTGTGTGTGTGTGTGTAAGAGAGAGAGAAAGAGAGAGAGAGACTGGGTGAGATGCTCAAGTTTAAATCCTGCTGCCTCATTATACCCTGATGTTATTGCCTCACTGTAATTAAAGAGCTTAGATGCACACACACACACACACACACACACACACACACACACACACACCACAGTATTACAGTGGAAGAAACACAGTGCCCCCTACTGATTGTTCTACTCTCCTCAATTTCATCTCTCTCTCTCTCTCTCTCTCTCTCTCTCTCTCTCTGATTTTTCATATCAATTTTCACTCTTTTTCTCTTTTTTTCTCTGTGTAATTTTGTGTTAGTGTGAGTTCTTTTGATGGAGAATGCCCGTTCCCATCCTGTGTTTTCAATCATAGTAATTAACATATCAAACAGAAAGCACATATCCTTACCCTATATAACATGCATTTACACTCTGAGACTCACCTTTAGAGTTTTCTTTCTCTCCTGTACAGAAACTGTTCAACTCAGAAGCTTTCAAGTACAGGGCGTGGAACAAACTGAGCCTCTGTGTGGGTTGTGGAGGATTTCATGTGTCTGAAGTACCCAGCTTTGTCAATTTCAGTCAAAAAGAAGTAAAATAAATTAAGTGGGAGTGATGGCGAAAGGGAGTAATTGAAAGAGGGAGCAAAGAGATGGAGGCCAGATAGAGACAGAGACTGTGAAAGAAGGGTGAATGAAATGAAAGTAAATGAAAATATTAAAAACAAAGTGCTTCAATAAGACTGTGGGGGAGGAGGGATTAGACACAGGAGCAGGACCTGTTCTCAGTTTAAAGGTGACTGGTGAAGTCACATAACCAGTACAACACAATGGTATTCCTTCATTCATTTTCCAAATCACTTAATACTAATTAAATTTGTGGTAGGCAGGTGCCATTCAAACTAAGGTGATGGCAGAATACACACTGTACAGTTCACCAAGCCACAGCTGACATGAACGATGGCTTGACGCCAAAACGCATCTGTGCATATGAGACATGTCCAATAAAAAGTTAATTTTAAAAACTTGATGAGAATGAGGTTTTCTGTACGAGATATGGCATTGGATAGCCCAGTGATCTGTACTGTGGGGACAGCAGTTACAACCTGCTGAAAATGGGGCTTAAACTCCCAACCTTGGGATCAGTAATCCAGTACTCTGCTATGGTGCCATTACTGTCCACAATGTTATCGGTAAATATTATTTCTTTTTTTTTTTTTTTTGTATTCAGGAATGTTTTCAGATTCACAGACACCTGAGTTTTTAGTACTTTTATAGTTTTCTCATAAAATTTTTAGGACAAAGGACATCTTGTTCGAACTTTATCTGGAGGTCTGTTTTTAGATCCTGGATCATGTTTATGTTCTACTCCAAACTCAGAACTTTAATGTAGTCCAGGAACTATTGGGCATGTGGCATACTGTACTGAATGATGATTGGCCAAAGGTGAGATTTACACAATGGCCAACACCCTAACACTGTTTTTATAAATGTACTTTAAATTAAAAAGGTGTTAAGATCAGTAGCAATATCATTGACTATGAAAAAAAAAATGGATGTAGCCTATCGTGATGTCAACAATTGGGTTGTGCTCTGTTGCTGAACTGCCATTAGGAAGCCTGGAAATTTAATATTTGCCATTGCCATTGTTTGATTTTTGAAGCCAGGAGAAACATGTTTTGGTGTCATTTTGTAGCATTTGTGAGTATGGGAGGAGTAATGTGTGAATCACCCCCCCCCCCCCCCATCTATGCCCCACGATATGGCTCTGTCACCTGACAACTTTGAATGGAGAAAACCTAATTATATTCGGCTCATGAACAAATGTGGAATATAGTTTGCATGGGTAGTCCGAGGTAGGCCTTCTTGCTAATTGTTAAAATAATCTGAGTAGATACTTCTACCAGTTTCTTTAAAAACACATCAGCTATTGCTACTGCTAACTAACTACCTCTGCTAGCAAGCTGCATCTATTATTCATATTAACTCAACAACAGAAACAGTTTCTAGAGTGCACAGCCATTATATTTAATGAGAAATTTTATATACTGTGCTTTAAAATTGGAAAACATTAAGTGAACAAATATTTATCTACACCTCCTCGAATCGTCACCTCATCGTGGTGAAGGGCTTTTGCAAAGGGTTTTTAGCTTTGTGGAGCATTATGCCCCTGGTAGGGTCTCCCGGTCCTAGGCGAAGCATGATTCAAAAGACTCCTATAGAGAAACATAAAAGGACCAGGTTTCCTTTACTCAGACTCAGGTCACCGGGATACACGGAGCCAGAGAAAATCTAGGCAGGGTACTGGAGATGAAGAGCCAACCGATTATCTTACATTCAGGCCATTTAATAATCTGTTATTATGGAAAGTATACCGTATTAGAAGGAGAGCATTGATATAAACCTGCACTGCTCTTAGAGTGCTTCTGTTACTATTTACAACATTCATCACCTTTTGACAAATCACAATCCAGAACTCTACAGGACCCTTGGAACTCCACTGCAGAACATTTAATTAATGTATAAAGAACCTGTTTTACTGTCCATGAATCTGGAACATTTTCAGAACGTCAGGAACTTCACGACTCCAGTTCCTGAAGCATGATAACTTTTGGTACTTTTCTTTAGTCTCACAACTATCGGTACTGGGGGCAGAGCTTACTGTAATGAGCATTATTTCATTATTACTCCAGTACATTTTCACTCCATCTCTATAATTCCATCTGTATATCACTTTTCATCATTTTTTTTTCTTTCTGTCTTCCCATCTGTCCATCACTCCATCTCAGCTCTAGAACTCTCTGTCTGGATCTAGTGGGGTTCTGGATTGTAATTATATTAATCATTGATGTTTAAATTAAAGGAATAAATACATCAGAGGGACAGCACATGTAAGAGGTTTTGGAGCCAAAGTCAGAGAGGCTAGACTGAGATGGTCTGGACATGTACAGAGGAGGGATAGTGAGTATATTGGTAGTTGGATGCTGAGGTTGGAACTACCAGGCAGAAGGCCTAAGGGAAGACCAAAGAAGAAATTTATTGATGTGGTAAAGGAAGACATGAAGGTCATTGGAGTAAGAGAAGAAGATGCAGAGGACAGGGTGAGATGGAGGCAGATGATTTGCTGTGGCGACCTCTGAAGGGAACAGCCGAAAGGAAAAGAAGAAAGAAGATTGATGATTAAATTATATTTAATCTTATTTTTAATCTTTAGAGCAGTTTTCCTGAACAAAGTGTGTGTGTGTGTGTGTGTGTGTGTGTAAGAGAGAGAGAAAGAGAGAATTTGGCTGATTGACAGGAATCAGACGAGGTATTTTCAAGAAGCTTACTTACATTCCAGTATCTAGTTTTCTTCCTCTATGCTTCCTTTTCCTCACATATATATATATATATATATATATATATATATATATATATATATATATATATATATATATGTGTGTGTGTGTGTGTGTGTGTGTGTGTGTTTTGGCCATGTGGTTCTGCCCATTTACAGACAGCTCTGTGTTCATAGTGTGATTTCACACCATACTTTCACACTTGCTATCTTACAGAAACACACATGTGGCTTTGAAGATCACACTGTTTGTGTGTGTGTGTGTGTGTGTGTGTGTGTGTGCAGTTAGTCATTGGACACAGATTCATTTCTTAAGCTAATGTTGCACTTTAATTCTCAGGTGTGATTTAAAGGTTAAAGTGTGAAACTTTAAACACCAGCTATCACACACTGTGTGTTAACAAGAGCCCAGAGAACCTATTCAAAGAGAACAGAACTGAACTCTTTATTGTTATTGGACAAAATGTGATTAATATTAACATTATAAAATAACATTTCTGCTCTGAACAGTAACATTAACAGCGGCTTTCAACCTCTTGCAGGTTCCCAGCTAACATGGTTATGCTGTAACAATGCTCCTACAACGTTACACCAAAGTCGCAACAACGTTGCAATAAAGCGTTGCACTGACATAACTGTAGACTTTTTTGTAGGATTGGCTCTCTGCTTCGGGTTACAGTGACGTGGCATTGAAAGTAGATGAATAGATTTGTTCTGAGCTGTTATAAAGTGAAGCTGCATCAAATCCTGCTTTGCCAAACAATTGTCGTACGCAACACTCGCACTGCACTGTCATGAATCATGCTTCACGACTTTTGTGGTCGTCAAGTCGATCAGACGCAACTCACAAGTTGTCATTATTTATTATAAAGCCATGCAATACTAGTACAGTAATCCCCTGCCACTTCACGTTTCCTACTTCGCGTCCTCGCAATATCGTGGCTTTCCCATTGGGAAATTAAAAAAATTAAAGATTACAGTACAGTATTCAAAATTCATGTGCACTACATTCAACTATGCTACTCAACATGTTCTGTTCTCCTGCTTGACTTGAGTGTTCTCTGATTGGCTGTGAATCCAGCAAGCTGATTGGTCGAAATTATATTTCACAGCATTCAACACATGGGGCTTCCTGTCTTTGTGTTCAAGCCGCATTGTTAGTTCATCTGCATTTTTGAGTCCGATTGATATGCTCCCGGTTTCACAGGAAGATCATCTCGTGAACCGAAAAAGAAAAGGAAAATGACAGTTAGTGAGAAAGTTAAGCTTCTAGATTTATTAAAAGAAGGGTAAAGGTTTGCGTCTGTGGCTCGCCATTACGTCATTAACGAGTTGACTGTGGACTACATTAAGAAGTAGGAAGAGAAAATACGCATATCAGTCAGACCTAAAGATGCAGGCGGCCAAGTACGGTGAAACAAAGACTTTTATTGAGCTCAGGGTGCGGGAATATTTTATTGAGCTCACTGGGGCATGGGAAAATCGTGTTCACCATAGGGGTGAGGGGAAAAACAGTGTCGAGCCATGTCCCTCACCAGTGCATGCAGAGAGAGAAAGATAAATGCCGCTAACTAGCACAGACCATAACAGTAACAGCGCAATAAAGCCATTGGAACAATGGAAAATGCCTTATCGTTGTGCATTACGGACTGCCATAAAAATAAAAACGTGAGTTCAGACAGTAACATGATACATACTACTGTAAAGCAAAGGCTCTAGAGGTGCTGACGAGCCCCAATCAAGAGCCAGTACCGCCAGTGATTCTCCTCCTTGACATGGCTTTATTTAGTTATATATTAATACATGTTGCTTATATGACATCAGCATGCATAGAACACTTTAAAATTAACTTCTATATCAATTTTATATAATATATAGGTGGGTGTGTTCTCTTAAGAATTGGCAAAAGTCATGGACAACATCCACTGTCTGCTCATCAGTGAACTCTACCACTAAAAACTCATATTCACCAGACAAATTCAGCCAATGGCTGTCCCCCTTCTTGCTGATTGGTTGAGATGATGTAACGCCCCTTTTTCCTCGCACAAGTTGGTAATGGGCCTTTCTTAGTGTGTTTTAATTACCAGTTAAGTTCTGTGATGTCACTCAAATGCCTGCTAAGCACCAGAAAAAGGTAATGACGTTGGATGTCTCTTCTGAAGAAATAAGACTTTCGCCGGAAGAAACGACAGTTTCCTCTGAAGTGCCTGAAGAGGAATAATTGTCTGAACTCTTGTAAAACACTCCACTATTAAAGTCTTTTTCAATTATTATTCCAGTACATGACCTAATTTAATGTTTAAAATATATGTGTGTTATATTTTATTTACTGTGGTGTAGCATATTTCTCATTTTGTTTTGTTTTTTATCCAATTTATTACATTTCTTGTTCTTTTATGTCCTTTTTGTTATGGTCTGTGTTTTGGGGGACTTTGATTTTGGTGCTGTGCCTCTAACGAACTGTTTCCTCTCCCGGCTGAGGGCGTGGCTGAGCTGCTCGATAGCACACACCTGAATTCACTATTCTCATTTACTCCCAATAAACAAAAGCACACTCACATCTGCGCCAGAGGATTAACTCACATCAGATCATAGCTTCTTTGGTTTGTAGCGCTCTCTAAAATTCTGTTTTGTACTCGCTCTGGCTGAGGGGCGTGGCTGAGCTGCTCGGACTTAATGCAGTTAAAACCTGAATTCAATCATCTCATGCCTAATGCAATACGTTCCTCTAGTGGGAATTTTAGAAAACTACAGTGCTGTATGTTTTCCAAAGAGAATGCATTTAAAGGTGTTTTTATATGTATGCTGTATAATGTTTGTTTTATTATCAATAAATATCACAGTAAAAAATTAAGTTTTTCTTAATTACTACATTTTACTACATTAATACTGAATTAATGAGTAAGATTGTCTATAGAATGTGTTTAAGAAGCATATTCTGCATGTAATAGATACATAGTATTTTACTTGTGGCTGCTCATTCGTATTTTACTTGTGGCTGCTCATTCGCGCATGTGATGTGATACCTGGGGTTTTACTTCCAGGTACAGAACTCTTGGATTATCTCGATTCACAGGAGGACCCGGAACCGAACCCCTGTGAATGTTGAGGGCCGACTGTACTGTACATTTGAGACAAGCATGGAACAAATGAATATTAAAGGGTAGAGATCTACCATATTTACTTACTGGTCAGTCCAGATCAAAGCAGGATCTGCTGCTCTTTTTATGTGTTAGAATATCTAAAGAGGCTTCCTGATCAATACTTTCATCACTTGAGCTTTCATCAAGAGGAATGACTTGCTGTTTTACAGATTTTTCTCATGCACATTTTTCTGCTATCCACTTCCGCTGTACTCTCATCGCTGTCTTTTCTTCTTTTGTTTATAGTTATCCTTGTATACAGGTGTAGCTGGAAGTAAATTGGTAGAGTACTATTTCTGCCTATGCCGGTAATAAAAGTAATAATAAGTTAAAACAAGCCATATTTTTGATAATGAACACAAAGGGAGAACTCCCACATTCCCGCGTTGAAATAAGATTTAGTTCCTACAACAATTTATATATTTAAATTAATAACTGCTTTAAAAATAATATGCCTTAGCTTTATGTACATATACCTTACTTTGTGATCTTGCCTTAGCTTTCGGTTAAATCTCCGAGAAAATTTAGTATTGTTGGCCAAGATTAAGAATACCGAGTCTTCTTTGTCTGTTCAAGCAAGTGCACCAAACTAGAAAGACACGCATGCGCACGGTTTACTGTGGCAGACCTCACGCAGGGGGTTGTGCAATGTTTAGGCGTCTGAATAACAGTGATTACAGACGCTTCCCGACTTGTGTTTTTAATTGGTTCCGGATGACAGAACGCAAGTTGTTACAGTGAGGTATAACATATGACGTTTGACATATGACGCTCATACTGTACTATTCATCCATAAATACCATTACTGTATCTCATAAAACACACCTAAATCAATTATTATAAACATAACATTGTAAAATTATATGAAGTATATCAAATAATATCAACATTAATTTCAAATAAATCACTTATTGACACCGAGTCACTTTACATGAAGCTTAAAACAGTCAATCAACGCTTACATGTGAAGCACTTAATACCGAAAGTAGTGTACTTGATGTGGGTTATACAGACTTACGGTCTTTCAAGTGCACAAGGGTGCCGTTGAACTCGTTTAGAGCACAGCCTGCACTAATGTGAATCCCAACAAACCGGAGAGTTCTTTCTTTTGTGTAAGTAAGTAAACTTTATTCAAGAGATGCATACAAAGAACAATTACAAATCCTAATGAATATTAATATAAATATAAGTATACACTCTTAGGATTAATGCAGCCATTAGGCGGAAGGGGCACTAACCAGTGTCTCTCCCCCTTATGCTGGTCCCAAGCTCGGATAAATGCAGTGGGTTGCGACAGGAAGGGCATCCGGCGTAAAACTTCTGCCACATTAAAAATGCAAATTGTCAAAACAAAATTCATACTGGGTCGGTTGAGGCCCGGGTTATCAACGACCGCCATGAGTGCTGTCAACCAACGGGGTGCTGATGGAAATTGGACTACTGTTGGTCGAAGACGTCGAAGAAGGAGAGGCGGGAGGCGTGTCTGTAGGCAGAGAGAGAAGAGGAAATGCGTGAGCCTAGGACTGAAAGTAGGGACTTTGAATGTTGGAACTGTGCAAGGAAAAGATAGAGAGCTGGCTGACATGATGCAGAGGAGGCAGGTAGACATACTGTGTGTTCAGGAGACCAGGTGGATGGTAGCTAGGCTAGAAGCTTAGGAGCAGGGTTTAAGCTGTTTTATCACGGTGTGGATGGGAAAAGAAAAGGAGTAGGAGTCATATTGTAGGAGGGGTTTCTCAGGAAAGTTCTGGAAGTGAAAAGAGTGTCGGACAGAGTGATGAGTCTCAAGTTGGAAATTGAAGGCGTGATGGTCAATGTTGTTAGTGCTTATGCCCCACAGGCAGGATGTGAGCTAGAAGAGAAGGAGAGATTCTGGAGTGCGTTAGATGAAGTGATGCAGAGTACCCCCAGAGGTGAAAGAGTGGTCATTGGGGAAGACTTCAATGGACAAGTTGGTGCAGGCAACAGAGGGGACGAGGAAGTGATGGGCAGGTTTGCTATCCAGGACAGGAACACAGAAGGACAGATGTTGATCGATTTTGTAAAAAGGATGGAAATGGCTGTGGTGAATACATTCTTCAAGAAGAAACCAGAGCATAGGGTGACTTATGAAAGCGGAGGTAAGAGCACACAGGTAGACTACATCTTGTGTAGGCTATGTAATTTGAAGGAAGTCAGTGACTGCAAAGTAGTAGTGGGTGAGAGTGTTGCCAAACAGCATAGGATGGTGGTGTGCAGGATGATGCTGATGGTGAGAAAGGTGAAAAAGGCAGACTAGAAGACAAAGTGGTGGAAGTTGAAAAAGGAAGAGTGTTGTGTTGTCTTCAAGGAGGAGTTGAAACAGGCTTTGGGTAGTCAGGAAGTCCTTCCAGATGACTGGACAACCACAGCCAATGTGACCAGGGAGACCAGTAGGAGAGTACTTGGTGTGTCCTCTGGAAGGAAAGTAGATAAGGAAACTTGCTGGTGGAATGAGGAAGTGCAGGAGTGTGTACAAAAGAAGAGGTTAGCTAAGAAGAAGTGGGACACAGAGAGGACTGAAGAGAGTAAACAGGAGTACAGGGAGACACACCGTAAGGCGAAAGTAGCAGTGGCTAAGGCCAAACAGAGGGCGTATGATGGCTTATATGATAGGTTGGACAGTAAGGAGGGAGAAAATGATTTATACAGGTTAGCACAGCAGAGAAATAGAGATGGGAAAGACGTGCAGCAAGTTAGAGTGATAAAGGACAGAGAGGGAAATGTATTGACTGAAGAAAGAAGTGTGCTGGGAAGATGGAAAGAGTACTTTGAAGAGCTGATGAATGAGGAAAATGAGAGAGGAAAAAAAGAATACAAGGGGTGACCATTGAGGACCAGGAAGTAGCAAAGATTAGTAAGAGAGAAGTGAGGAGGGCATTGAAGAGGATGAGGAGTGGAAAGGCAGTTGGCCCTGATGACATACCAGTTGAGGTATGGCAGTGTCTAGGGGAGGTAGCAGTAGATTTTCTGAGAAGAATATTCAACAAGGTCTTAGAAAGTCAGCAGATGCCAGAGGAATGGAGGAGAAGTGTGCTTGTGCCCATTTTTAAGAACAAGGGAGATGAACAGAGTTGTGGCAACCACAGAGGGATAAAGGTAATGAGCCATACAATGAAGTTATGCTAAAGAATAGTGGAAGCTAGACTAAGGGCAGAGGTCAGCATTTGTGAACAACAGTTTGGTTTCATGCCAAGAAAGAGCACCACAGATGCAGTTGCTTTGAGGATGTTAATAGAGAAGTACAGAGAAGGTCAGAAGGAGCTGCATTGTGCCTTTGTGGATCTGGAGAAAGCATATGACAGGGTGCCCAGAGAAGAACTGTGGTATTGCATGAGGAAGTCTGGAGTGGCAGAGAAGTATGTTAGAGTGGTGCAGGACATGTATGAGAGATGTAAGACAGTGGTGAGGTGTGCTGTCGGTGTAACAGAAGAGTTCAAGGTGGAGGTGGGACTGCATCAAGGGTCAGCTCTGAGCCCCTTCTTGTTTGCTATGGTGATGGACAAGGCTGACAGACGAGGTTAGACAAGAATCTCCATGGACTATGATGTTTGCAGATGACATTGTGATCTGCAGTGAGAGCAGAGAACAATTGGAGGAAAATCTAGAGAGGTGGAGGTATGCCCTGGAAAAAAGGGGAATGAAGGTTAGTCTCAGTAAGACAGAATACATGTGTGTGAATGAGAAGGACCCAGGAGGAACGGTGATGTTACAGGGAGCAGAGATAATGAAGGTGGAGGATTTTAAGTACTTAGGCTCAACAATCCAGAGCAATGGAGAGTGTGGAAAAGAGGTAAAGAAGCACATGCAGGCAGGTTGGAATGGATGTAGAAAAGTGTCCGGTGTGATGTGTGATAGGAGAGTATCGGCAAGAATGAAGGGAAAAGTGTACAAGACGGTGATGAGGCCAGCAGTGTTGTATGGTTTAGAGACAGTGGGAAAAGACAGGAGTCAGAGTTGGAGGTAGCAGAGATGAAAATGTTGAGGTTCTCTTTGGGAGTAACGAGTATGGATAGGATCAGGAATGAGTACATCAGAGGGACAGCACATGTTAGATGTTTTGGAGACAAAGTCAGAGAGGCTAGATTGAGATGGTTTGGACATGTACAGAGGAAGGATAGTGAGTATATTGGTAGTCGGATGCTGAGGTTGGAACTACCAGGCAGAAGGCCCAGAGGAAGACCAAAGAGAAGATTTATGGATGTGGTGAAGGAGGACATGAAAGTCGTTGGAGTAAGAGTAGAAGATGCAGAGGATAGGGAGAGATGGAGGCATTATCATTTGCTGTGGCGACCCCTGAAGGGAAAAGCCTTAAGCCTGACACTCTTTTCACTTCTAGAACATTCCTGACAAACTCCTCCTTCAAGATGACTCCTACTCCATTTCTCTTCCGATACACACCATGAAAAAACAGCTTAAAACCTGCTCCTAAGCTTCTAGCCTTGCTACCTTTCCACCTGGTCTCCTGAACACACAGTATGTCCACCTTCCTCCTCTGCATCATGTCAGCCAGCTCTCTACCTTTTCCTGTCATAGTTCCAACATTCAAAGTCCCTACTTTCAGTTCTCGACTCCTGCCTTTCCTCTTCTCTCTCTGCCTCCGGACACGCCTCCCGCCTCTCCTTCTTCGACCAACAGTAGTCCAATTTCCACCAGCACCCTGTTTGTTAACAGCACTGATGGCGGTCGTTGTTAACCCGGGCCTCAACCGATCCGGTATGAATTTTCTTGATATGACTCGCATGTTTTATTTGGCATTTGTTTTACGCCGGATGCCCTTCTTGTTGACGCAACCCTCTGCATTTATCCGGGCTTGGGACCGGCGTGAGGGAGAGACACTCAGTCTGTAGTTTGTAAACAATTAATGCAGTGTTATTATATCAGTGTACTACGTAGGTACGTCTAAACTCAAAATTTGATTTTTTTTTTTTTTTTTTGAAAAAAACAAAAATCGAAATCGTACAACGGATGAACGTAAGTCGGGGAGCGTCTGTATACGGCACATATAGGTTCTTCGTAAACATTTAATATAATGTCAATAGACTGTACCTAAGCCTCAAGCTAAATCTAAGACTAACGTGAATAATGTCAGTGTGCAAAACTCTAGGCCTGGGATCAGACTTTTAGACAGATTTAAAAATGTTTCAGACTATCGGAACATGTTGCAACACATCATATCCTCTCAATGTTCTAAATATAATAACATGCTTCTTAAGTGAAGCCAAGTTAAATTTAGAACTATGAACGCCTATGCAATCCAGCGTAATCGGCATATCTATCTGGCTGTGGAGTGCAAGTAGCTTTATATCTTATATTGTGATATTGCCTCAGATTTCGGTTAAATTTTCTTTTTTCCTCAAAGGAAATATTGTTGGCCAAGATTAAGAAATCTTTTTCCTTCACTGTGGCGACCCCTGAAGAAAGGACAAAGCTGAAAGGAAATCTCTTTGTCTGTTCAAGCAAGTGGGCCAAACCGGAAAGAAAGACTTGACACGCATGCGCACAGTTTACTGTGGCAGACCTCGAACAGCCTGGGGATGTGTGACGTTTAGGTGACGTCTAAACAACGTTGTAATTAAACGCTACACAAAGGTTCTCGGTAAACATTTGATATAACGTCTCTACAACTTTAACATAATGTTACATGTCTGTCTGTCTGTCTTCCTTTCGGCTTTTTCCCTTTTACTCGGGAGTCGCCACAGCGAATCATCTGATTCGCATGTTTGATTTGGCAGAGGTTTTTACGTCGGATGCCCTTCCTGTTACAACCCTTTTAGCAAGGGACAGAAACATGCTGACAGCTTTGCAGCCTACTCTTTACGAAAGTCAGCAATGATTCTTTTACATGCCTCTCACCATAGACAGTGAGAGACATGGCCCACCTTTGATAACCCAGTTAGCTGCACTGGGGAGACAGTGACAACCTTGTGGCGAGTGGGACTCGAACCCCCAACCTTTGGATCAGTGATCCAGCGCCCTATACCACTAGACCACCACTGCCCTAACATAACGTTACATGTAACATAACTTAATTGCAACCTTTCTGTAACGTTGTAAAACGGTTTCAAAACATCTCGTGTTAGCTAGGATGTAAGTGAATCACTCGAGGAGGTGGTTACAAGCATGAGTTACATAGGCATTTACAACTTGATCAATTAAAGAGTTATTTACACATAAATAAAGCACTAAATATTTATCATAGTATTTACACACACTTGCGAATAAACCAGTCATTTACACACAACTGATTCATGTAAGTGCTTGTTTACTATAAAGAGAATTACTCAATGAAATTACAAAATGAAGAGACTCATTCAAGTAATTACACACAAATACATACGCTCCCCCATTTACGAACATTCGTTTTACGAACATCCGGAGATACGAACTTCCGGTCAAGAGTGAAAGTGAAATGAAATTGAAGAACAAGTAGTAATACAAATGGAATAAAATCTATAGAAAGATATATCATAAATATAAGTATGAAATATGATTAAACATTATCCTGAGGTACAATTAACATTAGGCTCCAGCAGAGTGGCGTGGCTGAGATGTGCTTTACACCGGAGGTCCAGGAAGAAAAGCAGAACCCATACATTTCTGAACTCCTGCCAAAAGTTTCAAACAAAAAACAAATTGACTCCAGTATTATAATGAACATGATAAGAGTGAAACTCTGTAAATCTGATATGATCCGCTGTGCTGTGCTTAATGTGATGATTATGGCGAGAGAGAGAGAGAGAGAGAGAGAGAGAGGGGTTAAAAGTTTTCTGAGTGTTTAATTTCATGTCCCCCACTAGTATGAACTTTCCACCTGTGAGCTGGTAATGTGCGCACGCTGCTCTCAGAGGTCTTCACGTCTTGCGCCGTTTCAACGACATGCAGCCTGAAGTGCACACGCGGCCCCCGCGCACCTCCAGATCCTACACAGATAATTTCATTATCCGGGACTGGGGACCAAGATGAAATGGTGTGATGAAATGGTGTGCCTTGGAGATGCTGAGTGGCTTTGATGTGCAGGATGATGTTTACTGTGGTGTCATGGGAGGAATGATGTTATTAACAATGATTTGTGATGGTCATGATTTAACATCATTTAGACTTTAAAGCTTCACCCCCCACGGGCAACAGGTTGAGTCGAGTCGGGTCAACGTGGGGCTGAGTGAGACACAAACCATGAATCATATTGGGAAATGATTCACAAATAATCCACCAATCAAACAGAATTATCTGAGAAACATTACACACACTCCGAGTAAATAAATAAAAAGCTCAGATTATCTTCATGTCGAAGTTTGATTATAGTTTTCCGGTGCTCCTTTCAAGGGCAACCCGGAAGCTGAGCAGTTCAATTGTCCAGTTCTAGTGTCGCCTGTGTGTGTGTGTGTGTGTGTGTGTGTGTGTGTGAGAGAGAGAGAGAGATTGTATACAGTACAAACTTGTATAGGTTACTTATACAAGGTTTAAACATATGTTCCCCTGTAAAGAATGCCCTGTCACGACTTACGAACAAATTCGTCTAACGAATGGCCATCTGGAACCTAACTCGTTCGTAAGCTAGGGAGCGTCTGTATAACAGTCAATGATTCATTTAAAACTGTAACTGTAACTGTACTCAAGTTGCCATATGCAAGTAAATTTGTTAAGGATTCATTCAGAAATGTAAGTGATTCACCCGAGGAGTCATTTACAAACATGTAAACACTTGAGAGGTGAATCACTCTTTGACAGCAGGCATGATATGAGCGGATATGACTAAAAATTGATGCACATATCACATCCTGTAAGCAAATCTTAGCATCTCTGTGAAGGAGTAGAGGGTTTGTTGTATACCATCAGTAACAGAAATGATTTAGAGGTTAAATGTGACTAGAATGGTAGCTGTTTCCCATTTAGTCACTCACTAATTGGATTGAAATTGTGTACTTCTTGGTAGTTCACTGTCTTATTGAAGGAACATTAAAGCTTGCTTTATTTTTTGTCAATAATAAATAAAAGCAAATGTTTAAAGTAAGTTGTACTGCAGGTGTTATGTCTTCTTTATCATGGCGTCTGGACATTGCGGCTACATTAACCGTTTGTGATGTGGAAAGTGTCCACATGCAGAAATTTATTAAATAGAAAAAGGAACAAAAAAAAGAATAGAATCATTAGACATTGAGGGTCCAGACAGAGAGAGAGAGAGAGAGAGAGAGAGAGAGAGAGAGAGAGATGATCCTGTTGAACATTAGCATGCATCTCCTTTAGCAGAGAAAGTGACAGCCTCAGAGCAAGGGGAAGAAATTTATCTTTCTGTTCTGTGAGTAGTGAGTGTGGAATACTGATGTGGAGAGAAAGATTACTCATCTTCTGTTACTTTTCAATTTATTTCGTCGCTCATTCTTTCCTTTTCAATTCTGTCTCTCATTTTCTACCACACTAATTACATGTGTCAATTCTGATTCCCATGTGCTCCAGGCTCCACCCCTTCTGTTCTGTGGTGAATGAGAAGGTTGGTCCATCACTTCAGCTGTCTTTCACCTGCCACCTGTAATTTCCAACTGATTCAGATTTTTTCTGTAGAAGTTAAATTGGAGGTGGAGCAGGAAGTGGAGCTTTTTAAGCAGGAGCTATAAAGCTTTATTTCAGGAGGAAGAATTGAGTAAACTTTGTACCACTCTGCAGTCCGTGTCAGAACACCCCCCCACCCACACACACACACACACAAAAAGTGTGAGATGCATTAATATATTAACAGATAGCACAGTGAATTGTGTCTTACTCTACTATGTGTGTGTGTAATACATCAGAACTGCTTGAAGGTATGCGGTTTTATCAATGTGAAAAGGCCACAGACATTTTGTGTAAAAGAAACACATGAAGTATGCTTTGTGCTTTTTGCAGAAAGTGATAGAAGGATGGTGAGACGGATCAGGATAGAGGAGGAGGAAGAGGGTGAGATGGATCAGAAGAATGGAGGAAGATAAAACGGATCAGGAAGCAAGAGGAAGTGAGAGGCAACAGGAGGAGACAGAGATGACTCCGGAGAAGAGAGGAAGAAGAGGAAGAAGAGGATGAGGTATGAGATAGATCAGGAGTGAGGTAGAAGAGGAGGGCGAGACTGGTCAGGAAGAGGGAAGAGAAGGAGAGTGAGCTGGATCAGGAGGGGGGAGGAGGAGGGAATGTCACCTCTCTTCCAGAGAAGGATCCTGAGCTGATGCACAAGGTTGAAAGATACCGAATAGATGTAGTCGGACTCACCTCCATACACAGCTTGGGCTCTGGAACCACACATCTTGAGAGGGCTGGACTTTATTCCATTCTGGAGCTGTTCATGAAGAGAATCAGTGAGCTGGTATGGGCATCCTTATTGATCCTGTCGCAGTGCCCACACATTGGGGTTCTCCCCATTTGACAAAAGGGTAGCTTCCCTCTGCCTAAATGGGGGACAGGCCCTTACTGTTGTTTGTGCTTATGCATCTAGTAGCAGGTCAGAATTCCAACCCTTCTTGTAATATATAGAAGGTGTGTTAGAGACCTGTTAGAGAAGGTTGTGATTGGTGTCCTGTCCAATCAGAACCTGAATGGTGTTTCATTTTTGGACTTCTGTGCCTGTCACAGTGTTTCCATCAAGAACACCATGTTCAAACATAAGGGCAGTTTGATAATCGACTTTAGTTATGTCATCAGACTTGTGACTGCATGTTCTAGACAGTCGGGTGAGAAGAGTAGCTGAGCTATTAACCAATCACCACTATGGGGAGCTGGCTCAAATGACAGGAAAGGCTGCCTTCCAGGCCTGGCAGGACAAAGCATGTAGTTTTGGTCTCCTGGGAATGTTTGGTGGAGTCTCTTGTCAGAAGAGCCTTCAACTTCCACCTATGCCAGAGCTACAGCCACATCCCAAATGAGGCAAGAGACAGGAACTTCAAATGCACCTCCATTATTGGGGTGGAAGCCCATAGCTGTGGCTGGAAGGTTGTCGGTATCCCCAGAATCTGGTGGAGGACATCTGTCGTGGTGGGTCCAGCTGAAGAAGGAGGCCTATTGGGTTTTTTGGAATGTAGGACTCCCAGGGTAGTAGACAAATACCAGCAGGCCAAATTTGCTGTGGCCCAGGTTGGAGCTTCTCACCTCGACAGGGGATATTGTCAGGAGGTATAAGGAATACTTTGTGGTCCTCCTCAACCCCATCAATACACCCTCCATGGTGGAGGAAGACTCTGAGAGTTTGGATAGGATTCTGCCAATTGCTGGTGGCTGAGATCGCATCTCAGTGGCTGTGCTCTGGGGTGGATGAGGTCCACCCTGAATATCTCCAGCAACATCACATGTATGTCAACAATATCCCTTGGTCATAATGGGCTATACCTCTGGATTGATTACCACACAAACAATGGTAGTTCACTATTTTAAAAAGGCAGACTGGATTATATATTCCAACTATCATGAATCACATTTTGCAGCCTACCCTGGAAAGTTTATGCAGGAATATTGGAGAGGAGGATCTGATCAATAGTTGAACCTTGGATTCAAAGGAACAAGGCATGGAAGCAGCACTCTCGACCAACTATGTACACTAGAGGATCCTGGAGGGCCATGGAAATTTGTTAATAAAGGCATCAATCATGTCCCTTGAGCTATCTTATGGGGTGTACTCCAAGGTATGGTGCATCGGACCCATTTCTATAAGCCAGTAATTCTCTGTACCACTGGAGCCAGAGCTTGGGTTGTATTGATAATGACAGGTTAAGTTCTTTCTGGTGAAGTTTGGAGTCCACCAAGGCTGTACCTTGTCATTGGTTCTGTTCATAATTTTTATGGACAGAATTTCTAAGCACAGCCACAGTATTGAGGGGTTCTGGTTGGATGGCCATAGGATCTTGTCTCTGCTTTTTTGCAAATGATGATGTCCTTCTGCCTTCCTTAAGCCGGGGCCTAAAGCTCTCATTGGAGAAATTTGCAACTGAGTGCAAAGTGGCTGGGGTGAACATCAACACCTTCAAGCTCAAGGCCAGGTTCTTAGCTGGAATGAGGTCCTGTCCCAAGTGGAGGAGTTTAAGTAGCTTGAGGTCTTGTTTATGAGTGAGGAAAGGATGGGACAGGAGATCAACAGGCAAATTGGTGCAGCCTCTGCTGCTTTCCCTTCATGGTAAAGACCAGTCGGAGCTGAAAAGCAAAGCTCTCAATTTACCAGTCTATCTACATCCCAACCCTTACCTATAGTCATGAGCTTTAGGTAGTGACTGTAACAACAAAACAACAGCTACAGGTAGCTTGTTAGGGTATACAGACGCTCCTCGACTTACTTTCATCCATTTTGTGTTTTTTCAATTTTACAGGGTTTTTTTTTTTTTCAAAAAAAATATTGTCAAATTTTGAGTTTAGACGTACCTACGTAGTACGCTGATGAAATGACGCAATGACGTAGTGACGTAATGACGCTGCATCCATTGTTTACAAACGACAGACTGAACGTGCCCAGTTCAGTTATAGTTATATATATATATATATATATATATATATATATATATATATATATATATATATATATATATATATATATCGTTTTTATAGTGTGTTATCCTCCTGTTAAGACGTCGTCTCTGTGATCTTTGTTTTTACACTGTTTTTGCGGACTTTTGTAACCCTAAGTATATATGGTTGGTCAGAAGTGTAACCCTACTAGCATGGGTGCAACTCTCATACAGAGAGATGAATTAACTATCTTCTCGGATCAGTGCGATCTACCATGCATACTCAGTTAAGCAAAGAGAGTTGTAAAATGAATGAAAAGCCGAATCCAGAAAAGAAAGAGAACTGTCCGCTCTGCTGGTGATTCACATCAGTGCAGGCTGAGTACTAGACCAGTATTCAATAGCACCCTTGCTCACTTGAAAGACCGGAAGTCCGTATAACGCACACTATCTCAAGCACAAAATAAGTAAACTACTTTTGGTGTTGAGCGCCTCACATATTGTAAGCGTTGATTGGCTGTTTTAAGCTTCATATAAAGTGACTCGGCTCAGCTTCATGTAATGTGACTCGGCTCAGCTTCATGTAAAGTAACCATCCGTTGACCATCGAAACCATTTACAAGAAGATTGCATCATAGAGAATGTTAAAGGTTATGTTTGATACTGTATTTGATATTTGATTAGCGAATTCGATTAAAATGTATCTATCTGAAATTATTTTGCTTGAATTTAATTTATTTGAAATTAATGTTGATATTGTTTGATATATTTGATATTATTTTACAAAGTTATGTTTATAATAATTGATTTAGGGGTGTTTTATGATATATACGGTAATGGTATTTATGTGTGTATAGTGCAGTATGAGCGTCATACGTCACTGAAACAACTTACATTCACTTTCAACTTACGTTCAGCCGTCCGGAACCAATTAAAAACATAAGTCGGGGAGCGTCTGTATTGCAAGGGAAAGGATGCACTCACAGACTAAAATTATGAGAAACACAAACTGTATTAGAAAGGCCAATACCCCAGAACTGCAGGCAAAAAGCATGATTTAAAAAAAAAAAAAAGAAAACAGACAATGGTCAAAAAACTCGAAAAGGTCAAAACGGAAAGTAAGGCAGAGGTATCTAAAAATGAGACTAGCAGGAATGGTAAGAGGACAGTAAAGGTCAAAGCTTTCTAGGCAACAGGCTTACTAGCTGGAAAGGCTCAAGAGAAAACACTATCAGAAAAATTCTTGAAGAACCATCTAGCTGAACACTCTCGCATGATCTTGCAGAACACTCGCAGAAAACTCTGGCATGATCTGGCAAAGACTGTAGAGAAATTGTTATGGTCTGTGCTGGCTGGCGGCATTAATTCTCTTCTCTCGTCATTGCAGGTGCTGGCAAGGGGCGTGGCGGTTGCTGGCAGGCGAGTTCCAGCAGAGCGTACCTGGTCCCAATCTGCAATCAGCAAGCAGCCAGCTATGAATGGGATCAGCATGCTTCCCTCCGCTGTCAAAAGATTGTTTTCCCCGTGATTCTGCTCCTCGGCTTTCTCTTTGACCCCATACACTCCAGGTTTAACAGAATCTTCTGACCTGAAACATGGACCCAGCAGAGACCACGCAGCTTTGGCAGGCACTATCCAACCAGGGCACTCTGCTGGGACGACACGACACCACCTTGCATCAGACGATGGACAATCTCCAGCACATCACCACCAGCTTGGCGCAGCTCGGTGGAAGGATGGACGCCATCGCCACTCACCTTGCTGCCGCGAACCCACCCCCTCACCCTTTACTTTCCACTACGACAGCCGTGCCAGCACCAGCTATACTCCCTGTGCACCAAGAACCATTCATCTCCACATCAGCCAGGTATTCGGGCGCGATCAGCTCCTGCGCACAATTCCTACACCAGTATTCGCTCATCCTCAGCCAGCAGCCGCTCACTTACTCCACTGATCAAGCAAAAACCGCCTTCATCATGAGCCTACTCATGGAGCAAGCCTCATCCTGGGCGCTAGTGGTTGACACCCATACCCCGGAATTATGCTCCCAGTTAGACCAGTTCATGCGAGAAATGAAGAAGGTTTTCAATCGTCTGGCGAAAGGGGAGGAGGCGAGCTCCCAGCGCCTATGAATTCGGCAAGGCTCACAGTCAGTGACGGAGTATGCCATCCGATTCCAGATTCTCACCATCGAAAGCGACTGGAACGACCCCGCGCTTCAGGCGACTTTCCTGCAGGGGCTTAATGAACAGCTTAAAGACGAGCTCGCGGCCCGAAATGAGACGACTACTCTTGAGGAGTTAATCGCCTTGTCTACCACACTGGACAACCAGCTGAGAGAGAGAGAGAGAGACAGATCCTGGAAGAGGGCCCCACCTCGAACTCACTCACCATTTCCCCCTCGGATGGAGGATGACAGTCAAGAACCCATGCAGGTGAACCACACAAGACTAATGGCTGAAGAGAGGCACCGGCGGCTAGCCAACGGTCTCTGCATCTACTGCGCTGAGAAGGGCCATTACCTCGCCCAGTGCCCTGCGCGGCAGGGCCCGACAGTAACGAGAGGATCCTTCACGACACCCGGAAACCGCCTGCAAGTTCAAGGTACGCTGCACTCTCATCCTGTAGACCAGGGGTGTTCAATCCTGCTCCTGGAGATCTACCTTCCAGATGACTTCATTTCCAACCCTAATGTGGCCCATGTGACATGTAACACCCAGTCAGATCTTCATGAGGTGATTGGATGGTTAGGTGGGCGTGATTAGGGTTGGAGCGAATGTCTTCTGGAAGGTAGATCTCCAGGAGCAGGATTGAGCACCCCTGCTGTAGACGTATTTATTGACTCAGGCGCTGACGCTAACTTTATTGATCCAGGGATGGTTGAGCTCCACAACCTGCCCGTGTATAAACTCGAGACCCAAAAGAAGGTAGTGGCCAAAGATGGCCGACTCATAGCTCACGTCACACACAAGACCACGCCAGTGAAGCTCACTTTGTCCGATAACCACCAGGGATATTTGAAACTGTTTGTTCTCCCTGCCTCTCGCTCTCTCTCCCCTAGTGTTTGGGGTGGCCATGGTTGCAGACCCACAATCCCCACATTGACTGGTGCACCCTCACCATACGCAGCTGGAGTGACCACTGTCTGCAACACTGCCTAATGGTGGCTGTACCCTCTCAAGCTTCACAACCCTCAGTCGACCTGGAGGATCTGGACTTAGCCGACGTGCCCAAAGAATATCATGACCTGCAAGAGGTTTTCAGCAAGGACAGGGCTCGCTCCTTACCTCCTCATCGACCGTACGACTGTGCCATTGACCTACTCCTAGGTTCCACGCTCCCTTCCCAGTGACGAGACAACCTCTCAAAGCCGGAGAAAGACGCCATGGAGGCATACATTAACGAGTCGCTGGCTGCAGGTCTCATTCGGCCCTCATCTTCCCTGGTAGGTTCTTCTTCGTCGAAAAGAGAGACAAGAGCCTGAGACCGTGCATCGATTGCACAGGCCTGAACTAGATCACCATAAAAAAGAAATACCCTCTCCCCCTAATCGATTCAGCCTTTACCCCTCTTCAAGATGCTACCGTTTTTTCCAAGCTGGACCTGAGAAATGCCTACCATTTAGTCCGAATTCAGGAGGGGACGAGTGGAAGACGGCTTTCAACACGCCCCTGGGGCACTTCGAATACCTGGTCATGCCATTCGAACTAACCAATGCCCCGGCGGTTTTCCAAGCTCTGGTCAACGATGTGCTTAGGGACAAGCTGAACCGCTTTGTATTCGTATACCTGGACGACATTCTGATCTTACCTAGAGACCAAGACGAATATTTCCGCCACGTGAGAATGGTACTAAAGAGGCTCCTGGAGAACAGATTGTTCGTTAAGGCAGAAAAATGTGAGTTTCATGTCCCCTCAGTCTCTTTCCTGGGGTTCATGGTGGAGAAGGGGCAGATTGGATCTGATCCGGTGAAGGCAGTGGCGGAATGGCCGACTCCAGTTACACGGAAACAGCTGCAGAGGTTCCTGGGGTTTGCAAACTTCTATCGCCGGTTTGTGCAGGACTGTACAGCCGTCTAGCAGCCCCCTCACACAGTTGACATCACCCAAGACCCCGGTCCAGTGGTCCCCAAGTGCCCAGGCGGTGTTTGACAGGCTGAAGGCTAAATTCGTCCATGCGCCCGTACTGATCCACCCAGACCCCTTGCTGCAGTTTGTGGTGGAAGTCAACGCCTCGGACTCAGGGGTGGGGGCAGTCCTCTCCCAACGGTTTCCCACAGACCAGAAACTACACCCATGCGCCTTCTTCTCCCGTCGCTTGTCCCCGGCGGAACAGAATTATGATGTTGGGAATCACGAGCTGCTGGCGGTGGTCTTGGCACTGGCTGGAAGGGGCAGCCCACCCCTTCGTGGTCTTGGCTGACCATAAAAACGTATCCTACCTCCGTACAGCCAAGAGGTTGAACTCACGTCAGGCACAATGGTCACGCTACTTGGGGAGGTTCAACTTCACACTGACATACCGACCCGGCTCCCAGAATACAAAGCTAGATGCTGTCTCCAGGCAGTTCTCCTCGGGTAAAGACACTACCATGGAGACCATCCTGTCTTCCTCCTGTAGACTTGGAGCAGCCCAATGGGAGGTAGAACGGCTAGTTCAAGACGCCCATCAGGGGGAACCGGAGCCCGTCAAGTGCCCCCAAGGTCGACTATATGTTCTCCCGCCGGCCAGAACCCCAGCACTCCAGTGGGCTCACTCCTCAAAGTTAGCCTGCCACCCCGGAGCCCACCGAACTCTCTTCCTGCTCCGACAATGCTTCTGGTGGCCAACGATGGCAGCTGACACCAGGGAGTTTGTTGGAGCTTGTGCCACCTGTGCCCGGAGAAAGTCCTCCCATCGTGCACCCACGGGTCTCCAACCCTTACCCGTTCCCCATAGCCCCTGGTCACACATTGCGGTGGATTTTGTCACAGGTTTACCCCATCTGAGGACAACACAGTTATCCTGACAGTAGTGGACCGGTTCTCCAAGGCGGTTCATTTTGTCACCCTACCCAAACTCCCCTCGGCAATAGAAACAGCTGGTCTCTTAGTCCAACACGTCTTTCACCTCCATGGCATCCCCCAGGACGTCGTTTCAGACCGGGGTCCCCAGTTTGCATCCAGAGTTTGGAAGGCATTCTGCGACACCTTGGGAGTCTCCTGCAGCTTGACCTCTGGCTACCATCCTCAGTCGAACGGCAGGCGGAATGCGCAAATCAAAGCCTTGGATCCTCCCTGCGCTGTGTCGCCTCCTGCCTCCCAGCCTCCTGGGCCACAAACCTCCCATGGGTCGAATACGCACACAATTCTCTGATCTGCACCACCACCAGGATATCCCCCTTCATGGTGATTAATGGGTTCCAGCCCCCCCTGTTTCCCAGCCAGGAGGTCGAAGTGGCCGTCCCATCAGTCCAGGCACAGTTTCACAGAGCACTCCGGGTCTGGAAAGAAGCACAGGCTGCCCTGGAACGAACAGTGGCCCGAAACCGGAGGATTGCCAATCGTCACCGAACCCTAGCACCTCCCTACACGGACGGGCAACAAGTGTGGCTCTCCTCCCGGGAACTGCCCCTGCAAGTCGACTCCAAAAAACTGTCTCTAAGATACATTGGGCCCTATGTAATAGAGAAAATTATAAACCCCAGCACCGTCCGACTGAGATTCCCACCCTCATTCAAGGTACACCCAGTATTTCATGTTTCCCTAATTAAGCCCGTGGTAGAAAGTCCCCTCCACCCCCTCCACCGACCCCCACCCCCTCCTCCCCGAGTGATTGATGGACATCCCGCATACATAGTCAACCGTATCCTTGATGTACACAGGCGGGGTCAAGGGTTTCAGTACTTAGTGGACTGGGAGGGGTATGGTCCCAAAGAGCGTTCATGGATTCCCCGCTCCCTAATCCTGGACCCGGATTTATTAGACGAATTCTATCGACAGTTCCCAGACAAGCGTGGTCGGGCGCCAGGTGGCTCCCCTTAAGGGGTGTACTGTTATGGTCTGTGCTGGCTGGCGGCACTAATTCTCCTCTCTTGTGCACCTAGTTCCAATCTGCAATCAGCAAGCAGCCAGCTATAAATGGGAACAGCGAGCTTCCCTCCGCTGTCAGAAGATTGTTTTCCCCGTGATTCTGCTCCTCGGCTTTCTCTTTGACCCCTGGTTCTTGCTTCGTGCTCAACCAGTTCCATCGACTTAGTATTCCTGAGATTTACGTTTCCGAGTGCTTAAATAAATCGTTTGAACCTTCTTTTGGTCTCCTGCATCTCGGTGTCCAACACATACACTTCAGGTTTAACAGAAATGTTAAATTGACAGACAACTAAGGCAGCTAACGGGACACAGGTGAACATAATAATGAGCCTATGCAAAGCCAAGTGGGATAAACAAAACCATTTGGCAAAGTTACAAAGAGGAAACAACATGCCAGGAAACAAAGGCTACTCAACAGAAATCCTAACATGGCTGTAATAAGCTTCCTCCACAGGGTGATGGGGCTCTCCCTCAGAGATGGGATGAGAAGCTCAGCAATCTGGAAGTAGTTCAGTTTAGAACTGCTGCTTCTCTACGTTGAAAAGGGCCAGTTGAAGTCGTACAGTCATTTGATTACAATGTTTCCTGAATGCCTAGCCGGTGTGGCATGTACAACTAAAAAGACACTCCCATCTCAGCCGAATCTGAGTGAGGGCAGAGTACACCCTGGACAGCTTGCCAGACCAGGGCAGAAACACACTGATGGCTCTGCAGCCTACTCTTCAAGAAAATCAGCCATGGTTCTTTTACATGCCTCTCACCAAAGACGGTGAGAGACATGGCCGGCCTTTGATAACCCAATTAGCTGCACTGGAGGGACAGTGACAACCCTTTGAAAGTAGGGCTTGAACTCCCAACCTTGGGCTCAGTGGAACTCCCACCTTAGCAGTGGAAATTTCCAAGCTCATTCCGATAGTGAAGTGAAAATGATGATTCCTTTAAAACATTATAAATCTGGTGATTTTCAAAAAAAGAACAGCTTCCCTGTGGTTCTGTACAGCAGCAGGATCCCAATGAATTCATACAGGAGCAGGCTTCCACTGATTCTGTGCAGGAGCTGGATCCCAGTAGTTTCATACAGGAGCAGGATCTCGGTGATTCTATACAGGAACTGAATCCCTGATGGTTCACAGGATACAGTGAAATATATGCATGGCTGCATCAGGGTTTAATGTCTTGCTTTATTCCTAATCAGAAAGATATGGAGTATCAATCAGATTTCAGATTGTCCAATGAAACCATGTGGAATTCTGTGAAAGAAGGAATACTTTTAGGTTTGTTTTTTATATATAATGAAGGAATAAAAGTTAAAAATTCTGGCGGAATAATTTGAGCATGAAGGTACGGCGTGTTAAGTTATTCATACATTTTTAAATGGAGGAGAATCAATACACGTTAGCAGTGAAATCAGAGCATGCTGTCAGAATCAGGAATAAAAGAAGACAAACAAGCACAGAGATGTTTCATTAAATGACTATAATGGAGTCAATTAGTGCAACATGCATAATTCATTAGCACCAATCTCTCTCTCTCTCTCTCTCTCTCTCTCTCTCTCTCTCTCTCTCCCTCTCTCTCTCTCTCTCTCTTGCTCATTCTCTCACTCGCTCTCTTTCATTATCTGACTTTGATGCTTTGAGTCTGTGTCTCAGTATGAAAAATAACTTATAAATAGCTTAGTCTCCCATTTCACACACACACACACACAAACACACAGTAATGCTAGAACATTAGTGTGATTAAGAGGCAACATGTTCTCACCATGCCACGCCATCATGTTACTCGTGTCAGGAGCAAAAGGTTGGACAGAGCTGGAGTGTGAGACACAGAACATGTTAATAAACTCACAGTTAATATTAATTTCACAAACCGAACATTCTGCCTCATTATCCACCATCTCACACTCTCTCTCTCTCTCTCTCTCGCGCGCGCGCACACACACACATACTAGTCCTTCTCGAAAAATTAGCATATTGTGATAAAGTTCATTATTTTCTGTAATGTACTGATAAAAATTAAAGTTTCATATATTTTAGATTCATTGCACACCAACTGAAATATTTCAGGTCTTTAATTGTTTTAATACTGATGATTTTGGTATACAGCTCATGAAAACCCAAAATTCCTATCTCAAAAAATTAGCATATTTCATCCGACCAATAAAAAAAAAAGTGTTTTTAGTACAAAAAAAGTCAACCTTCAAATAATTATGTTCAGTTATGTACTCAATACTTGTTCGAGAATCCTTTTGCAGAAATAACTGTTTCAATGCGGCGTGGCATGGAGGCAATCAGCCTGTGGCACTGCTGAGGTGTTATGGAGGCCCAGGATGCTTCGATAGCGGCCTTAAACTCATTCACAGTGTTGGGTCTGGTGTCTCTCAACTTTCTCTTCACAATATACCACAGATTCTCTATGGGGTTCAGGTCAGGAGAGTTGGCAGGCCAATTGAGCACAGTAATACCATGGTCAGTAAACCATTTACCAGTGGTTTTGGCACTGTGAGCAGGTGCCAGGTCATGCTGACAAATGAAATCTTCATCTCCATAAAGCTTTTCAGCAGACGGAAGCATGAAGTGCTTCAAAATCTCCTGATAGCTAGCGGCATTGACCCTGCCCTTGATAAAACACAGTGGACCAACACCGGCAGCTGACATGGCACCCCAGACCATCACTGACTGTGGGAACCCGACACTGGACTTCAGGCATTTTGGCATTTCCTTCTCCCCAGTCTTCCTCCAGACCCTGGCACCTTGATTTCCGAATGACATGCAAAATTTGCTTTCATTCGAAAAAAGTACTTTGCACCACTGAGCAACAGTCCAGTGCTGCTTCTCTGCAGCCCAGGTCAGGCGCTTTTGCCTCTGTTTCTGGTTCAAAAGTGGCTTGACCTGGGGAATGCGGCATCTGTAGCCCAGTCCACTGCTTCCACAGGTCCCCCAAGGTCTGGAATCGGTCCTTCTCCACAATCTTCCTCAGGGTCCGGTCACCTCTTCTGGTTGTGCAGCGTTTTCTGCCACACTTTTTCCTTCCCACAGACGTCCCACTGAGGTGCCTTGATACAGCACTCTGGGAACAGCCTATTCGCTCAGAGATTTCTTTCTGTGTCTTACCCTCTTGCTTGAGGGTGTCAATGATGACCTTCTGGACAGCAGTCAGGTCGGCAGTCTTACCCATGATTGCGGTTTTGAGTAATGAACCAGGCTGGGAGTTTTTTAAAGCCTCAGGAATCTTTTGCAGGTTTTTAGAGTTAATTTGTTGATTCAGATGATTAGGTTAATAGTTCGTTTTGAGTACCTGAACATGATATGCTAATTTTTTGAGATAGGAATTTTGGGTTTTCATGAGCTGTATGCCAAAGTCATCAGTATTAAAACAATAAAAGACCTGAAATATTTCAGTTGGTGTGCAATGAATCTAAAATATATGAAATTCTAATTTTTATCAGTACATTACAGAAAATAATGAACTTTATCACAATATGCTAATTTTTTGAGAAGGACTAGTACACACATACACACACACATCGAGAGATACATTGGGTTCTCCATCATTTTATTAATCATCCTGTAACAAGATTTTGTTCCTCTGACCTCATTCATACAGCAATACACGACCTCTCTCGCCCACCCTATTATACAGTCACTTTGCAGTACATGAATATATACATCAGCCTTAAGAGCTGGTTTTTAACCACTGTACCGCATCACACTAGTGTTCCGTGAGATAGAGTCAGGTGTGCCATCGGAAATGATCAAATTTCACTTAATTGGTCTAAAATAATGTAATACATACTGTTTGCCTGTATGTGGAAGCAGGTAGTTAGTTGTTGACTGCCTTTTACTTTGAAACAAGAGGACTAGTGATGTGTGGATGGTGGCAGGTGGTGGTGATTAGCAAGACAAAACGGTGACTGTGATGGAAAAGTTTTTGAAAAGGAAAAATGCAGACTCCGAGCTAGACCATGGACAAAATTCGGACCCAGATGAAGGGCCTAGTGTGAGTGGAAGTCAAAAGAAAGCAAGATGGTCAAGTTGAGCAAAGACTCAAGGGCAAGGCAATACAACAAAAGTTATCTGCCATGTGGATTCATCTTTACCGGAGATGAAACTACACCGATACCATTGTGCCTGGTGTGTGGAGAAAGGCTATCCAACAAGGGTATGGTGCCAAGTAAGCTTAAATACCGTTTCCAAAGGAAACACCCTTTGTTTCAGAACAAAAATGTGGACTATTTTGTTCACCTGAGTGAACACATGGAGGAACAGACAACTTTCATGAGAAAAAACAAAAGATAAATGAGAATGTCCTAAAACCTAGTTACAATGTTGCTGAGCGTGTTGCTATATCAAAAATAAATCCCACACTGTGGCAGAGGCATTAATACTTTCTGCCTGCAACACAATTGTGAATGAAATGCTCAGACCTGAAACAGCTAAAGAAATAGCTAAAGTCCCTCCCCAGATAACACCATTTCGAGATGTATTGATGATATGTCTGCAGTCGTTGAAAGTGTGGTTTTGGAAAAGATATGTATTCTTAAGAAATTTGCATTGCAACTGGGTGAGTCTACTGATATTACTGGACATGCTCAACTATTGGCCAATGTGCATTTTGTGGATGGAGACACAATTAGAGAAAACTTCCTATTCTACAAGGTATTGCCAGAAAAAATATCAGGAGAGGTAATTTTTCGAGTCACATAATACCTTGAAAAAGGAGGACTTAAGTGGGAAGACTGCACAAGTGATGGAGCTGCAGCTTGACATGTTGACCACTAACCTTGACATCTTCCCACTCACCAAGACAGTACAAGATGTTAACACTGCTGCATCGTGTGAGGTAATAGTTAAACATTTAAAAATTCTTAAGGTCATTTATTTCTCTTCAACCTTAACTGAAAGCCTTGACTGGGTCAGGGACCGATACAGCTCAGTATCAGTTGAAAAGAACATGATTTTACAGGAGCAGGAGGAATTAACTGAACTGAAATAAAATCGTGGTTAAATGCTAAGCTTTGCTGTTCTACCTTTGGACAGGTTTTGGTTAGCTACTGCCAAGGAGTTCCCCATTCTAGCAAACAAAGCTATTTTGATATTGTTCCCATTTTCCACGACATATCTGTGTGAGGTGAACTTTTCAAACCTGACTGCCATAAAAACAAAAAACAAAGAGAAATTGGAGGTGTTGAGGAAGAGCCTCGTGTGTATCTTTCTTTGATCCCTGCCAGAATATCAGCTCTGTGCTCATACAAACAGGCCAAGGTTTCACACTGGGTGAGTAGCAATAAAAAAAGATTATACAGTAATATACTTTTTTCTTTGGGTTTATTTGATTCCTATTAAATAAATTTTGACAAGAGTTGACTTTAAATTGTTAATATCAGCTACAGAGTTTCAATTTTTAACATTTTCAGCTTGTTGTATGCCTCAAGATTTATTCAAAATGTGTGCCTTGGCTCAAAAAAGGCTAAAAAAGCACTGCTTTAGAGAACCCACACTATACACAGCCTTAGACTTCAAAGGCTTAACAGAGAAACACATAAGACACAAAAAAGGCACAAAACACACAGTGTAATACACATATGTAACATAGACACAACTCATACAAAATTAGAATCAGAATACCTTTTTGATCCTGGAGGTAATTGTGTGCACACAGTTGCTCTCTATGGCTGTTCTCCCTCCTGCTGATTGGTTAAGATGATGTATACGCCCGTTTTTTTCTTATGCACGCACACTTTGTGCGTGTGCTTTTTTGTGTGTGTTTTAAATTACAATTAAGCGCCATCATGTCACCCAAACGTTGCCCACCTTCTCAGGCTTCTGCCCAGCTAACACGAGATGTTTTTTGCACCATTTTTACAACTTTGCAGAAAGGTTGTACTTTAGTTATGTTACATACAGTGTAACATTATGTGAACGTTGTAGAGATGTTATATCAAAAGTTTACCAAGAACCTATGTGACGTATAATTTCTACATTGTTCAGACGTTGCCTAAACAGTGCAGATCCCCAGGCCGTGCGAGGTCTGCCACAGTAAACTGTGTGCATGCGTGTCAAGTCTTTTTGGTTTGGTGCATTTGCTTGAACAGACAAAGAGATTTGCTTTCGGCTTTTTCCTTTCATCAGGGGTCACCACAGCGAATGAAGACGACTAGTTATTCTTAATCTTGGCCAACAATATTACATTTTCTCTGAGATATTTAACCAAAATCTGAGGCAAGATCACAAGGTAAGATATATACATAAAGCTACATACACGTCACAGCCAGATGAATGTTGTGGATATTGTTATGGTCTCTGCATGCTGGCGATGTTTTAACTCTCTCTCTCTGTCTCTCTCCATATACTACAGGTGCTGGCAAGGGGAGTGGCCATTACCTGCAGGCGAAATCCAGAGAGCACACCTGAATTCACTCAGCAATCAGCAAGCTATAAAGAGGACCAGCACACTCCCCTCCGGCGTCAGAAGATTGTCTTTTCTATGTGATTCCGTTCCCCGTGATCTCTTTGACTCCTGGTATCTTGCTTCGTGCTCAAACAGTTTCCCGTTTAAGATATATTCCCAGTGATTCTGGTTTCCCCTGTGCTAAAAGAAAATTATTGAATCATCGTACGTGGTCTCCTGCATCTCTGGGTCTGACTCATATGCTCCCACTGTCACAGATATGCCGATTACGCTGGATTGGGTAGGGGTTCAAAATTCTAAATTTTACTTGTTGGCTTCACTTAACAAGCATGTTATGATGTTTAGAACATTGAGAGGATATGAAATGTGTTGCAACATATGCCGATGGTGTGATACATTTTTATATCTATCTTAAAGTCTGATACTAGGCTTAGAGTTTTGCACACTAAGATTATTCATGTTAGTCTTAGATTTAGCTTGAGGCTTAGGTAGAGTCTATAGACTATAGATGTTATATCAAACGTTTACCAAGAACTTATATGTGCCAATGGTAATACGCACTTACAGTTTCACTCTGCTGGTAACATTTTAATAAGCGCCCACCCACTCCAATTTTTAGGTGCCCTGGGCGCTTATCACGTTGAATACGGTATATACAGTTATACATGGAGACAAACGATATTTAATCTGGTGATAAAAAAATTGCTTATAATTTTTTTTTTATGAACAAAGTAAATTCTGGATATCCTCCTCAGCACTTTTCCACATATTTCACTCCGGATATAAAGAACTAAATATCCATTGTCCTCAAACTTTGTTTCAACTGTTTTTTTTTTTTTTCTTTATTCCTGCAAACCATGTATGCATATTGGCCCAGATGTGCTGGTGTATCGAAGCGATGCCAAATAAGGGAGATTACGGACAAGGAACTTTGGACAAAACAGCCCCATCAGAGTGTTCTATCGTGCAGGGAAAATGTAGATAATGTTCAACTGCATGTTAAGAAAGATAATCTTGTAGCTTGCATATTTGTCATTTACTGATGAAAGTGACCATTACTTATTAGCTATGTTTTAATAACAGAGACATACAAAACCGTACAAACACTTGCGAGACGGCAGAGGAAACAACTTTGAAAATGATTACATGGAGGAGAGCAGGAAAAGGAGATGAAAATACCAAACCAGTGGTATGAAGACTCCAGGATCAGCAAGATTTTGGTCCTTGTACAGTTTAAAAGTCGAAAAAAGAAGAAATCATTCCAAAAATTGGCACGGTACGAAGTCGTTCTTTCCTTTCAGTTGTTCCCTTCAGGGGTCGCCACAGCGAATCATATGTCTCCATCTCACTCTATCCTCTGCATCTTCTTCTCTTACACCAATTACCTTCATGTCCTCCTTCACCACATCCATAAATCTTCTCTTTGCTCTTCCTCTAGGCCTTCTGCCTGGTAATTCCAACCTCAGCATCCTACTACCAGTATATTCACTATCCCTCCACTGTACATGTCTGAACCATTTCAATCTAGCCTACCTGACTTTGTGTCCAAAACATGTGCTGTCCCTCTGATGTACTCATTCCTGATTTTATCCATCCTCGTTACTCCCAAAGAGAACCTCAACATTTTCATCTCTGCTACCTCCACCTCTGCCTCCCATCTTTTCCTCAGTGCCACTGTTTCTAAACCACAAAACCTTGCTGACCTGAACACTGTCTTGTACACTTTTCCTTTCATTCTGACCGATACCTTCCTATCACACCATACACTTTTCTCCAACCATTCCAACCATTCGGCTTTTCCCTTCAGGGGCGCCACAGCGAATCATCTGTCTCCATCTCACCCTATCCTCTGCATCTTTTTCTCTTACACCAACTGCCTTCATGTCCTTCACCATATCCATGAATCGTCTCTTTGGTCTTCCTCTAGGCCTTCTGCCTGGTAGTTCCAACCTCAACATCCTACTACCAATATACTCACTATCCCTCCTCTGTACATGTCCAAACCATCTCAATCTAGCCTCTCTGACTTTGTCTCCAAAACGTCTTACATGTGCTCATTCCTGATCCTATCCATCCTCGTTACTCCCAAAGAGAACCTCAACATTTTCATCTCTGCTACCTCCAGCTCTGCCTCCTGTCTTTGCCCTAGGGCCACTGTTTCTAAACGATACAACATCGCTGGCCTCAACACTGTCTTGTACACTTTTCCTTTCATTTTTGCCAATACCTTCCTATCACACATCAAACCAGACACTTTTCTACAACCATTCCAACCAGCATGCACACGCTTCTTCACTTCTTTTCCACACTCTCGATTGCTCTGGATTGTTGAGCCTAAGTACGTAAAATCCTCCACCTTCCTTATCTCTACTCCTTGTAACCTCACTGTTCCTGTTGGGTCCTTGGCATTCATACACATGTATTCTGTCTTACTGAGGCTAACCTTCATTCCCCTTCTTTCCAGGGCATACCTCCACCTCTCTAGGTTTTCCTGCACTTGTTCTCTGCTCTCACTACAGATCACGATGTCATCTGCAAACATCATAGTCCATGGAGATTCTTGTCTAACCTCGTCTGTCAGCCTTTGAACTCTTTTGTCACACCGACAGCACACCTCACCACTGTCTTATATCTCTCATACATGTTCTGCACCACTCTAACATACTTCTCTGCCACTCTAGATCCACAAAGGCACAATGCCGCTCCTTCTGACCTTCTCTGTACTTCTCTATTAACATCCTAAAGGTAAACACTGCATCTGTGGTGCTCTTTCTTGGCATGAAACCAAACTGTTGTTCACAAATGCTGACCTCTGCCCTTAGTCTTGCTTCCATCAGTCAATACATTTCCCTCTCTGTCCTTAATCACTCTAACTTGCTGCACATTCTTCCCATCTCTAGTTCTCTGCTGTGCCAACCTGTATAGATCATTTTCTCCCTCTTTAGTTTCCAACCGAGCATACAAGTCATCATATGCCCTCTGTTCGGCATTTGACACTGCTTCCTTCGCCTTACGCTGTGTCTCCCTGTACTCCTGCTTACTCTCTTCGGTCCTCTCTATGTCCCACTTCTTAGCTAACCTCTTCTTTTGTACACAGTCCTGCACTTCCTCATTCCACCACCAAGTCTCCTTATCTCCTCTCCTTCCAGATGCCACACCAAGTATTCTCCTATCTGTCTCCCTGATCACATTAGCTGTAGTTGTCCAATCATCTGGAAACACTTCCTGACAACCCAAAGCCAGGTTCAACTCCTCCTTGAAGACAACCTGACACTCCTCCTTTTTCAGCTTCCACCACTTTGTCTTTTGCTCTGCCTTTGCCTTCTTCACCTTCCTCACCATCAGCGTCAGCCTGCACACCACCATCCTATGCTGTTTGGCAACACTCTCACCCGCTACTGCTTTGCAGTCACTGACTTCCTTCAAATTACATCGCCTACACAAGATGTAGTCTACCTGTGTGCTCCTACCTCCGCTTTTATAAGTCACTCTATGCTCCTCTCTCTTTTGGAAGAAAGTATTTACCATAGCCATTTCCATCCTTTTTGCAAAATCTACCAACATCTGTCCTTCTGCGTTCCTGTCCTGGATACCAAACCTGCCCATCACTTCCTCGTCCCCTCTGTTTCCTGCACCAACATGTCCATTGAAGTCTGCCCCATGACTACTCTTTCATCTTTGGGGTATTCTGCATCACTTCATCTAACTCACTCCAGAATCTCTCCTTCTCTTCTTGCTCACATCCTGCCTGTGAGGCATAAGCACTAACAACATTGAACATCATGCCTTCAATTTCTAACGAGACTCATCACTCTGTCTGACACTCTTTTCACTTCTAGAACATTCCTCACAAACTCCTCCTTCAAGATGACTCCTACTCCATTTCTCTTCCCATCCGCACCATGAAAAAACAGCTTAAATCCTGCTCCTAAGCTTCTAGCCTTGCTACCTTTCCACCTGGTCTCCTGAACACACAGTATGTCTACCTTCCGCCTCTGCATCATGTCAGCCAGCTCTACCTTTTCCTGTCATAGTTCCAACATTCAAAGTCCCTACTTTCAGTTATAGACTCCTGCCTTTCCTCTTCTCTCTCTGCCTATGGACACGCCTCCCGCCTCTCCTTCTTCGACCAAAAGTAGTCCAATTTCCACCAGCACCCTATTGGTTAACAGCAATGATGGTGGTTGTGGTTAACCCGGGCCTCGAACGATCCAGTATGAATTTTCTTGATATGACTCGCATGTTTTATTTGGCATTTGTTTTACACCGGATGCCCTTCCTGACGCAACCCTCTGCATTTATCCAGGCTTGGGACCGGTGTGAGGGTCCCCTCTAGTGGTATAGGGTGCTGGATCGCTGTTCCAAAGGTTGGGGGTTCGAGTCCCACTCTCCACAAGGTTGTCACTGTCCCCCCCAGTGCAGCTAACTGGGTTATCAAAGGTGGGCCATGTCTCTCATTGTCTATGGTGAGAGGCATGTAAAAGAACCATTGCTGACTTTCGTAAAGAGTAGCTGCAAAGTCGTCAGCGTGTTTCTGTCCCTTGTAAAAGGGCTGTGACATGAAGGGCATCCGACGTAAAAACCTCTGCCAAATCAAACGTGCGAATCAGATGATTCGCTGTGGCGACTCCCGAGTAAAAGGGAAAAAGCCGAAAGGAAGACAGACAGACAGTTTCATACAAAATACTGCAAGAAAGTGAGACAAAATTATTTTGAAGACTTACATACAATTTCATATTTCTTGTTTCTTGGTGTCAAAACGCCGCAGCGAATCATCTCATTCGCACATTTAATTTGGCATGGGTTTTTACATCGGATGCCCTTCCTGTCACAATCCTTTAGCAAGGGACAGAAACACGCTGACATCGAGCAAACATACAAAGAAATATAAATTGTACTTTTCCATAACATTTCCCTCCTTTTACAGATATTCATAATACATCAGTCAGAGTTCTTCACTATGATTTTCACTACCAAAACCTGCTCACTCTATTTATGACTGTGGGATCTTTCAATCAAGGTTATTGGGTCATAACCTTAACCACTTATCTCTACTAGTGTGTTGCATATATACCATGCACCTAATTCATTTGAGTTTTATTGATCCTGACACAGAAGGGCGTAATGTAGGTTGCTGCTAGTGCTGTAGGGGTGATGCTCGCATTTTCCTGTAGAGGTTTGAGAAAGAAAGATCGCATTCCAGTGAGCATTCAGTGACAAACACAGCATGACTCATTTATATATCCTTTGGTGGTCCAATTGGTGAACTGCCAAAAGGTGTTATCATGGGAATGTGTGTGTGTAATGGGTATAATGAAGGTGAAAAATAAAATCGAAACTTTCATATCGCAAAGCAAAGGTGTGTGAATGTATGTCTGTATATCCTAACTGTTGTTCTAAGGTCAGACCTTATCTGTGTTTCTTGAGGCGACACTGTTAGAGGGTGGAATGTAGCCCCAACGCCCTACTTCACAGATAAATCACAGCGAGGATCTGGAACTAAAAACTCGGTTTTGGCATCTTAATACAATGTGTCAAATGTATTCAGGTGTTTCTCTCTTTTACCTTTCAGTGGTGGTCTGGTCCAGTGGTATAGGGTGCTGGATCGCTGATCCTAAGGTTGGGGGTTCGAGTCTCCACAGGGTTGTCACTGCCCCCCCAGGGGCAGTGTCTGGAAGGGCATCTGTCGTATAAACCTATGTCAAATCAAACGTGCGAATCATTCGCTGTGGCGACGCCTGATAAAGGGAAAAGCCAAAAGGAAATCTCTCTCTCTTACCTTGCAGGCTGTTGGTGTTAATAATGTCACCTGGAAAGGACCCTCCCACCGTTCACTCCTGATTTGATCGTAGAAATCCCTTCGAGTCATTGGGTATCAGCGTTGCGCTCTTGTGTGACATTTTCACAAATTTTATCACAATCGGCTATCATAGCATCATTACAAAGTTGCAAATTCGTTGCAAATTCAGTATTGACTGGTGGAGAGTATGAAGTATGTGCCAGGTGGCCATAAATGATTTCAAAAGGTGTGAGTTTAAGGGGTCCTTCTGATGTGGTTCTGATACCAAATTTAACCAGTGGTAATGCTTTGACCCAGTTCAAACCAGTTTCTACCAGTCTTTCTTTTATCAGGCCATTCATTATCTCAGTTCTACCTGTGCTTTTAGGGTGATAAGCCCAGTGTAGTTTTAGGTTGATATCTAATTTATTGAAAATGTGTTTCAGGGCTTCATTAACAAAATGGCTTCCTATATCACTACTAAGAGTGAGGATCAAACCCCATCTGGGAAAGATTTCAGATGGCAATGCTTCAGTTACTGCCCCTGAATCTGTTTTCCAGTAGGGAAAGCTTCCAGTCACCCTCAGATTTAATCGACCATCATTAGCAGGTGTTTCTTTCCTTTAGTCATTGTCATTTCTGCAAAATCCAACTGCCAGTGTTATAACACACCATCTGAAAGTGGTCTCGTTTATTTTTGGAGCTGGGATACTACTTCGAGCATTGTTTTGTGCACATACTACACATCATTCACAAACTTTTTGAGAGTAATTTTGGAATCCATTAGTGTGCCAATTCTTCTCATTCCCTTGTACAGCCATCCCTTTGACACATAGTCTAGATCGTGTGTCAATTTACAAAAGTGATTGATCCAAAATTTAGGAAAACATGGTTTATGATCTGGTCATCACCAGATGTTTTCTTTGTAGGAATTATGTTTTAACCACAACTGTGTATCATTTCAGTCTGCAAATGATTAAATTGCAACCAATGATGCATCATCCGGAGATGCTGCCAAATCCAGTCTTGTTTCCTTGAGAGAGACAGGATCTGAGTTTGCAGTGTGAACCTTGCATTTACATACCAAGGAGTTCTGCTATTAATGTGCCATGTTTTATGAGGGTTCCAGAGGAAGTGAGGAACTGATTGTTATGCCAGAGATGCCATAATCATGAACTACACAGAACGCTTATCTGCTATTGGTATATGTATATTTACTCATTTTCTTTCGGCTTGTTTGCATGGTCTAGTGGAGAGAATCATATGCTAGTGTGTCAGTTTCTGACACAACAGCGTATCCAATTTTGTTTATGCCTACTGCAAGTGTGCAGGAAGCAGACCCGTCAATGTACAAGACGAGATCTGAGTTATCGAGTGTTTCATCCTGTGGATCAACGTGTGGTTTGGTTTCTTCCAGACATGCATGCACACAATTATGTGGAAGTGTGCCATTGCCTGTAGTGGGCATGAGTGAGACAGAATTAAGAGGAGAACATCATTTAATTGTAGTGTTGGGCGTTTCTAAAAGTGTCAGCTGGTATCGAAGCAACCTTTCGCCAATTAGAAGACTATGTACTTGTCTGGCCAGTAGGCTGGTCAATGAGTGTGGGACAAAAAGGATTTAGGTCAATATATCCTACTATCTCTCGTGAGGCAAGGACATATTTTTTAGTGGCAGCCACAGCTCTAAGACATGAAAGCAGACCACATGCCACAGGGTCCAATTTTGCTGAAAGGGATGCAACAGGCTTATAGGTATCCCCATGTTCCAGAGTCAGGACAAAAAGCATTCATTCGTTTACTTCATAAACAAATTGAGTATATTCAAATAATTTGTAATACATAAAGCTGGTGCTGAAATTAGGGCTGCTTTAGCATTCTCAAATGATTGGCGCTGTGTTAATGTGATGAAGGTTTTTTTTGGGTTGTGGCTTGTTTAGCCAGTTCTTCCAGAAGAGCCACGAATTGTGCATAATGTGGAATAAAGACTCTACAGAACCCAGCCATACCTATGAAACTTTGAAGTTGTTCCCTAGTTTGTGGGAAAGCGGTCTGGCAGATTGTTTTTACTCTGGCAGACACAATTGATTTGTTAGGGTTGTGCTCAGAGTGCTGAGACTTATGATATTATGAGGTTGTGGGTTCGAATCCCAGTTAGACTCCCACTATGCTAAGACCCCTGGGCAAGGCCTAAACCAGAAGTGTGCCTCTTTCCACCCAGCAGTATAACTGGGTACCAGTAAAATTACTGTGAAGGTAGCCTGTGATGATAACTAGCATCCCATCCAGGAGGAGTTGAACTCCTGGTAGCTTCACGCTACGGAAACTGGGAATAAGCACCGTACTGATGAGCCACTAGGCTTGGGTGTAAAAAGCCAAACAGGCATAGTTGGAGTTTCCCTTTGTTGACTTTATAAGTACCTTCATGTCGGTGTTTAAATAATTTCAATGTGACAGAGAGGCAAGTGTCTCTGTGATGCGTGCAAATTAGACAGCCATCTAAGTATTAGAGAAAGGCTGTACCTTGTGGGGAAAGTCAGCAAGGAATTGTTGTAGAGTACAGTCATAATGGTTGAGGACTCACAATACACCTGAGGCAGGCATGTGACGGTGTAGTTTTTTCCCTCGAATTGGAAAGCAAACTAAGACTGACTGTGTTTGTGTACTGGAACACTAAAGAAGGCGTTTGAGAGACCAGCACTGAATAGTACTGTGTGCCATGGAGAATCTTCCTTGAGGGTCAGGGACACAGTTCAGTTCATTTTCTGTAACCGCTTCATCCTAATTAGGGTCACGGGGAGGCTGGTGCCCATCCCAGCCAACTCAGGGCGAGGGCAGAGTACACCCTGGACAGCTCTCCAGGCCATCGCAGGGCGGAAACACGCTGACGGCTTTGCAGCCTAGTCTTGTCGAAAGTCAGCAATGGTTCTTTTACATGCCTCACACCATAGACAGTGAGAGACATGGCCGGCCTTTAATAACCCAGTTAGCTGCACTGGGGGGGACAGTGACAACTCGAACCCCCCAACTTTTGGATCAGCGATCCGGCACCTTATACCACTAGACCACCACTGCCCCCAGGGACACAGTTGGCTTATCAAACCACTGTATCATTAATTCTTCCAAAATCATTATCAAAACGCCAAGATGGCTTTTCTCCCTCATTTACTTGTTTCTTCATAGGAAAAATTGGGGAGTGAACAGGAGAGCTGTCAATTTAAATTATGACTACTGTTTTGAGGAGATAGTCAAACGCAGGCTCGATTAAGAGCAAATTTACAGCATTTGGCAGATGTAAACTGCACTTAAGAATTGGTAAGTTTTTATAGGCTAAATTCTTTTTCCAGAGAGAATAAGGATGGATCTTACCTTCCACCAGTCTGTCATCCCCATATATTACCTCATCTCAGTCTGCCATTTCAGTTGGTTCAGGTTCCCCTGAATATGCTTCACCTCAGGTTTCTCGAATTATTTTGCAAAATGTCCCATGGCAGTTGAAGCACTGTGGGGTTTATTAGGACCTTTTGGACCACTTCTTCCATGCCCTCAGCTTCTTCCTTGACCCCGGACTTGTCCGTCTCCTTCTCCAGACACAGCCCTCATCAGGTGGAGCTGAGCATTCTGGTGTTCTTGTTCTCTTTATCATTGAGCCTTTTCTGTTTCTTTTTCTCTAACTTTTCACATTGTTTAGCATAATCAAGGGCTGTTTGCACTGTAGCATGTGTCTATGGTGATGCACTGTTGTCTCACCCCTTTCACACCATTTTCTGGATTTTATCTGTGGGTCCATTTGCGAATGAGAATCGCAGGTGTACTTCATGGGTGTGTTGCAATTGACACCAGGTTGTTACATGCCACAGTGTAAATCAAGCTTCTCTGCAAGCCTTGGCAGGAACTGTTTTGCCCTCTCATCTTAATTTTGTTTACAGCTTTAGTCATCTGGCTCAGGTCCATTATGACAGAGAAGGCTTCAGACTGCACTCAAACCAGACGTGTTACCACTTTCCTAGTTTGGGAATGTTATGGGCAGTGCTGTGGCTGTTAGGGCGTTATGCCCTCCTAAGGGAATGAAAGGGGGTGCGAACGTGACCGGTCATCATCTCAGTCTATCTGTTTGCAGTGAGCACCATGGTTTCCATGGTAAACTAAAGTAGGGTAGATACAAGGAAAAGGTGGAAGATGGAGCTGGGAAGGGAATATTGAGGAGGAGACTGAAGAGGAAGACTGGAGAAAAGTGTTAGTGTATGCATCATGTGGTAACTCATCACATACTCCTGTTTTCACTCTTTTCCTCAGTCTCTTCTTTCACCCTCTCATAGCCCAAAAGCTTTCCAACCTACCATCATATCACTTTTATTACCTTTGTGCGACTTTTCGTACTCTTCTCCAGATCTTGTAGAACTTTACTTGATAAACTTTCGTTCAAAGGGTAATCAAAAAGATCAATCCACGAACTGATCTATGTAAATGGATCCTTGCTATGTTTTTGATGAGTGGAACGTTCTAGCATAACCTACACACAGATCTAAATCATAAACTACAACACACAACTTTTGCTTCTTTTTAGGATTCTTTGATCCTTTATTCCATTGATCCCAGTATTGCCCATTTTACCTCTACATTTGATTATTGCCCATTTTACATCTACCGTACATGTTTACCTTTAGAGTTTTCCATAATATAACAAAACACAGAAAACCCACTCGTAATACACACATAAAAAAGCACACACAACACACGCAAGTACATTTAGATATCTAGTTCCTTGAAGACTGTTTTCTATAAAGTGAAAGTTCTCTACACTGTAGTTCTGGTCACAGTTCCCTCCATTCAATATTGTCTAAATTGTAGATTCTCTAAAAAACAGATATTTTGCCAAGTATGTGGGTTCTCATAGTGTGTATTTGTGCACACATGTGTGTGCATGTATATGTGTGGATGTGTGTGCGCATATGTATTTTTGAGTTTCTATGTGTGTGTTTGCGTGTGTAGTTGTGTGTGTGTGTGTGTGTGTGTGTGTGTGTGTGTGTGTGTGTGTGTGTGTGTGTGTGTGTGTGTGTGCGTGCAAATGTATCTCTGAGGTTGTGTTTCTGTGTGTATGTGTGTTTGTCTGTGTTGGGTGTGAAAACGTACATGCATGTGCATATGTGTTTGTGGGTATAAAATCAGTAAAAGGTTAATGATATTGTGCTTTTGATAAAGACGACCACAGAAACTCTGTGAGATTAGATTCTGATTTTATTAATAACACCTGGGTGTGTAATGATAACAGCATAATATGCAGCCCTCCCAGTTAACCTCTCATTAAGCCCTCATTAAGGTCATTAGTGTGATTATTGATGATAAGGATGCTATGCTCTCTGCTCATTTCTTCACTCCCTTCCACAGGTCAGATTCAGGCTGCACCCAGTCTTCTCCCATGATGTTCTGCAGGGCAAAGGACTGGAAGTATTCCAAACGGTGACTAAACACACACACACACACACACACACACACACACAATCACACACACACATTATTTATTTCTCTCTGTACTAAATGTACGATTATTTATATGTTATAAAATTAATCTCTCACAAGTCTGGACCCTGTCCAGGAGTCAGGTCCTCAGGGGGGATGGGATAAAGAGCCTCGTAAGTACGATCCAACCCTGAGCCATGGATGGCGTATGAGTTCATCTTATTGATCCCTGGAGGAAAGAAGCTCCAGGGCAGCAGGGCCTCGCCTTTCCAGCTGTCTCCTGTTATATTTGCACTGAACACCATGGGAAGCTGTTGCTGAAAAAGAAACAGTGTGACTGTGAGTGTAATAAGAACATTGTTCTTATTAACATCATTGCTCTTTTACATGTGTATTTATATCTATTTCATTCATTTTCCATCCATCCACTTTCTGAACTGTGGGGCTGGTGGCGTAGTGGTTTGGCTGCTGCGCTCATGATCGGGAGGTTGTGAGTTCGAATCCCACTGAGACACTCACTGTGCTAAGACCCCTGGGCAAGGTCTCAACCGCAAGTATGCCTCTGTTCACCCAGCAGTATAAATGGGTACCAGTAAAAATATACTGGGACGGTAACCTGTGATGGACTAGCGTCCCATCCAGGGGGAGTTGAACTCCTCGTCGCTTCACGCTTTGGAAACTGGGGATAAGCGCTGGCCTGATGAGCCACAAGGCTCGGGTGTAAAAACCCAACAGACTTACCTACCTTACCTACTTTCTGAACTCCTTTAACCTTTGTTAGGCTCACAAGGAGGCTGAAGCCTATCTCAGTCGAGTCTGGGTGAGAGCAGGGTGCACCCTATGCAGCTCACCAACACTCATTCATTAACACTTGCACATAGGACCAATTTGGAGCAGCCCATTCGCCACATGTGCATAATGTTTTTGGACTATGGGAGGAAACTGGAGTACCCGGAGGAAACCCACACATGCATAGAGAGAACATACAAACTCCACAGAGAAACACCCTTGCTGAAACCTGGACTTAAAAGCATTACCTTGTGAGGCAGACATGGTAACCATGACACCCCTATAATTTTTTATTGTTCAATATAATTATAAAGTATTGTTCTATTTTACAATTTTTTCTGTGTTTGTGTGTCTCTCTCTGTATGTGTGTCTGTGTGGGGTGTCTGTTCTCTTACCATAAATGCATTGTGTTTCCCATTTAGCAAAAGTACCAGGTGCTGTCCATGTCTGAAACAGTGGAATCATGGCCATTGATGTCAACAACAACAACAATAATAATAATAATAATAATAATAATAATAATAGTAATAATAATAATCAGTGATAAATTGCAGTGCTTACGGGCAGACTTCAACCTCCAGATACTGTTCAGTACTGCTGTTCAAGAAGAATGACTCGACCACTGGAACACACACACACACAAGCACACATAGAGAGAGAGAGAGAGAGAGAGAGCAAGCGAGAGAGAGAGAGAGAGAGAGAGAGAGAGAGAGAGAGAGAGAGAGAGAGAGAGAGAATTAATGCCATAACAGTTTGTTGAGATATTTTGTAATGTATTCCAAATTTAATCACAATCCTTGCTAACTTAGCCACACGTACAGATGAAGTGAATATAATAATAATAATAATAATAATAATAATAATAATAATAATAATAATAATAATAATACATTTATTCCGTTTATATTACACTGAATATCATTTAATCTGGTGTACAAGTGTCTCTGGTGGACTGTACTAAACGTTATAATGAAATATTTCACACAAAATATGACCATGTATTCAGAGTAAAACAGGCCAGATTTAGGAATAATTATTATTCTATCAGTTTTTTTACCTCATCCTTTGTGCTCATTGCTGTAACGTGCTCTGAAAAAAAAAAACACTATCATATAATTAGTATGTAATGCTGGCCTGGTGGAAAGGTGCTGGATCACTGATCCAAAAATTGGGGCTTCAAGCCCTACTTTCTACGGATTATCACTGTCCCCCCCCATGTGCAGCCAACTGGGTTATCTAAGGCTGGCCATGTTTCTCACTATCTATAGTGAGAGGCATGTAAAAGAACCATTGCTGACTTTCGTCAAGAGTAGGCAGCATAACCGCCAGCATGTTTCTGCCTTGGGGGCCATCCGGAGAGTACTCTGCCCTCGCCAAGAGTCGACTGAGATGGGCGCCAGCCTTCCTGCAACCCTGATTAAGATTAAGCATTTCAGAAAATGAATGTGTGTGTGTGAGAGAGAGAGCGAGTTAAAATAAAAGTTAAATGATCCCAAAACCAGTAACAACCTGCCACTAAACCGAAAAAACAAATAGACTTCCTTAATTTAATTACAGTAAATTCACTATTATGCATTAATATAACAATTATAGCATTAATCCTTTGTGTGCTACCTTCATAATCCCAGAGTCCAGGAAATGGCTGACCCGGAGGACCAGAGGGAGCCGCAGGATCGTTGAAGAATGGCGCGCAAACCTTCATCTTCAGACCTCCATTACCTGGGGAGAAACAGATCTTCACCGGCGGGTGATCCACACATTTGCTGTCCCAGGTGTACTTAATGTTAAACTCCATCTAAAGGAGATGAACAAAACTAATGTTATTTTTTCAACCAATTATTTATAACACAGAATTTGTTACAAAAAAAAAACAAAAACAAATATATTTGAAACAGAACAATCAATGTCCAGAAAGAATTATTTGAACAACTTGTACATACATACTCCAGAAAGAGTCCCTTTAAATTGGGGAAGTTCAAAGATCAGATGTTTTTTTTAAATAAAGAGAAAGTCTAAACCATGAATTTACTGTGTGTGTTTTGATGGTTGAGGGTTGTTTATTACCTTGACAGCAGATCTGAAATATTCAGCTCCAATAACACCGGTCTCCTTCTACTTTAGCATTTATAGTGGAATTAAGCTCACAGTCATACATTTTATCATAGCACACACGCACACACCTCATGATTCATTCCAGTTCAAAGCGAAACTTCCTGTATTTTGTTAAACATTTATCTGATGATAAATAAGTCACTGGGATTTATTCAGTGTTTGTGCAACAAACTTGGAGATCAATGTTGAAAGATGTCATAAACTTTTTCCAATAATAAAAAAGTAATCAATGAAACGCGCGACTCGGAACCGTCAACGTGTCTCTTCATGTTTCTTTACGGACGTTTTTACTAAACGGACACCACCACCTCCTTTTTAATTTCCCGATGTGCCTCTTATTGGTTGCACAGCTCAGCTTTAAACAGGCGCTGCAGAATTTTTAAACGGTAAATCTTTTAAACTTTTTGTAATTATTGACGTGATTTATACAAAATAATTACATTCAAATTTGGATTTAAAAATCACCCACTTGCCTCTGTTATATTAGAACGTGTTTAATTTAGTAATAATGGATAAGTGAAAATCTGTACTGCTGATTAAAAACCCTCAACTAATTTCCTTCACATGGATACCCTCAAGTTCATCATCACCTGGATACCCTCAAATAGATACCCTCATTTAAATCTAGTTCACATGTAAGCAGTCATAGCTGAATGTACAAGAAAATCGTAGTTTGAGGGTAATTTAATATATTTTCTGAGGTAGTCTGTAAAATTTGAAGTAAATAGTTTCAGGAGACAGCCGTAAGGAAAATAAGTAGATCGTGAGGGAAAAGTAAGGGGTCTTTAAAAAAAAAAAAAAATGCTGTTTTCTGTTTATTTTCAGCTTTCATGTAAGTAGTTTGGTTGATTCCGTAAAATGAATAATGCAAATGTCAGTAAAACTCTCTTATTGTTCTGTTATTATTCATGTTTTTCACCTCGATGGTAATAAGCACTTGCCCTTCCACGCCGCTGGTAACATTTTAATAAGCGCCCACCCACTCCAATTTTTATCACATCGAATATGGTAATAAACCCCCAGATTTAATTAATAAAAACCTCTAACAGGTAATTATGCTCCAATCTGACATGGAATGAAATAATCGAAGAAGGCGGCACAGGTTTTTACACGCTGCTTCGCGCTATCACTTCAGATTTAACCCAACAATGTAGGCTAAACTAGCGGCTGCCCTATAACCCAAAGCTGAATGCACAACTAACTCAACCGGACCCTCTGGACTCGAAGGTAGTCAACTGGAGGTTACATGTAAAATACACAGAGAAAAAAAATGACAGGGTAATTTATTAAAGAACCTGGATTTGCTTTATTTCCATTTTAAGGGAAGGTTCAATACAATACATCCCACGCAGCCAGTGCCGGTCACGGATGCTCATTCTGTACTGAAGGTTTTCGATGAGACCACGCATTTTTTCCGTCCGAAACCGAGCAGTTGAGGGTTAAGGATCTGCTCATGGCCCCAACAGTGGTGATCTTGAGATTGAACCTCTGGATCGGTAACCCATTGCTTTGTCTGCCAAGCCACCACCACCCTTCACTTATACGTGACTAAAACAGTTATACAGACGCTCCCCTTCATCTGTTGTACATTTTTTCGATTTTACATTTTTTTTTCCAAAAAAAAAGTCAAATTTTGAGTTTAGACATACCTACGTAGTACGCTGACGCAATGACGCTGCATTTACTGTTTACAAACTACAGACTGAGTGTATGTATATATTTATATATATATATATATATATATATATATCAGTTATATAGCGTGTTGCCCTTGTGTTAAGACGTCTCTGTGATCTTTGTGTTTACATTTTTTTGCGGACTTTTGTAACCCTAAGCAACTATGGTTGGTCAGAAGTGTAAGCCTACTAGCATGGGTGCAAGTCTCATACACAGAGATGAATTAACTATCTGCTCAGATCGGCACAATCTTTATATTTATTATCTTTTAGCATAATTCTAAGAGTGTATACTTATTTTTATATGAATATTCATTAGGATTTGTACTTGTTCTTTGTATGCATCTCTTGAATAAAGATTATTTACTTATTTACACCAAAAGAAATAACTCTCCACTTTGCTGGGAGACTGCATCAGTGCAGGCTGTGTTCTAAACGAGTTCAACGGCACCCTTGTGCACTTGAAACACCGGAAGTCTGTATAACCCACAGCAAATACACTACCTTTGCAAGTACACTACTTTCGGTATTGAGCACCTCACATATTGTAAGCGTTGATTGACTGTTTTAAGTTTCATGTAAAGTGCCTCGGTATAAATAAGTGACTTATTTGAAATGAATGTTGATATTATTTGATATATTTGATATTATTTTACAATGTTATGTTTATAATAATTCGTTTAGGGGTGTTTTATGAGATACGGTAATGGTATTTATGGATGTATAGTACAGTATGAGCATCATATGTCAAAAGTCATATGTCATACATCACTGTAACAACTTATGTTCACTTTCAACTTGCGTTCAGCCATCCGGAACCAATTAAATACATATGTCCGGGAGCGTCTGTAATTCTCAATATATTTGCGTACAGAGAGCTATAATACTGATCAGTGATTTACAGTCAGGGTAGGCGTCATGGAAAGAAAAAAAAAAGTAAAATAAAAAAATTAATTAAATGGTTATATTTATTCAGTGATTTGTACTTTAAAAATTATTTTCCTTTTAACTTCACAATTTTTAGATTTTTTTTTTCAAAATCGCTGAATTTTGAAAACATTTACCATTCAAATACTAATAAGAGACGTGTGGTGAGGCAACAGCCAGCCTCACCATGGATTGCGCAATGACTGCTAACTGTGCTGGCATGCAAAGCGGTGAGAACGTATTGCTATCTCTCTGCATTAAAATGTGAAGCGCTACACCGAAAATGGGCGCTTGTTGCAAGTGACGCATGGTGCTTGTGAGACAAAGCGCGGCTTATCCGGACTTCCGATCTTTGAAGTGAACAAGTGAAGGTTGAATACTAAACAATTATAAGTTCATATACTGTTTTTGACGTGATAAGCGCCCAGGGCGCTTAAAGAAATTGGAGTGGGTAGGCGCTTAATAAAATGTTATCAGCAGAGTGGAATTGTACGTGCTTATTACCATCGAGGTGGAAAACATGAACAATAACAGAACAATAAAATAGTTTTACTGGCATTTGTGTTATTCATGTTGTGGCATCAACCAAACTACTTACATGAAAGCTGAAAATAAACAGAAAACAGCATAAAAAAAAAAAAAGACCCTTTACTTTTCCCTCCCGGTGGTGTTCCTTTAAACATATTTATGCAAGTAAAATCGAGCCAATCAACACAAATGTCAACTTAAGCACATGGCATGTTGAACTAATCAACACGAACATAAACAAACGCACATGGGCAGGAATGTCTTTAAGTTTATGAAGTTAGTGAGCAGGAGAATCATGTGAAAAATACTCGTTATCACTGATTCTCGTTATATAAAAATAAAAATACTCGTTATCTGATAGGTCCATATCTGGCTCATCGCTCCATTCATTCAGAGCATCTGATAGTTTTGCTGTAGCAGTTTCTAATGGTCCATCGGTTGTTGGACATTTACCAAGAGAACACAGCAAATATTTTCCTATTTTTTTAAAGCATGGCGGAACAATCAAATGTGTTGTTACTGATGAACATTATACACTTTCCTCAGTGGCAGTGGGTCTTGAAGTACCATGTAAACTCTGTTTTACTGGCAGTGAATGCCTCATTTTAAGATTACAGAGACTGATCAAATAAAATTGGTTTGATCTACGATTTTGCTCCCAGTGCACATGGGCGGTTATTAGACGTAAGATCAAAAACACGAGGGGGAGGGGGCTTATTGGAGCAGGGCGCTTACTATGTCTAATACGATATATATATATATATATATATATGTATGTGTGTGTGTTCACCCTGTGACCCTGTGATAGTCCGCAGAGCTGTTCAGAGAATAAGGTACTCAGTACGTGGTAATATAAATGGTTCAGCAAATGAGTGAATAACTATAAAATAAAATATTTTCAGATATCAGAGCTTTATGTCATAACATACCAAATGATTTATCAAAACTAATCTATTACATTTAATCTGTCAATATTTCCTGTCCAGTGTGTGTGTGTGTGTGTGTGTGTGTGTGTCTGTGTGTGTGTGGAATCATGTCTTCAGAACTTGAGTTTCTGCAAGATCAGGGTAAGAAAACAGTGTTTATACTTTTCATATTAAGCTGGATTAAAAAAAATATCTCTGTTTCTCATTGACGTTCACCCATGGACATTGCCACTGCATCAAAGTTTTATCTATATATTTATTTATTTATGTTTTAAACCAGTCTCACTGCCTGGGAAACCACCTCCAGACAAGATAAAAATTATGCAGAAGGTGTTTGGATGTTAGATGTTGGGATTGTAAGATTGGTTTAGTTCTGTTTGAAATATTTACCTATGAAAGTCTACTATTTATTAGTACATGACAGAAAATAATGAACTTTATCATACTATGCTAATTTTTTGAGAAGGACCAGTATATATTTTTAAGATTTTTGAACTGCAAACCTGCTGTTCTATAGATGGTTATTCTGTATTTTAGTTTTAATACATGTTAAATGTATATGTAAAGCTGCTCATCTGCAGTGTATTGGACAGCCATGGACAAAAGTCTTGTCACATGTGGATATTCATGTAAAAAGTCCCAGATTTCACAAAACTTCTAACCGATTCTATCAACTACGACTAGAAACAGTGCTATGATGATACTGAAAATTTTATGCCTGCAGCAGGATTGGAAAGAAACGTCGTTTAATCTTTACAGTTTCTTAAATATAAACGTTCCTGTTTGTGCCTTGACAAAAGTCTTGTCACAGAAATTTATTTTCACTCTCAAGACTATATTTTTTTACTATATTGATATTTATTGAAAATTATTGATATTTACTGAAAAATAATCAAATGGATTTGTTTATAACTAAATACACTCACTATCCGAGTTACGACGTACGCGAGTTACGATCACCCATACTTACGACCACATCTAGCAGATGCCTATTATGAGTTTACTGTATATGTCTGGCAGCGCGTAAGATAGTTGTGGCAGCACAGCATCCCATTTACACTCAGGGAGTAGATACCGTCGCAGTAATATCTCTTTTACAGTACAATTTTAGATTAATTTACTGTACATCGTTACCATAGTCACCAAGGGGAAGTCCGATTCATCAGATGGCAATTCTATCAAGAAAGCAAGGAAGGCACTGTCGTTGGAGACGAAAATGAAAGTGAAATCTCTATCTCTCCCACTCTACAGTGCCTACTATTTTGAAGGACAAGGACCACATTAAGGAAGCAGTGGAAGCATCAGCCCCAATTAAGTCAACTATCATCACAAAACAGCGTGAAGGACCGATTGCAGAAATGGAAAATTGCTATACACGTGGTTTGAAGATAATAGGCAAAAAAATTTGAAAGTGGTGTTGCAAGTAGTGCAAAGTAATGCTACAAGTTTATTTCGCATGTTGAAAGAACGTGCAGATGAAGAATACGATTCACATGAATTCATATTGAGTGCTGGGTGGTTTCTGTTTCGTTGTGCTAAATATCCGACTTACAACTGGTTGGTCGGAACCGATCTAGGTTGTAACTAGGATAGTGACTGTATATAATATTGTAATAAAATATAACATCATATTGAGAAATTAAGAACAACCCTCAGGGTCAGTAGTGTCTCTGCAGACACGGTCCTGATGGTACCAGAGTCCCAGGTGCTCGTCATGATGAATAATTCTTCTTCTCCTTTCGGCTTTTCCCTTCAGCAGCCGCCAGTGACTCTTCTGCCTCCATCTCACCCTATCCTTTGCATCTTCTTCTCTTACACCAACTACATTCATGTCCACCTTCACCACATCCATGAATTGTCTCTTTGGTCTTCCTCTCAGCCTTCTGCCTGGTAGTTTCAACCTTAGCATCCTACTACCAATATACTGACTATCCTTCCTCTGTACATGTCCAAACCATCTCAATCTAGCCTCTCTGACTTTGTCTCCAAAACGTCTTACATGTGCTGTCCCTCTGATGTGCTCATTCCTGAGCCTATCCATCCTTGTTACTCCCAAAGAGAACCTCAACATTTTCATCTCTGCTACCTCCAGCTCTGCCTCCTGTCTTTTCCCCAGGGCCACTGTTTCTAAACGATACAGCATCGCTGGCCTCACCACTGTCTTGTACACTTTTCCTTCTCCCTTCCTATCGCACATCACACCGGACACTTTTCTCCAACCATTCCAGCCTGCCTGCACATGCTTCTTCACCTCTTTTCCACACTCCCCATTGCTCTGGACTGTTGAGCCTAAGTACTTAAAATCCTCCACCTTCGGTATCTCTGCTCCCTGTAACATCACCGTTCCTCCTGGGTCTTTCTCATTCACACACATGTATTCTGATTTTCTGAGGCTAACCTTCATTCCTCTCCTTTCCAGGGCATACCTCCACCTCTCTAGATTTAGCACCTCCACTTGTTCTCTACTCTCACTACAGATCACAATGTCATCTGCAAACATCATAGTCCGTGGAGATTCTTGCCTAACCTTGTCTGTCAGCCTGTCCATCACCATCGCAAACAAGAAGGGGCTCAGAGCTGATCCTTGATGCAGTCCCACCTCCACCTTAAATTTGTCGGTCATGCCAACGGCACACCTCACCACTATCTTACATCTCTCATACATGTCCTGCACCACTCTAACATACTTCTCTGCCACTCCAGACTTCCTCATGCAATACCACAGTTCTCTCGGCACCCTGTCAAATTCTCCAGATCCACAAAGGCACAATACAGCTCCTTCTAACCTTCTCTGTACTTCTCTATTAACATCCTCAAGGCAAACACTACATCTGTGGTGCTCTTTCTTGGCATGAAACCAAACTGTTGTTCACAAATGCTGACCTCTGCCCTTAGTCTAGCTTCCACTATTCTTTCCCATAACTTCATTGTATGGCTCATCAACTTTATCCCTCTGTAGTTGCCACAACTCTGCACATCTCCCTTGTTCTTAAAAATGGGCACCAGCACACTTCTCCTCCATTCCTCTGGCATCCTCTCACCCTCTAAGACCTTGTTGAATGTTTTTGTCAGGAAATCTACTGCTACCTCTCCTAGACACTTCCATACCTCCACCGGTATGTCATCAGGACCAACTGCCTTTCCACTCTTCATCCTCTTCAATGCCCTCCTCACTTCACCCATGCTAATCTTTGCTACTTCCTGGTCCTCAACAGTCACCTCTTCTACTCTTTTTTTTCTCTCTCATTTTCCTCATTCATCAGCTCTTCAAAGTACTCTTTCCATCTTCCCAGCACACTTCCGTCATCAGTCAATACATTTCCCTCGTTGTCCTTAATCATTCTAACTTGCTACACCTCCTTCCCCTCTCTATTTCTCTGCTGTGCCAACCTGTATAGATAATTTTCTCCCTCTTTATTTTCCAACCGAGCATACAAGTCATCATACGCTCTCTGTTTTGCCTTTGACACCGCTACCTTCACCTTACGCTGTGTCTCCCTGTACTCCTCTTTACTCTTTTCAGTCCTCTCTATGTCCCACTTCTTCTTAGCTAACCTCTTCCTTTGTACACACTCCTGTACTTCCTCATTCCACCACCAAGTCATCTTATCTCCTCTCCTTCCAGATGACACACCAAGTATTCTCCTACCTGTCTCCTGATCACATTAGCTGTAGTTGTCCAGTCATCTGATCCTGATCCTGACCATCCAAAGCCATTTTCAACTCTTTCTTGAAGACAACACGACACTCTTCCTTTTTCAGCTTCCACCACTTTGTCTTCTGCTCTGCCTTTGCCTTCTTCACCTTCCTCACCATCAGCGTCATCCTGCACAGCACCATCCTATGCTGTTCGGCAACACTCTCACCCACTACTACTTTGCACTCACTGGCCTCCGTCAAATTGCATTGCCTACACAAAATGTAGTCTACCTGTGTGCTCCTACCTCCGCTTTCATAAGTCACCCTGTGCTCTGTCTCTTCTGGAAGAGAGTATTTACCACAGCCATTTCCATCCTTTTTGCAAAATCTACCAACATCTGTCCTTCCGCGTTCCTGTCCTGGATACCAAACCTGCCCATCACTTTCTCGTCCTCTCTGTTTCCTGCACCAACATGTCCATTGAAGTCTGCCCCAATGACCACTCTTTCACCTCTGAGGGTATTCTTCATCACTTCATCTAACGCACTCCAGAATCTCTCTTCTTCCCTTCTCTTGTAGCTCACATCCTGCCTGTGGGGCATAAGCACTATAACAACATTGAACATCACATCTTCAATTTCTAACTTGAGACTCATCACTCTGTCTGACACTCTTTTCACTTCTAGAACATTCCTGACAAACTCCTCCTTCAAGATGACTCCTACTCCATTTCTCTTCCTATCCACACCATGAAAAAACAGCTTAAACCCTGCTCCTAAGCTTCTAGCCTTGCTACCTTTCCACCTGGTCTCCTAAACACACAGTTTATCCACCTTCCTCCTCTGCATCATGTCAGCCAGCTCTCTACCTTTTCCTGTCATAGTTCCAACATTCAAAGTCCTTACTTTCAGTCCTAGACTCATGCCTTTTCTCTTCTCTCTCTGCCTACGGACATGCCTCCCGTCTCTCCTTCTTCGATATCTTCGACCAACAGTAGTTCAATTTCCACCAGCACCCTGTTCGTTAACAGCACTGATGGCGGTCGTTGTTAACCCGTGCCTTGACCGATCTGGTATGAATTTTTTGTTGTGACTCGCATATTTTATTTGGCATTTGTTTTACGCCGGATGCCGTTCCTGACGCAACCCTCTGCATTTATCCGTGCTTGGGACCGGCGTGAGGGAGAGACACTGGCTTGTGCCCCTTCCTCACGGCTGTATTGTGCACCTCCCTTGCCTAATATATTTTAGTCTGTTCTATTTCAAGGGCGTAGGCTGCACCCCCCAGCCTACGCCCTTGAAATAGAACAGACTAAGATATATTACAGTAGTTTGTATAACGCATTGAATATTTTATAATAAAGTGACCAATTATTAAAGCCAAATCTGAAATAAAAGGCAGGAAATGGTTTTCCACCGACAAGATTTTAATTAACACCTTTTTGTATTTAACAAATCTATAAAAACTTGTTTACTAGCTAATTTCAAGCAAGTTGTTTCTATTCTACAAACACTTGTCAACTGAAAATTTTAAGAGATATGCATTTTTATAATTCATAATTATGATGCAAGAAGATACACATATCTGCATTATCCGGTGATAAGTGTCTCTTCTTGTTCAAAATGTTCCGTGCTGTTGAGAACACGCGCTCTGACGGCACACTACAAGCAGGGACGTACCATTTACTATACAGAGAGGCGGGACGTACCATTTACTAGGGGTGTCATTGAAAATGGCATTTACTACAGACGCTGTCATGAACACAGGAAGCTATAACGTTAGAAGTATCGATATCCCTTTTATAGGTATCGATTATCGATGGACATGATTATATCGGCGATATTCCGATTGTCAAAGACATCCCTAGGTTTTACTTCCAGGTACAGAACTCGCAGATTATCTTCATTCGCGGTAGGTGTCGGAACCAAACCCCCGCGAATAACGACAGCCTCCTGTGTATATGTATATGTTTGTGTATAATATATATATATATATATATTATATATATATATGTGTGTGTGTGTGTGTGTGTATATATATATATATATATATATATATATATATATATATATATATATATATATATATTTATTTATTTATTTATTATTTATAAAATTTAATGCAATATAATTTGTTGTTGTGTCTCCTGACTTTGTATCTACTGACTTACTTATGTATTGTATTATTATTATTATTATTATTATTATCTTATTTTTTATTTATTGTTATTTATTATTATTATAATTATTATTATTATTATTATTATTATTGTATTGTTTACTGGGCCTATGTAAGGTCCTTTTTAAACATAGGATTTATGTATTTATTCTATAGAAGTATGCGCTTTTGCTGATTTTAGCCTCTGTTTTTATAACTTGACTCTGCACGATCGCATAAGAATTCCTATGTGTGTAAAAGCACAAATGGCAACTAAAAACGCTTGAATCTTGATCTAGAATTTGATGTTACATGACTGCGACAAGTTGTTTGTCGAGCCTAGAATTCACACGTTTGTCCTTTTTTACCTGTAAAAAGTGTAAGTAAATGTATACTTTCCTGTTTCTTTCACTAAACAATTGGTGTACTTGTAGAATGAATAAAGCAGCCAATAAAATTGTTAATAGGTTGAGCCTTTATACATTAATGTCCACATGTGCTATGGCTTTAGTCACTTTACCTACATTTACCTTTAAAATCTTTCATTGCTCCATTTAAAAACAAGCAAACAATAATTATAAAACTCCTGCATGCTTTATTTAGGTTTTCAAAAGAAAATGAGAAACCAGAATTTTTTAAATCCGGCGTTACAAAAAAAAGCAAATGTCATATTTCTCTTCTAAACAATATTTCAGTATTTTGTGGTGCACATGTTAAACAATGTGGGTGTGTGTGTTAGTGAACAGGTTGAATTTAATTCTTGGACGTTATCAGGATTCTTCATCAGCATTCACACAGGTGTGTGTATGTGTGTGTGTGTGTGTGTGTGTGTATGTGTGTGTGTGTGTGTGTGTGTTTTGTGTGTGGGTGATCCTGACTGATACAAGCTGATATGAATCAACTGCTGAAAAATCAGTTGTAGTGTTTATAATGAAAAATAAACAACAAATAAAAAGGAAACTGAAATCAGGGATCCCAGACGCTATTTAGCTGAATTCTGCTATTTTTACTTGCCAAATTGATAATTCTTTTTATTCTTGTATAATTTTGCTAAAAATTGAGTGGATGATTAATAGATTAGTTGAATTTGTGTTAATCAGTTGTTTTTGTTGACATTCGATAACACTCGAAAGTAAAGTACTTTGAGAATGTACGCGAAATAATGAAAAAACATATATGGTGGCTTCCTTGCCGGATTTCCGGTCGATTTCTTGCCGGATTTCTCGATAAGATAGCGGAACGGTTGTCAGGGTTAGATGCTGGGATCAAAAATTCATGGAACTAGTTGTGGGTGGAAAAAGTTGTAGACGGATACCCGCTATCGGAATTCATTTACAAACATAAAGATACAGGGAAAGCACTTTGCATTCTGTGCGACAGGAAAGCGATCAATTATGGAGGTAAAAGTTGGTTGACATTGAAACAGCATTGTGAGGGGAGTAAGCATGCCGAAAAGAAAAAAAATTGAGAAAACAAAACTACGAATTGCCTGTTGAGTCATTTTTATAAATTTATGTAGTAAGTACAGTGTAAGACTGTTTACTAGTGCAGAGTAAATGTGACATTTTGAATTATAGTGTTATTCTATTACCATATTAACTTGTAGCAGGTATGCTCACTAGTTAAACACAAATGTTTGTTGTGATAATATATGCCATGTGTTATGTGATCATTCTACAAATTAGTTATTATTAGTAACAATTATTTCATAATTGTTACACATGAATGACGAGCCATGGGGCTATGCTACTTGAATTATGTGTGCTTATCGACACTGAGATAACCTTTTAGTATTTTTTACATTATTTAAGCTGTTTAGTGTTTATGAATGTTACAAAACAATGATTAACTTGTTTGCATGATTTTTTTTTTACATGACATATTCTGCCCCTGTACCCCGCAAGGGTAAATTTATTCTATTTCTAAACCCGTTTCCTCCATTTTTTCTAAACCTCACTGGGATCCCTGCGAAGTTCAGAAACTGAGGTTTCAGTGTCTAGTATTGTAATTGTGTGCTTTGCCCAATAGAGGGCATGGCAAGTCTGACAATCAGCTAACTCACAAACTGAATTCTTAAACAAATATTTTCATCCTCCAATATATATAGTATAAATATTTAACAGGGTGTGTGTGTGTGTGTGTGTGTGTGTGTGTGTTTAGGAAACTGATGGAGAGAGTGGGTGTTTACCATCATGGATCACAGACCAAAGGTGGCACACACAGACTTCTATACCTAGATAATTTATGGACTTTCTAATTTGTGAGCCATTAACTGTGTGTGTGTGTGTGTGTGTGTGTGTGTGTGTGTGTGTGTGTGTGTGTGTGTGTGTGTGTGTGTGTGTGTGTGCGCGCGCGCGTGTGCTTCAGCATCATGAGTCCTCTGATAGTAGAATATGATTGTTACATGCAGCAGATGGAAAAACAACTCAAACTCTACCAGGTAAAGACGCTTCCCGACTTACGTTCATCCGTTTTATGTTTTTTTTTTTTCGATTTTAGTCCCACCCCCCAAAAAAAAAAAACAAAAACAAAAAAAAAAAAAAAAAAACATTTTGACTTTAGACGTACCTACGTAGTACGCTGACTACGCAATGACGCTGCATTCATTGTTTACAAACTACAGACTGAGTGTGTACATATATTCAGAGCAATGGAAAGTGTGGAAAAGAGGTGAAGAAGCGTGTGCAGGCAGGCTGGAATGATTGGAGAAAAGTGTCTGGTGTGATGTGCGATAGGAGAGTGTCAGCAAGAATGAAGGGAAAAGTGTACAAGACGGTGGTGAGGCCAGCGATGTTGTATGGCTTAGAAACAGTGGCGCTGAGGAAAAGGCAGGAGGCAGAGCTGGAGGTAGCGGAGATGAAAATGTTGAGGTTCTCTTTGGGAGTAACGAGGATGGATAGGATCAGAAATGAGTATATCAGAGGGACAGCACATGTAAGATGTTTTGGAGACAAAGTCAGAGAGGCTAGATTGAGATGGTTTGGACATGTACAGAGGAGGAATAATGAGTATATTGGCAGTAGGATGCTGAGGTTGGAACTACCAGGCAGAAGGCCTCGAGGAAGACCAAAGAAGAGATTTATGGATGTGGTGAAAGAAGACATGAAGGTCGTTGGAGTCAGAAAAGAAGATGCAGAGGACAGGGTGAGATGGAGGCGGATGATTTGCTGTGGCGACCCCTGAAGGGAGCAGCCGAAAGTAAAAGAAGAAGATCAGTTATATAGCGGGTTACCCTTGTGTTAAGACGTTGTCTCTGTGATCTTTGTGTTTACAGTGTTTTGCGGACTTTTGTAACCCTAAGCAAATATGGTTGGTCAGAAGTGTAAGCCTACTAGCATGGGTGCAAGTATCATACACAGAGATGAATTAACGATCTGCTCAGATCGGCACAATCTTTATATTTATTATCTTTTAGCAGAATCCTAAGAGTGTATACTTATTTTTATATTAATATTCATTATGATTTGTACTTGTTCTTTGTATACATCTCTTGTATTACTTACTTACTTACTTACACAAAAGAAAGAACTCTCCACTTTGCTGGGATTCACGTGCAGGCTTGTTCTAAACGAGTTCAACGGCACCCTTGTGCAATTGAAAGACCGAAAGTCTGTATAACCCACAGCAAGTACACTACTTTCGCAAGTACACTACTTTCCGGATTGAGCTCTTCACATATTGTAAGCGTTGATTGACTGTTTTTTTAAGTTTCCTGTAAAGTGACTCGGTATAAATAAGGGACTGATTTGAAATTAATGTTGATATTATTTGATATATTTGATATTATTTTACAATGTTATGTTTATAATAATTGATTTAGGGGTGTTTTATGGGATACGGTAATGGTATTTATGGATGTACAGTACAGTATGAGTGTCATACATCACACGTCATACGTCACTGTAACAACTTACGTGCACTTTCAACTTACGTTCGGCTGTCCGGAACCAATTAAAAATGTAAGTTGGGGAGCGTCTGTAAACAACACTGTAAACAACAAGAATAAAGGTAATAATTATAATTAAAAAAATACAATAATAACAATGTTAAGGAAAACAATAAATAGTATTCATGGTGATCATATCATTATTATTAATAGTATTTTGTTGTAATTATATTGCTAATAATATAATGATGAAAATAGGAATAATAATAAGGATAATAATAATGAAGGGGTATTGCTGTTGAATGTGACAGTGATTTGACAGCTGAACTGTGTGTGTGTGTGTGTGTGTAGAGACAGTTGGTGGATATTGGAGCAAGTCTGGAGAAAGTGGTACGTGAAAATGAAAGGTAAAAACTCAGTCTGAAATGACTTTAACTCTTACATGTTTTAACATCTTCAGATATTCAATCCACAAGTACTATATATTTTCAAAACGCACCACACAACATAAATATTGTATCACACCCCATGTACTAAAGATACACTAGCACATCACATGTACCTGAAATATGACACCGCATGTCCAATAGATATCGTAATATCACACTACATGTAATATGAATATTAATGCAGCCGTGGGGGTGTCTTCTGTGGAATGGTAGCAAGGCTAGAAGCTTAGGAGCAGGGTTTAAGCTGTTCTATCATGGTGTGGACGGGAAGAGAAGTGGAGTAGGAGTCATCTTGAAGGAGAGGTTGGTCAGGAATGTTCTAGAAGTTAAGAGTTTCAGACAGTGATGAGTCTCAAGTTAGCAATTGAAGGCATGATGTTCAATGTTGTTAGTGCTTATGCCCCACAGGCAGGATGTGAGCCAGAAGAGAAGGAGAGATTCTGGAGTGAGTTAGATGAAGTGATGCAGAGTACCCCCAGAGGTGAAAGAGTGGTCATTGGTGCAGACTTCAATGGACATGTTGGTTCAGGCAACAGAGGGGACGAGAAAGTGATGGGCAGGTTTGGTATCCAGGACAGGAACACAGAAGGACAGATGCTTATAGATTTTGACAGAACCTCTCTAGATTTTCCTCCACTTGTTCTCTGCTCTCACTGCAGATCACAATGTCATCTGCAAACATCATAGTCCATGGGGAATGTTGTCTCACCTCATCTGTCAGCCTGTCCATCACCATAGCAAACAAGACGGGGCTCAGAGCTGACCCTTGATGCAGGCCCACCTCCACTTTGAACTCTTCTGTCACACCGACAGCACACCTCACCACTGTCTTATATTTCTCATACATGTCCTGCACCACTCTAACACACTTCTCTGTCACTCCAGACTTCCTCATGCAATACCATAGTTCCTCTCTCGGCACCCTGTCATATGCTACCTGGAAAAGCCTATGTAGGGGTACTGGAGGGAAGGATCCAACCAATGGTTGAACTTCAGATTCCGGAAGAACAATGTGGTTTTCGTCTTGGCCATAGCACTCTTGACCAAATATATACACTCCACAGGATCCTGGAGGGGTCATATGAGTTTGCCCAATCTGTCCACATGTGTTTTGTGGATTTAGGCTTTAGATGGTGTTCCTTGGGCTATCTTGTGGGATGTGCCTCGGGTGTATGGTGTACTGGATCCATTGCTATCGACCATTCGGTCTCCGTATCACCGGAGCCAGAGCTTTGTTTGCATTGGTAACAACGGGTCGAATTTGTTTCCGGTGAGGGTGGGAGTTCACCAAAGCTGTCCTTTGTCACCAATTTGGATCATAATTTTTATGAACAAAATTTCTAGGCGCAACCGCTAGCGTTGAGGGGTTCTATTTTGGTGGCTGTAGGATCTCGTCTCTGCTTTTTGCGGATGATTTTGCCCTTTTGGCTTCATTAATCCAGGACTTCCAGCTCCCATTGGAGCGATTTGTAGCCATTTGCAAAGTGGCATGGGTGAGAATGAGCACGTCCAAGTCTGAGGTCAGTGTTCTCAGCCTGAAAATGGTGGAATGAACCCTTCTGGTCTGGAATGAGGTCCTGCCCAAAGTGGAGGAGTTTAATTATCTTGGGGTCTTGTTCAGGAGTGAGGGAAGGGTGGAGTGGGAGATCGACAGTCGGAGCACTGCAGCCTCTCCTGTAAAGCGGAGGCTGTATCGGTCCGCTATGGTGAAGAGGGAGCTGAGCTGCAAGGCAAATCCATGCCAATCAATCTACATTCCAACCCTCACCTACAATCACAAGCTTTGAGTAGTGACTGAAAGAACAAGATTGTGGACACAAGCGTCTGAAATGAGCTTCCTTTGCAGAGTGATTGGACTCTCACTTAGAGGTAGGTTGAGAAGCTTCGCTATCCAGGATGAGCTTGGAGTAGAACTGCTATTCCTCCATGTTGAGGTGGCTCGGTCATCTAGGTAGAACGCCTCACTTTTATGGTGTTTTGGGCATGTCCAACTGGAAAGAGACCCCGGGGTAGACCTAAAAGGTAGGCTGTAGGGATTCTCTCAGCTGGCCTGGGAATGCCTCAGTATCCCCCGGAAGAGCTGGAGGAAGTGGCTGGGGAGAGGGACGTATGGACCTCCTTGCTTAGGCTATTTCCCCCACAACCCTATCCCAGATTAAGCAGAGGAAGATGATGAGTTTGATTCAGTTTTATTTGTATAGCGCTTTTTACAACTGACATTGTCGCAGAGCAGCTTTACATAATAAAAGTATGAATTTATAGAATACAAAGGAATTTAAATATTTTTCTATGACCACTACACACCCAGAATGAGCAGGCATGCGGTGAGGGTGGCAAGGAAAAATGCCTACTATAAAGCACGAAGAGTTTTTCTGTAAATAAGGAGATTCTCGTTCCATTCTAATTGGAAAACCAGTCATTAGTTTGCCCCCAGTTCCGTTCTAATTTGTGCGTGTGTTTTGTGTGTTTTGTGTGTGTGTGTGTGTGTGTGTGTATGTGTGTGTTTCATCATTATACCAGGGGACTAATTTTTTCTCTCTGATTAAGAGGAGCTACATTATCTAGTACATTTCACTCAATGCACTTGAGTTCATACAGTAGTTGATAATTCTGGAAGATTATTAATGAAACTCAGTGCAGTATCATCATCATCATCATCATCATCTTCCACTTAGTCCAGGGTCGGGTCGCGGGGGCAGAAACCTAAGCAAAGAGGTCCAGACGTCCCTCTCCCCAGCCATTTCCTCCAACTCTCCCGAGGAGACACCGAGGCGGTCCCAGACAAGCCAAGAGACATAGTCCCTCCAGCTCCTTTTTCACCACGACGGACCGGTACAGGCACCGCTTAACAGCAGAGGCTGCAGCGATCCGTCTGTCGATCTCTCGCTCCATCTTTCCCACACTCGTGAACAAGACCCCAAGATACTTAAACTCCTCCACTTGGGGCAGGACCTCATTCCCAACCCGGAGGGTGCATTTCACCCTTGTCTGACTGAGAACCATGGCTTCCGACTTGGAGGTACTGATCCTCATCCCGGCTGCTTCGCACTCAGCTGCGAATCACTACAATGAGAGCTGGAGGTCCTGACTTGGTGAAGCCAAAAGGACAACATTATCCGCAAAAAGCAGAGATGAGATCCGATGGCCACCAAACCAGAACCCCTCATCGCTTCAACTGTGCCTAGAAATTTTATGCATAAAAATTATGAAAAGAATCGGTGACAAAGGACAACCTTGGCGGACTCCAACTCCCACCGGAAACAAATTCGACCTGTTGTTGCCAATACGGACCAAACTCTGGCTCCGGTGGTACAGTGACCGAATAGCTCGTAGCAACGGGTCCAGAACACCGTATTCTCGGAGCACTCCTACAACATCCAGAACCCTGAGATATCCCAGGCGGATCTCATCCAACCCCGGAGCTCAACCACTGAGGAGCTTTTTGACAACCTCAGTGACCTCCACTTCAGTGATGGGCGGACCCCCACCCGAACCCCCAGGGTCTTCCTCTTCCACGTAGGGCGTGTTGGTGGGATTGAGTAGGCCCTCAAAGTATTCCCTCCACCTCTCGACGACATCCCCAGTCGAGGTAAGCAGCTCCCCACCTCCACTGTAAACAGTGTTTGTGAAGAACTGCTTCCCCCTCCTAAGGCGTCGGATGGCGGTCCAGAACCATTTTGAGGCCGACCGATAATCACTCTCTAGGCCCTCACTGAACTCCTCCCACACCCGAGATTTTGCATCTGCGACAGCCTCGGCTGCAGCACGTTTGGCCTGCCGGTACCTGTTTGCTGCCTCGGGAGTCCCACAGGCTAATAACACCCGATAGGTCTCCTTCTTCAGCTGGACGGCCCCCTTCACTGCAGGTGTCCACCACCGGGTTCGGGGATTACCGCCACGACAAGCACCGACGACCTTACGGCCACAGCTATGAGCTGCCGCCTCAGCAATGGAGGCACGAAACATGGCCCATTCGGATTCCATGTCCCCCGCCTCCTCCGGGACGTGGTTGTAGCGCTGCCGGAGGTGGGAGTTAAAGGCCTCTCGAACAGGGGACTCCGCCAAACGTTCCCAGCAGACCCTGATTACATGCTTGGGCCTGCCAGGTCTGGAAGGCAACCTCCCCCACCACCGAAGCCAACTCACCACCAGGTAGTGATCGGTAGACAGCTCAGCTCCTCTCTGTCGAAAACATATGGTCGCAAGTCCGATGACACGACTACAAAGTCAATCATCGAATTGCGACCTAGGGTGTGCTGGTGCCAAGTGCACTTATGGGCACCCTTATGTTCGAACATGGTGTTCATGATAGACAAACTGTGACGAGCACAGAAGTCCAACAAGGAAACACCATCGGGTTTAGACTGGAGAAGCCGTACCTACCGCTAATGCTGTTCTTAAAGGGTCCTCTGGGTTATCGAAATGAATACTAAAGGCACCAATAATTACAGGTTTACCTAAAGAAACAACCAGGTTTGTTAAGAAATGTGCAAATTCACACAGGAATTTGGACTAAGGTCTTGGGGATATTGTCATATGATATCAACCACACATACCATAAATATCGTAATATCACACCACAGTGACCATAACTATCATATCACATCACACTACATTTACCATAAATATTATATCACAGCGCATGCTTTTATTTTCTCATGGCCCTTGGCCTGCACCACTGATGTTCCGATGTGATTCCCATATGGTTCTGTGTGCGGTTCTGTGTTTAGGCTCTACGTGGAACAGCGGCTTTCTGTGGAGAAACAGCTCCAATCTATGTCTGTGGATGAAGATGCCGCACCAGATGCTATCACCATCAACAATCTGGAGAAGCAACTCAAGTGTGCCTTGGAGGTAAATACACACACAAACACACACACCAAGTGTACATTCACTGAGTACTTTATATGAAACACCTGTAGCGCCCATGAAAATTCAAAATTCACAGCAGAAGAACTGTGTGTGTGTGTGTGTGTGTGTGTGTGTGCGGTTTCCTTTTTGTTTGTATGATGATGGTGATGTAGGAAAAGGAGCGAGTTGTACAGATGTGGCGAGTCACTGCTCAGGAGCTGGATCATGTACAGAAACATTACAAGGAAACCATGAGAGAGGAACATGCACACACTGCACAACACCAACACACACAGGTAACACACGCACACACTCTGCACATCAACCCATAGATCACACACACAAACACTGCACAACACAAAGACACACTTCTCTCGAAATAGAACGTTTAAGGCCAGACTGAGGTTTGCCAGACAGAACATGGACAAAGACGAGGTCTTCTAGAAGAATTATTTTTTGAATTGCATGAGAAGCCTGTCCCGAGTCCTCTCTCCTGTCCTCTCTCTCTCTCTCTCTCTCTCTCTCTCTCTTTCTCTCGCGTGTGCGCCCACAAGACATGAATTCAAAGCGCATTCCCTGCTTGACAAACTCAACGACTCCGCCACTTGGGATTGCAGGGGATGAAGGCCGTGTAGCCGGCTGGAGCAATCACCTCATCGGGTGTACTCTCCTCGAGCCATGTTTCACAATAACACAGTCCTGTAGAGCCCTCTGCACTGCAATCTGAGCATGAAGCTCGTCCATCTTGTTTCGCAGGGACTGAACATTTTCAAGTAGTATGGCCGGAAGTGCTAACCAAGCCTCTGGCGCAATACGGTGTATGTATATGAGATTTCGGCTTTTTCCCTTTATCAGGGGTTGCCACAGCGAATGATTCGCACGTTTGATTTGGCATAGGTTTTTACTTCGGATGCCCTTCCTGACACAACCCTTTTAGCAAGGGGCAGAAACACGCTGACGGCTTAGCAGCCTACTCTTTATGAAAGTCAACAATGGTTCTTTTACATGCCTCCCACCATTGACAGTGAGAGAAATGGCCGGTCTTTGATAACCCAGTTAGCTGCATTGGGGGCAGTGTATGTATGTGTTTAAGAAGCACATTTTAGCGCATGTAATAGATACATAGTATTTTACTTCCAGTTGATCATTCGCGCATGTAATATAATACATGGAGTTTCATTTTTGGGTACAGAACTCGCGAATTATCTTCATTCGGGGGAGGGTTCGGAACTGAACCCCCGCGAATAACGCGGGCCTGTTGTATGTGTATACAAGGACCTCGCACTTTCTGTGGTTAATGGGGATCGAGACACCCCCGCGACTACCGAATTCTGCGAAGTAGGATTGAACCCCCCGATTGATGAATACATACATGCATATGTGTATATAATATCAATAAATACATATTCAACACTATAAATGCTTATAACAAATGTTCAAAAAATAATGCATCAGACTTGAATAAAATATAAATGCACACATATACAGATGCACGTGGACACATAAAAATCTAAGTAGTTTTGGTGGGGTTTTTTTTTTTTTTTTTTTTGAGTAAGTAGCCTTGTTTTGCTGCACTTGCCTTAACTTTTCCTTTATTTTTCCTTAATTTTCATATTTTTTAATTTTTCGACTAATATTTTTGAAAACTCCCGATGCACTGAAGCCACAGAAACTGAAGCACGAAGTAGCAAGGAATCACTGTATATATACAGGGATCCCTCGCTACTTCGCACTTCAATTCATGCTGATTCAGTGCATTGCGTTTTTTTTTAAATATTGAATTTTAAATAATAAGGAAGAATAGGGGGAAAAAGTTGAGGAAAATGCCACAAAAACAAGGCCAATTATGCAAGCCCCCCTAAAACAAACAAAAAATAACCCAAAACCTCCCGTCAAAACTAGGGGCAGTGGTGATCTAGTGGTATAAGACGCCGGATTGCTGATCCAAAGGTTGGGGGTTCGAGTCCCACTCTCCACAAGGTTGTCACTATACCCCCCCCCCCAGTGCAGCTAACTGGGTTATCAAAGGCCGGCAATGTCTCTCACTGTCTATGGTGTGAGGCATGTAAAAGAACCATTGCTGACTTTCGACAAGAGTAGGCTGCAAAGCCATCAGTGTGTTTCCGCCCTGCAATGGCCTGGCGAGCTGTCCAGGGTGTACTCTGCCCTCGTCCTCAGTTGGCTGGGATGGGCACCAGCCTCCCCGCGACCCTAATTAGGATGAAGCGTTATAGAAAATGAACTGAACTGATGAACTCCTGTCAAAACTAGCTACATTGTTGTGAGATTCGCATCTGAGTACGTGTACTCGTCTGTATGTGTATTTGTATTTTACTTAAATCTTATTCATTATTTTTTCATTTTTAAATGTTAATATAAATATTTATATAATTGAATATGTATTTATTGATGTTATTTATATATACATATACTAGTGCTTCTCAAAAAATTTGCATATTGTGATAAAGTTAATTATTTTCTGTAATGTACTGATAAAAATTAAACTTTCATATATTTTAGATTCATTGCACACCAACTGAAATATTTCAGGTCTTTTGTTGTTTTAATACTGATGATTTTGGCATACAGCTCATGAAAACCCAAAATTCCTATCTCAAAAAATTAGAATATCACGAAAAGGTAGTCTAAACGAGCTATTAACCTAATCATCTGAATCAACCAATTAACTCTAAACACCTGCAAAAGATTCCTGAGGCTTTTAAAACTCCCAGCCTGGTTCATTACTCAAAACCGCAATCATGGGTAAGACTGCCGACCTGACTGCTGTCCAGAAGGCCATCATTGACACCCTCAAGCAAGAGGGTAAGACACAGAAAGAAATCTCTGAGCGAATAGGCTGTTCCCAGAGTGCTGTATCAAGGCGTCTGTGGGAAGGAAAAAGTGTGGCAGAAAACGCTGCACAACCAGGAGAGGTGACCGACCCTGAGGAAGATTGTGGAGAAGGGCCGATTCCAGACCTTGGGGGACCTGTGGAAGCAGTGGACTGAGTCTGGAGTAGAAACATCCAGAGCCACCGTGCACAAGTGTGTGCAGGAAATGGGCTACAGGTGCCACATTCCCCAGGTCAAGCCACTTTTGAACCAGAAACAGCAGCAGAAGAAAGTACTTTTTTCGAATGAAAGCAAATTTTGCATGTCATTCGGAAATTAAGGTGCCAGAGTCTGGAGGAAGACTGGGGAGAAGGAAATGCCAAAATGCCTGAAGTCCAGTGTCAAGTACGCACAGTCAGTGATGGTCTGGGGTGCCATGTAAGCTGCTGGTGTTGGTCTACTGTGTTTTATCAAGGGCAGGGTCAATGCAGCTCGCTATCAGGAGATTTTGGAGCACTTCATGCTTCCATCTGCTGAAAAGCTTTATGGATGAAGATTTCATTTTTCAGCACGACCTGGCACCAGCTCACAGTGCCAAAACCACTGCTAAATGGTTTACTGACCATGGTATTACTGTGCTCAATTGGCCTGCCAACTCTCCTGACCTGAACCCCATAGAGAATCTGTGGGATATTGTGAAGAGAAAGTTGAGAGACACCAGACCAACACTGTGGATGAGCTTAAGGCCGCTATCGAATCATCCTGGGCCTCCATAACACCTCAGCAGTGCCACCGACCAAGTATTGAGTGCATAACTGAACATGATTATTTGAAGGTTGACTTTTTTTGTATTAAAAACACTTTTTTTTTTTTGTTATTGGTCGGATGAAATATGCTAATTTTTTGAGATAGGGATTTTTGGTTTTTCTTTACTTTTTTGCCAAAATTATCAATATTAAAACAATGAAAGGCTTGAACTGCTTCAGTTGTGTGTAATGAATCTATGAAAATATATGAAAGTCTAATGTTGATCAGTACATTACCGAAAATAACGAACTTTATCACAATATGCTAATTTTATGAGAAGGACTAGTACATGCACGTATACATCGGTTGGGGGGGGGGGTGATCCTCCTTCTCGGAGTTCGGTGGTCACATGGGGATCTCGGTCCCAATTAACCACTGAAAGTGAGGGATCCCTGTTTATATATGTCTGTGTACAAATCCTCATTAAAATATGAAAACCTATCAATGTTTGGGTGGTTTTAGTTAAAGCAGACACTGTTTTTTCATCTGTGTGATTTTGACAGAGATCAGATCACATTTGATGGTGATTTTATGCAGAAATGTAAGAAATTCCAAAAGGTTCAGATACTTTTTCATACCACTGTATGTATATGTGTGTGTGTGTGTGTGTGTGTGTGTGTGTATATATATATATATATATATATATATATATATATATATATATATATATATATATATATATATATATATAGATAGATAGATATATATAGATATATATATATAATGTGTGTATATTCTATATATGTGTGTGTGTGTGTGTGTGCACGTGCATGTAAGCTTATTTTATTTAATATTTTTTTGCTTATTTGTAGAAACAGATCACTGAACTCAAACAAGACATACAGAACCTTCAGGCAACCAATCAAAACCTGGAATCTGTAAGACCCCACTCAATTTATTCTTAGTTATATGTACAGTGCTACCTCACCTTACGAAATTAATCCGTTACAGAAGTGGTTTCGTAACCTGGATTTTTCCTCAGTTGAACCGCATTTTACATGTAAAATGCGTGATTCGTTCCAAGACTCCCAATACTACCCCCTGAACCCTTTAAAAATTATAAAAGTATACGTTTTAAGGCCTCCTTCTGCTTCAATATCGTACCGATGGTAGATGGGTTTCAGCCATATTCCTTTGCAATATCTCTCAACTGCATGCCACGAGCCCGCTTCTTCTTTTCACTCGCACCGGGAATCACACACACGTGTGTGTGTGTGTGTGTGTGTGTGTGTGTGTGTGTGTTGACCATGTCTTCTTAGCAGAGGTAGAATCTTACAAAGGTTTATGCAAGGTTAAAAGCCTGAACCAAAAAATAAAGTTGCAATGAGCACAGTTAAAAGACTCACAAAACAACAGTAACTCTGTCCTTTACACGAAAAAGCATCATGGGTATTATGGAGATGCAGCTCCATAATAGCCAATGGGAGGGAGCTGCGTCATCCCTCCTAGGCAATGGGAGGCCAGCGGAGTGGGATGTTGGGAGATAGCCAATGGGAGAGCAATTCACGCATTGTTTGAATTTTTCAGATGGCATTTTTGTAACGTGAACTTGTTTCATATCCTGAGACGAAAATTTTAGGAAAATGCCTTTCGTAAACTGGATTTTTCATTTGTTTGGACTTTCGTAAGGTGAGGTACCACTGTATATCATGAAGAAAAAGTCTTGTTTTTACTTTTTAAGCCACAGTAATGTTTTACAATTAAATGTTACAAAGATTAGAATGAAATGTATCCGGGGTAGTGGTTCGGGTGCTTGGCTCATGATCGGGAGGTTGTGTTTTCGAATCCATGTGTTCATCCCTCTGCTGGTCTAATCCACATACACACCAGAGAGAGACCCCCCCCCTTCCCCATCGATTTAACTGAAATTCATAGTGTCCCACACTGGAGTCATGAGTTGTCTTATGAGTAATTTCACACCCCCGAGGTAAATATTTAACAAATGTGAGGGAGTTTCTCTGCACCCTTTGTTTTTCTCACCTCAGTCTTTCACATCTTCCATACTCTGTGTGTGAGTTTGGCTTGTGTTTAGCACGTGTTTATGTCTCTTTTTTACAGATGAACAAACAGCTGCTGAAGACTGTAACAGAACAGAGAGGTGACCTGGAAGAGCTCCGCCTTCAACTCAGGTAAGCAGTAACACAGGTGAGCACCTTACCTGAGATTATCTAACAAATGGACATATACTTAAAGTGTGTGTGTGTGTGTGTGTGTGTGTGTGTGTGTGTGTGTGTGTGTGTGTTAGACAGTCAAAGCAGGACCTCAGGATTGCTACAGCTAAAGTGGATGAGATGAATAAGCTCATGAAGAACACTCAGGACCTGATGCAGCGCACGGTGTGTGTGTGTGTGTGTGTGTGTGTGTGTGTGTGTGTGTGTGTGTGTGTGAGACAGAGATAGCCAACAGTTATATTTGGGTTATTTCAGGAAACTTGCTCATGTCTGTGTGTGTATAGGAGGAGGATGCAGCAGAGGCTCATGGGAGAGAAGAAGCATCTGATCGTAGGCTTCTGCAGTTACAGACGGCATTGAGAGAGATTGAAGGCAGGCACGTAGACACACACACACACACACACATATATATATATATATATATATATATATATATATATATATATATATATATATATCTTCTCTTCTTTTCCTTTTGGCTTTTTATCAGGGGTTGCCACAGCGCATCATTTGATTCACATGTTTGATTTGGCATAGGTTTTTACGTCGGATGCCCTTCCTGACACACTGATGGCTTTGCAGCCTACTCTTTACGAAAGGTAGCAGTGGTCCTTTTACATGCCTCACACCATAGACAGAGACATGGCCGGCCTTTGATAACTCAGTTAGCTGCACTGGGGGAACAGAGACAACCTGTTGTAAAGTTGTAAAGTGGGACTCGAACTGCCACCCTCAGGATCAGCGATCCAGCGCCATTTACCACCAGGCCACCACTGCCCTATATATATATATCACCCTAATAAAGCTGTCCTGGAGAAGTCCGGAAGTTGTTGGTACTATGTAACACCCTAAAACCTGTCCTTGTGAACTCCCGAAGTTGTTGATGCACTACTTTAAAGCTAAATCTAGTGCTTTAGCTTAGCTTACATGCATACATACATACATACATCTTCATCAGCTTTGTTTGCAGTTATGATTATATGTCGATCTGTGGGTTTTCTGTTCTGTACTCTAAATCATATTTGTCGCTGGAGGTGGTATATGGCATTAGCGATTAGATAGCCTTAGTGCTTTAGTGCTAGCTTTAGCTTTAGTATTGTATCAACAACTTCCGGACTTCCCCAGGACAGCTTTATTAGGGTGATACATAAAGCACCGACCTGATGAGCCACTAGGCTTGGGTGTAAAAGACCAAAGAGACCTTACATAGTATCAACAACTTCCGGAAGTCACGCACTTTTCTTCCCTCTCTGTCTTGTTTTTTCTCGCGCATTTCTCGAATTCGACTTCTGGTTTTTTGTTCGGATTCCGATTTGTTTGGACTCTAGAGTGTTCGGATTCCGAGGCTCCACTGTACTTCTAATTTTATGTGAGGTGCGCATGGCATCCGACATAAAAAAAAAACCCTATGCCAAATCAAACGTGCGAATCATTCGCTGAAGAAGGGAAAAAGCCGAAAGGAAATCATCAACATCATCATTAAATATAAAATATACATGCACACCCTGAGCTAAGTTCAACAATATGATTTCACATGTTTTCATGTTGTCAGATTGAAGGTGACAACTCAAGAGGCAGAGTCAGTGAGAAGGAAGGCTGAACTGTGGGAGAATCAGCTGGCGGAGCTGCAGAGTCGTTGCGTTCAGGACGACAAGTTCAACACGTTTCAGAGACTCAGAGAATCACTGCAGCTCGCTGATGAGGCGACACTACAGAGAGATCAGGTTTCTCTCTCTCTCACATACACACACTATACAGTGGGTGGAGTCAGCGCCAATTTAGTACTACAGTAGGCCCTTGTTATTCGCGGGGGTTCGGTTCCGGCCCCTCCCGCGAATCAAGATAATCCGCGAGTTCTGTACCCGGAAGTAAAACTCCATGTATCATGTTGCATGTGCGAATGATCAACCGGAAGTAAAATACTATGTATCTATTAAATGAGCTAAAATATGCTTCTAAAACATTCTATAGACAATCGTACACATTAATACAGTATTAGTGTAGTAATGATTAAGAAAAACTTTTTAATTTTGTACTGTGATATTTATTAATAAAATATATATACATAAACATTATACAGCATACTTCGGAGATTGTGAGACAAAACGCGATTTATCCGGACTTCTGATCTTTCAAGTGAGTAAGTGCACTTCATCTCATAAGCGCTGTGTGTCACTTGCCACAAACGCCTCACATTCCAAGGGGAAGGACTTAAGCAGCGCGCTTTAAGTGAGCTGAGCGTGTGGTTTGTGTTTATCGGGAGTAGATGAGAGGACATAATTCAGGTGTGAACTGAATTCAGCCCGAGCGGCTCAGCCACACCCCTCAGCCGGAGCAAGGAGAAAACAGACACACACACAAACGTTCTAAACATTAACTTAGGTACTGTACTGGAATAATAATTGAAAAAGACTTTAATACTACAGCTTTACAACAGTTCAGATAATTATTCCTCTTCAGGCACTTCAGAGGAAACTGCTGTTTCTTCAGGAGAAAGTCTTATTTCTTCAGAAGAGACATTCAACGTCATTACGTTTTTCTGGTGCTTAGCTAGTGTTTGAGTGGCAGCATAGAGCTTAACTGGTAATTACAACACACACAAGAAAAGTCTCATTGACACAACTTGTGAGCGAATGAGGAAAGGGGGCGTATATATCATCTCAACCAATCAACAGGAAGGAGGACAGCCTTTGGCTGAATTTAAATCGCGTGATAGTTGCTCAGCAATCCGCGAATAGTCAAGGGCGTGGGTGCAAAACCACGAATAGTCAAGGGCCTACTGTACTTCTATATGAGGATGAAGATAATTTGCTGTAGTTCAGTTGGATAGGTTTATTTAATGTCTGGGTTTAGGATAAGGAGCTAGTCTGGATCCACCCCCCCTGTACAGTCAGTGATGAAATCAGATTCAAATGTCTAATGATGATCATAGTAACAACAACAGGATTATCCCCGACAGACTTCTGTACGTCACCATGCTGCTATCATTAATAATTCACAACCATTATTTTTAAAAGCATTTGTGATGATAAGAAGAGGAGAATGATTGATTATACATGTATGTAATGTCAGGCTCAGCTGCGGGAGAAACAGAAAGTGGAGGAGTTGGAGAGGATGAAGGAAGGGATGAAGCAGCTGGTGGAGGAAGCGGCTGTGCGCACCAGGAAGGAGGTTCATTTCCCACAATGCACTTGTGAGAGGATTTTGTGAATGTTAGATTTGTGTTTGTGTGGGTGTAATGATGACTGTGTGGCAGGTGGAGAGTGTGCGTCAGCGGTGTAACACACAGATCCATCGTCTCACTGAGGAGCTCACCACTCTGCAACTGGTCAGTTTTTAACACACATACACACACAGACACACACACACACACACACACACACACACACACGCGCGCACACAATTTCTCTCTTATAAAAGGCGTGTGTGTCTGTGTGTCTGTGTCAGGAGTGTTCTGATAAACAAGGTCAGCTGGAGAGAGTACACAGAGAGAGGAAAGCAGTAGAGGAGCAGCTTGAGAAGGTGAACACGCATGCACACACACACACACACACACACACACACACACACACACACACAAACACCTGTATGTTTAGCACTCCACTCAGCTTAACATTACACCCATTAGAGGGCAACTGAGACCTGAGAGAGGTTTTCGTAGCAGCCTTCCAAATGAAACCTCACTCTTCATACACACAGGTTTATTTCAAACTGCCGTTTTAATTACAAGGGTTAGTAGGTTCCCATAACAACCATTAAGTATTCAGTATTGTCATGATTAAACATGGCTGTGTGTGTGTGTGTGTGTGTGTGTGTGTGTGTGTGTGTGTATATGCGTGTGTGTGTAGGTGTATAAAGACAGTCGGTTTAGTGATACAGATCTGAGAAAGGCAGAGTCTCTACATCAGAGGTGTTTAAATGCAGAGAGACTGAAAAATGAACTAGAACACGATCTCACCACCACACACTCCAACATGAAGAAGATGGAGCTAGAGTGAGTGTGTATACACACACACACACACACACACACACACACACACACACACACTCACACACTGAACAGGTCATTATAACAATGTGGTGTTGTGTGTGTACAGACTCAGTGAGGAGTTGTCACGATGTCAGGAGGAGGTGTGCAGGTTGCAGGTGGTGGTGTCGAATACGAGAAGTGAGTGCAGCAGTATGAGTGAGGAGAGACTACTCCTCCAGCGGGAGAACCAGCAGCTGCACAGAGAAATGGACACACTGCGTAAAGAGCGTGCGTCTGCAGAGAGACATGCCAAATTACAGGTACACACAGGTTGGACTTAGTTTTGTTCAGTTATCCTCCTCCATACTTAAGATATGCTGTAATTGAGTATAACCTTCATCTAAGGGAACCCCACTCCCAAAGGAACAGAACTAAAACAAACACACACACACACACACACACACACACACACACACACACACACGTATATGTATGTATGTACACAGTGATACCTCGGGTAATGAATTTAATCCATTCCGACCGCAAGCTTGTAAGCCGAAAAGTTTGTTAGATGAAACACTTATTCTCATAAGAAATAACAGAAAACCAATTAATCCATTCCAACCCCCTCCCAAACTCGTATAACCTGCCTCAAACATGTATATCTGGCCTAATATATTAAAGATAAACAAGTAAAAAAATAAATATTTCATAATACATTAATACATGTATATGATCATAAATAATAAGACAAGAATAAGCGATAAGTCAACCATTCCGATCATCGAGTGTGGCAAAGATGTCACATGGACAGGCAGGAGGGGGTGCGTAACAGAGGAGGAGAATTTTGTGCGGTGTGATGGGGGGGGGTGACCCTGGAGAACATGCTTTTTTGCCATAATGTACTTGAATTAAGTGTAATTGTGCATCCATTATGGTAGTTGTCCAACAACAACGCATCCCCAAGGACAAGGGAGAGTGGTGGGATCACCTTTGTGAAGCAAGGAGAAAAACCCAAAGTAAAGATCCAACAATCAGCAGGTAATTATTTGGATGGGACAGCACACTGGCACCTCTTAGTTGATCTGGATAAGAAACTCAAGGTCCCAGAGAAAGTGGCAGAGACAAACCTCAGACCGGATATGCTGCTGTTGTCAAATAACACTAAGAGGATGGGGGTTATCGAGCTGACAGTGCCAAGTGAGGAGAGGGTGGAGATCTCAGGGGAGCTGAAAAGAAACAAGTATATAACGCTGGAGACTGAGGGAAAAAGAAATGGCTGGGCGGTCCAGGTCTGGACAGTAGAGGTTGGCTGCCGGGGCTTCCCGGCTGCTTCCATGGCGGCCTTCCTCAAGGCAATTGGAATAGGAGGAGGAGAGAGAAGTAGAGCCCTGAGGAGAATTGGAGAAGCAGCAGAAAAAGCAAGCAAAGCCATATGGACCTGGAGCTGCATGCCAGTATGGGGGAAGGAGTGATTATCTGGTCTGGTGGCAATAGCTGCTGGCGGCGCCAGGCCGGGGGGTACCACCGGAAGCCGCCGAAACCCATACTTACTGAAGTAACCCGGCCTGGTCGGTGGCTGACGAGGACCAGAATCACTATCAGTCCATATCTGCCTTTGAAGAAACTGGGCCACCATGAGAGCATTCGGTTGGCCCAGGTAGGTTAGGTCAACTAACTTTATTATTCCTTGTCAGTGGTACTCTCATTGTCGCGCTATTGTGTAGGGGAAAAAGCACTGAGCAAACAATATGAAATGCAGTAAATACTATTTGTAGTCGCGCTGGGGGAGCGTGAAATGTTTTTTTTTTTTTTCCTCTCCTTCCTAAGGGGGCGTCACAGAAAATAATTGAGAAGCACTGCATAAGGTGCACTTGGAGTGCAGAGCAATACATGCGGAAAAATACGAGGCTAATCTGCCCGGAAAAGCCCTTTTGAGGAGAGCTCGTAAATTGAATTTTTGCTCGTTGGATGGAGCAGATTTTTGGTGAGTTCGAAGCACGTATCATGGAAAAATTATTACGAGAGACACTCGTTAGACGAGGTATGTATGTATGTATGTATGTATATATTTGTGTGTGTGTGTGTGTGTATACAGTAGAGCCTCAGAATCTGAACGCTCTAGAGTCCGAACAAATCGGAATCTGAACAAAAAATCCGTGAGTTCTTCCATCTGGGAAACCGAACAAAAACCGGAAGTCAAACTCGAGAAACGTGCGGGGGAAAAAAACGAGACCGAGAGGGAGGAAAAGTGCACGACTTCCGGAAGTCCAGAAGTTGTTGATACTATGCATGTTCTGGGGAAGTCTGGAAGTTGTTGATACTATTGTGTTTCCCTGAAAATAAGACCTAACCACAAAATAAGACCTAGCGTGATTTTACAAGATGATTTTAACATAGGCCCTCCCCTTAAAATAAGCGCTAGTTGAGAGCGTGATGTCACAGGGTCACGTGACTTATGTTTACATGCCATATTGGACGGCATGATCCGGACAGCGCTCGCTCATTCAACATTGCTAAACATTTTTAAATATCATGTTGTGCTGTTGGCTGTGCAAATAGACAGAGGAGTAAGCCTGCACTGTCATTTTATCATTTTCTATCTGACCCAGACAGAAAAGCCTAGTGGATCGCAGCAGTAAATAGGAAAGACTGGAATCCTACAGAATACAGTAGAATTTGCAGCGAACACTTTGTATCAGGTAAATATACAGTGAGTCGTCGACTTACGACCTATGCGAATTACGTCTGATCGACTTTACGACCGCAAAAGTGGTGACGCATGATTCATGGCAGTGCAGTGCGAGGGTTGCATACGACGGTTGTTTGTGCTGCCGGCAGCGCTAGCATCTTAAAAGGCGACGCAGGAGATGATGCAGCTTCACTTTCTAACTGCTCAGATCAAATCTATTCATCTACTTTCAATGCCACGTCACTGTGGCGCGAAGCTGAGAGCCAATCCTTTCTGTGTGGGCAGGTCCGTGGAAATGAGCCAATCAAAACAAGGGAAATTTATCTCTTTCCCCAAACAACACGTGCAGTCTGTGGTTATTGTTATAATCCAATAAAATTGGAGTTTGAAGCTATCGGACCCCGCCCACACAGTGGAGTACAGAAAGGATTGGCTCTCCGCTGCGTGTCACAGTGACATGGAATTGAAAATAGATGTATAGATTTAAATGCACGAGATTTATTCATCTGTTTTTGTTTTGCGTGAGTGTATTTGGATGGAAATTCAACATACGACCAGATCGAGTTACGTACGGTCTGCCAGAACCAAACGCGGTCGTAAGTCAACGACTCACTGTACATTTATTATATTATTATTATATATAAATAAAATATGTGAATTTATACAACCATTATAAGCAGTGATCATTTTAATTGATTATTGCATAAGCGCTTGTTTGTGTAGGTTTATTTGGGGATAGAACATGCACCTTAGCCGTTGAGGTGGTAGTCTCTCTTCCCGGTTCCTGGCTCCCATTGTTGCATACAGCTTACAAATCCGGCAACAAAATACTTGTAAGCTTCCATTGATTTCTAAGCTTTTAACTCTTTGCCAGAAAATGGAGATGGGCCGTGGACAAGATATGTACAAAGATCCAAGTAGGCAAAAGCAGTAAGGGAAGAATGGTTGCATTCTAACACATTCCTAAACATTGACTGCGGCATTAGATATGGATCAGCAATCCCCAGCTGCTTTATTTTACTTAGATACCTCACCCTCTGATCACCTGTCAGATGATTGACAACATCTGACAATATTAAATATTATAGTGTCATTGCTTTTGCTTTCGCTGTAATTATTGGTTGTTGTTGAAGCCATGCTGAGTGAATCGTGTGTGTGTGTGTTCTGGATCACGCTTGCCGTCCAAGATGGCGCATGAAGGTATTTGGGTCACGTGACTGCAAAATCTCAATTCATTGGCCTGCTACTCGCGCAATCTAGGGCTCTAGGTGAAACCGCTGACTCATCTATTAGGCAGCCTTAAATAAGGTACGCTGTCAAAGCATCAATCCTTGCACGTTGAGGCGCAGTCGACGTCAGCGACTGCTTTAAAACAAGGACATACACTTGGGTCCATAAAAATCGCTAAAATCGATCAATTCGGTTCTGGTTAAAATATTTTAAAAATAAAGAAACTTAACGAAATAAGAATATATAAAGACAAATATATATTATAAGACATGTAATAGAGAAAAATGTAAAATACATCATCACCTAGTACGCCCTTCGTATATTTCGGTATGAAAATTAATATAAGCCCTGTCTTATTTTCGGGGAAACACGATATGTCTTACCCTAAAAGCTGTCCTGGGGAAGTCCGGAAGTTGTAACTATGTATCACCCTAATGAAGCGATCCTGGGGAAGACCGGAAGTTGTTGATACAGTACTATGTACATATCACAAGCACTAAAGCTAAAGCTAGCACTAAAGCTATCTAATCACTAATGCTATATACCACCTCCAGTGACAAATACGATTTAGAGTACCGAACAGAAAACCCACAGATCAGCTCATATGCATAACTCCCTAAACAAAGCTGAATGGGATGGATGGATGGATGCTGCGCTAAAGCTAAGCTAAAGCGCGGTGAACACCTTTAACGATGAGGTCATGATCCACTTCTGTAAGGTTTTAAAAAGAAGGCAGAAACAAGCCACGTTAGAAATGTTCTTCCAGAAAAGAGGAGCATCCTGAAGAAGAGTCATCCAAGCAAAGCAGTAGCACGAGAAAAAAACATCTTTGGCTGATTTACCTGAAGCTGTTATGGAAGGGAATCCGTTTCTCTTTCTCTCCAACACTTACATATGCCAACTGCTCACCCCCACAAAAGTTAAAATTCTTTTCTTTATTGTTCTTATGCTTGAACTTTTCTGTGGTTTTAATTTCAGTGTGTTATGGTCTCTCTCTCTCAAAAGAGTTGCGCGTTGAAATGCGCGATGGAGAGGTGCGTGGTTCTCACTCGCCGGTTGAGTGCTAAACACACACACACCTAATTCCATTTAATCACGGGCTATAAAGACCAGCAGTGCCCTTGCCGGTGCTAGAAGACTGTCCCTATCTAGCTCTCAGCTCTACCAGTTCTTACTTTAGTTTGATTTTCGTGTTTCTCCGCATCTCTATTACAGTGACTCCAATTTCCCCATTTCATCTATGAAAACGGTTGTTACAAGGAAGAGACTAGAGCACGGGCACTAGAGCACTTGAAACACGGAAATGAAACTAAAGCGGGAACTGGTGGAGCACAGAGCCGAGAGCCAGATAGGGACAGGGCACTTCTAGTCTTTATAGCCTGTGATTAATGGAATTAGGTGTGTTTAGCACTCCACTGGCATGTGAGAACCACACCCTTCTCCAATACGCATTTCAACGCAAAACTCTTGAGAGAGACCATGACACACTAAAATAAAAAAAGGAAAGTTAGAGTCTCTCACAACACAGACCATAACATAGAGTACTGTAATGAATAATTTTTTCACTTAATTTGTGGACCTATGGTATGAGTTACGGTACTGTTCAAAAGACAATGGAAGGATGAAGACCATTTACATTATTTGTAATGGGAAAAGCAGATTGGGAATCTGAACAAATCGGAATCCGAACAGCCATCTGGAACGGATTATGTTCGAATATCAAGGCTCTACTATATATGGTAGTGGATAGGGCGCAGGATCACTGATCCTAAGGTTGGGGGTTCGAGTCTCCACAGGATTGTCACTGTCCCCCCAGTGCAGCTAACTGGGTTATCAAAGGCGGGCCATGTCTCTCACTGTCTATGGTGAGAGGCATGTAAAAGAACCATTGCTAACTTTCGTAAAGAGTAGGCTGCAAAGCCGTCGGCGTGTTTCTGTCCCTTGCTAAAGGGTTGTGACAGGAAGGGCATTCGACATAAAAACCTCTGCCAAATCAAATGTGTGAATCAGATGATTCGCTGTGGAGACTCCTGAGAAAGGGAAAAATAAGTATGAAACGTGTTAAAAGTAAAAGAAAATTATTTATTAAACCATTTAAACATTTTATTAACATATTAAACCATTTTATTAACATATTTATTAATTAAACCATTATTAAACATTTTTTATGAACACACACCTCTCGCTCTCTATATCTCTCTCTCTCTCGCCCACGCTGCGGGCCACGCCCACAAGACGTGGAATTTAAAGCGCATTCCCTGCTTGACAAACTCAATTTTAATTTGATTCCTTGAGGGATCAGAATTCCAGACAAGCTCAAATGTGCCCACATTTATTTAATATTTACTGAACTAAACAACTTAAAAAACTAAAAATTAAAGCGTCATTCCTTCTCTCTCTCTGTCTCTCTCTCGCGTGCACTGCGGGCAACGCCCACAAGACGTTAATTCAAAGCGCATTCCCTGCTTGACCATTTACTGAATTAAAACAACTTAAAAACTAAAGCGTTATTCCTTCTCTCTCTCGCACGCACGCTGCGGGCCACGTCCACAAGACGTGAATTCTTAGCGCATTCCCTGGTTGACAAGTAAAGCTAAGGTAAAGTCTGTTGGGTTTTTACACCCGAGCCTCGTGGCTCATCAGGCCGGTGCTGATCCCCGGTTTCCATAGCATGAAGCGACCAGGAGTTCAACTCCCCCTGGGTGGGATGCTAGTCCATCGCAGGTTACCTTCCCAGTTTATTTTTACTGGTACCCATTTATACTGCTGGGTGAACAGAGGCACACTTGTGGTTGAGACCTTGCCCAGGGGTCTTGGTACAATGAAGGTCTCAGTGGGATTCGAACTCACAACCTCACAATCATGAGCACAGCACCCTAACCACTACGCCACCGGCCCCACAAACTCCTGCTTGACAAACTCAACTTTAATTTGATTCCTTGAGGGATCAGAATTCCAGACGAGCTCAAATGTGCCCACAATTATTAAACATTTACTGAATTAGAACAACTTAAAAAACTAAACTAAAAACTAAAGAGTGAAGCTTCCTTCTGTCTCTATCTGGGAGGCCAGTGGGGCAGGATGTTGAGAGACAGCCAATGAGAAAGAGCAACTTGCGTGTCGATTGGCACTTTCGAATTTTGAATTTCTTTTCGTAAGAGGGGTTGTTTTGTATCTCGGGGATGGAAACTCAAGAAAATGGTTTTCATAACCCTGGGGATTTCGTACACAGGGGTCTTCAAAATTTGGGGGCCGACTGTATTTGAAGGTTGACTTTTTTGTATTAAAAACACTTTTTTTATTGGTCGGATGGAATATGCTAATTTTTTGAGATAAGGATTTTTGTTTTTTTCTTTACTTTTTTTGCCAAAATTATCAATATTAAAACAATAAAAGGCTTGAACTACTTCAGTCGTGTGTAATGAATTTAAAATATATGAAAGTCTAATGTTTATCAGTACATTACAGAAAATAATGAACTTTATCACAATGTGCTAATTTCTTTGAGAATGACTAGTGTATATATATACACACACACATATATATATATATATATATATATATATATATATATATATATATATATATATATATATATATATATATATATACACACACACATACACACAGGGATATATACAGGGAGTTTGCGCTCCAGTTCATGCAGCTTCAGTGCATTGTGTTTTTTTTATATTCATTGAATTAAAGAATAAGGAAATTAAGGAAGAACAGGGGAAAACGTTATGGAGAATTCCACAAAACAAGGCCAATTATGCAAAAAAAAAAAACCCTCCCAAACAAACAAAAACGAAAAACAACCCAAAACCCCCCCATGAAAACTACAGTGGCGCCTCGGTACTCGAACTTAATTCGTTCCAGATGGCTGCTTGGATTATGATTGGTTCTGATTCCAAATCTGCTTTTCCCATTACAAATAATGTAGATGGTCTGAATCCGTTCTGTCGTCTTTTGAACAGAAGTTAATGGTACTGTAAGTCATACCATACGTGCTCAAATTAAGTGAAAAAATTGTTGAATACAGTACACTGTTGTGGTCTGTGTTGTGAGAGACCCTTTAACTTTTCTATGGTTTTAATTTTAGTGTGTTATGGTCTCTCTCTCTCTCTCTCTCTCTCTCTCTCAAAAGAGTTGCGTGTTGAAATGCGCGTTGGAGAGGGGCGTGGCTGCCAAGCCGGTGGAGTGCTGAACTCACACACCAAACTCCATTTAATCACGGGTTATAAAGTAGCAGCGCCATTCCCGGTTGTAGAAGATTGTCCCATCTCCTAGTGATTTCTCTTACTATCTGCTCTGTGCGCTATTAGATCCCGCTTTACTTTGATTTCCGTGTTTCTCGTGCTCTTGTGCCTTCCCTATGAACAATAAAGCGCACCCATTTTGAAAAAAAAAAACGCACTCGTTTTTAAAAAACACACCCGTTTGCAATAAAATGCACTTGTTTTTATCGCGTGCCTTCCCTGTGAATGTGGAGAAACCATAGTTCCTCTCTCGGCACCCTGTCATATGCTTTCTCCTGATCCACAAAGGCACAATGTAGCTCCCTCTGACCTTCTCTGTACTTCTCTATTAACATCCTCAAAGCAAACACTGCATTTGTGGTGCTCTTTCTTGGCATGAAACCAAACTGTTGTTCACAAATGCTGACCTCTGTCCTTAGTTTAGCTTCCACTATTCTTTCCCATCACTTCATCATATGGCTCATCAACTTTATCCCTCTGTAGTTGCCAGAACTCTGCAATTCTCCCTTGTTCTTAAATATGGGCACCATCACAGTTCTCCTCCATTCCTTCGGCATCTGCTCACTCTTTAAGACCTTGTTGAATGTTCTTGTCAGAAAATCTACTGCTACCTCTCCTAGACACTTCCATACCTCTACCGGTATGTCATCAGGACCAACTGCCTTTCCACTCTTCATCCTCTTCAGTGCCCTCCTCACGTCATCCTTACTAATCTTTGCTACTTCCTGGTCCTCAACGGTCACCTGTTCTACTCTTTTTTTCTCTCTCTCATTTTCCTCATTCATCAGCTCTTCAAAGCACTCTTTCCATCTTCCCAGCACACTTCTGTCATCAGTCAATACATTTCCCACCCTGTCCTTAATCACTCTAACTTGCTGCACGTCCTTCCCATCTCTATTTCTCTGCTGTGCCAACCTGAATAAATCATTTTCTCCCTCTTTACTGTCCAACCTAGCATACAAGTCATCATACGCCCTTTGTTTGGCCTTTGACACCGCTACCTTCGCCTTACGCCGTGTCTCTCTGTACTCCTGTTTACTCTCTTCGGTCCCGTCAATGTCACACTTCTTAGCTAACCTCTTCTTTTGTACACACTCCTGCACTTCCTCATTCCACCACCAAGTCTCCTTATCTACTTTCCTTCCAGATGATACACCAAGTATTCTCCTATCTGTCTCCCTGATCACAGTAGCTGTATTTGTCCAGTCATCTGGAAGCACTTCATGACCACCCAAAGCCTGTTTGACCAGTTTGCATACATAAATGTTGGCGAGGAAGAGAGTGCTCAGGATTTCCTTCCATAACAGAGAGGGACGGAGGAAAGTGGATTCCATTCAGATAAATCAGCCAAAGGTTTTTCTTTCTCTAACTAACGCTTTGCATGGATGACTCTTCTTCAGGATGTTCCTACTTTTCTTGAAGAACATTTGTAACATGGCTTGTTTCTGCCTTCTTTTCAAAACCTTACAGAAGTGGCTCATGACTGCATAGTTAAAGGTGTTCACTCATTACTGCATAGTTAAAGCTTAGTTTAGCTTACATACATACGTACATACATGCATCCTCTTCAGCTTTGTTCAGGCGGATATGCCTATAGGCTGACTATAAGCATCACTGACTGTGGGTACTTGACACTGGACTTCAGGCATTTTGGCATTTCTTTCTCCCCAGCCTTCCTCCAGACTCTGGCACCTTGATTTCCGAATGACATGCAAAATTTGCTTTCAGCCGAAAAAGTACTTTGGACCACTGAGCAACAGTCCAGTGCTGCTTCTCTGTAGCCCGGGTCAGGCGCTTCTGCCGCTGTTTTTGGTTCAAAAGTATATATATATATATATATATATATATATGTGTGTGTGTGTGTGTGTGTGTGTGTGTGTGTCTACGTATATGTACAGATGTATGTGAGCTATGCATGTGTATGTGTTTGTAGTTGTTGCACATGCAGCAGGAAGTGTGTGTGAGAGAGAAGGCTGTAGAGTCAAGACTAAAGGAATTAGAGGAAAGTAAGAAAGCCTTGAATGCTGAACTTCACCAACGCCTGCTGGTACAAGAGCACAACAACAAGCGCTACAGAGAGGAGAGCATGCAGTTCACACAAACATTGCAACATACACTGGCCTTACTGAGGTAACTAACATGCGCACGCGCACACACACACACACACACACACACACACACACACACACACACACACCTCTCACTCAGGTAAGCAGGCATGTTATTTGGTCGCGGATCCACGAAAATTCGTGTATTGAGGGTCTAATTCGTCATCCATGCGAATCGTCTAAATTCGAGGAGAAAAATTGAGGGGGGGTGAGTTGATGTGTGCTGAGGCCCATTTCCCCCCTTTTAAAATAATGCCTAACAAAAACACTTTGCTTCATGTCTTGAGTTGGCAAAACGAATAGAGCCAAAGATACTAAATGTGATTGGTTGATAATTTTGTGTTGTGTAATTTGATTGGTCGAGACGTGGTTGTAAGGCTCCAGTAAGCCAGTGAGTGCTCACATTAGTATGTACACATACAGTCCGCCATTTTTCTATGTGATGGTATATCAACATTTCAAGTGGAGGAATATTTAAATTTACATGAATTTATAGATCTATAATAAATAATTAATGGAAAGAATTATTGACAGAAAAGAGGAAAATAGGGATAGGGAGGTGGATGATGGTTGTAAAATCAAATGGAACTGGGAATGGTTGGCGAGAGCGATGAAAATTTCTCGTGACAAACTCGATTTGACCCCAACAATTGGGGAATTCTATCGTAAGCTAGATGTGGCGGGAAAAGCACGATGTATTCTGTGTGACGATGAGACAAAATACAGTGATAGAGGGTGTCAGTCGTTAATAGATCATATCAAAACCAAAGGACACGGCACAAAATTATATGAAAGAAGATCGAATCACCAGATTCCCAGTAATTTCTTCTCACAATGAAGAGAAGAAACTCGACGACAGGACAGAACCTATATCATAAGTCCTGTATATTTACAATGAGCCGACTCCTGTACCAATGGCCCTGGTATTACAGTCCCCCAGCACAAGAGACTGACACCCATGGTTGATTGTAAAGCACATGTGGAGGTAAGAAAGTAGGCCAAACTAACGTTAGATAATGAAATTGTTCCTTCATTTGCTTAGAACAACCCCATTTTGTTATGTCAACTTATGAGTTGTGAAGTTATGTCAGTTAAAGGGTACCTGTAGTGAAAGCGCTTATATACCTAATTTGATGTATTGTGTATGGCTAGTGACAAAACACAACACAAGGTGTTTATTATATTCTCTCACAAACCAGCTTTAAGCGATTTAAGGGCTTCACTAACGTCAAGCTTCAGAGCACAAGAGTTTTGCAGAGTCGCATTTCCTGTGATGTCACATCGTTGACAAAGCCTCTACCGGAACTGCGAGATTGCAATGTAAACCTACGGCTATATACCTGACACAACAACACAAGCTCACGGAAAATTGGAAAAAACAGACATTATAGTAGTTTCTTTTAAACCATGGACGAAGACAATTTCGTAGAAGGAGCAGAAGGATATTTATATGAACCACTGAACAAAGACTATCAATATTTAGTGAAATCAGACCAGGAAAGTGACAACTCGGAGGACGATATTGGAGAGTCGGCAGAAGCTCTTACTCAGGAAAATTGTAGCAAACAACCAGCAAATATTTGGTGCTCTTGTGGAAAATGCGTGCGTCAAAAAAACGATCAGGACTGCTATTGTTGTAAAGAACATGAATTGCTTGAGGAAAATATACTGACATTCTGCAATTGGCTATATGACTGTCAATGATGTTACGTCACAATGACCTTTGACCCCGGTGAAAAAAAGCCAACATGTCCGCGCTCTGAACCGTCGTGAGCAAGGAATGTCATACAGAAGAAAAGGAAATGTGGACTGAAACATAAACTACCGACATCACGCAATGTTTAAAAATTAATAATAAAGTATAGTGGATATTTTTTTAACGCTGTCAATTTTGGGTACAGGTACCCTTTAACTTATGTCAATAATGTCTCTTAATGAGTTATGATCTAGACCAGTGGTTCTTAACCTAGGTTGGATCGAGCCCTAGGGGTTTGGTGAGTTCGTCTCAGGGGTTCGGAGGAGGTCAAGACACACACCCGACTCATATTCATGACCACTCGCCCCGCTTGGCCATCATTGGCTGCAGGTGATCACGCTACATTGCTTGGCCAATCTGTGCTGCAGGAAATTTGGTGTGTTCAGTAGTCGAATTGTGACTGTTGTGATGGTACGTCGTGTGATTTCTTTCTCAAAGTTTTAATCCATACTATGTTGAGCAAAAAAGACAGTGGTTGGACAAATATGTACAACATGGATTCACTTATATAATGGAACGTGATGCTAGTCAGCGTCCTATCTGCATGATTTGCGAAGTAGGGTCAACCCTTGCTGACTGACGTATATGTACATGCATGACGTAAATGATGAACTAGCTGCCCATGTGGCTACGGGGAACCCCTGCTCAAATATTTTACAGGTTGAGACTTAGAAAATTTTTTGTGGACGTGTATTCTAGAAATGGCCTTCTTAAAGGAATAAAATTATGAAATATTTAAAAATATTATTTTTTTTAACAGCAAGGAATAATTTCTCTGGTATTGCATAGTATTTGTGTGCAATTTTTTGTGATTGCTATACACATAATTCCGTGGATTTTATCTCAAATTGGTCATTTCTGTGAATTGTCTAAATCCGAGGAAAATTTTTTAGGAGGGGTATAGGGGCGATTCTGACAAATTCACCTGCTTGTGCTTGAGACAAAGCGTGGCTTATCTGGACTGAAGGCTGAGTACTAAACAAGTATTCAACGGTGCCCTTGCTCACTTGAAAGCCCGGAAGTTCGGATAAGTCGCACTTTGTCACAAGCAAGTGAACTTGCTTCAAGTGCCTACTTTCGGTGGAGCGCCTCACATATTGTAAACCAGTCGTTGATTGGCTGTTTTCAACTTAATGTGAAGTGACTCAGCTCAGCTTCATGTAAAGTGACTCGGTTCAATGCAAATTTGCAGCGTGTCGTGTTTAAAATGGTGCGAACGTTAATGAAAGAAGATGAATCCTGCGTGTCAGAAATAGATTGTGAAATTTGAGGTGAAAATCAGCAAACAGGTTTGGAACGTGTCGGAACCTTTGGCGAGTTTCATAAAGAAATCTGATGTCTCTGGCAAGGCCTTGTGTGTTTATTGCAACGACCTGATCAATTATGGATCTCGCGGATGTATTGCACTTATGGCCGACAGACAAGTGCACTCAGAGGGAATTACTAAATATTTATTTCGTTTAGATTACATGAAATCCCATTGAAATGTAACTTAATAAAAGTAATCTGTATTGGTAGAATCATTGTGTGATAAACTTACTCGCATTGTTGATAATAACAGTTTAATATGTATTAGAATTTTATTTAATTTTATTTATTTTTTTTTAATTTGCAGCCAAACGTAAGTAATTCTTGTTCAATTTAAAAATACTCAATACATTGGTGATGGTTGTCATATAAATTAATACACTGTCGTTGTTATTTACCTGAGTAATATTTCAACATTAATTAGTAACTAACAGGCTGGGACAGTTAGTTGAAAATGTTTTATAAATTTATAAAGTGGTTTACAGGAAATCCTGAGGGGGTAGAGAATGAAGTGGAGATATTGCTTTCCACCATTGATTAATTGAGCCAAGATGTGTGCATTAATCCAGTGCATAAATTTACTCAAGTACCCCATGTCATAAAATGGTGTTGGCTGAGTAACAAGACTGTGGTAATCACAGTGAAAAGGAGGATAAAAGGAACTATCTGTAATTCTACAGGGAAGTCATTCACTTGGAAACCACTTGATGGCAGCAGAATGCTCCATGAATAAGTGAGTGTAGAGAACACTGTACCGAACCAAACAACCCCCAACAAAAGGCGATTCGTAAATGTCATCAAACTGCAAAATTAAAAAAAAAAAAAAAAAAAAACAACTTTGTCTAATTATAATACTGAATGTCTTAATTCATGTATGGTGCATTTCAAAGGAGATCTGTGATCGGTTATTGAGAAATCAGGGAGAAACAATTACATAATTATTGCCAGCGGTAGTTCTCCAATGGCTGCAGTCTTTGTCACAGGCCAGCGCTGTCTGTGCTGTGCCATGAGTTGTGCATATACACAATGGTGATGGAGTTGTTGTGCACTGAATGCAGCATTAGGGTAAAATCGCACCAATAAATAACATGCGTGCACACTCGTATCACTCAGGTAACTGATTCATACACATACACACACATCACTCAGGTAACAAACGTGTGTGTGTATATATATATATATATATATATATATATATATATATATATATATATATATATATAATATTTTTTCCTTTTGGCTTTTTCCCTTTCTCAGGAGTTGCCAAAGTGAATCATATGATTCACACATTTGATTTGGTTTTTACATCAGATGCCCTTCCTGACACAACCCTTTTAGCAAGGGACAGAAACACCTGACGACTTTGCAGCCTACTCTTTACGAAAGTCAGCAATGGTTCTTTTACATGCCTCTCACCATAGACAGTGAGAGACATGGCCCGCCTTTGATAACCCAGTTAGCTGCACTGGAGGGACAGTGACAACCCTGTGGGGACTTGAACCCTCAACCTCAGGATCAGCGATCCTGCGCCCTATACCACTAGACCACCACTGCCACACATATATTATATGCTATTCCTTCTCAAAAAATTAGCATATTGTGATAAAGTTCATTATTTTCTGGAATATTCTGATAAAAATTAAACTTTCATATATTGTAGATTGATTGCACACCAACTGAAATATTTCAGGTCTTTTATTGTTTTAATACTGATGATTTTGGCATACAGCTCATGAAAACCCAAAATTCCTATCTCAAAAACTTAGCATATTTCATCCGACCAATAAAAAAAAAAAGTCAACCTTCAAATAATTATGTTTAGTTATGCACTCAGTACTTGGTCAGGAATCCTTTTGCAGAAATGACTGCTTCAATGACTTGATTCGTTCCAAGGCTCCCAAGACTACCCCATAAACCCTTTAAAAATGATAAAAGTACACCACTTTTGTATGAAATATGTGTTAAAAGTAAAAGAAAATTATTTATTAAACCATTTAAACATTTTAACATATTAAACCATTTTATTAATGTACACACACACACCTGTCTCTCTCTATCTTTCTCGCTCTCTCTCTCACACACACACACAATACAGCATGCATTTAATGTGTATTGTATGCACATTAAATGTTTTTTGTGGCGCTGCAGGCATTCCCTGCTTGACAGATCGGAGGTCCAAACTCAACTTAACTTGAGTCCTTGAGCACCTGTGGGTACTCGACCGTTGCAGGACTCTGCCTTCGGCAGATTCTCCCATCAGGTGAAAGCTGGTTTAAGTCTCTGAAAGCACAAAGTGCTTCCGATGTGAGTAAATAAGTGGCATTTTCTTTTTGCAGTTGGTGTTTGTGGTGCACCCGTCGGCCACCGTAAAGTACAACATTATTTTGAAAAGCCACGAAGCCGCACCAGAGAGGTGAAAGAGCAACATGCAGCTCCGGAGCCACGGGTTGCCGACCCCTGGTCTATACGTATGCAATACGGTAGCCTACTGTACAAATACAAACCAAGCAAAATGTCTACTAAAGGGGGGTTTGTTTAACGACGGAGTATGTCTTTCTCCTGCACATAGTACACTTCCTTTTGCATTGTCAGCCATAATGGTTGAACCAGTATGGGTGCTGATTGACAGGTCATACGTTCCCATTGTTCACGTTTTTGGATGTGGATTTTATTGGAAACATCAGGGAATAATGCTTTGAATTCCATCAGGTCAGCTACTTGGCGTCTTATTCTATATGGTAGGTGGTTCCGGTGGCACGGTGGCGTAGTGGTTAGCACGTCCGCCTCACAGCAAGAAGGCCCGGGTTCGATTCCCGGCCTGGGCGTTTCTGTGTGGAGTTTGCATGTTCTCCCCGTGCTTGTGTGGGTTTCCTCCGGGTGCTCCGGTTTCCCCCGCAATCCAAAGACGTGCACTGTAGGTTAATTGGCCGTTCTAAATTGACCGTAGTTTCTCTCCTGCAGCGGCACTGGAACCCAGTCGTATCAGCACTTGCCTTTCCATTGGATCCTTCCGGTGGCACCGCGACAGGGGGGGACTTGCTGCTTGGGTAACAGCCTGTCCTTCATTACTCCCTACCCAGGCTCTGTGCACTGGGGAGTATCACCAGTCGAGATACTGGCCAGAGCGCAGCCATAGTCCTTCGGGACTGACGGAGGCCTACGCTAGGTGGTTCCACTTCTGTGGTAAGTCAAACAGGATGTCAGAATTACTCAGTTTCATCGGATGATTGTCATCAAGTTTTATGGTGGAGGCTTCCTCAGATTTGGCCTGAAGGTTGCGGTTCACCACTGGCCTTCTAATGTGACATCAGTGAGAAGTTTTATGTTAGTCAGGAGTCCTTATTTAGTTAACATCATGGGCTTTTCTGTCGAGTTTGTAAGGACCATAGTATCTTGCACGCAAGGGATTTCCAGGGATAGGTTAGTAATATCAGTGTTTTGCTGAGCCCTTTTCAGATTTTTCATGGGCCAGTTCACATGCGTGATGTAGCTTCTCCTTGAAATTTTGACACGTAATCTAGCAGGCTCGCATCTCGTGGGGGCTGCTGTAACCATTTCTGTGTCACGAGTTTTAGTGGGCCTTATATCATGTCCGAACACCAGTGCGAAGCCCAATGAGTTATATGCCGATTCTCTAGCGGTGAACAGTAGCAATTAAATCCAGTCATCACAGCATTTCTCATCTTTGAAACAGTAAGTTCTGGTGTTATTTTCCAGGGTGGAGTGGAACCTTTCTAGGGCTCCCCGAGACCCTAGATCAGGGGTGCCAAACTTGTACTACAAAGGGCTGTGTGGCCGCTGGTTTTTGTTTCATCTTAGCAGCAGCACACCTTACTTCAACTGATTTGAGTCTTCAAGTAGTTAATTAGTCAATCTGTGTGCTCTGTTGATTAAATGAGCCAAATGTTTATGCTGTGTTGAAACCAAAACCTGCAGTCACACAGCCCTTTGTGGCATGAGATTGATACTCCTGCCCTAGGTGATATGCAATGGATATTACTTGCTTGATACCAAGTTCATATGTTGTACTTTGAAAGAAGCCGATCATAAAGATTGATCCTTGATCAGACTGGATTTCCTTTGGTAGGCCAAACTATGAGGAAATTAGTCAGGGCCTATATGATCTTTCAGGCTTGGCAGCTTCTCAAAGGGATCGCCCCAGGAAACCACTTTGATGCACACGTGATGGTTGTTAAGTATTGGTTACCAGATTTGGTCCAGGGAAGGGGCCAACACAGTCAATGATGGACCCTACTAAATAATACTTCAGGCTGGTATAGGCTTCAAAGGTGTGACAAGAATCTTTTCATTTGGCTTTTCTTTCAGCTGGCACATGTGACAGGTTCGGCAGAAGTTGGGTGTCTTGTTCTATCTTCAGTCAATAGAAGTGTTTTGTGAGCATGTCGTAAGTTTTGTTTATACCCAAGTGACCTCTGAAAGGGTCCTCGTGTTCCAATCTCAGAACCTTGAGCTGATACGTGGTTTTGATCACAATTTGGTGTATCGTTGCCCAATCTTTGGTAACTGGGACATCTGGGGTTCACCACTTGCTTGTTAGGACTCCATTTCTAATAGAACAGCCAACTGGGACTTTAGCTAACTCCTTTTTTGAGACTGCAGCATCAAAGACAGACTTCAAGTCAGGATCACCTTGTTCCTGAATTAATTTTTCCTCTCGACAAAGACATCTGCCTTGGATGTAATTGACGTCTTATTATTTTAATCCAAAGCATGACTGAGATCCTTACTGGGACCAGCAAATATCTGTAACAAATCCAAAATGTCATCTTTAGAATCAACTTTCTGCGACTTGGCTATTTTCTTAGAACTCATGTCGCTGGATGAAAAGAAAACATTTGTGGATTCTCTTCTCCAATAATGGCATCTTTTGATTATGGGATTGATTTATAGGCTTTGGGCTCAGCATTGAGCCTCTGGCAACACCGGACACCCACCAATTAATTTCCCAATAGTAATAAAAAACACCCTGTATTCCTAGGTGCTGCATAACAGCAAGAACTATAGGGCCTGATATAAAATCTGACTTCAACTCAATATTGTGTAAGGGAGCTGTAATATAACCACTGTCAACCTTGCAACACTGAGAAGTCATTGGTGGCTAAACTTGAATCCAAAGGTAAGACACCTCCTGATCGCACAGATGGAGCTGCCCCAGTATCTTGCAAGATCTTAAATGGTATAGATGTGGTCACGCAAACAAGTGACACTAACATCAGATTGCTTCACAATGTTTAGGAACCATATTTTTGACTTCATACTGCTTTATAGAGGGAATAAGCACAATAGACTGTGTAATAGCAAACGTCAGAAACTCAGGTCCCTGTATGTGTGGACATATCACTGAATGCTTGTAGGTCCCACTATTTTTTTATTTTTTTTTTTATCAATTTTACCAGTCTTTTCTCATATGACCAATAATCAAATTAAATTTTAGTAAAATAAAAATTCTCTTTACAACTCAAGAAGCAGGTGAACCTTTATTCAGTAATACATTCAATCATGTAGTCATGAGTGCAGCGGAGTCTGAAAATCTACTTTTATTAATACTATATTTTTATTAATACTACTTTTCCCCTATGGCACCTCCCCTTTTGGTTTGCCAATGGTAACCCAATTCCCTTTATTTCCAGGTATTAGTCATTTTTGGCCACTCCTGTTTATATTTACATATTTTCTTATTTCCCATTATTTCATAGTTATTCCTATACCGCCCTAATTTTGACACCATCCTCTCCTAATGAGGCAATTTTTCTCTATTCAAATGCACATCAAAGTGTTAGGTTTGTTTTTTAAATATAGTATTTACTTTAGCGCATAGGGGCACTATAGGGGCAGTGGTGGTCTAGTGGTATAGGGCGCTGGATCGCTGATCCAAAGGCTGGGGTTCAAGTCCCATTCTCCTACAAGATTGTCACTGCCCCCCCCAGTGCAGCTAACTGGGTTATCAAAGGCGGGCCATGTCTGTCACTGTCTATGGTGAGAGGCATGTAAAAGAACCATTGCTGACTTTCGTAAAGAGTAGCTGCAAAGCTGTCAGTGTGTTTCTGTCCCTTGCTAAAAAAGGGTTGTGACAGGAGGGGCATCCGATGTAAAAAAAAAACAAAAAACTGCCAAATCAAACGTGTGAATCAGATGATTTGCTGTGGCGACTCCTGAGTAAAAGGGAAAAAAGCCGAAAGGAAGACAGACAGAATTACTTTAGCGCATACTTCATTTGGTGATCACTTCTTGGTTTATTCACTAGCTTGCAGAACGATGTACGAGCACCTTTTTGTCTTTTTTTTTTAGTGGCTAAATATTTAATCTCTTAACTACTTTTAGGAAGCCCCAAAGTCTGTCAAGTAAGCTTGGTATAAGTGAACAACTGCATCATTATATTGTTTACTCATGTTCTTCTGTTATCGGTGTAAGAATGATTGTTCACACTACCTCTTGGTGCACATACTGATCAGCACACCTTCAAGCTTTACATTGCTGAAGGTTACAAACTAAAACGTCCAATGTTTCTTTCAATTTGTTTTTATTTTCAGCTCCACCACCCCGAGGTCCAGAGGTCTTGAGTGTATCTTACGGCATTATCAGAACTATCAGCTTGGCATTCTGGCCATGTAGCTTGCTACTTTCTTGGAACATCTAGCTGAAGCACCTGTTCCTGAGTATCCTTATCTCGTGCTATACATTGCTTGTGATGTCAAGCACCATGAACAAGGCTCCCAGTCTTGATCCGAGACCCATGACCCATCCCACTCATGTCAATTTTTGGCATTATACTCACTGTCTTGCACGACCTTCCACTTTCCCTTGTTCCTTGGTAGACGACGGGACCAGTCCAACAGGGCTGAACTGATTATACTCCAACATCTTTGAAATGCTCTCTTCAAGTACTGATCCTTCAGTCTGGAAATACCTCAGAAGCTGCTGTCTGATGTGCTACCATTGTCTTACCTATTTCCCGATCCAAATATTTCCTGATTTGCAACATTGTTTAATACATGTTCTCTTTACTTTGTTTCCTTTCTCAGTGTTGTCCTTTTACACTGCTGAAATGTATTCTCAATATATGATTACGTGTATTGTTAATGATTAGTGGCAGGTTTATGCAGGACTAATGAGTCCACATTAATCTCTTAAAAACTAGATCATTCTATGAGCTATCCTACTTTTAAGCTGAGTACATTTATTTTTAAACTTGATGTAAAGGATTTCCAACAGTAACCATGTTTTCTACAATGCTGATATATTGGATCTGACCTGATCTTTCTTTCGGGTTTCCTTTCTTGGGTACCGGACCTTTTTATAGCTAATGGAAAACTCGAGCTTTTGACTGGAGTAGGGCTTTGGCATAGTCATAAAAAAATATGTAGTGATACCTCAGCTAACGAATTTAATCTGTCATGAGGGCAAGCTTGCAAGCCAAAAAGTTTGTTGTATGAAACAATTATTCCCATAAGATGACAGAAAAACCAATTAATCTGTTCCAACCCTCTCCCAAACTTGTACAACCTGCCACAAACAGGTATATTTGACCTAATATATTAAAGATAAACATGTAAAAACAATACATATTTTATAATAATAATATGTACATTAACATTCATAATTAATAATAAATAATAAGAATAAATAAGTGAACTCCCTGTTCCGATCATCGATTGTGGCGAATATGTCACGTGGGCAGGCACAAGGTGGTGCGTAACAGAGGAGAAGGAGAATTTTGTGTGTGTGTGCATGCTATGGATGCCAGTGAGGAAAGGCTCATGGTGAGCTCCCACAAGGCCAGGGCTTCTCAAATAGTGGGGGGCACGGTATGATGCCAGGAGGGGTACGTATGACCCTGGGGAACATACTTTTTTGCTATACTGTACTAGAATTAAGTATAATTGCGCATCTACTACAGTAGTTGGCAGTGGCACTGTCATTGTCGCATTATGCTGCAGGGAAAAAGCACCAACCAAACGATATGAAGTGCATGCAGTAAATACTATTTATAGTTGCACGTGAGGCATGAAATGTTTTTTATTTTCCTTCCTAGAGGGGGCGTCACAGAAAATAATTATGAAGCACTGTGGCAATTTTTGGTAAGTCCGAAGCTTGTATCATGGAAAAATCGTTATGAGGGACGCTTGTTAGATAAGGTGCCACTGTGTGACTGTATGTATATACTCGGGGTGGATATTGCCTAGATTTTATGTATTGCGATATATTGCGATTTCTAGCATGTAAGAAGAATTTTAAATTAAAAGTGAGCCTGTTCTTGAGAGTATTTATTCTTTATTTCAAAAAGAGAAATCAACAACATTAAAAATGATGTTTTTAGTCATTAAAATAAAAATTCTAAGCATCAGAAAAATCTAATTATGAAAATGTAATGTTTTAAACTTTGGCACAAACATTAACACTGAAATAGAACTGCATATTGAGCAAGATAAGTTATTTAAGCATATTAAATGCACATTAAAGTTAGAAGTGCATCTAGTGCTTTTATTAGCATATTATGAAGCCTTAATGCATGCATATTAGATTTTTAAGGTGGAGCATCATTCGCGCGCACACATATATATATATCCCTGATAAAGGGATCGCCACAGCGAATGATTCGTATGTTTGATTTGGCATAGGTTTTTACATCGGATGCCCTTCTGACACAACACTTTAGCAAGGTACAGAAACACGTTGACGGCTTTGCAGGTCCTCTTTTACGAAAGTCATCAATGATTCTTTTACATGAACCTCTCACCATAGACAGTGAGAGACATGGCTCGCCTTTGGTAACCCAGTTAGCTGCACTGAGGGGGACAGTGACAACTTTGTGGACAGTGGGACTCAAACCCCCAACCTTAGGATCAGCGATCCAGCACCCTATACCACTATACCACCACTGCCCATATATATAGATATATATAGATATATATATATATATCCCTGTGTGTATGTATATCTGTTAATGAGTCAAGTCAACATACTACAAGAAGCCACAGCACGCCAACAACTACTTCCGCAGCCAAAAGAAAGTCTTTGTAAAAAAAAAAAAAAAAAAAAATTATAATTTTTTTTTACAAAGACTTTCTTTTGGCTGAGGAAGTAGTTTTTGGTGCACGCAGAGGCCTCGTGTAGTATGTTTACTTTGTTTTGACTCAAGTGGGCTTTGAGATTGCTGTGGATGTAGTTTTTGAGCAAAATCATTTGCATAATTTTGTCAAGGCTCTCGGCTTTGCTGGACCTATCCCAAGCCTTGAGTGATGCTTCTGTTTTGTGGCCAAATAGCGTATGTGTTGTCGTCTGATTTAGGATCATTTCTAAATTTCTGGCAATGAGCCTATGGTACTAGCTAATAGACTTTGAGGATGGCCACTTTGAGCACTACGTCTTCCATCCTTTCTTTTAATGAAAGTAAAGTGAGCACTTGGCTCTTTCCTTCCAATACACTTTGGGGATGGCTATGCCTGATAGGGCCAGTTGTAATTGGTGGCTGTGTTTTCAAACTCCACAAAGAACTGATCGACTGAGTTTTCATTAAAGATTGGTATTCAGGCTCTGTCGTTGCCAATATTAAATTTTGGATGTGACTTTTCCATAGTAGATTTTAGTCTCCATGCCCATGTTAGACCCACTGCTTTCTTCATCTTCAGCCTTTCCTTCATAACAGCTTCAACAATTCTGGGCAATGTCTTTGTGGAAAAGGTTTGGGAGTGGCCTCTTGCTGTTCTTACATAACTGCACAAAGCAAGGTCCATAGAGTTGGGAGCATGTAATTGTCCAAAATCTCTTGGTACACTGAAGGATCCAGAGTTCTTTTCACTGGAAGTAAGGGGGTGAGTACAGCTCCTGAAAAAAAACACCCCACACCATAATCCCCCTCAACCAAAAATTACACTTGGCACAGTGCAGTCAGGCAGTGGTGGCCTGGTGATAAAGGTACCGGATCACTGATCCTAAGGTTGGGGATTCAAGCCCCGCTCTCATAGGGTTGTCACTGTCCCCCAGTGCAGCAACCTGGGTTATCAAAGGCCGGCCATGTCTCTCATGGTCTATGGTGAGAGGCATGTAAAAGAACCATTGCCAACTTTTGTATAGCTTAAGCCAGTGACTGTAGAAAACAAATATGGACCACAGCTAAATAGCTTAGCTAGGTCTTAATTTATAGAGATAGTTGCAGGCTGGATGTCGCGATGAGTATAGATTGAAGGTTGGCAATGGCTGGTGATGCATAGGATCTTGAATCTCACAGAAGCGTCCTCGGTTGTCCAAGTGTCAGCATACTTCGTTACAACAGAGTACTCTTCATATTTATATCATGACGTGGCTACATGTGACATTGTTTGTACATCAGAATAAATACGTGTTATATAGTTGATATACATCTGTCAGTTACATTACTGTGACTACAGGATGTACCTGTTACGTCACCGCACATTTCACTCGGGTAAATAACACAAACATACACACCTCACTCATAAATAATAGAGCTCGCAATACACACACAGCTAAAACTGTATGCGTGTGTGTGCATTTGAGGACGGAGTTAAGCAGACAGAAACAACGGTGTCAAGAGCTGGAGATTAATTTACAGTCAACAGAGGAGAAGCTCCTTCAGGTACATATACACACAAACACACACACACACACACACACACACTGATTAAGCTTTTACACTGGTGCGTACATGTGTATACAGCGTGAGGGTGAGTTAGCGGAGCAGCAGCAGAACATTCGCTTACAGACTCAACTCGCTCAGATGGAACACTGAGCCTCTACTACCTCACAGCAGGTACATACACACAAACACATGTTGTTTATACAGAGCTGTGTAGTGAGTTAGCTGATGTGTGTGTGTGTGTGTGTGTGTTTCAGCTCTGTGAACTGATCCAGAAGAGGAACGCTGAATCTATATTGGAGCTGGAGATGGTGGCCTGAGACTCCTCATTATTGTGGTGATGTGTCTCTGCCATCATTTTTTTTCCCCATGTATAAATAAGCATGACCTTACAGAGCCCCATCTAAACAATTCCTCAAGGCTATCACACCCCCCATTCCTCTCAGGTAATGACTTGTGGTAATAAATGAAAGACTGATGCACACATTTACCTTCATCTGTGTGTCTTCAGTTAATATCACCAATGATCTCAGTGCTACAACAGTAAACATGAGTTTCTATTCACGCAAGTGAAACGTTACAGGTATACCAAATGGTGGTGTAGTCACAGTACATGATATAGCTGGAGATAAATCACTTATAAAAAAAAAAAAGTCTCAGGGGGAAAAAAAAAAAAAATCAAATTACAAAATATTCCACAACTGGTGCACCACTGCTACACCCCAGTGATTTGGAACACATGATTAAGAACCAGATCTATTGTGTGTGGATTAGATTAATAATTTAGTTTTATTTGATTGATTTATTTAAAGTCCAGTTTCATCAGACAGGTAAAGTCCTCCAGTACACAACAAACCTGAATTTATGCTGTTCATCAGCGTATTCAACGGAACCCATTCTGATAAACTGATTTAAATACATTCAAAATAAATTTAAACACCAGCCCTGATCCTCCAGAGAGACAGCGTGAAATGTAAACGTACAGGTTTTACATTCAATTTTTTTTCTTTATCAAGTTTCACATGTTTCATTCCTCTTTCTCAATTTTTATTTTAAAAAATTGGCAGTTTTTTTCCCTTTTTGTATCTAATGTGGTGTGAAGAACGAGAATAGAACCGTCAGAATAACTTCCGGGAAAGAGCGAGCATGCGAAAGAGAGACAGCCCCCGGTTACCTGGAGACCTTTCTTCAGGAACTTATCCACTCTTTCATATTGGGACATCCATGTTTCAACATACTTTATACAGTCCCCAAATAAACAGGCTCTTTTCTAATGGTTTCAATTACCCAGACATGATGGATCCCATTCTTATTAGGAGGGGGAAAAAAAAGATGTGAATTCAAACTAGAGAACTTATCCTGGCTTAACAGTAGCATGTGAACCTATGGTCAATTCAGAACCTCTTTAAAATATCCAGGAACTGAAGAAGAGCCCTTTAAAGTGAAGTCTGAAAATGGTTTGCTTGGTCAATAGTGTTAAAGTGAAGTTCTTCTCATCAAGCACCAGTAACCTCCAGAATGAATAAACAGCCCAAATTATTTCCCAAAAAGGAACAAACCTAAACAAATGTACTGAAGCTCTCAGGATGTTCTCCTTCTGTTCCCAGTTCAGAACTTCCTCAGGGTCAATGAGTAAACGCCAAATGCTGCAAGATTAAAATATCCCAAAAATTGTTCATAATTGCCCTGGAACTACTCAAAGATAAATATCTCTTCTTTCCATTAAAAATGGGGAAAACATTCAGCAGGGGATGAGGGCTTGTTGGAAAATACATCAATACCTGAATAGTCCTTTCTCAGCCTTCCTCCAGCATGTTCTCCTTCACGCTGCTCCTCAAATCTCCATCAATCCAAGACCCTTTCTTTAGAACTTCCAAAACCCACCCCTCCCCTTCACAAGGTCCCGCCGCTACCAAGAAGTGAAGAACGGTCTCTTGCAGTGGAAAGTCTGCGTGAAAGCATTTCCTAACTGCACCACCCGTCCCTGCCCTCCACCCCGACTCCGTTCCACCACTACCCGGGGCATTCGCACCAGCTGGAGGGGGCTCTTCCCATCCTTTAGGGCCTGGGTAAGGTTTAGGATCTGCAGATGAAAAGATAAGTCAAGGTTACATGATCATGTTTAGTGAGTACATGAGGAGTGGGCCAGGGGATGTGAACTCACCTGTCCTCGCATCACAGACATCTGCTTCTCAAACATGGTTTTATCAAAGCCTTTATCCGTCTGCAAGACCACGCCAAACAAAACACCACGAGTCAATCATACACACCACTGAACAACAGAAGTGTGTACTGAGCAGGAATATCTCACACACTAATGTAAATAAATTCACATAAATAAAAGTAGAAGGTTTGACCTTAAAGAGCTCGTAGAGATCCTCACATAGATCCTGGACGAAGTTCATATCAGAGATCCGTGACAGAACCAGATCTCTCATCTCCTGAGAGAACGGCACCTTCGCCTGAGGCAACCACGCCCAGTGAAATGGATCTAACACACAAACAGAATATTTACAGAAATTTGTGATGTGGGTGTGTGTAAATATTATATATATATATATGGGCGGTCCTCACTTAACGACAAGGTTACGTTATGTAGACCCCGTCGTTAAGTGATTCCGTAGTTAAACAAACCTCGCTTTAGTAGACATATGTATTTGTACAGTAGGCTACTGTATTGCATGCATATACACCAGTGAATGTGAGAAGCCATAACTCCTAGCAATCGCTTGAACTCTCTTACCTATCAACGTGGTAGTCTTCCGACTGAGTAGTGAGCAAGTGTGTGTGTGAGTAGGGAGGTGGGATGGGAGATGCTGCCGACACTGGGTATTCGCAAACACACACACACACACACATACACACACACACACTCACAACTCAGCGGCTTTGTTTCTGCTGTGACTTGTTAACAGTAAAAATATACTTCTGATAACCGGACAATTTTTAACAGGCCATCGTAACTCCAAATCGTCGTTAACAGAGTCCGTCGTTCAAGCCCCACTCTCATCGGGGAGTTACTGTCCCCGAGTGCAGCTAACTGGGTTATCAAAGGTCGGCCAT
>CM045731.1:12150000-12210000 GCA_024760905.1 Plotosus lineatus | reverse complement strand
TCACAGCCTCTATATTATCCATAAAAATTATGAACAGAACTGGTGACAAACTACAGACTTGGTGGAGTCCATCCCTCACTTTTTGACCTGTTGTTACCAATGTAGACCAAGCACTGTCAATATCTAGACCGAATGTCCTGGAGCAACAGCTCCGGGTACACTGTATTCCTCAAGCACACCCCACAAGATAACTCAAGAGACAAGACTGAAAGCCTTTTTTAAAGTCCACAAAACTCAGGTGACCGGTAGGGTAAATGGCCATGATCCCTCTAGGAACCTGTAGTGTCTATAGAGCTAGTCGAAATTGCTGTGGCTGAGAAGGAAACCACACTGTTCCTGACTATCGGTCAAGGTCTCCTCTCCAGTGCTCCTGAATAGACGTTCCCAGGTAGGCTGAGGAGTGTGATTCCACGATAATTGGAACACACCTTCCAATCCCCCTTTTTAAGAAGAACTACCACCCCGGTTTGCCAATCCAGAGGTATGGCCCCTGATGACTGTATCTTGATACATAGAGACTGGACACCAAAGAGCTTTTGAAGTACCTCGGCACTCTCTGCCCCAGGGATGGGCAGACCCCTCTTGAACCCCCAGGCTCTTCCTCTTCTACAGAGGATGTGTTGGCTGGATTGAGGAGGTCCTCAAAGTTTTCCTTCCACCTACCAACAACATTCCAATCGAGATGAGCAGCACCCCTCTTCCACTGTAAACATTATCTGTACAGTACTGCTTATTATCTGGACAGTACTGCTTCTCCATCCTGAGGCGCAGGGTTGTGGTTCAGAACCTCTTTGAGGTCAAACCGAAAGTCTCTTTCCAGACTCTCACCAAACTCCTACACCCGAGATTTTGTATTCGTGAAAACCTGGACTACAGAACGTTTGTCCTGTCAGTATTCTTCTCCTGCCACAAATACACCTCTTCCTTCAGCTTGAAGGACTCCCTCACCACATGGTTCAGGTTGCCATCACAACACGCACCGATGACCTTCCAACCACAACCTTGGACTGCTGCCTTAATAACACTACGTGCCAAGCCTCTATTGGGATGTAATAGTTGTTCTGCAGGAGTTGGGAGTTAAAGGAACTTCTGACAAGAGACTCCACCAAATGTTTCCGAGAGACCCTAACTACACCCTTGGGCCCCTTCGATATTGGTGCCAGCTCACCTACAGACATTATAACAACAATAATAATAATAATAATAAAGTTCACACCTACCTTCACTAATTCTCCTCCATCATCAGCTTTCTCATATTTAATCAGCCAGTTGTCATTTCCTCTGTCTGCACACACACACACACACACGATTTGAAAGACACCTTCACATAGAATGATTTACATTTTTCATTTTTATACAGAGTATTTGGTGGTTGAGGGCCTTGCTGAGGTGGCAGCACAATGGTACATGGGCATGAACCCACAACCTTTGGATCAGTAAACCAGAGCCTTAACCACTGAACAACTACGGTAGTGGTGCAGCTTAGTGCTGAAAATCAATGGAATAATATTTTTTGTAATAAAAGTATGAAATCTGTTGTGCATTATTTGAAACAGTCTTTATCAGGAAATCACCCAAACATCTCGCATAATCAATATTCAAAACAGCACCTGCATTCTAATCACATCCGTTTCAAAGAGCCGAGAAATTTTAAACCATTCAATTAATCTATTTCATTTCATAAAACTATATTCTATTTAATTTTGCTCCAGATTTAGTTTGTAATTCAAACTTTATTATAGAACAGGTAAAATGATATTGAACTCTATCCCAAGTTTTGTGGTTTTCCTGAACATGTTAGATTTTGAAAGTGGATTTCCATAAATTATTCCCGGCTGGATGAAACCTTCCCAAGTTCAGAGGTAGGGTATAAATCTTCTTTTCCTTTCGGCTGTTCCCTTCAGGGGTTGCCACAGCGAATCATCTGCCTTCATCTCACCCTATCCTTTGCATCTTCTTCTGTTACACCAACTGCCTTCATGTCCTCCTTCACCACATCTATGAACCGTCTCTGTGGTCTTCCTCTAGGCCTTCTGCCTGGTAGTTCCAACCTCAGCATCCTACTACCAATATACTCAATATCCCTCCTCTGTACATGTCCAAACCATCTCAATCCAGCCTCTCTGAGTTTGTCTCCAAAATGTCTTACATGTGCTGTCCCTCTAATGTGCTCATTCCTGATCCTATGCATTCTCGTTACTCTCAAAGAGAACCTCAACATTGTCATCTCTGCTACCTCCAGCTATGCCTCCTGTCTTTTCCCCAGTGCCACTGTTTCTAAACCATACAACATTGCTGGCCTTAACACAGTCTTGTACATTTTTCCTTTCATTCTTGCCGATACCTTCCTATCACACATCACACCGGACACTTTTCTCCAACCATTCCAACCAGCCTGAACACACTACATGACCTCTTTTCCACACTCTCCATTGCTCTGGATTGTTGAGCCTAAGTACTTAAAATTCTCCACCTTCCTTACCTCTGCTCCCTGTAACCTCACCGTTCCTCTTGTCATTCATACACATGTATTCTGTCTTACTAAGGCTAACCTTCATTCCCCTCCTTTCCAGGGCATACGTCCACCTCTCTAGATTTTCCTGCACTTGTTCTCTGCTCTCACTGCAGATCACATCTTTCATACATGTCCTGCACCACTCAAACATACTTCTCTGCCACTCCAGACTTCCTCATGCCATACCACAGTCCCTCTCTCGGCACCCTATCATATGCTTTCTCCAGATCCACAAAGGCACAATGCAGCTCCTTTTGACCTTCTCTGTACTTCTCTATTAACATCCTCAAGGCAAACATTGCATCTGTGGTGCTCTTTCTTGGCATGAAGCCAAACTGTTGTTCACAAATGCTGACCTCTGCCCTTCTAGCTTCCACTATTCTTCCCATAACTTCATCGTACGGCTCATCAACTTTATCCCTCTGTAGTTGCAACAACTCTGCACGTCTCCCTTGTTCTTAAAAATGGGCACCATCAAACTTCTCCATTCCTCTGGCATCCTCTCACTCTCTAAGACCTTGTTGAATGTTCTTGTCAAGAAATATACCAGTGGAGATATGGAAGTGTCTAGGAGAGGTAGCAGTATGTCATCAGGACCAACTGCCTCTCCATTCTTCATCCTCTTCAATGCCCTCCTTACTTCACCCTTGTAATATTTGCTACTTCCTGGTCCTCAACGATTCACCTCTTCTACTCTTTTTCTCTCTCATTTTCCTCATTCATCAGCTCTTCAAAGTATTCTTTCCATCTTCCCAGCACACTTCTGTCATCAGTCAATACATTTCCCTCTGTGTCCTTAATCATGCTAACTTGCTGCACGTCCTTCCCATCTCTATTTCTCTGCTGTGCCAACCTGTATAAATCATTTTCTCCCTCTTTACTTTCCAACCAAGCATACAAGTCATCATACACCCTCAGTTTGGCTTTTGACACCACTACCTTTCCCTTATGCTGTGTCTCCCTGTACTCCTGTTTACTCTCTTCGGTCCACTCTATGTCCCACCTCTTTTTAGCTAACCTCTTCCTTTGTACACACTCCTGCACTTCCTCATTCCACCACCAAGTCTCCTCACCTCTCCTTCCAGAGGACACACCAAGTACTCTCCTACCTGTGTCCCTGATCACATTAGCTGTAGTTGTCCAGCCATCTGGCAGCACTTCCTGACCACCCAAAGCCATTTTCAACTCCTCCTTGAAGACAACACGACACTCTTCCTTTTTCAGCTTCCACCACTTTGTCTTCTGCTCTGCCTTTGCCTTCTTCACCTTCCTCAACATCAGCGTCATCCTGCACACCACCATCCTATGCTGTTTGGCAACACTCTCACCCGCTACTACTTTGCAGTCACTGACTTCCTTCAAATTACATCGACTACACAAGATGTAGTCTATCTGTGTGCTCCTACCTCCGCTTTTATAAGTCACCCTATGCTCCTGTCTCTTCTGGAAGAAAGTATTTACCACAGCCATTTCCATCCTTTTTGTAAAATCTACCAAAATCTGTCCTTCTGCATTGCTGTACTGGATACCAAACCTGCCCATCACTTCCTCGTCCCCTCTGTTTCCTGCACCAGCATGTCCATTGAAGTCTTCCCCCAATGACCACTCTTTCACCTCTGAGGGTATTTCTGCATCACTTCATCTAACTCACTCCAGAATCTATCCTTCTCTTCTCTTCTCTTCTAGCTTACATCCTGCCTGTGGGGCATAAGCACTAACAACATTGAACATCACGTCTTCAATTTCTAACTTGAGACTCATCACTCTGACACTCTTTTCACTTCTAGAACATTCCTGACAAACTCATCCTTCAAGATGACTCCTACTCCATTTCTCTTCCCATCCACACCATGAAAAAACAGCTTAAACCCTGCTCCTAAGCTTCTAGCCTTGCTACCTTTCCACCTGGTCTCCTGAACACACAGTATGTCTACCTTCCTCCTCTGCATCATGTCAGCTCTCTACCTTTTCCTGTCATAGTTCCAACATTCAAAGTCCCTACTTTCAGTCCTAGACTCATGCCTTTCCTCTTTTCTCTCTGCCTACGGACACGCCTCCCGTCTCTCCTTCTTCGACCAACAGTAATCCAATTTCTACCAGCACCAGTTGGTTAACAGCACTGATGGCGGTCGTTGTTAACTCGGGCCTCAACCAATCCAGTCTGAATTTTTTTGTTGTGACATATTTTATTTAGCATTTGTTTTACGCCGGATGCCCTTCCTGACGCAACCCTCTGCATTTATCCGGGCTTGGGACCAACGTAAGGGAGAGACACTGGCTTGTGCCCCTCCCTCACTGCGGCATTTGAGGTATGCTAATAAATAAATAAATAAATAAATAAAAGGTTCATCAAGACACTAATATGCGAAAACACCACATTTTAAAGAACTGAATGGAGAGAACTCCGTAAAAAAAGAGCTTGGAGTTAAGATAATAATAAATTCATTCTTGTGGTACCATACAGTAATTTCAGTGAAGTTCTATACAGTCAAGAATAAACTCAACAGGCTTGGATTAGCTGAAAGTTGAAGTGCCATTTTTACTTCGGCACCAAATTTCATGCGTATATCACTATTTGAACCATTTTTACAACAAACCAGTGCACACTGCCCAGGAACACTGCATGTTCACAAGGTATGTGTGAATTTGTGCATACATCCATGTGTGTCTGTCTGTGTGTGCGTGAGAGAGAGAGAGAGACCGGTATTTCTGATGACGTAATCCAGCACGACAAGTCTCTCGAACTGAGATTGCAGCTGCTTCCTTGTGTTCTCAGGAAGAGGCTCCGCCTCAAACCTTCGCAACCAATAATCTGCCTCATGATAGCCTTCCACAAACAACTGGAACGAACCAACCTGCAGGGAAAGGGGGATTTGACAAACTTTTTTAATGTACACAGACACACACGTATATATGGGGGAGGAGGTGGAGTGTACAGGTGTGCATATGTGAGAAAAGTGTACAGACGCTCCCCGCTTACGTTCATCCGTTTCACGTTTTTTTCGATTTTACGTTTCCCCCCTCAAAAAAAAAGTCAAAATTTGAGTTTAGACATATCTATGTAGTACGTAGACCTAATGACGCAATGACGCTGTGGCTATTGTTTACAAACGACAGACTGAACGTGCCCCTCCTTCTTCCCAGTTCAGTTATGCAAGTTATATAGTGTGTTACCCTTGTGTTAAGACATCGTCTCTGTGATCTTTGTGTTTACACTGTTTTGCGGACTTTTGTAACCCTAAGCAACTATGGTTGGTCAGAAGCATAAGCCTACTGGCATGGGTGCAAGTCTCATATACAGAGATGAATTAACTATCTGCTCAGATCAGTGCAATCTACCATGCATACTCAGTTAAGCAAAGAGAGTTGTAAAATGAATGAAAACTCAAATCCAGAAAAGAAAGAGAACTGTCTGCTTTGCTGCTGATTCACATCAGTGCAGGCTGAGTACTAAATGAGTTCAACGGCGCCCTTGCTCACTTGAAAGACCAGAAGTCCGGATAACCTGAACTTTGTTTCAAGCACAGCAAGTGCACTACTTTCGGTATTGAGCGCCTCACATATTGTAAGCGTTGAATGGCTGTTTTAAGCTTCATGTAAAGTGAGTCGGCTCAGCTTCATGTAATGTGACTCAGCTCAGCTTCATGTAAAGTGACCATCCGTCGACCATCAGAACCATTTACAAGCAGAAAGATCGCATCAGAGAATGTTAAAGGTTATATTTGATACTTTATTTAATATTTGATGAGTGAATTTGATTAAAATTTAGTAATTAATGAAATTTTTGCTTGAAATTAATTTATTTGAAATTAATGTTGATATTATTTGATATATTTGATGTTATTTTACAATGTTATGTTTATAAAAATTGATTTAGGGGTGTTTGAGATACGGTAATGGTGTTTATGGATGTATAGTACAGTATGAGCATCATACGTAACTGTAACAACTTATGTTCACTTTCAACTTACGTTCGGCCGTCCGAAACCAATTAAAAACGTAAGTCGCGGAGCGTCTGTATTTAGAAAAGTGTACAGATCAGTACACAGATGAGTACACAGGTGTGCATAGGTGTGTAAAGAGATAGTGTATTTCTGTGAGTGTGGGTGTGTGTCTGAAGGTGTAGAGGGGTGTGTGTGTGTGTAGGAGATGTGTGTGTCTGTGTATGGAACAGTGTACAAATGTGCATGTGTGTGTGTGTGAGTGTGTGTAGAAGAGTATACAGGGGTGTGTGTGTGTGTGTGTATAGGAGAAAGTACAGGTGTGTGTGTGTGTGTGTGTAGGAGAGTGTACAGGAGTGTGTGTGTGTGTGTGTAGGAAAGTGTATGTGTGTATGCGTGTGTGCGCGCGTGTGCGCGTGCGTGAGCGCAGGAGAGTGAACCTGTGTGCGTGCGCACAGGAGAGTGTACCTGTCTGTGTGTGTGTGTGTTTGTGTGCATGTGCAGAAGTGTACCTGTGTGTGTGTGTGTGTGCGTGCGTGCGCGAAGGCGAGTCTACCTCTATATGTGTGCGTGTGCCTGCATAGGAGAGTGTACCTGTGTATGTCTGTGTGTGCGCGCACAGGAGAGTGTACCTGTGTGTGCGCGTGCAGGAGTGTACCTGAGTGTGTGTGTGTGTGTGTGTGCATGCATGTGTGTATGTGTACGCAGGAGAGTGTACCGGTGTTGTGCACGCACAGGAGAGTGTACCTGTTTGTACGTGTGTGTGTTGGAGTGTACAGGTGTGTGTGTGTGTGTGTGTGTGTGTGTAGGAGAGTGTACAGGAGTGTGTGTCTAGGAAACTTTACAGTTGTATATGTAGAAAAGTGTATAGGTGTGTACGTGTGTGTGGACGCGTGCATGTGTGTGTGTGTGCGCGCAGGAGAGTGAACCTGTGTGTGTGTTTATGTATGTGCAGGAGTGTATCTGTGTGAATGTGTGTGTGTGAAGGAAAGTCTACCTATGTGTCTGTATGTGTGCACAGGAGAGTGTACCTGTGTGTGTGCCCACGCAGGAGAGTGAACCTGTGTGTGTGTGTTTGCACATGCACAGGAGAGTGTGTTTGTGTGTGTGCATGCGCAGGATTGTTTCTGTGTGTGTGTGTGTGTGTGGAGGGGGGGTGTAAAGCGGATTGTAGGGAGGGGGTGTATGCACGCATGTGTAGAAGTGTACCTGTGCGTGTGTGTAAAAGAGTGTACACGTGCGCGTGCGTGTGTGTATGTGTGCAGGAGAGTGAACCTGTGTGTGTGCACATAGGAGAGTGTACCTGTGTATGTGTGTACGAGCATATGGTTGTGTGTGTGTGAGCGTAAGGTTTTGTGTGTGTGTGTGTGTATGTACATGGAAAAGCGTATGGTTTTGTGACTGTGTGTGTAGAAAAGCGTGCGTGTGTGTGCATGCGTGCGGATGAGAGTTTGGTTTTGTGTGTGTGTGTGTGCGCGTGCGGATGAACATTTGGTTTTGTGTGTGTGTGTGTGTGTGTGTGTGTGTGCGCAGATGAGCGTATGGTTTTGTGTGTATGTATGTGTGGATGAGCATATGGCTTAGTGTGTGTGTGTGCTTGCGAATGAGCAGATTGTTGTGTGTGTGGAGGAGCATATGGTTGTGTGTGAGTGAAAAAGCATATTTTTCTGCACAAAAAAGGAGGAACACTTTGTGATACATATATATTCATGATCATGAATCAAGGCATCAAGTAATAGGGGTAGGAACAGCATTCATGATCATGAGGTCAAGGCATGATGTCATGGGCAGGTGGGAAGTGACCTCACCTTAGGGGGCAGGCCCACTCTGTGGAAACGACGCCCCACTTTGGGCACTTTTTCCAGAGCGTACTTCTTCCCACGTGATTTAGCCCGATCAATAGCATTGTAATGGAACGTCTCACTGGCCAAAAACACAACCTACACACACACACACACACACACGCACACACACACACACACTCCTCAGATTATCCCATCTTATTGTTTGTTGTTGAGCTCTAAAAGATCCCTCACTTTAGTCTTTGGGACGACATCCAGGCAGAGTTTTTGGTCCACTAATGAGGCGGCAGCCTCAGAGAGGTAGCCTTGATTTGGCACGAGGCAGCCGCGGCCGAAGCAACAGGGGCAGCACAGCTTATGGAAGTATTTGGTCCATTTTGGGTTCAGGTGACCGTATGGTTCCTCTGATTTGGGCTTAAAAACTCCAATGATTTTCTGCACAAAAAAGGAGGAACAATTTGTGATACTGGTTGTCAAAAGAAACAGTGATCTATAATAAAATATTGGATTCGGAAAAATAACAATAGTTCTGATTAATTTCCTTTCATTTCACACCAGAAAATATACAAAACACCCACTAATTACAAAACACCTGTGTACTATAAAGTTAAATCACTTTAGTGTTACACTCCTCTGCATAGTTCTCTCTCGCGAATCAAAAACACACCGAACATGCCGGCACACACCAGCACCCTGCTCGAGACACACACACACACACACGAGCATCCTGCTAAAGACACACACACGAGCATCCTGCTAAAGACACACACACACACACGAGCATCCTGCTAAAGACACACACACGAGCATCCTCCTAAAGACACACACACACACACACACACACACACACAAGCACCCTGCTCGAGACACACACACACACACACACACGAGCCCCTTGCTCAAGGCACACACACACACACACGAGCACCCTGCTCAAGACACACACACACACACACACACACACACACACACACACTCAATGTTCACCGGTACACTCTTCTCTAGACAACCACGCACCAGTACATTCTTCTACAGACAAACACACACCAGTACACTCTTCTAGACACACCTCTACACATGCACCCATGCACATGTTATCCAAGTTTACAATGTATCCATTCGGTACACTCATCAACAAACATCTCGTTCAAACACACAATAAAACTTCAACTCTTTCTAATCTTATTCATAATGGTTACATTTAACACACACACACACACACACACACACACACACACCCCTTTAGAGTCTTTAACAAAGTAGCTGCCGCTGGAACCCTGTGATATTCTCTCTGGGAAAACACCACTCTCAATGGCCTGCTCTGCCCGCTGTATGATCTCCGCAAACACCGGGTCTTCTGGGAAATGATTAAACTCCCCGCTACTGTTTCCTACAAACACAAACACACACACACACCATGAAAAGTTAAACTACATCACTCATTGATTAATCATTCTGCATGTCTCTGTATACTCGGTGTATAACTGTACTAGTAACAGTAGGCAGAGCTTCTTCAGTATTGATTCTGGATATTGCATAATAAAAACATGATGGTGCCAATACTATTCACCATGTTCACTTTATCTGAACCACATATCTGATTCTCCAGCATACAAAAAAGTACAGGTGAGACATTACTGACAACATTATATTGATTAAAACAGAAGGGTAGATTATATGACACAGTTCAGCTCCAGAGCCAATCAGTGATTCAGCATCGTCTCTGGCCCCACCCACATTCCAGACAAATGTAATAATTGCATCAGTAGTCTGTGACGCACAAGGAAATTTCTTTCCGTGTCACCTTTCATTAACCTGACATACATCTTCAATTGATACCTGCGTGCGTGTGTGTCTGTGTGCATGCACGCGTGGCGCATACAGGTCCTTCTCAAAAAATTTGCATATTGTGATAAAATTAATTATTTTCTGTAATGTACTGATGAACATTAGACTTCCATATATTTTAGATTCATTACACACTACTGAAGTAGTTCAAGCCTTTTATTGTTTTAATACTGATAGTTTTGGCAAAAAGTAAAGAAAAACCAAAAATACCTATCTCAAAAAATTAGCATATTTCATCCGACCAATAAAAAAAAAAAAAAAAAAAAAAAAAAAAGTGTTCTTAATACAAAAAAAAGTCAACCTTCAAATAATAATGTTCAGTTATGCACTCAATACTTGGTCAGGAATCCTTTTGCAGAAATGACTGCTTCAATGCAGCATGGCATGGAGGCAATCAGCCTGTGGCACAGCTGAGGTGTTATGGAGGCTCGGGATGCCTCGATAGCGGCCTTAAGCTCATCCACAGTGTTGGGTCTGGTGTCTCTCAACTTTCTCTTCACAATATCCCACAGATTCTCTATGGGCTTCAGGTCAGGAGAGTTGGCAGGCCAATTGAGCACAGTAATACCATGGTCAGTAAACCATTTAGCAGTGGTTTTGGCAATGTGAGCAGGTGCCAGGTCGTGCTGACAAATGAAATCTTCATCTCCAGAAAGTTTTTCAGCATTGACCCTGCCCTTGATAAAACACAGTGGACCAACACCAGCAGCTGACATGGCACCCCAGACCATCACTGACCGTGAGTACTTGACACTGGACTTCAGGCATTTTGGCATTTCCTTTTCCCCAGTCTTCCTCCAGACTCTGGCACCTTGACATGCAAAATTTGCCTTCATCCGAAAAGAGTACTTTGGACCACTGAGCAACAATCCAGTACTGCTTCTCTGTAGCCCAGGTCAGGAGCTTCTGCCGCTGTTTCTGGTTCAAAAGTGGCTTGTGCACGGTAGCTCTGGATGTTTCTACTCCAGACTCAGTCCACTGCTTCCACAGGTCTCCCAAGGTCTGGAATCGGCCCTTCTCCACAATCTTCCTCAGGTCCAATCACCTCTCCTGGTTGTGCAGCGTTTTCTGCCACACTTTTTCCTTCCCACAGACGTCCCACTGAGGTGGCTTGATACAGCACTCTGGGAACAGCCTATTCGCTCAAAGATTTCTTTCTGTGTCTTACCCTCTTGCTTGAGGGTGTCAATGATGACCTTCAGGACAGCAGTCAGGTCGGCAGTCTTACCCATGATTGTGGTTTTGAGTAATGAACCAGGCTGGGAGTTTTTAAAATCCTCAGGAATCTTTTGCAGGTGTTTCGAGTTAATTGATCGATTCAGATGATTAGGTTAATAACTCGTTTAGACTACCTGAACATGATATGCTAATTTTTTGAGATAGGAATTTTGGGTTTTCATGAGCTGTATGCCAAAATCATCAGTATTAAAACAATAAAATACCTGAAATGTTTCAGTTGGTGTGCAATGAATCTATGTGAAATTCTAATGTTTATCAGTACATTACAGAAAATAATGAACTTTATAACAATATGCTAATTTTTTGAGAAGGACCTCTATGTGCATGTTGGAAAACATTAGTCATTTATTAATTACACTGGACTGACTCACATGCTGCTCTGGCTTAGGTTCTATTTAAATACAGGGATCCTTCACTTTCCGCGGTTAATTGGGACCGAGATCCCACCGCAAACACTGAATTCTGCCCAGTAGGAGCCCCACCCCCAACAGACGTATATGTACATGTATATAATATGAATAAATATATACTCAATGCTATAAATGCATCTGTATTTTTCAATGTATAATAAGATGTAAATAAAATCTAAATACACACATATACAGATGTGTGTGTGCATCCACAAAAATGTAACTACAGTTGGCCCCCTACTTACGAAATTAATCTGTTCCAGAGCCCGTTTCGTAACGCGGAGGTTTCGTAAGTAGAGGCGCATTTTACATGCAAAACGCCTGATTCGTTCCAAGGCTCCCAAGACGACCCCGTAAACCCTTTAAAAATGATAAAAGTACACCAATTTTGTATGAAATGTGTGTTAAAAGTTAAAGAAAATTATTTATTAAATCATTTAAACATTTTATTAACATATTAAACCATTTTATTAACATTTATTAATTAAACCATTATTAAACATTTTTGTGAACGCACATACACACACACACACACACACACACACAAAATCACACAATACAGTGCACATTAAATGTGTATCGTATACACATTAAATGTTTATTGTGGTGCTTGAATGCGGGCCCCGCCCACAAGCAGGATGCCGGAGCATTTTAAGACGTGGAATTCAAACCGCATTCCCTGCTTGACAGATCGGAGGTCCAAACTCAACTTTAACTTGATTCCTTGAGGGATCGGAGGTCCAGATCAGCTGCGTTTTGCTCACATTCGGTGAGCGCACCACATTTATTAAACATTTACTGAATTAAACAACTTAAAAAACTAAACTAAAAACTAAACAGTTAAGCCTCCTCTCATCTCTGACTGACTCTGTAGACAGTCTCTCTCTAGCTCTTTCTCTCTCACACACACACACTGTATTGTAATTTTGAATTACAGTATGTATATGTTTTCATTTTGTATGTGTAATATATTACTCAGTTAAGCTCTATGATGCCAAGCAAACACCAGCTAAGCGCCGTCTCTTCTGAAGAAATAAGACTTTCTCCTGAAGAAATGACAGTTTCCTCTGAAGTGCCTGAAAATAATCATCTGAACTGTTGTAAAGCGGTAGTATTAAAGTCTTTCAATTATTATTCCAGTACAGTGCCTAAGTTAATGTTTAAAAGCCACGGAGCAGCTCAGCCACGCCCCTCAGCTAGAGCAGAGAATTAGAGAACACTGCCGTCAAAATCAAAGTCCCCCCAAAACACAGACAACAACAAAAATAACAAAAGAACATGAAATGTACCCACCACTACAGCACTGCTTACTATTAATGCGACTTCTGGTGCTGCATGGTTTTGCTGATGGCTTTATAGTCTGGTTGATACGGGGTGAGGACTCGACACGACAGGACTCACACACTGCAGGGTTTAATAAGTGATAGGAAGCGCGTCCCAAGTTTTGGCAATCAGCTGGTCTGCGGGTTGAAGTTTTTCCATGTCTGTCCATTTGTGTTTGCTTGCCAGCTGTGCTTGGCTTCGTGCAAATGAGCTGATCAAAAACGAGGGAAATTTATCTCTTTACTCAAAAACAACACGTGCAGTCTGTGGCTGTTGTTGTAATCCAATAAAATTAGAGTTTCAAGGTATCAGACCCGCCCACATACTGGCGTACAGAAAGGATTGGCTCTCCGCTTCGTGCCACAGTGAGGTGGCATTGAAAATAGATGAATAGATTTAAATGCGTGAGATTTATTCATCTGCTTTTGTTTTATTTGATGGCTTTTTTTTTGTATTTTTATTTAAAATGACAGTGAAATTATGTATTCGTTATTCTGTTAATAAAGGCTACCTGATTTATCTGAGAGCCAGATACAGTCATCAAAAGAGCCACATCTGGCTCGCGAGCCATAGGTTCCCGACCCCTGCTTTAAACTGTGAACCGGTAGGCCTATTCGTAGCATACAGAGTTTAATAATATCAGTAGAATTTATTAATGTAAAGTATGCCCTTGACTTTTCGCGGTTTTGCATCCACGGTTTGAGTATGCGCTGACTGCCGAGCAACCGACACGTGATTCAAATTCAGCCAATGGCTGTCCTGCTGCCAATGCCTTTCTGCTGATTGGTTGAGCTGATGTGCGCGAATGAGGAAAAGGGGGCGGGACAAGTTGTCAATGAGTCTCTTTTTTTGTGCGTGTTTTAATTACCAGTTAACCTCTATATTACTCAAACGCTATGCATCTTCTCTGGCTAAGCGATAGAAAACGCTGGATGTCTCTTCTGAAGAAATAAGACTTCCTCCTGAGAAACGACGGTTTTCTCTGAACTGTTGTATTAAAATCTTTTTCAATTATTATTCCAGTACAGTACCTAAGTTCATGTTTATGCGTGAGATTTTATGTTCTGTAGCATGTTCAACAAACGATACCAAAAGGATAAACTTTATTACAGTACTCTTCATGTCCTTTTACATTGTACTTGGAGTGACGTCTCCAAGATGGCGTCGCCCAGAGGGCGACGGCGCGGAGTTCTCAGAGTCAAATTGTTTCTTTGTTTGTTATAATTTGTTTTATTTGTTGTTTTGTTTGTTCATGTTTCGCACTATGCTCGTCTACGACCGGTCAACTCTACTACAGCTATAAGATCGGAGTATCTTCAGGCGTGTATATCTAAGCAGAGCTAACATGCTATAAGCAGAGTTAACATGCTATGGTAGGCAGCTCAATGTGAGCCACATCCCAGCTAGCAATAAGCCCAGGCGGGAAGGGGCCGAACAACGACTCCAGCGCTTGGAATTGCAGGGGATGAAGGCCTTGTAGCCGGCTGGTATAATCGCCTTATCGGGTGTACTCTCCTCGAGCCATGTTTCACAGAAACACAGTCCTGTAGATCCCTCTGCGCTGCAATCTGAGCATGAAGCTCGTCCATCTTCTTTCGCAGGGACTGAACATTTTCTAGCAGTACAGCCAGAAGTGCTAACCAAGCCTCTGAGAACGCCGCCTGGGAGGTTAGCATGGAGCTCCCATAGTATATTAGCTCACGATAGAAGTTGTTGCGGTCTTAGTTGCCCGAAGCTGAAGCTGCTCATCGCTGTAGTAGAGTCAACTGATCATAGACGAGCATAGTGCAAAACATGAACAAATAAATAAAACAAATTAAAACGAACAAAGAAACAATTTGACCATGAGAACTCCGCGATGTTGCCCTCTAGGCAGCGCCATCTTGGAGACGTCACTCCAAGTTCAATGTATAAGGACATGAAGCATAATAAAGTTTATCCTTTTAGTATCATTTGTTAAACATGCTACAGAACATAAAATCTCACGCACAAACATTCTCAGAATTAACTTGGGTACTGTACTGGAATAATAATTGAAAAAGACATTAAAACAAGTGCTTTACAACAGTATATGCTGTATAATGTTTATATTTTATCATCGGCTGCTCATTCATGCATGTGACATGTTACATGGGGTTTTACTTCCGGGTACAGAACTTGCAGATTATCTCGATTCGCGGGAGGGCTCGGAACCGACCCCCCGTGAATGTCGAGGGCCTACTGTACACAAAGCTTTATAATTTAATACTATAATAAGACTTAAATAATATCATTCATAGTCATATTTATACATAATGCTGCTCGATCACTTCTGTTGATGATCTGACATTTTCTCTCTGTGCCACGGGCCCACGGCAAAATGACAAGACTGGCATATCATATTACGATACCTGACACATGCAATAAACCAGAACCAGCTGTGTTTCACTCCACTAGGCGATATCAACAACCACACAGATAAACAAAACGAGGGTAGCACCTCGCATATTTGGATATAATAAGATGACCAGTGATGACGGCACTCACCCCCACCCACCCCCCACCCCACACACACACACACACACACACACACACACACACACACACACACACACACACACCCCAGATTTTTACACCGGATTTGCATCAATCTCAAAAATGACACATTTGACTTACAGAAAGTGGGAAATCGGCGACTGGTGGAAAATTCCCATCCCTGCATTTACTGATGTTACCGTTTCATTTTCAAAGCTGTTCAAATATGACTTAGTGACGTAGAAGTGAAGATAGTAGGAACGTTGAAAATTTCCATAGTGAAAAATCACCCTCATAAAAGTTTTTAATGATTCTACATATTAAACTGTATGTCAGGAAGTTTGAGGAATGTGGTACCTTGTAAACTTCACTGTTGGACCAATATTCTGCCGTTCGTGGACATTGTTGGTGAATAGTGATACTCATTTGACGGGGTATTTTTCCATGATACGAACTTCAAACCCACCAAAAATTTGCTCCATCCAACAAGCAAAATTTAACTTTACGAGCTCTCCTCAAAATGGCTTTTCTGGGACAATTATATTCTTCCGCGCTCCGAGAACACCTTGTGCGGTGCTTCTCACTCATTTTCTGTGACACCCCTCTAGGAAGAAAAAAATACCCCCCCCCCCCCCTGCGGGCGACTATGAATAGTGTTTACTGCATTTCATATCATTTGCTCGGTGCTTTTTTCCCTACACCATAGCGCGACAATGAGTGCACCACTGTCAACTACTGGAGTGGATGTGCAATTAGCACAGTGAGCCTTTCCTCGTTGGCATTCGTAGCATACATATGCACAAAATTCTCCTCCTCCACCTCTGTTCTGCACAAAATCTTTCCTGCTTACGTGACATCTTCGCCACAGTTGGTGATTGGAAGGGTTATTTAGTTGACTTATTGTTTATTCTTCTTCTTCTTCTTCTTCTTTTACTTTCGGCTGCTCCCTTCAGGGGTCGCCACAGCAAATCATCCGCCTCCATCTCACCCTGTCCTCTGCATCTTCTTTTCTGACTCCAACGATCTTCATGTCTTCCTTCAGCAAATCCATAAATCTCTTCTTTGGGCTTCCTCGAGGCCTTCTGCCTGGTAGTTCCAACCTCAGCATCCTACTGCCAATATACTCACTATCCCTCCTCTGTACATGTCCAAACCATCTCAATCTAGCCTCTCTGACTTTGTCTCCAAAACATCTTACATGTGCTGTCCCTCTCATGTGCTCATTCCTGATCCTATCCATCCTCGTTTCTCCCAGAGAGAACCTCAACATTTTCATCTCCTTTACCTCCAGCTCTGCCTCCTGTCTTTTCCTCCCTTCATTCTTGCCGATACAGTCCTATCGCACATCACACCGGACACTTTTCTCCAACCATTCCAACCTGCCTGCACACTCTTCTTCACCTCTTTTCCACACTCTCCATTGCTCTGGATTGTTGAGAATAAGTACTTAAGTCTCTCACTCTTCTGAACCACTTAATATTAATTATTTTCGTGGGGAGGTGGGCGACCATCTCAGAAAACTCTGGCTGAGGGCGGGGAAACTCGTTAGGCCATCACAGGGCAGAAACATTTTTTTTAAGTTGGTGACTTTTATCAACAAAACAGTAAAAGCTAATATCACTCTGGGTTGACTCTGCGTAAAGGCATCTTACATCTTACAAAACATCTTACATGGGCTGTCCCTCTGATATACTCATTTCTGATCCTATCCATCCTCGTTACTCCCAGAGAGAAACTCAACATTTTCATCTCCGCGACCTCCAGCTCTGCCTCCTGCCTTTTCCTCAGCGCCACTGTTTCTAAGACATACAACATCGCTGGCCTCACCACCGTCTTGTACACTTTTCCCTTCATTCTTGCTGACACTCTCCTATCGCACATCACACCGGACACTTTTCTCCAACCATTCCAGCCTTCCTGCACACGCTTCTTCACCTCTTTTCCACACTCTCCATTGCTCTGGATTGTTGAGCCTAAGTACTTAAAATCCTCCACCTTCTTTATCTCTGCTCCCTGTAACATCACCGTTCCTCCTGGGTCCTTCTCATTCACACACATGTATTCTGATTTTCTGAGGCTAACCTTCATTCCTCTCCTTTCCAGGGCATACCTCCACCACTCTAGATTTTCCTGCACTTGTTCTCTGCTCTCACTACAGATCACAATGTCATCTGCAAACATCATAGTCCATGGAGATTCTTGTCTCACCTCGTCTGTCAGCCTGTCCATCACCATAGCAAACAAGAAGGGGCTCAGAGCTGACCCTTGATGCAGTCCCACCTCCACCTTGAACTCTTCTGTCACACCAACAGCACACCTCACCACTGTCTTACATCTCTCATACATGTCCTGCACCACTCTAACATACTTCTCTGCCACTCCAGACTTCCTCATGCAATACCACAGTTCTTCTCTTGGCACCCTGTCATATGCTTTTTCCAGATCAACAAAGGCACAATGTAGCTCCCTCTGACCTTCTCTGTACTTCTCTATTAACATCCTCTTGATGTTTTATTATTTATTATTAATGTACATGTATTATCATGAAATATTTATTTTTTTCTGTGTGTGCACACATGCATCTGTATGTGTGTGTATTTATATTTTATTTACATGGTATTCATTATTTTTAAATGTTAAATTGTTATTATAAGCATTTATAGCATTGAATATGCATTTATTGATATTATATACACATGCATGTACATATAGGTCAATCAGGGGGGCGGGGGTTGATCCTACTTCGCATAATATGGCGGTCGAGGGGGATCTCGGTCCCAATTAACCGTGGAAAGTGAGGGATCCCGTATAAGTGTTTGTGGCAGGTTATATGAGTTTGAGACGGGGTTGGAACAGATTAATTGGTTTTCTGTTATTTCTTATGGGAATAAATGTTTCGTCTAACAAACTTTTCATCTTACGAGCTTGCCCTCGGAACGGATTAAATTCGTTAGACAAGGTACTGTATTTGAACACCAGCACATGGCATTTGACAGCGGGGGTGACAGCATGAATATGGCTCACAACTTTTCCAATTCGATCCGATTTTTTTTATAGCAAATTAGTACTAGTTCTGCAATTTTTCAAAATTCCACAACTTTAACTTTTACCCCAGGAAAGAATTATTCCAATATCATTGGAAAGTTCTCTCCAGGTGTATTCGACTTAATACAGCCGTTCAACACATGTTTCTCACAGCTATTACCAGATTATTACCTCATACCTATTATAATCTAGATTATCTCACAAAAAGGTCACATGACCTCTTCTAATTAACCTCTCGTGTATGTTTTCTGACCAGGAGAAGCCAGGTTCTCTTTATCCGAGGAGGAGGAACTGTGTCGGTTCCGGTTCCTGGTTCTCTTGTCTCTGATAGTTCGGTTCGGAGATGATGAGGCCGAGCCACTGGTCGCTGGTGTCGGTAACAGTAGCGCGTCCTCTTCCTCCTCCTCCTCCTCCTCTTCCTCCAGCTCTGTAAGCACGGACTCTGTGGAGCCGGAAACCCGCTGAGCTGACCCAGGCAGCGCGCGCAGTAAAGCCGGCTCCGGGACGCGCCTCTGCTCGGTGAATGCGGCGCTCGCGCTCTCGGTGTCGGTGGCGTCGCATTCTGACATCATGGTGAATGATTTCTCTTCCTCGGCACCGCGCGCTTTAGGGTTGAGCCGGTTTTCATGTATTTCAAGAACATAAAAATAATAACTGCTTCATACTCAACGCTCTCCTTGCGTCACTTCCCGACATGTCATGGGTAAACGACTTGCTTTTTCTGCGCATGCGTGAGGACACGTCACCGCTCGGGGTCTTAAAGAGAGAGTGTGCAACATTTGAGGCACTCAAACAATGACGTGGAAGAAAAAAACCTCCACGTCATTGCGCTAGAATGATACGTACACTTATCCTACATCGCTTTCGCGGTGACATGAGGACATCTTTGAGCGTGTTCCTTGTGGGTTGTTGCTATAGAAACAGTGGAGGGACATCAAGAAAAAAAATATTTATTTGGCAAATAACATGTCGGATAATATCAGTGTATTTGTTTTATTGTTATGGACTGTATCGTACAAAATTAATGTTATTTATTAATTAAAAACAATGTAATTATCTCACATCAAGTCATGCAATTTGCAACATGATTTTTTTTTTAATCCCAGTAGTGCTGTATATTTTATTTTTTTTATTGTAATAAATTTATTGCAACATATTTTTATAAAGTTTTTCTTGAAACAGAACAGTTAAATATATAGAAAGCCAATAGATTTGCCAGTAATAAGACTATGCTCTTCATTCAGTTCATTTTTTGTAACCACTTAATCCTAATTAGGGTCGCAGGGAGGCTGGCGCCCATCCCAGCCAACTCCAGGCAAAGGACACCCTTGAGCAGCTCATCAGGCCATCGCTGGGTGGAAACACACCGACGGCTTTTGCAGCCTACTCTTGTTGAAAGTCAGCAATGGTTCTTTTACATGCCTCACACCATAGACAGTGAGAGACATGCCCGGCCTTTGATAACCCAGTTAGCTCCACTGGGGGGGCAGTGACAACCCTGTGGAGAGTGGGACTCAAACCCCCAACCTTTGGATCAGCGATCCAGCGCCCTATACCACTAGACCACCACTGCCCCAGACTGTGCTCTTGTTTACATTTATTAGAGCTACATTCATTTTCTGAACTGCCTAATCTTAATTAGGGTCACGAGGAGGCTGGTGCCCATCTCAGACAACTCTGAGCAGTAGAGTTACACCCTGGTTAGCTCACCAGGCCATCACAGGATTTACACTTCCATTCACACCTAGAAACAGCCCATTAACCTACTGTGCATGTTTTTGGACTGTGAGAGGAAACCAAAGTATCTGTAGGAAACCCACACAAGCACAGGGAGAACATGCAAGCTCCACACAGAAACGGCCAAGTTGGAATTTTGACCGTTAAGTGTGTGTGTGTGTGTGTGTGTGTGTGTGTATATATATATATATATACATATATATATATATATATATATATATATATATATATACATATATATATGTACGGACGGTACTTGGCATAATATAAATTAAATAATTTCCAGACACGATCATGTATGTTAATTGTCATTGATTTGGTTAAATATAACAAAATTATGGAATTATTTGAAATTAGTTTTTAATGCCTCTCAGTATATAATTGGCCATATGCATATGATGCATAGAGTGAAAAACATACTTGTAAAATATTATCTTTGCAGATATACTGTGTTGGTTCCTGTAATTTTTTACAGTTTGCCACAAAGCATTCAGACTGCAAATGCTCCCTGTGCTTGTGTGGGTTTCCTACAGATACTTTGGTTTCCTCTCACAGTCCAAAAACATGCACAGTAGGTTAATGGGCTGTTTCTAGGTGTGAATGGAAGTGTAAATCCTGTGATGGCCTGGTGAGCTAACCAGGGTGTATAACTCTACTGCTCAGAGTTGTCTGAGATGGGCACCAGCCTCCTCGTGACCCTTACTTTTTCTATCTTCACCATCAAGGGAAGCTGTAGCCTAAAGGTGCATGGGCGGCTTTGTGACTGAAAGGTCGTTGGTTTGATTCAAGAACCAGAAGGGGAAATGTGTAGCAGTGGGAGAGTGAGCTGCACCTCCCCATCCTTCGCGTTAGTGGCTGAAGTGCTTTTGAGGCGCACCTCACCCCTGACTACTCTCCAGGCACTCCAATGTGGGTGACAGCTCACTACTCCAAATGTGAGCACACTGTGTGTGTGTGTGTGTGTGTGTGTGTGTGTGTGTTCTCACTTTAGACAAGTCTAATGCAGTTGAAATAATTTCCCTCACACTATTAAGATAGTATATCAAAATTAAAAAAAAAAAAAAAATCAGCATCATTACCACAAGCATCACAATCATCATAATCATAAGAATCATCACCATAAGCATCGTCACCATCATGGGCTTTCAAATTGTTTTGAGTAGCAGGAGAACCATTAAAAGTCATACAACCCTCTGTATTCATCAAAGACTTCATTCTACCGTTTCTCTGTATATTTTACACAAAACCTCCATTTGATTGTCATGAGTCCAGTGAGTCCGGTTGAATTAGTTGTGTATTCCAGCATGATCTACTGAGCTTTGGCTTTCTGATATAGCCGGTATTTCAGCCTGCACTGTTGGTCTGGAGCAGAAATGCGAATGTGTGTGTCTGTGATATCGACGCAAAGAAATACCTGGAATAATCTGCATCTTCTTCCACAATGTTTTGATTTCATGTTAAATAGGAGCATAATTACCTGTAAGAGGTTTTATAGTAATTAAAACTGGTGATTTATCATCAGTTTTCGGCATGCGTAAAAGACTAGATCAGCTTTCCATCTCGCACATAATATGGGATTTTCTTTATCAATCACGAGAGATGATGTAAGAAATTCGACTTGAATTAGTGATTCTGCAAAAAGTAAATAAAAAACAGCAGTTCGCTGAGTAAACTGAATAGATTATTGCATAGCCTATATATACACACACACACACACACTGTCCTCCATAATTATTGGCACCCCTGGTGAAAATGTGTTCAAAGCCTCAAAATAAATTACATTTTATTCCAGAAGCTACTCTCACACTGAAAATTGCAGAAAAATGTAACCTTCTACTCAAGTGAAGTTGAAGGGGGGACAATCCCTGACAAAGAAATAGTTATTTTTCAGAAACCTCACCTGTTCCACAATTATTGGCACCCCATAACATTCCTAGGAAATAAATATGATTGAAGTACTTCTGTTATTTCTGCAGTAGTTTACAAAGTTGATGAGAGTATCTAAGTAACATTTAATTAGTAATTCATCACTTCATGTTTCCCTGGGGTATGAATATGATGTGACACAGAGGCCATTATTCTTATCCACTTTTCAACATGGGAAAAACAAAGAAACACACCATTTAAGTAAGGCAGATGTGTGTTGACCTTCACAAAAGTGGCAATGGCTACAAGAAAATCACCCCTCACTTGCACCTGCCCATATCTACTGTCAGAGGAAACATTAAGAAGTTTAAAACAACCAAAACAGTGGTAAACAGGCCTGGATGAGGATGCAAGTAACCTGTAAAGAGAAATAAAAAGTTCTCCAAAGCTCAATGTTAAAGAAATGCAACAAATGGTAGCATCTTGGGGTCACAAAGTCTCCAAAACAAGATTCAAGTTTTTTAATTGTCATTTGTGCTTTTACACACATAGGAATTCTTGTGCGGTCGTTCAAAGAACCAAGTTAAAAAAAAACAGGAAGGAAGGCTCAAATCAACAAAAACACATACTGTTCTTCTATGAAATAAATACATAAAAATTTCTATATTTAAAAAGGAGTTTTAAAGGCCCACACAGGCCCAGTAAACAATATAATAATAAAAGTAATGAAAATAAAAAATAAAATGATAATAATAATACAATAAATAACTAATCAGTAGATACAACAACAATAAATTGCATTGCACAAAATTATATTATAATTATATTTATATTCATATTGGACTACGTATGCCCATTATTTTGTTTGGGGAAAAAGAACAATTCTCAAAATGGCTGCAACTTCAAAGTTAGATACAGTATGCCACATTCTCAGAGCAAGATTTAGAGATAATCTTACAGTCAGTACACCCAATTTATTTAAATTTGCGGCCCTTGCCACTATCCGCTGCGCTCTGGTCCACCTTCTGAGGAGACTTAGGTCCTTCGGAGTATGCAGACCTCTGCTCAGGACTTTTTATGAGTCTGTGGTAGCCTCTGCAATCCTCTACGCTGCCATCTGCTGGGCCCCGGGCAGCACAAAGCGGGATAGAAAGAGACTGAACAAGCTGGTCAGGAGGGCCAGCGCTGTCCTAGGCTGTCCACTGGACTCTGTGGAGGAGGTGAGTGAGAGGAGGATGGTAGCAAAGCTCACATCCATCATGGACAACAGCTCTCACCCACTGCACCAGACTGTAGAGAAGCTGAGTAGCTCCTTCAGTGGACGACTGAGACATCCTCAGTGCAGGAAGGAGCGCTACCGCAGGTCGTTCATTCCCACCGCTGTCAGACTGTACAACGCCACTTTGTAACTGTCTGTGAAAATACCGGTTATGTGCAATAAAAACCCCGTGCACTTTAATCAACCACATCTACCCCACTGACTGTCAACCATATCAACCCATCTACTCTGCCCTCAGATACATATACACTTGAATATAGGTCAGTCTATAAAGTTGCTCCATTCTTTTCTTTTATTGTTTATTAATTTATACTATTTATGTATCTATTTATTTATTTACTTATATAATATATATGTATGTGTGTATGTTTGTATTTGTATCTATTTTTGCACCCCCTACTGATGGTACCTCAAGAGCCTGTAACAGTGAATTTCTCCATTGTGAGATTAATAAAGCTGTATCTTATCTTATCTTATCTTATCCCTGAAGGCCGTGTATCTGGCTGGTGTAATCGCCCCGTCAGGTGTCCTCTCCTCGAGCTATGTTTCACAGAAACACGACATGGAGCAGCCCTGTAGATCACGCTGCGTTGCAATCCGAGCATGAAGCTCGTCCATATTGTTTCGCAGAAACTGAACATTTGCAAACAGTATGGCCGGGAGGGCTAACCTTCCACTGCTAACCAAGCGCCGGACTCGTCGTTCGGCCCCTCCCCGCCTGCCACGTCTTCGCCTGGGCTTATTATAATCTGGGGTGCAGCTAGCATTGAGCTGCTGTAGCATGTTAGCTCTGGATAGGAATTGAGCGTGTTCAGTTCTAAATGTCCAAAAGAACTGCGCTCTCATAGCTGTAGTAGGGTCGCCTGGTCATAGACGAGCATAATGCAAAAAATAAACAAACAAAACAAATCAAAACAAACAAAGAAACAACTTGACTCTGAGAACTCCACGACGTACCCCTTTAGGGAGCGCCATCTTGGAAGAGGATCAACAATTTTGAAACAACCATGAGGTGCCATCTACATGTGAATTTCTCCATTGTGAGATTAATAAAGCTGTATCTTATCTTATCTTATCTTATCAAGCTAATTCAACCGTAAATGCAAATGTCTGGAGTTCGCTAAGCAGTATTGAGACTGTGTGCTTTGGTCAGATGAGATTAAGATAGAGCTTTTTGGCACTAATCACGGTAATAGGGTCTGGAGGAACACAAAACATGGGTATGCAGAAAAGCACTTCATGCCCACTGTGAAGTATGGGGGAGAATCAGTGATGCTGTGGGCCTGTTTCTCTTCCAGATGTCCTAGGAACCTTGTTAGGGAGCATGGCATCATGAACATTTTGAAATACCAGGACATTTTAAATCAAAATCTGGTGGCCTCTGCTCGAAAGTTGAAGATAGGTCATCACTGGGTCTTTCAGCAAGATAATGACCCTAAACATGTGGCTAAATCTACACAGAAATGCTTCACCAGACACAGAATCAAGCTCCTCCCATGGCCATCTCACTTCCCAGACCTCAAGCCCATTGAAACCCTGTGGAGTGAGCTGAAGAGGAGACTGCAGAAGAGAGGACCAGGTCACTGGATGATTTAGAGAGATTATGCAGAGAGGAACGATCCAAGAGCCCTCTTTCTGTAATCACCCATCTTGTGAAGCATCATAGGAGAAGATCAGGTGCTGTATTGTTGGTTGTACAAACTTAACCTGATTTGATGTAAAAGAATTATTTCTTAATGTGGGTTATTTTTCCCACTGAATGAATGCACTTGAAATAAAGGTCTGATTTTATTTAGAAAAACAGAATTTATTAAAAGCTAAAGAACAGATCTTAACCAAGAATGCCAATAATTATGGAGGACAGTGCATATTACACATATTCAATTCAGTTTTATTTGCATAGTGCTTTTTTTAATTGGAAGAATAATTACTGAGAGGTTGAATGTAATAGTCAGGAGCACTTGGCTCCAGGCTGAACAACATAATGACTGCACAAGCTGCTTGGTGATGAGCTCAGTGTTGATAGCCAGAGTGCAAAGGCTGAAAGCGGACGTGAATCTGATCTTGATCTGATCTTTGACCAACATTTTCATTATTATTGAAAAGTTTACGGGACATCATCCCCTTCCTCAGCATATGGTTTGTACACTGTTGAAAATGTTGAACTACACAATGTATCGAATCATTTGACCATGGTCTGTAACTGTACTTACTATGTACAATCTCACACACACACACACACACACACACACACACACACAGTCTCTCTCTCTCTCTCTCACACACACACACACACACACACACACACACAAGAAAGCACTGTTTTGTTTTTTTTTGTTTTTAAGAATACATGTTACATATACATGTAAAGCACTGCTAATTTCAGGTATATCGTGAATAAATTGTGAAGCAGAAAATTGAAATAAACAATTTACAGTGGTACCTCGTCTAACAAGTGTCTCTTATAACGAGTTTTCCATGATACGACCTTCGAATTCGCCAAAAATCTGCTCCATCCAACGAGCAAAAATTCACTTTACGAGCTCTCCTCAAAATGGCTTTTCCGGGCTAATTAGCCTCATATTCTTCCGTTTGTATTCCTCCAAACTCTGAGAACACCTTGTGCAGTGCTTCTCAATTATTTTCTGTGATGCCCCATCTAGGAAGAAAAAAAAAAAACATTTCACACCCTCCCAGTGCCCTGTGCGTGACTATAGTGTTTACTGTGCTTTATATCATTTGCTCCGTGCTTTTCCCTACACCATAATGTGACAGTGACAGCACCACTGCCAACTACTGTAGTGAATGCACAATTACACTTAATTCTAGTACAGTATGCCAAAAAAACATGTTGATGGGTAGAGGACGACTCAAAGCTTTACTCCAGAGAGAACAGTGTTGTTGACTCGGAATTGGATGCCATCTAACCTCTACCTATCATGGCGAACTTAAATGCCGAACCAACAATGGAAGAACTTAGCAAAGCTATCGACAGCTTGGCCTGTGGCAAAGCCCCTGGAACAGATGGCATTCCTCCTGATTTCATCAAGCGCTGCAAGTCTACCCTCCTGCAGCCACTACATGACACCCTTTGCCAGTGCTGGCGTGAAGGTGGCGTTCCTCAAGACATGAAAGATGCCAAAATTGTCACCCTGTATAAGAACAAAAGGGACAGGAGCAACTGTAACAACTATACAGGTATCTCTCTCGTGAGCATTGTAGGCAAAGTGTCTTGCTTGTGCGACTCCAGCAACTGGCTGAATGTGTCTATCCTGAATCCCAATGCCGTTTCTGTGCAGAACGCTCAACAGTGGATATGATTTTCTCTGTTCGCCAACTCCAGGAAAAATGCAGGGAACAACAGAAACCCCTCTACATTGCCTTCATTGATCTAAACAAGGCATTTGACCTGGTTAGCCAGGATGGGCTTTTCAACATCCTCCTGAAGATCGGACTGCACAGTATGATTAGATCTTTCCATGATGACATGAAGGCAACCATTCAGTACGAGGGCAACATGTCAGAATCTTTCAACATCAAGAGCAGTGTGAAGCAAGGCTGTGTCCTTGCCCTGACACTCTTTGGCATCTTCTTCTCCCTTTTTCTTAAACATGGTATTAGGACTTCGACCGAAGGAGTGTACATGCATACAAGATCAGATGGCAAGCTGTACAACATCGCAAGACTCTGGTCAAAGAGCAAGGTCCGCGAAACCACCATAAGAGACATGCTCTTTGCAGACGATGCGGCTGTCACTGCACACACAGAATATGACCTCCAGCAACTGGTGAACTGATTTTCTTATTCTTGCCGTGACTTCAGGCTGACCATCAGTTTAAAAAAGACCAATGTGCTGGGTCAGGACATAGATACACCACCAGTCATCACCATTAACAACTACCAACTGGAAGTGGTCCATGAGTTCACCTACATGGGATCCACCTTTCCAGACAACCTGTCCCTTGATGCCGAGTTAAACACACGTATCGGCAAGGCTGCAACGACGCTGGGGAGATTAGCCATTCGTGTCTAGGAGAACCACAAGCTGACTACCAAAACCAAGATGGCTATCTATAATGCCTGTGTCATCAGCACCCTAGTATATGGGAGCAAGCCATGGGCAACCTACAGCAAGCAAGAGCGGAAGTTAAATAGTTTCCACCTGCGAAGCTTCTGCCGTATCCTCGGCATCAGCTGGAGAGACAAGGTGCACAACACCGAGGTCCTGGACTGCACAGGTCTCCCCACCATGTACACACTACTCAGACAGTGCAGAATGCGCTGGATTGGCCACATGCGCCGCATGGAGGACGGCAGAATACCGAAGGACATCCTCTATGGAGAACTTGCCATTGGCAAACCCCTCTGTGGCCACCCACAGCTAAGGAACAAGAACAAGTGTAAGCGAGATATAAAAGCCTTGGAAATCGACCCCAAGAGCTGGGAAGACAGTGCGGCAGACCGCAGCAGCTGGTACCGCCTCCTCCATAAGCAACTGAAGGAAGGTGAAGAGAAAATCACCAATGAAGCCATCGAAAAAAGGGCCAGGCAAAAAGAGAAAACAACAACAGACTCCGCCACATCTATTCACATCTGCTCCTCATGTGGCAAGGACTGCCATTCCCACATTGGCCTCATAAGCCACAGGCAGTATTGTTTAGGGTGAAGTACATATGCTCCCCCAGTTACGAACATTCGTTTTACAAACATCCAGAGATACAAACATCTGATCCGAGGTTGAGAGTGAAAGTGAAAGGAAATTGAAGAACAAGTAGTAATAGAAATGGAATAAAATCAATAGAAAGATATAAGTATGAAATATGATTAAAAATTATAGGTAAACTTAATACTAGGCTCTGGTAGAGGGGTGTGGCTGACAAGCTTTACACGAAGAGAAGCAGAACCGATATATTTCCGAACTCCTGCCACATTTTCAAATCAACAAATTGACTCCAATATAATAATGAACTGGAAAAGCGTGAACCTCTGTAAATCTGAGCAGATCGGCTGTGCTGTGCTTGAGAGGAACCAGGAGTTTAAACACAGGACATGATATTGATGATTATGGAGAGGGCATGAGAGCAACAATAGTGTGACCTGGAAGGCTGTGATCGGTAGGTACAGCCTCTCCAGTCTGAACCTGAATGGTGTTTCGTTGTTGGACTTCTGTGCTCGTCACAATTTGTCCATCACAAACACCATGTTTGAACATAAGGTGTCCATAAGTGCACTTGGCACCAGGACACCCTAGGTCACAGTTCGATGATCGAGTTTGTAGTCGTGTCACTGGACTTGCGGCTGTATGTTCTGGACACTCAGGTGAAGAGGGGAGCTGAGCTGTCAGCCAATCACCACATGGAGGTGAGCTGGCTCCAATGGCGGGGGAGGCCGCCCTCTAGACCTGGCAGGCCCAAGTGTGTAGTTAGGGTCTCCTGGGAATGTTTGGTGGAGCCTCCTGTCAGAGAGGCCTTTAACTCCAACCTCTGGCAGAGCTACAACCACGTCCTGAAGGAGGCTGGTGACAGGAAATCCAAATAGGCCATGTTTCTTGCCTCCATTGCTGAGGCGGCAAACCATAGCTGTGGCGGAAGGTCGTCAGTGCTCGTCGTGGCGGTAACCCCCAAAACCCGGTGGTGGACACCTGTGGTGAAGAGGACCGTCCAGCTGAAAAACGAGGCCTATTGGGTCTTATTGGCCTGTGGGACTTCTGAGGCAACAGACAGGTACTGGCAGACCAAACGTGCTGCAGCCAAAGCTGTCACAGATGCAAAATCTTGGGCATGGGAGGAGTACGGTGAAGGTCTGGAGAGCGATCGAAGGGGAAGCAGTTCTCCACAAATATAGTGGAACAGTGGAAGTGTGGAGCTGCTCATTTTGACTTGGGATGTCATCGAGAGGTGGAAGGAATATTTTGAGGACCTCGTCAATCTCACCAACATGCCCCCCGTGGAGGAGGAAGACCCTGGTGGTTTGGGAGGGGATCTGCCCATGAATGGAGCTGAGGTCACTGTGCTAGTCAAAAAGCTCCTCGGTGGTCGATGAATCCGTCATGAATATCTCCGGGCTCTGGGTGCTGTAGGACTGTCTTGGTTGACATGTCTCTGCAACAACATGTGGTCATAGGGGGCTGTAAACCGTACAGGATGTCATTTATGGAATTGAACATCTGAAAACTAACAAATCTGCAGCTGGTGGCCTTTTTACAGAATTCTATCGAAAATTTACAGAAGATCTAGCTGTGTTCCTACTTAAGGTAATGTTAGAAAGTGTGGAACAAGGAACTCTACCCCTGACACTAACACAAGGCCTGGTTAATTTAATCCCCAAACACAAAAAGAATCCCCTAATAACTGATAATTGAAGAATAATTTCTTTACTGAACACCACCTACAAAGTACTCGCTTTCATAATCGCTCATGACTTAAAAATGTTTTAAATTCAATAATTGACGAGACCTTATCTGGTTTTATGAGAAAGAGACATATCTCCAATAATATTGCACTTGTTTAGACTTCATCGATCATTAGCTCCATTAGAGTAAAAATGGGAGTTCACTGAGATTTCAGTTACAGCAGACCATTCAGCATCTCCATATTTATTCATTCACCTCCTATTTAAAAATAGCCCATTAAAAGGGATCATTGACTCAGACAAATAATAATTTGTCAGCTGGCCGACGATATCATATTACTATATCATTATTTTAAATGCTCTCCAAGATCCCATTGCTATCCAAACAACACATCTATTTTCTATAGCTTCCGGACTTCGCTTAAACCTGAAGAAATGTGAGCTATTTTCTCTAAAAGACTGACACGCTCCATATCTATAACAACATAGCAATCAAAAGCAAGCTAGGCTATCTCAGGGTTGCCCTTGTGACAAAGCAAATGGATAGAAAGATGTTCCGAAAATTTGAATTTGACAATTGATAAGACAAGGAAAAAACCTAATGGCTTTAGAAAGACTTATCCTGAATAGACACATATTACTGACAAAGGCAGAGAGGTTGTCCCATCTTACATATGCAGCTATCCCTCAGTCTGTCCACAAGCAGCTCTGCAATGACATTGAGAAACATTTTAAAAATCTTATTGGGAAAAATAAGATGCATTCTGTGGAACAAGTCTGTTATTATCAAACCTTGTGATTTTGGTGCCTGAAACATTCTTGATTTTACTACCCTTAGAAATACCCTTAAGATTAATCAGATAAAAGTTTTTACACAATGCCAAATCAACCTGGAATATTATACCCAAATACATTTTCTCTGCAAATGGAGGACTCGAATATGTACTTCGATGTGATTATGAAATAGAGAAACGCCCTCTAATCTTGTCAAATCTCCATGAGCAAATGCCCTTTGTTCTGGTTCTTTTACATGAACCTCTCATCAGACATTGAGAGACATGGCTGGCCTTTGATAACCCAATTAGCTGCACTGGGGAGACAGCAGTGGCAACCCAGTGACAGTGAGACTGAGACAGCTGACCATTGATTTAGTAATCCGGCACCTTACCACCGGGTCACCACTGCCCCTACTGATTTATTTTAAGTTTTCTTTTAATTTTCGTTATATCAATTCACTTTTTCTTCCCGAATGGCTTGGATATAAAATGGGGTCTCAAATAACGATAGAGTGGTGCAGGGAGCATGAGGAATCATTTTCACATATGCATTGGGACCCGCAGAGTCCTGCCCAAAACCCTATAGAAAGTTTTAGGGATGTGCTGGAGAAGACTTTATGGAGTGGTTTTTCCTCATGAATTCAAGACGTCAGTGAGAAATGAACCCGATATTGGATGGAAATAAATCTTATGGTGCTTAAGTTTGTTGAAATGGTGGCATGGTGAATATGTGCTGTAAGGCTGAACACACTTCATTAAAAAATATTAGTGCGTGCAGTTTTTTTGGTTTATTTTTTGGCCGGCCAGTTTCTGAAGGTGAATGCCATACACAGGCAGTGGGTAAAAGGATGTAAGTATTTAGTTTTTTTAAAACTGAATAATTCAGTTATTTTTATTTCTTTATTTGTACTTAAATGAGTACAGCCACCCCTTGCCACTTCGCGATTTGAGTACCGCGGTCTTGGTACATTGCGGTATTTTAATAATAAAATAAAATAAAATAAAAATATTCATTAAAAATTCAAAATTTGTGCTAAAACTCACATGTAAGCAAGCGGAAGGCAGGGACCCAAGGCAGGCTGTGTCCATTGTTCTCAAACGAAGTGACCCTCCTCTCCAGTTCAGGCAGGGACCGCCCACTCAACTCAATCTCGTAAGCTGATTGTCTTAGATGCGTGACGCTATTGCCTCCCACCCACTCAACTCAATCTCGCAAGATGATTGGCTTAGACGTGTGATGCTGTTGCCTCCCGCCCACTCAACTCAATCTCGCAAGCTGATTGGCTTAGAGGCGTGACGCTGTTGCCTCGCACATTCCCGCAAGATTTTTTGTGATTTTGTGATCTTACTGTATAGTGTTTGCGAAAAAGGGTCGTGACAGGAAGGGCATCCGACATAAAAACCTCTGCCAAATCAACTGTGCGAATCAGATGATTCGCTGTGGCGACTCCCGAGTAAAAGGGAAAAAGCCGAAAGGAAGACAGACAGACTGTATAGTGTTTGTGAACGTCCTGTACCATGGAGAAAGCTATTGTCAGAGGTGAGTACAGTACTTAAAGTATATAAATTCTATTTAAATATTAATACATTACAGTATTTACTTATGCATATAACTGTGTGACGTTTAATATACACTTCTTGATATTGTATAGATGCGAAAACATATAGAAATGAGACAACATGGCAGAAATGGGGGCAGGGGGCAGGGCATTCCTACTTCGCAGTTTTTAGAATATCGCGGCCAGGTATGGTCTACATTATCCTCGACATTCAAGGGCTGACTGTATTCTTTTTTTTTGTTTATTTCTTATATTTTATAAAAATGAGTTGAACTGTTAAAAAATAAAAATGAAGTTTTAATATGAAATAAAATAAACAGATCAGACCTCATCATTAAAGTTGAACAAGTATAAAAAAATAAGGACTTCAATGTACATGAATATAAGTGTTCTACATCCAGAAGTCACATCTGCAACTGAGTGGAAAAAAAAAGCCCTACATATGAAAACACCTGGTGTTCAGAACTGTCTATTAAAAAAAATCTGGAAACAATCTTACTTGGCAATACGAAAAACGTTTTAGTGTCGCGAATAAAAAAAGTGCCGAATAAACAGGGGATAAAATTATCAGTCTGTTAAAGAAGCTCACGTTACTTACACACCAACATAATGTAATAGAAACATTTGGATTTAAAGACAACAGTTGGCAGAGAAGTTGTACTTAGACCTGGCTTATCAGTTTCTCTTCTCTGTTTATCGAATTGTAATCAAAGTTCACCATTATGCAATCTGTCATTTACAGAATCTGTCTGTAGATACTGTATATCAGAGTACGGACTGGTGTTCAGAACCACATCGTACCACCAATCAGATCCTGAATAGTGCTCATAAACAAGAGAAAAAATGTATAAAGGTGGCGGTTTAGAAAATTGTATCCTGAATTATATATTTATCATTATATAATACACTTACAATGTTCAAGATACTCACAATTTCAACTAATCATTACACTGTATAAATAAATGAATGCTAACACTTATGTCGAGACAAAAATTAAAGATGAGCTAGTGATGTGGGATCGAGTTTCTGATTGGCTGATCAGCGTGCACTTAAGTCCCACCACACCACTGACAGCACAAAATACATATGGGACGGTTTATTCCTGGTTTCATATAATATTCTGTTAATTTATTCATATTTCATATTTATTAGTGTGAATATTTATTAAGATATTAAAACAGTAATGATGAAGCACCCCCAGGTCTCAGTATTAATAATAATAATAATAATAATATTTTAGAATATTTATATAATATATAATATAAGAAGAAGAAGAAGAAGAAGAAAAATCCTGTGGTTTAATATTTAGTATTTGTGTATTGGGCGGATTCAAAATTTTACTTTTTGAGGGGAGGAGGGTTGAGGTACAGAGTGTGTGAGATTGCTGATGTTGGAAATTAAATCTTCCAGAAGATCTTCTTCCTGTAGAGGATGTAGGAGATCAGGACCCACACACATGTGGCCAGCAGGTTCTGCGTCAGGTGCTCAGCATGTGATTGGCTGTTCCTCATTTTCCAGCGAAATGGGAAGTAATCCTCAAATACCTCATGACCCACATACACCAGGATGGAGTTCATACCTGGTAACACGCACCACAGGAATGAAGAAAGTAACAGAGGGGTGGGGTGTTTTCACTGGGGTAATAATCAAGCAGGACAACACCTCGAGAAGTCATGTTCTAAGAGAGGGTGCAAATGTTGCAGGTGAGCTCACCTGGGTAGCAGAATGGTGCGCCACTCCACCACCTCCTCACATCCACCATGTAATAACATAACATCAATAGGACAAAGGCAAAACAGCTGAGAGTCGTCACGTATGACAGAGACCTCCACACGCACACAGACCCAGATACACACACAATTACACAAAAATAAATAAACACATAAAATATAACGTGTACAGAAATATACAGCTCTTTTCAGTATCTTGACAATAAAATTCCATTACCATAGATTCTTGTTGACAGGGATGAAGCCACGATCTCGGGAGCATCTTGTCAGAACAGCCGAGATGATTCCCTACAAACAAAACACCAAACAAATATGTGTTTGTAAATGTTTTGAAATAATTTTGTGTAATTTATTTTTTTAAGTTTCACAAAATTATTTCAAAACAAAACATTTACAATTTATATAAAATTTGAGAGACTTATTGTACCAGAACAAAACCCCAAGCCAGGAACCGACTCATTATCTGTCTGGGGTCATCTCTGTAATGCTGCAGAATTTTTCCGGCCTGTAACACACATCCACGACTAACAATATCCTGAAAAATCCTAATGGTACTGAAGATGACATGCCTGCAGCAGTATTGCAGGGAATTTCTTTTAATCTATACAGCTTATGCATAAATATGAACATTGGCACTTATGTATGTATGAGTGTGTGTGTGAGTGTGTGTGAGAGAGAGAGCGAGAGAATGTGAGCAAGAGACAGACTACTGTATATGAGAATGTGAGCAAGAGTGTGTGCATGTGAATGTGTGCGAGAGAGAGCATGTGAAGTGAGTGAGAGCATGTGAATATGAGACAGCATGTGAATGCAAATGAGTGAGAGTGCGTGTGAATGTGAGCGAGTGCGTGTGAATGCGAGCATGGGAGCGCATGAGGGAGAAAGAGAGAGAGAGAGAGCGTGTGAATGCGAGCAAGCAAGAGAGTGCATGTGAATGCGAGCATGGGAGAGCATGAGGGAGAGAGAGAGCGTGTGAATGCGTGCATGAGAGTGCGTGTGAATGTGAGCGTGAGAGAGAGAGCGTGCATGAGAATGAGAGAGAAAGTGTGTGAATGCGAGCGAGAGTGCGTGTGAATGCGAGCACGAGAGCATGTGAGAGTGAATGAAAGTGAGAGAGAAAGAGTACATGAGAATGCGAGCAAAAGGGCATGAGAATGCAAGCAAGGGAGCATGTGAATGTGAGCGAGAGCATGTGTGAATGCGAGCGAGTGTGCGTGAATGCGAGCAAGAGATGAGCGAGTGTGCATGAATGCGAGTGAGAGTGCACGTGAATGCGAGCAAGAGAGAAAGGGGGAGCATGTGAATGCGAGCAAGAAAGAGGAACATGTGGATGAGAGAGTGGGTGTGAATGTGAGTGAGAGAGTGCACATGTAAATACGAGCGAGTGAATTTGAGCAAGCAAGTGAGCAAGAGAGAGCATTTGTGAATGTGGGAGCCTGTGTGAATATGAGCACGAGAGCGCAAGTGAATGTGAGCGAGCGAGTGTGTGTGAACATGAGCAAGAGAGAGTGCGTGTGTGAATGTGTGGGAGAGAAAAAGTGAGAAGGTGAGCAACAGACTGTGAGAGTGAGAGTGTGAGAACGCGAGCGAGCGTGTGTGTGAACGTGAGCACAAGCGAGTGCATGTGAACGTGAGTGAGAGTGAGTGAGAGAATGGGAGTGAGAGAGTGTATGAAGTGAGTGAGAGAGAGAGAAAGCATGTGAATGTGAGCAAGAGGGACTGTTTGAATGTAAAGAAGCAAGACAGAGTGTGAGACATGAGCAAGCGAGAGAGAATGTGTGACGTGATTGAGAGAGCGTGTGAATGTGAACGAGAAAGTGAATGAGAGCGAGAGCATGTGAATGAGACAGAGAGAGCATGCAAGTGCGTGTGAGAATGTGAGCAAGGGAAAGCGCGTGTGAGAACGTTAGCGAAAGAGCGTGCGTGAGAATTTGAGCAAGAGTGCACGTGAATGTGAGAGAAAGTGAATGAGTGCAAGAGAGTGAATGAGAGTGAGAGACTGCGTGTGAATACAAACAAGAGGAAGCATGTGGATGAGAGAACGCATGAATGTGAGCATGAGTATGTAAGAACATGTGAGAATGTGAGCGCGAGAGTGTGTGAGAGAAAGTGTGTGAATGCAAGTTAGAGTACATGTGAATGTGAGTGAGAAAGCATGTGAGACTGTGAGCGAGAGCGAGAGAGTGCAAGTGAATACGAGCAAGAGGAAGCATGTGAATGCAAGCAAGAGCGATGTGTGGATGAGAGAGTGCATGAATGTGTGTGCGAGTGCGTGAATGTGAGAGTGCGAGCGAGAGTGCACATGAATGTTAGAAAGTGAATGAGAGCAAGAGTGAGTGTGAATGTGAGCAAGAGAAAGTGAATGAGACAAAATTGCACATGAGAGTGAGAAAGAGAGTGAGTGTGAATGTGAGAAAGAGTGCATGTGAATGTGAGCGAGAGAGTGCGTGTGAACGTGAGCAAGAGAGAGCATGAACGTGAGCGAAAGAGTGCATGTGTGAAGTGAGCAAGAGAGTGCGGGTGAATGTGAACGAGAGAGACTACGTGTGAATGTGAGAAAGAGAGAGGGCACGTGAATGTGAGCGAGAGAAAGAGTGAGGTGAGCAAGAATGAGTGCGTGTGAACACGAGTGCGAGAGTGTGAGAATGTGAGCGAGTGTGCGTGTGAGAATGTGAGTAAGAGTGTGCGTGTGGGAATGTGAGTGAGAGTGTGCGTGTGGGAATGAGAGCGAGAGAGAGCACGCGTGTGTGAACGTGAGCACATGCGAGTGCATGTGAACGTGAGTGAGAGTGTATGAGAGAATGGGAGTGAGAGAGTGTATGAAGTGAGTGAGAGAGAGAGAAAGCATGTGAATGTGAGCAAGAGGGACTGTGTGAATGTAAAGAAGCAAGACAGAGTGTGAGACATGAGCAAGCGAGAGAGAATGTGTGACGTGATTGAGAGAGCGTGTGAATGTGAACGAGAAAGTGAATGAGAGCGAGAGCATGTGAATGAGACAGAGAGAGCATGCAAGTGCGTGTGAGAATGTGAGCAAGGGAAAGCGCGTGTGAGAACGTTAGCGAAAGAGCGTGCGTGAGAATTTGAGCAAGAGTGCACGTGAATGTGAGAGAAAGTGAGAGACTGCGTGTGAATACAAACAAGAGGAAGCATGTGGATGAGAGAATGCATGAATGTGAGCATGAGAGCGAGAGAGTGTGTGAGAGAAAGTGTGTGAATGCAAGTTCGAGTACATGTGAATGTGAGTGAGAAAGCATGTGAGACTGTGCGCGAGAGCGTGTGAGAATGAGAGCGAGAGAGTGCAAGTGAATACGAGCAAGAGGAAGCATGTGAATGCAAGCAAGAGCGATGTGTGGATGAGAGAGTGCATGAATGTGTGTGCGAGTGCATGAATATGAGAGTGCGAGCGAGAGTGCACATGAATGTTAGAAAGTGAATGAGAGCAAGAGTGAGTGTGAATGTGAGCAAGAGAAAGTGAATGAGACAAAATTGCGCATGAGAGTGAGAAAGAGAGTGAGTGTGAATGTGAGCGAGAGAGTGCGTGTGAACGTGAGCAAGAGAGAGCATGAACGTGAGCGAAAGAGTGCATGTGTGAAGTGAGCAAGAGAGTGCGGGTGAATGTGAACGAGAGAGACTACGTGTGAATGTGAGAAAGAGAGAGGGCACGTGAATGTGAGCGAGAGAAAGAGTGAGGTGAGCAAGAATGAGTGCGTGTGAACACGAGTGCGAGAGTGTGAGAATGTGAGCGAGTGTGCGTGTGAGAATGTGAGCAAGAGTGTGCGTGTGGGAATGTGAGTGAGAGTGTGCGTGTGGGAATGAGAGCGAGAGAGAGCACGCGTGTGTGAACGTGAGCACATGCGAGTGCATGTGAACGTGAGTGAGAGTGTATGAGAGAATGGGAGTGAGAGAGTGTATGAAGTGAGTGAGAGAGAGAGAAAGCATGTGAATGTGAGCAAGAGGGACTGTGTGAATGTAAACAAGCAAGCCAGAGTGTGAGACATGAGCGAGCGAGAGAGAATGTGTGACGTGATTGAGAGAGCGTGTGAATGTGAGTGAGAAAGTGAATGAGAGCGAGAGCATGTGAATGTGAATGAGACAGAGAGAGCATGCAAGTGTGTGTGAGAATGTGAGCAAGGGAAAGCGCGTATGAGAACGTGAGCGAAAGAGCGTGAGTGAGAATTTGAGCAAGAGTGCACGTGAATGTGAGAGAAAGTGAATGAGTGCAAGAGAGTGAATGAGAGTGGGAGACTGCGTGTGAATACAAACAAGAGGAAGCATGTGGATGAGAGAACGCATGAATGTGAGCATGAGTATGTAAGAACATGTGAGAATGCAAGCGAGAGAGTGTGTGTGAATGCAAGTTAGAGTACATGCGAATGTGAGTGAGAAAGCATGTGAGACTGTGAGCGAGAGTGTGTCAATATGAACAAGTGTGAATGAGGGAGAGCGAATTAGCGCGCGAGAGACAGAGACTGTGTGTGTGTGTGTGTGTGTGAATGTGAGCGAGTGTTTATATGATTGTGAGTGTAAAAGTGAGTGTCTGTGTTCACCTGAAGTCCAAGGAAAGCCATGAGTATGGAGTTAATGCTTCCCAAAATACCTTCAGGATCATACGGGACTGTCGTCTGATACACAATCTAAGCGAAAACAATGCAATTACTAAGCCAGAAATACTGTGTACATGTGCATGTGAATAAACACACACACACACACACACATACATACATACCTCGGCTTACGTCGTTAATTGGTATTGAGATTATATATATATATATATATATATATATATACACACACACACACACACACACACACACACAAGCAGACCGGTCAGCACTTTATTAAAAAACCCGAACAACAATATGGTCGCGTAGGAAGTTAATATCAGAGTTCACAACAAACAAACTTCGACAACTCGGGACACTCATTTTCTAGTAAAATAGAAATAAAAAAACGTGTGGGTGTTTGCAGTCGGCATTATCGACTTCTCCAGGAAAGATAAAAACTATAATCAAACTTAAATAGTTTGCACATATAAAGCATGTTTCGTAAACTGGTAATGCCGCAAATGGCCGGATTGCCGTAAATCGTCTCCAACTGTACTAACCTAGTAAGTTTGCCTAGTTATTGATGATGATGGTGATGTCACCATGGAGGACTCTTGAATGTTCATACAAGCAGAACAGATAGTCATTATAGTTTAGTTACATTGAATCTCTCCTCATAGTAGTACTTTTAGAACACTCCATTATGACAGTGTCCAAAAATACCTAAATTTTAAATTGGTTACACAGTCATCACAGATTGGTGCTATAGTTGTTAAAATATTTTTGTGTTTTTATTGTATTAGATTAAGGGGCATTTTCTATGTTTGTTGTACTTGAGTTTTTTCTCAGATCTATTTGATCTGCATTGTTTGCAATAGCAAGTTGAATTAGACATTGCGATATTATGTTTTGTATTAGCAGTATCATATTTTATATCGAGTGAGTTGTCGATACGCAGAATGCTATCAGGAATAGACTGACTTGGATTGTATTAATATTTGTTTTTTTTGCTTTCAATATTATTAAATTTAAAGTTCTTTAAATAAGTCAAATTCAGTAAAATTGTTTTATTTTATGTATGACATATAACCGATGGGTTACGCAAATTATTATAGGTGAACGAACTATAGGTTACCAGAACCATTCACCCGTGAACAAAAAATAGGTTGCGCAAACTTTTGAAAAATTCGAGGCCTGTGTGTGTGTGTATATATATATATATATATATATATATATATATATATATATATGGAGTTTCAATAGAAAGTCTTTGTGTCTTATTTTTATTGTTATTTTCTCTACCAAAAAGTATTGAGCACTCTCCTACGGAAGGATCTACTCAGAAAATCATATATATATATATATATATATATATATATATTATATTATATTATATTATATTATATTTATGCGCATTGAAAGCTACACGCACACCCGTACACACAAAACACAAAATCTGTGTGTGTGTGTACCCGAGATGATGGTGTTTGGTAAATGTGGTTTTCTCCCAGTAGCCAACGGTCAATGAAACCTGCAGCTCCTCCAGTGCATCTTGGGTGAAGTCCAAAATCTCCAATTCCACCTGGACCCAGGTATCCACTACAGAAGACACACACACACACACACACACACACACACACACACACACACCTACTTAAACCATAAAAGCCACAAACAAGTTTAATGTTTCCATCAGAGAGAAGTATCACTTCACTGACTGAGACCCGACATCATGGAAGAAAAGCACCAACACCACGGACAGCAACATTGGTGATTTCCAATAGCTGCCATGGCTCAATGGGCCATGTCAGGTAGAACAGCCATGATCTCCTGCTGAATAACAACCTTATGGGCTTCTGGAGTTTGGGGTGTACAGTATACACTCGTGATTTAAGGTAACACCACAGATAAAAATCATAAGGGGCGTGGTCAGGGGAACTGTCCGCCCACCTGACATCACAATGCAACAAGGTTACCCAATCCAGAAACATTTCCCTCAGCAGTTTCAATGATCTTCCATCTGTGTGTGCCGTAGCTCCATCTTACTGAAAATCCACTTCAACATCAAGGGGTTCAAAATGGGATTGGACCACCAACAGACTTCAGCATCGCCTCTCCTGCATCACTCAGATTCATGTGTGTGAAATTCTCTTTAAAATTTTTAGTTACATTTACCTTTGAACACCGTGTATTTAATGATGTAATATTTTGATGAAATGATGAGATTTTCTAGTCCTGTTTTCTGATTAGACAGAGTATCTCATTATCTCTGGGTGTTAATTAACATGAACACACTGATCATTAACTATAGTGGAACTGGAGATTAATATTTATCCTGAATCATCTGTATTTTACACTTAAATTAATTTCATTTTTGAAAATAAAAATGCAGTGCACTTGGTTGAAAGACTCGCTCAAGGACAGCAGGGGAGACTCTTGGTTTGTGCTAGAACTGGGTTCTCTCACTCTGTGCTTTACAGGCCTCACCTTGGACACTCAGGGACCGGCAGTAGGAATGTCACACACAGCCACAGGACCTCTAGCATTACCACGCACACCCATGCTGGCCAGTACAATACAATGTCACGGACTGGAAACCACCAGACATCCTGAGAATGAAGACACACACACACACACATAGCATCCATCTTTTTTTTTTTTTTTTTTTTTTTTTAGATTTCTCCCCATTTTCTCCCCAATTTATTCATATCCAATTCTCACCCATCGGGTATTACTTTCCCTATCATATGACCACCACCAAAGAGGGGTGAAAGCAATGCACACGCCCCCCCTCCGTGACATGCACCACTAGCCACCCGCCTCTTTTCGAACTTCAACGCATAAGTATTTGGGGGTGGGTCTAAGATACTCGGAGGGATAATGCTATCCACCTCCTCGTACAAATGAGCTCAGACACAAGCAATTGGCTGGTGACTGCTGTGAGTGACAGAGAAGTGAGTGTATGCCGTCCCTCCCTTCCATGAGAGCTTGGCCAATTGGCTTCCATTAAACTGGATTCAAACTTGCAATCTCTGGATTAATAGTCACACACCTTGTCGATACACCACTTGGGGGCCACACAGCGTCCATCCTGAAAGCAAGTTCCTTGTGTTTTTTATTTTTACTTTTTTCTTGTTTTACTCGTTTTCCTCATTCATCACCATCTTCAGTAGTCCTCCGTCTCATCACTTTGATCATTTCCCAGTTCACTACTTTCCTTCATCCTCATTCTATTACACACCTCTCTGTTTCTTATCCTTCCCTTCTACATGTTTCATTGTTTTCTTTGCCTGTGTTACCTGCATTTTCCTATTCTCTCCCTGCCACATTCCCTCTTTTCCTTCCCCTCTCACTCCCTACCTTATCCTGATTTCAGATTCAGGTCTCTCAGTAAATCAGGCATTCTAAAAATCTGTATTTTTAATTTTTGGAAATGTATGAGCGCAACTCACCGGAGATGATCCACCCTGCTGCGCCCCAGCTGTGAAAACATCCAACATCGCTATGACAAGATACGAAAACGCCAAGCGCTGCAGCACACCCGGAATACGGAGGGTTTCCCATGAGACTACACACACACACACAGTTAGTTTTACACATCCAGGAATAAAATAATCAAAAATAAACAGATAGGAAAGAAAAAGAGAAGAAAAGGAAGAGGACAGGAGATAAGAGGAGAGAACAGAGGAAAAGCCAAGATAATTAGAGAGGGGAGGAAATGGGAGGAGTGGACAGGATGGGATGGGAGGATAGAACAACAGGAGGAACAGAGGAGGTGGAGAGAACAAAATGAGAAGAGAAAAAGAGAACAGAAATGAGAAGAGAAAGTGACTGACGTGGGAAGCTGCAGTAACTGGGGTTGATGATGAAGAGTCCAATGAGGAAGAGCAGTAAACTCCTCCAACATATTCTCATCAACACACGAGAACGTCCAAGTCCCCGACTCACTGACCCACTGAGGGACAGAGACACCGACGTCCCCATGATGAACACAAACCTACAACATACAGGTAGAGTTCTCATTAAAGTACTGCATCCATATCTCATACATCTCAACCATACAAACTAACACAAACATACAGAAACGCGAACTAACACAAACATGCTAGCATACACACGAACACAAACACACATACTAACACAAACATACACACGTGAACACAAACATACTAACATACACAAACTAACACAGACATACACTATCAAACTGGCACGAACACACACACTATTTAACACACACAAGCTAACACAAACACACACACACACACACACACACACACGAACAAACATGCCAACACAAGCACAAGACTCCTGAAGACGAATAATCATCTCAACTGTTGTAAAGTACTGTAGTATTAAAGTCTTTTTCAATTATTATTCCAGTACAGTACCTAAGTTAATGTTTAGAATATTTGTGTGTGAGATTTTATGTACTGTGCTGTAGCATGTTTATCCTTTTGTGTTTTTATCCAATTTATTACACTTCATATCCTTTTACGTTCTTTTGTTATGGTCTGTGTTTTTGGGGGACTTTGATTTTGGCGTCTGTGTGCTCGCAACTCCATTTTCTTCCCCCTCCAGCTGAGGGGCATGGCTGAGCTGCTCAGGCTGATTGCAATAGCTCACAGCTGAATTCTACTCCTCATAAACATAAGCACGCTCACCTCTGCATCAGAGGATTAACTCACATCAAGTCCCTGCTTCTTTGTGCTCTTTAACTCCGTTTTCTTCCCGCTCTAACCGAGGGGCGTGGCTGAGCTGCTCGGGCTGAATGTAGTTCAGACCTGAATTCACTCCTCTCATCTACTCCCTATGAACACAAACCGCACACTCACCTCTGTGCCAAAAGGTTGTCTCACATCACGTCCCTGCATTCTTGTGTTTGCTCTGGCTCCTGTTTCCAGTGTTTAATGTGTGTTTTTCTTCATCATCAGTACTGTATTTAAAGTGTGTGCGCTCTGCTTAACTACTTCCCCTTTGAATAATCTTCTATAAAAAGAATTCTTCTATAATCACCTGAAGAGAGAGGATGGTTTCACCACCCCTCGAAACAGATCTGTAGTGATAAATGGAGTTTCAATAGAAAGTCTTTGTCCTGTCCTTTTATTTTATATATATATATGCACACACACACACACACAGACCCCTCACTTTCTGCGGTTAATGGTGACAGAGACCCCCCCACGACCGTCGAAATCCACGAAGTAGGATCAACCCTCCCTAACTGATGTATACATATATGTATATGTGCATATAATATCAATAAATACATATTCAACGCTATAAATACTTATAATAACAATTAAACATTCAAAAATAATGCATAAGATGTAAATAAAATATAAATACACATACATACAGATGTGCGTGCACACACTCAGATGCGCACCTCACAAAAATGTAAGTAGTTTTGATGGGGGGGGGGGGGTTGGTTTGTTTTTTATTTTTGTTTGTTTGGGAATTTGGGGCATAATTTGCCTTGTTTTGTGACATTTTCCTTAACTTAATCTTCCTTAATTTCCTTATTTTGTAATTCGATGAATACAGACGCTCCCCAACTTAAGTTTTTTTTACCATTCCGGACGGCCGAATGTAAGTTGAAAAAAAAAAAATGTAAGTTGTTAGTGTATGTTTCAGTGACGTATGACGTTCATACTGTACTATACATCCATTACCGCATCTCATAAAACACTCCTAAATCAATTATTATAAACATAACATCATAAAAATAAATTTAAAATAAACTAAATTCAAGCAAAATAATTTCAAATAGGTACATTTAGAATGTTAAGATTAATAGAGAATGTTAAGATCTTTGTGCTTGTAAATGGTTCTGATGGTCGACGGAAGGTCACTTTATATGAAGCTGAGCCGAGTCACTTTACATGAAGCTTAAAACAGCCAATCAACGCTTACCATATGTGAGGCGCTCCACCGAAAGTACTGTAGTTCACTTGCTTGTGCTTGAGACAAAGTGCGGCTTATCCAGACTTCCGCTCTTTCAAGTGACCAAGGGCGCCGTTGAATACTCGTTTAGTACTCAGCCTGCACTGATGTGAATCACCAGCAGAGCAGAGAGTTTTCTTTCTTTTCTGGATTCGGGTTTTCATTAATTTTATAACTCTCTTTGCTTAACTGAGTATGCATGGTAGATTGCACCGATCCTAGCAGATAGTTAATTCAGTCTTGAGAAAATGGAAATTCCGGCATATGCTGACTCATGCTAGTAGGCTTACGTTTCTGACCAACTATATTTGCTTAGGGTTACAAAAGTCCACAAAACAGAGTAAACACAAAGATCACAGAGAAAACGTCTTAACACAAGGGTAACACGCTATATAACTGAGATATATATATATAAAACTGGGAGGAAGGGGCACATTCAGTCTGTCGTTTGTAAAAAATGGACGCAGCGTAATTACATCAGCATACTACATAGGTACGTAGCACACTAAACTCAATTTGACAATTAAAAAAAAGCGTAAAATCAAAAAAAAAAAAAAGTAAAACGAATGAACATAAGTTGGAGAGCGTCTGTATATTAAAAAAAATAAATAATGCACTAAAGCCGCATGAATTGAAAAGCAAAGTAGCACGGGATATATTATACTAGTCCTTTTCAATATATTAGCATATTGTGATAAAGTTTATTATTCACTGTAATGTACTGATAAAAATTCAACTTTCCTATATTTTAGATTCATTCATCTTAAGGCCACTATTGAAGCATCCTGGGCCTCCATAACACCTCAGCAGTGCCACAGGCCGATTGCCTCCATGCCACGCCGCATTGAAGCAGTCATTTATGCAAAAGGATTCCCGATCAAGTATTGAGTGCATAACTGAACATAATTATTTGAAGGTTGACTTTTTTTGTATTAAAAACACTTTTTTTTTTTTTGGTCGGATGAAATATATACCTTCTCATGATATGCTAATTTTTTGAGATAGGAATTTTGGGTTTTCATGAGCTGTATGCCAAAATCATCAGTATTAAAACAATAAAAGACCTGAAATATTTCAGTTGGTGTGCAATGAATCTAAAATATATGAAAGTTTAATTTTTAATCAGTACAATACAGAAAATAATGAACTTTATCACAATATGCTTTTTTTTGAGAAGGACTAGTATATATATATATATATATATATATATATATATATATATATATATATATATATATTAGATTAAAATGCTCCCAAAATTTTGAAGATTTTGGTCAAACAGGTTTTTCCATCCCAGTACAACTGGTAGTCGACTGAGCCATGCTTTGTAATGTTTATGGAAGATGTGAGGTGCACATATGACACGTCCGTTCAACTCAGTACTGAGTGATACTCGTCTATAGTGGCTGATTACGCAATAATCGCAAGACCTATCAATAACAAGAATTGTTGCCAACACTTTTAATAATTGATTTTAATCAATTTTATCGATTTGTTGTTGCAGCACTACACACAACACAAATACATGCACACACTAAAACAAACATATACATGGTAACACAAACTGGCACAAACACACATGATAACACCCAAAAACTAACAAACATACTAACACGCCCACACAAACATGCTGACAAACACATACACACACAGAGACATAGTGAAATCATTCATTCTTTGAAAACAGGTGCCAGTTGTTGTCCTTATTTACTTATACACACACATCGACACACACACCCAGTTACATACACACCCACAGACACACTACCACCAACATACTAACACAGTGAGATCTTACCAGGGAAAGACGAGATCAGCCACAGTGAGTCCTGAAGTGCAAACACACAATTACAAAAGAAACAAAAATTAATGAAGAAAAAAATATAAAAGAAAAGAAAGGAAAAGAAAGGGAGCGAGAGATGCATAGAGCATGAAAGCAAGAGTGAGAGAAATAGAGGGGGGAAAGATTGCAAGTTAGTGAGAGTATGAGAGAGAGTGGAAAGAGAGAGCATGAGAGAAGGGGGTGAGAGACTATGAGAGGAGAAGCGAAAGAGTATGAGAGTGAGAGAGGGTGAAAGAGAGGATGAGAATGGGTGAAAGAGTATGAGAGTGGGGGTGAAAGTATGAAAGGGAAGGACTAAAAGAGAAAGTATGAGGGAGAAGAGGAAAAACAGAAAGAAAGAGAGAGCGAGAGAGAGAGAGAGAGAGAGAGAGAGAGAGAGAGAGAGAGAGAGAGAGAGAGAGGAGGTAAAAAGAGAAATAGTTGGAGAAGGATTGGTTAAAGAGAGAATATGAGATAGAGGTGAAAAAGAGAGGTCAGAGGCATGAAAGAGAAAGAAAGTGAGAGAAGGGTGAAACATTAGGAAAGTGAGAGAAAGAAAGAGTATGAGAGAGAAGGGTGAAAGAGAGAGAGTATGAAGGGTGAAAGAGAGGTAGAGGTGAATGAGAGTAGGAGAGTGAGAGTACGAGAGAGGGGTGAAGATAATATGAAAGAGGGTGAAAGAGAATGAGGGGGAGAGCAAGAGAGAGAATGAGAAAGTATGAGGGGGGTGAAAGAGCATATGAGGGGATAGATTATGAAATAGACGATGAAAGACAGTATGCGGAGTTGATAAAGAATATAAGAAAGAGGGGGAAAGAGAAAGAATGACACCAAGTATGAGAACAGGTAAAAGAAGAAGAAGAAAAAATACAAGGAGCCCCGAAGCTAGAGCATTTGCAGCATTTAAGAAGTAATTCGGAAAAGTAGGAGGTATAGAATTTGTGGCATTTACAAGTTATTCTCAACTATTTGCTCGAGGAAAATGAAAAAAGTAATCGTATTTCAATTTACTAATTCAACTAAATCCAGGTATCCCTCACTTGCTGCGGTTAATTGGGACCGTGATCCCCCACAACTACCGAATTCCGCGAAGTAGAATCAACCCCCACAACCACCCCCGACTGATGTATACGCACATGTATATGCTGGATATACTTGTACATGTCCAATGCTATAAATGCTTAACAAATAACAAATCTTCTTTCCTTTCGGCTTTTTCCCTTTCTCGGGAGTCGCCACAGCGAATCATCTGATTCGCACATTTGATTTGGCAGAGGTTTTTACGTCGGATGCCCTTCCTGACACAACCCTTTAAACAAGGGACAGAAACACACTGACGGCTTTGCAGCTACTCTTTATGAAAGTCAGCAATGGTTCTTTTACATGCCTCTCACCATATGGCCGGCCTTTGATAACCCAGTTAGCTGCACTGGGGGGACAGTGGCAACCTTGTGGAGACTTGAACCCCCAACCTTTGGATCAGCGATCCTGCGCCCTAACCACGAGACTGCCACTGCCATGCTTATAATAACAAATAAGAATTCAAAAATAATGTAGAAGACGTACATAAAATATAAATACATACACATACAGACGTGTGTGCAGATGCGCGTGCACGCGCTCCAATGCACCCCTCACAAAAACTAAGTCTTGATGGGAGGTTTTGGGTTGTTTTTTGTTTTGTGTTTGTTTAGGGTTTTTTTACTGTGTACATAATTGGCCTTGTTTTGGGGGCATTTTCCTTAACCTTTCTCCCTTATTTTTTAATTTGAGGAATATTAAAAAAAAAAAAAACATACACAATGCACTGAAGCCTCATGATATATATATATATATATATATATATATATATATATATATATATATATATATACACACACACACACACACATATATATATATATATATACACAAATATATATATACATACTAGTCCTTCTCAAAAAATTAGCATATTTTGATAAAGTTCATTATTTTCTGTAATGTACTGATAAAAAATAAACTTTCATATATTTTAGATACATTGTACGCCAACTGAATTATTTGAGGTCTTTATTGTTTTAATACTGATGATTTTGGCATACAGCTCATGAAAACTCAAAAATCTTAAAAAAATAGCATATTTCATCCGACCAATAAAAAAAGTGCTTTTAATACAAAAAAAGTCAACCTTCAAATAATTATGTTCAGTTATGCACTCAATACTTGGTCGGGAATCCTTTTGCAGGAATGACCGCTTCAATGCGGCGTGGCATGGAGGCAATCAGCCTGTGGCACTGCTGAGGTGTTATGGAGGCCCAGGATGCTTCGATAGCGGCCTTAAGCTCATCCACAGTTTTGGGTCTGGTTTTGGCACTGTGAGCAGGTGCCAGGTCGTGCTGAAAAATGAAATCTTTATGCTTCCATCTGCTGAAAAGCTTTATGGAGATGAAGTGTTTCAAAATCTCCTGATAGCTCGCTGCATTGACCCCGCACTTGATAAAACACAGTGGACCAACACCAGCAGCTGACATGGCACCCCAGACCATCACTGACTGTGGGTACTTGACACTGGACTTCAGACATTTTGGCATTTCCTTCTCCCCAGTCTTCCTCCAGACTCTGGCACCTTAATTTCCGAATGACATGCAAAATTTGCTTTCATCTGAAAAAAGTACTTTGTCAGTCCAGTGCTGCTTCTCTGTAGCCCAGGTCAGGCTCTTCTGCCGCGGTTTCTTGTTCAAAAGTGGCTTGACCTGGGGAATGCGGCACCTGTAGCCCATTTCCTGCACACGCCTGTGCACGGTGGCTCTGGATGTTTCTACTCCAGACTCAGTTCACTGCTTCCACAGGTCCCCCAAGGTCTGGAATCGGCCCTTCTTTTACTTTTTCCTTCCCACAGACGTCCCACTGAGGTGCCTTGATACAGCACTCTGGGAACAGCCTATTCGCTCAGAGATTTCTCGGTGTCTTACCCTCTTGCTTGAGGGTGTCAATGATGGCCTTCTGGACAGCAGTCAGGTCGGCAGTCTTACCCATGATTGCGGTTTTGAGTAATGAACCAGGCTGGGAATTTTTAAAAGCCTCAGGAATCTTTTGCAGGTGTTTAGAGTTAATTGGTTGATTCAGATGATTAGGTTAATAGTTTAGAGTACCTTTTCATGATATTCTATTTTTTTGAGATAGGAATTTTGGGTTTTCATGAGCTGTATGCCAAAATCATCAGTATTAAAACAATAAAAGACCTGAAATATTTCAGTTGGTGTGCAATGAATCTAAAATATATGAAAGTTTAATGTTTATCAGTACATTAGAGAAAATAATGAACATCACAATATGCTAATTTTTTGAGAAGGACCAGTATATATAGTTCTAGGACACTTACCACTCGGACGTTTACCCCTTGACAATTACCCCCAAACAACCACCCTCCTAGGACAGTTACCCACCGAGGACAACCACCCCCATCAAATTTACTTTGATGGGGATAGTCAATGAATGTATGTGTATGTCAACTGTGAGCATCCATGTCTCGCTCTAGTAGAGCAAGACAGAGCACAAGGGAGCGAAAGACTCGGGCTTTCATCCGCCTGCTCAGATACCTCGACTACCACACAGTCCTGTCCAGTGATTTCATCGCCCCGTAGGTACGATGAAACAAAGACTTTAATTGAGCTCAGGGGAAGCACTGGGGTGCGGTAAAATCGTGTTCACCGTAGTGGTGAGGGAAAAACAGTGTCGAGCACAGAGCTCCTCTAGTGCGCTGATGGCTGAGTGAATTCAGGTGCACTCTCTGGATTTCACCTGCGGGTAACAGCCACGCTCCTCACCAGTGCATGCAGAGAGAAAGAGAGAGAGAGAGAGAGAGAGAGAGAGAGAGAGAGAGAGAGAGAGATAAACGCCGCCAACTAGCACATAACAGTAACAGCGCAATAAGACCATTATGTAAATGGAAAATGCTTTATCATTGTGCATTACGGACTGCCATAAAAATAATAATGCGAGTTTGGACACTAACATGATACGTACTACTGTAAATCAAAGGCTCTAGAGGCGCTGACGAGCCCCAATCAAGCACCAGTGCCGTCAGTGATTCTCCTCCTTGACATGGCTGTGGATTTGTTATTTATAAGGTTTGTTATACAGTCTTCTTTTCGGCTTTTTCCCATTCTTGGGAGTCGCCACAACGAATCATCTGATTCGCACATTTGATTTGGCATGGACTTTTACATCGGATGCCCTTCCTGTCACAACCCTTTAGCAAGGGACAGAAACACGTTGACGGCTTTGCAGCTACTCTTTACGATAGTCAGAAATGGTTCTTTTACATGCCTCTCACCATAGACAGTGAGAGACATGACCCGCCTTTGATAACCCAGTATTTATATATATTTATTGTCATTATAAGGTGTATAATTTATTTATATATTAATACATGTTGCATGTATGATATTAACATGCATAGAACACTTTAAAATTAACTTCTATATAAATTTTATATAATATGTAGGTGGGTGTGTTCCCTTAAGAAGTGGTAGAAGTCATTTCGTAGTTTTCCGCATATCGCAGAGAAGGCTGGTCCCCATTAATCGCGAAATACGGGGGATTACTATATATTACTTTTACAAAGAATGCAGTCAACACATTTTCAGGAACGATGTAGATTAAAATGAACACTTTTTTCCATCCCAGTGCTCCTGGTCGTCGACTGTGCCATGTTTTATAATGTTTATGAAGATGAAAATGTGTGAGGGGCACATATGACACTTCCGTTCAACTGTGTACTGAGTGACGCTTGTCTGTAGTGGCTGATTACGCATTAATCGCAAGACTTATCGATAACGAGATTTGTTCTCAAAACTTTAAATAATCAAAGTTTATCAATTTTATCAATTCATTGTTGCAGCACTAATACACAACCACACACACACACACACACACACACACACACACACACACACACATAAATACAGTGGCGCCTTGGTACTCGAACTTAATCCGTTCCAGATGACTGTTCAGATTCCGAATCTGCTTTTCCATTTACAAATAATGTAAATGGTCTTAATCCATTCCGTCGTCTTTTGAACAAAAGTTAACAGTACTGTAACTCATACCATAGGTCTGCAAATTAAGTGAAAAAAGTATTGAGTACAGTAAACTATGTTATAGTCTGTGTTGTGAGAGACTCTTTAACTGCACTGTTTTTTTGTGCGTTGTTGAAATGCGCGTTGGAGAGGGGTGTGGCTGTCACACGTGGGTGGAGTACTAAGCACACACACCTAATTCCACTTAATCACGGGCTATAAAGACTACCAGCGCTCTTCCCGGTGCTAGAAGATTGTCAGTCTTCCCCGTGATCTCTCTGGCTCTCAGCTCCATTGCTCCACCAGTTCCCGCTTTAGTTTGATTTCAGTGTTTCTCCGCATCTCTAACAGTGACTACGATTTCCCCATTTCATCGCTAAAAACGGGTGCGCTTTATTGTTCACAGGGACGGCACTAGAGCATGGGGAAATTGTAGTCACTGTTAGCGATGCGGAGAAACACAGAAATCCCTGTGATCGCTCTGGCTCTCAGCTCCGTGCTCCACCAGTTCCCGCTTTAGTTTGATTTCCATGTTTCTGGCTGGAATATTTTAACCTTTGTAGTGTTGAGCAGTTTTCATACGTAAATGTTGGAGAAGAAGAGAAGCGGCATATCCCCTTGCATAACAGAGACAGAGAAGGGGAGAGGAAAGTGGATTCCCTTCCATAACAGCTTCAGGTAAATTAGCCAAAGGTGTTTTTTCTCATGCTACTGCTTGGATGATTCTTCTTCAGGATGTTCCTTTCTTTTCTTGAACAACAAGAAAAGTTCCTTTTCTTTTCTAACGTGGCTTGTTTCTGCCATCTTTTGTGTAATTTTGTCTGGACTGGACATGCTGGATCGTGGGTTGTTTTAGTTTTGTATGAAAATTGGTCAAGACCTGAAAAATACTTTATTGTTTCATTCCCTTTACAGATGAACAAACTGATGATGATGTAAGCTGATGCCAGCTGTGTTGATTAAGATTTTGATAGTGATGAAGAAGAGGCATCTGTTAATAAAAGTGTGCATTAGTGGTGTTTGTGAAGATGATGTGATCCTTTCTGCTGAGCAGGATATAGATAAAGATAACAATGATGAGGGCAGAGTTGATGAAGCGTTTTCTTATATAGTTTACTTAATTTCAGTATGATTGTTTGGACCTGACAGTATTTTTTTCTCAATTAGTATCATTTGAAGGCATTTGAACCTTTATATAATGGTCGAAAAGATACATACTGATCTTATTGGAATAAACAGAAATGTGATCTTTCTGCTTGTAAATGTTTCTGATGGTCAACGGAAGGTCACTTTACATGAAGCTTAAAACAGCCAATCAACATTTTAGACAAAGCGCGGCTTATCCGGACGTCCGGTCTTTCAAGTGAGCAAAGGCGCCGTTGAATACTCGTTTAGTACTCAGCCTGCACTGATGTGAATCACGAGCAGAGCAGAGTTCTTTCTTTTCTGGATTCGGGTTTTCATTAATTTTATAACTCTTTGATGTCGGATGCCCTTCCTGACACAACCCTTTAGCAAGGGGCAGAAACACACTGACGGCTTTACAGCAACTCTAAGAAAGTCAGCAATGATTCTTTTACATGCCTCTCACCGTGAGAGACATGGCCCGCCTTTGATAACCCAGTTAGCTGCACTGGGGGGGCAGTGACAATCCTGTGGAGAGTGGGACTTCAACGACCAACCTTAGGATCAGTGATCCAACACCCTATACCACTAGGCCACCACTGGCCCATGTGGTTTTAAAACTCTGTGTATGATATTACATATTCTAAAATATGCTTCTTAAACATTCCACAGACAGTCTTACTCCTTAATACCCCCATTTCACTGGAGCATGGCAGACTTATGGAAGCAAAAATGTTGTCATCTGCAAACATTACGCAATTATTCCCTCATTTTCCATGTCATTCCTTGTGATTCTGTAGTAATTCCTCAAGTCTTCCTCCACTTCCGTATGCTTCTGGCAGGCCAAAATATTCCGTGAACGTGCTTTTGAACATGTTCAAAAGCACATTCACGGAAAAAAATTCCGTGATTGTTCCGTGAGGTCACTTTGGCATACCTGTTCCGCTGTGAATGTTCCAAGAGTGTAACAATTTCCACTTTTCTGTAGGATTTTCACCTATTTTCCATGTAAAAATGCCGGCGCTCTTCTGTAGACTGTGTTCCGCACCTTTCCGCTACACGATCCTTGCATGCCGTAGTCCAGTGAAATGGGGTATAAGAATTTCCACTTTTTCGTAGAATTTGCACCAGTTTTCCTTGTAAAAATGCCGGAGCGCTTCCATAGACTGCGTTCCACGCCTGTCCGCCACGATCATTGCGTGCTGTGCTCCAGTGAAATGGGGGTATAATACAGTAAACTTCTTTTCCTTTCCACTGTTCCCTTTCAGGGGTCGTCACAACGAATCATCTGCCTCCATCTTAATGGAAAGTCATTAATGATTCGCATATTCCATTTGGCATAGGTTTTTACATCGGATGCCCTTCCTGGGACTCGAACCCCCAACCCTAGGATCAGTGATCCAGCACCTTTTACCACCATGCCACCACTGCCCACTCATTAATACTGTAATAATGTAATAAAATGTAGTAATAATTAAGTAAAAAAAAATTCATTTTGTACTGTGGTAAAATTGTCAATGAATAAAGTGCTTAGGCTTCTTACCAGAAGCTGGAGAAGATGCAGGGTGTGTGAGTGGCATGATAGGGCTTAAATAATAATTAAAAACACACTAAAAACCGTGAATTCACAATTCAAGCAATTATGTTGATGGGAAATGTATGACAAGGGGTGGAATAGAATATGAGAGAGAGAGGGCGATGAAAGAGTATGGGAGAGATGGGTGAAAGACAGCACACAGGAGGGAGTGAGAGAGTATGAGAGAAAGGGTGAAAGAGAGCATATGAAAGGGGGGCTAAAATAGAGAGAGGGGGTGAAAAGAGAGAAAGATTCAAACCGTTCCAACTCTGGTGTCGAAAGAACCAGTAACGTCCTCCTCCATAATTCACAAACACCATTATCACCAGCGCAAACCTAGACACACACACACACACACACACACACACACATATATAAACATATACACACATACCTATATACATATATGCAGTTGGCCCCCTACTTACGAAACCCCCTGGGTATGAAAATTCCGGGTTACGAAAAACATTTTCCTAAGTTTTTGTCCACGAGATACGAAAACAACCTCCTCTTACAAAAAGCGCCAAATGCGCCAGTCAAAATTTCACACGCTGTGCGAGTTGCTCTCTCATTGGCTATCTCCCAACATCCCGCCTCACTGGCTTCCAATTGAACAGGAGGCAGCTGAATGTTACCCATACTTCCTGTTTGTCACATGCCTGAAGGAGAGTTGACTGTTGCCTTGTTTTGAGATTGATCATGCAGTGTTATATTTCGTTATCACCGAAACCCCTCTACCATCGGGATGACATTGAACCAGAAGGAGACCTTAAAGCGGAATACAGTGATGGAGGCGATTATTTCGGCATGGTATTAAAACAGAGTGCTCAGTGGGAGAAGACCTCCGATCTCGCAAGGAAGCAAGTTAATATTGAATGAGAAACTCTGATCTTTCAAACAGGTACAGTAATTCCGCATTAAAATTAAACATCCCATCCATTTAAACACTTAAATAAAATTGTTCCTTCAGCAGCGCGTTGCATGTGGGCGCATGTGGGCGTGTGTGTGTGTGTGTGTGTGTGTGCGCGTGTGAGAGAGAGAGAGAGAGAGATAGATAGAGACTGCCTACAGAGTCAATCAGAGATGAAAGGAGGCTTAACTCTAGTTTAAATTTTTAAGTTGTTTAATTCAGTAAATGTTGAATTAATGTGGTGCGCTTGCCGAATGTAAGCAAAACGTGGCTCATCTGGACCTCCAATCAATCAAGGAATCAAGTTAAAGTTGAGTTCGGACCTCCGATCTGTCAAGTAGGGAATGAGGTTTGAATTCCACGTCTTAAAATGCTCTGTGTCCTGCTTGTGGGCGGCGCCTGCATTCAAGCGCCACAATAAACATTTAACGTGTATACAATACACATTTAATTTGTACTGTAATTGTGTGTGTGTGTGTGTGTGTGTGTGAGAGAGAGAGCGAGAGAGAGAGAGAGAGAGAGAGAGACAGAGAGAGAGAGAGTGATAGAGACAGATGTGTGTGTGTGTGTGTATGTGTGTTAATAAAAAATGTTTAATACTGGTTTAATTAATAAATATGCTAATAAAATGGTTTAATATGTTAACAAAATGGTTAAACGGTTTAATAATTTTTTTTTTACTTTTAACACATATTTCAAACATATTTCATACAAAATTGGTGTACTTTTATCATTTTTAAAGGGTTTATGGGGTTGCCTTGGGAGCCTTGGAACAAATCACGCGTTTTACATGGAAAATGCGCTTCTACTTACGAAACTTCCTCATTACAAAAAAGGCTCTGGAACGGAGTAATTATATATATATATATATATATATATATATATATATATAAATTGGACTACTGTTGGTCGAAGACGTTGAAGAAGGAGACGCGGGAGGCATGTCCGTAGGCAGAGAGAGAAGAGGAAATGCGTGAGTCTAGGACTGAGAGTAGGGACTTTGAATGTTGGAACTATGCAAGGAAAAGATAGAGAGCTGGCTGAGATGATGCAGAGGAGGAAGGTAGACATACTGTGTGTTCAGGAGACCAGGTGGAAAGGTAGCAAGGCTAGAAGCATAGGAGCAGGGTTTATGCTGTTTTATCACAGTGTGGATGGGAAGAGAAATGGAGTAGGAGTCATCTTGAAGGAGGGGTTTGTCAGGAATGTTCTGGAAGTGAAAAGAGTGTCAGACAGAGTGATGAGTCTCAAGTTAGAAATTGAAGGCGTGATGGTCAATGTTGTTAGTGCTTATGCCCCACAGGCAGGATGTGAGCTAGAAGAGAAAGAGAGATTCTGGACTGAGTTAGATGAAGTGATGCAGAGTACCCCCAGAGGTGAAAGAGTGGTCATTGGGGAAGACTTCAATGGACATGTTGGTGCAGGAAACAGAGGGGACGAGGAAGTGATGGGCAGGTTTGGTATCAAGGACAGGAACACAGAAGGACAGATGTTGATCGATTTTGCAAAAAGGATGGAAATGGCTATGGTGAATACTTTCTTCAAGAAGAGACTGGAGCATAGGGTGACTTATGAAAGCAGAGGTAAGAGCACACAGGCAGACTACATCTTGTGCAGGCGATGTAATTTGAAGGAAGTCAGTGACTGCAAAGTAGTAGTGAGTGAGAGTGTTGCCAAACAGCATAGGATGGTGGTGCAGGATGACGCTGATGGTAAGAAAGGTGAAAAAGGCAAAGGCAGAGCAGAAGACAAAGTGGTGGAAGCTGAAAAAGGAAGAGTGTCGTGTTGTCTTCAAGGAGGAGTTGAAACGGGGCTTTGGGTAGTCAGGAAGTGCTTCCAGATGACTGAACAACCACAGCCAATGTGATCAGGGAGACCGGTAGGAGAGTACTTGGTGTGTCCTCTGGAAGGAAAGTAGATAAGGAAACTTGGTGGTGGAATGAGGAAGTGCAGGAGTGTGTACAAAAGAAGAGGTTAGCTAAGAAGAAGTGGGACACAGAGAGGACCAAAGAGAGTAAACAAGAGTGAAGGGAGACACAGCATAAGGCGAAGGTAGTGGTGTCAAAGGCCAAACAGAGGGCGTATGATGACTTGTATGATAGGTTGGACAGGAAGGAGGGAGAAAATGATTTATACAGGTTAGCACAGCAGATAAATAGAGATGGGAAAGATGTGCAGCAAGTTAGAGTGATAAAGGACAGAGAGGGAAATGTATTGACTGATGACAGAAGTGTACTGGGAAGATGGAAAGAATACTTGAAGAGCTGATGAATGAGGAAAATAAGAAAAAAAAAAAAGAGTAGAAGGGGTGACCGTTGAGGACCAGGAAGTAGCAAAGATTAGTAAGGGTGAAGTGAGCAGGGCATTGAAGAGGGTGAAGAGTGGAAAGGCAGTTGGTCCTGATGACATACCGGTTGAGATATGGAAGTGTCTAGGAGAGGTAGCAGTAGATTTTCTGACAAGAATATTCAACAAGGTCTTAGAAAGTGAGCAGATGCCGGAGGAATGGAGAAGTGTGCTTGTGCCCATTTTTAAGAACAAGGGAGATGTACAGAGTTGTGGCAACTACAGAGGAATAAAGTTGATGAGCCATACAATGAAGTTATGGGAAAGAATAGTGGAAGCTAGACTAAGGGCAAAGGGCAGCATTTGTGAACAACAGTTTGGTTTCATGCCAAGAAAGAGCACCACAGATGCAGTGTTTGTTTTGAGGATGTTAATAGAGAAGTACAGAGAAGGTCAGAGGGAGCTACATTGTGCCTTTGTGGATCAGGAGAAAGCATATGACAGGGTGCCCGATAGAAGATATGTGGTATTGTATGAGGAAGTATGGAATGGCAGAGAAGTATGTTAGAGTGGTGCAGGACATGTATGAGAGATGTAAGACAGTGATGAGGTGTGCTGTCGGTGTGACAGAAGAGTTCAAGGTGGAGGTGGGACTGCATCAAGGGTCAGCTGCCAGCCCCTTCTTGTTTGCTATGGTGATGGACAGGCTGACAGACGAGGTTAGGCAAGAATCTCCATGGACCATGATGTTTGCAGATGACATCGTGATCTGTAGTGAGAGCAGAGAACAAGTGGAGGAAAATCTAGAGAGGTGAAGGTATGCCCTGGAAAGGAGGGGAATGAAGGTTAGTCTCAGTAAAACAGAATATGTGTGTGTGAACGAGAAGGACCCAAGTGGAACGGTGAGGTTACAGGGGGCAGAGATAAGGAAGGTGGAGGATTAAGTACTTTGGCTCAACAATCCAGCGCAATGGAGAGTGTGGAAAAGAGGTGACGTAGCGCGTGCAGGCAGGTTGGAATGGATGGAGAAAAGTGTCCGGTGTGATGTGTGATAGGAGAGTATTGGCAAGAATGAAGGGAAAAGTGTACAAGACGGTGATGAGGCCAGCAATATTGTATGGGTTAGAGACAGTGGCCCTGGGGAAAAGACAGGAGGCAGAGCTGGAGGTAGCAGAGATGAAAATGTTGAGGTTCTCTTTGGGAGTAACGAGGATGGATAGGAACAGGAATGAGTACATCAGAGGGACAGCACATGTAAGATGTTTTGGAGACAAAGTCAGAGAGGCTAGATTGAGATGGTTTGGACATGTACAGAGGAGGGATAGTGAGTATATTGGTAGTAGGATGCTGAGGTTGGAACTACGAGGCAGAAGACCCAGAGGAAGACCAAAGAGAAAATTTATGGATGTGGTGAAGGCGGACATGAAGGTCGTTGGAGTAAGAGTAGAAGATGCAGAGGATAGGGTGAGATGGAGGCAGATCATTTGCTGTGGCGACCCCTGAAGGGAACAGCCGAAAAGAAAAGAAGAACATGAAGATATACAGTGGTACCTCACCTTACGAAAGACCAAACAAACGAAAAATCCAAGTTATTAAACACATTTACCTAAAATTTACATCTCTGTATATGAAAAAAATTCATGTTACGAAACGCGCCATCTCAAAAATTCAAACAAGGCGCGAGTCGCTCTCCCATTGGCTATCTCTCAACAACTCGCCCTGCAGGCCTACCATTGGCTAGGAGGGAGCTATATAATGATGCTTTTCGTGTGCCTTCGACCCATTGTTCGTGTGCCTTCGACCCATTGTTCATCACGGAGATGCAGCTCCCTCCCATTGGCTATTATGAAGCTGCATCTCCATAATACCCATGATGCTTTTCGTGTGCCTTCAACCCATTGGTCGTCACTGAGTTCTAACACTCGTAAAGGACAGAGTTACTGTTGTTTCATGAGTTTTTCGAGTGAGTTCAGTGCAACTTTATCTTTTGGCTCAGGCTTTTAACTTTGCATAAACATTTGTAAGATTATAGCTCTGCTCAGAAGACATGGTCAACACACGTGCGTGTGCACACACGTGTGTGTGATTCTCGATGAAAGTGATTCCTAGTGCAAGTAAAAAGAAGCGGGCTCGTGGCATACGATATCACACACACCACTTTTGAGCGATATCACAAAGGAATATGTCCGAAACCCGTCTACCATCGGTATGATATTGAAGCAGAAGGAGGCCTTAAAAGGTATACTTTGATAATTTTAAAAAAGTTTAGGGGGTAGTATTGGAACGAATCAGGCCTTTTACATGAAAAATGCTATTCAACTTACGAACAAATCAGGTTATGAAACCACTTCTGGAACGGATTAATTTCGTAAGGTGAGTTATGACGTGTGTGTATGTATATATATATATATATATATATATATATATATATATATATATATATATATATATATATATAGTCTGTCTTCCTTTCGGCTTTTTCCCTTTTACTCAGGAGTCGCCACAGCGAATCATCTGATTCGCACGTTTGATTTGGCAGAGGTTTTTACGTCGGGTGCCCTTCCTGTCACAACCCTTTTTAGCAAGGGACAGAAACACGCTGATGACTTTGCAGCCTACTCTTTACGAAAGTCAGCAATGGTTCTTTTACATGCCTCTCACCATAGACGGTGAGAGACATGGCCCGCCTTTGATAACCCAGTTGGCTGCACTGGGGTGGCGTAATCGGCAGGACTTGAACCTGCATGGGGAAACCCAAATGGATTTCCAATCCATATATATATATATATATAT
>CM045731.1:12085000-12147500 GCA_024760905.1 Plotosus lineatus | reverse complement strand
TGTGTCTCTCTCTCGCTCACCCACCGTGTGTCTCTCTCTCGCTCACCCACCGTGTGTCTCTCTCTCGCTCACCCACCGTGTGTCTCTCTCGCTCACCCACCGTGTGTCTCTCTCGCTCACCCACCGTGTGTCTCTCTCTCTCGCCCACCCACCGTGTCTCTCTCTCTCTCTCGCCCACCCACCGTGTCTCTCTCTCTCTCGCCCACCCACCGTGTCTCTCTCTCTCTCTCGCCCACCCACCGTGTCTCTCTCTCTCTCTCTCGCTCTCTCTCTCTCTCTCACCCACCATGCCTCTCTCTCTCACCCACCATGCCTCTCTCTCTCTCACCCACCATGTCTTTCTCTCTCTCACCCACCATGTCTTTCTCTCTCTCACCCACCATGTCTTTCTCTCACTCACCCACCATGTCTTTCTCTCTCTCTCGCTCACCCACCATGTCTTTCTCTCTCTCGCTCACCCACCATGTGTCTCTCTCTCGCTCACCCACCGTGTGTCTCTCTCTCGCTCACCCACCGTGTGTCTCTCTCGCTCACCCACCGTGTGTCTCTCTCGCTCACCCACCGTGTGTCTCTCTCGCTCACCCACCGTGTGTCTCTCTCTCTAGCCCACCCACCGTGTCTCTCTCTCTCGCCCACCCACCGTGTCTCTCTCTCTCGCCCACCCACCGTGTCTCTCTCTCTCTCGCCCACCCACCGTGTCTCTCTCTCTCTCTCTCTCGCTCTCTCTCTCTCTCTCACCCACCATGCCTCTCTCTCTCACCCACCATGCCTCTCTCTCTCTCACCCACCATGTCTCTCTCTCGCTCACCCACCATGTCTTTCTCTCTCTCGCTCACCCACCATGTCTTTCTCTCGCTCACCCACTATGTCTTTCTCTCTCTCGCTCACCCACCATGTCTTTCTCTCTCTCGCTCACCCACCATGTCTTTCTCTCTCTCGCTCACCCACCATGTCTTTCTCTCTCTCGCTCACCCACCGTGTGTCTTTCTCTCTCTCGCTCACCCACCGTGTGTCTCTCTCTCTCGCTCACCCACCGTGTGTCTCTCTCTCGCTCACCCACCGTGTGTCTCTCTCTCGCTCACCCACCGTGTGTCTCTCTCTCGCTCACCCACCGTGTGTCTCTCTCTCGCTCACCCACCGTGTGTCTCTCTCTCGCTCACCCACCGTGTGTCTCTCTCTCGCTCACCCACCGTGGTGTCTCTCTCCCGCTCACCCACCGTGTGTCTCTCTCTCGCTCACCCACCGTGTGTCTCTCTCTCGCTCACCCACCGTGTGTCTCTCTCTCGCTCACCCACCGTGTGTCTCTCTCTCGCTCACCCACCGTGTGTCTCTCTCGCTCACCCACCGTGTGTCTCTCTCGCTCACCCACCGTGTGTCTCGCTCGCCCACCCACCGTGTCTCTCTCTCTCTCTCGCCCACCCACCGTGTCTCTCTCTCTCTCTCGCCCACCCACCGTGTCTCTCTCTCTCTCGCCCACCCACCGTGTCTCTCTCTCTCTCGCTCTCTCTCTCACCCACCATGCCTCTCTCTCTCTCACCCACCATGTCTTTCTCTCTCTCACCCACCATGTCTTTCTCTCTCTCACCCACCATGTCTTTCTCTCTCTCTCGCTCACCCACCATGTCTTTCTCTCTCTCGCTCACCCACCGTGTGTCTCTCTCGCTCACCCACCGTGTGTCTCTCTCGCTCACCCACCGTGTGTCTCTCTCGCTCACCCACCGTGTGTCTCTCTCGCTCACCCACCGTGTGTCTCTCTCGCTCACCCACCGTGTGTCTCTCTCGCTCACCCACCGTGTCTCTCTCTCTAGCCCACCCACCGTGTCTCTCTCTCGCCCACCCACCGTGTCTCTCTCTCTCGCCCACCCACCGTGTCTCTCTCTCTCTCGCCCACCCACCGTGTCTCTCTCTCTCTCTCTCTCGCTCTCTCTCTCTCTCTCACCCACCATGCCTCTCTCTCTCTCACCCACCATGTCTTTCTCTCACTCACCCACCATGTCTTTCTCTCTCTCACCCACCGTGTGTCTCTCTCGCTCACCCACCGTGTGTCTCTCTCGCTCACCCACCGTGTGTCTCTCTCGCTCACCCACCGTGTGTCTCTCTCTCTCTCTCTCTCTCTCTCGCCCACCCACCGTGTCTCTCTCTCTCTCTCACCCACCATGTCTCTCTCTCTCTCTCTCTCTCTCTCTCTCTCTCTCTCTCACCCACCATGCCTCTCTCTCTCTCTCACCCACCATGTCTTTCTCTCTCTCTCTCACTCACCATGTCTCTCTCTCTCTCGCTCTCTCTCACCCACCATGTCTTTCTCTCGCTCTCTCTCACCCACCATGTCTTTCTCTCGCTCTCTCACCCACCATGTCTTTCTCTCGCTCTCTCACCCACCATGTCTTTCTCTCTCTCACCCACCATGTCTTTCTCTCTCTCACCCACCATGTCTTTCTCTCACTCACCCACCATGTCTTTCTCTCTCTCACCCACCGTGTGTCTCTCTCGCTCACCCACCGTGTGTCTCTCTCGCTCACCCACCGTGTGTCTCTCTCGCTCACCCACCGTGTGTCTCTCTCTCTCTCTCTCTCTCTCTCTCTCGCCCACCCACCGTATCTCTCTCTCTCGCCCACCCATTGTGTCTCTCTCTCTCTCGCCCACCCATCGTGTCTCTCTCTCTCTCGCCCACCCATCGTGTCTCTCTCTCTCTCCCACCCATCGTGTCTCTCTCTCTCTCTCGCCCACCCATCGTGTCTCTCTCTCTCTCGCCCACCCATCGTGTCTCTCTCTCTCTCGCCCACCCATCGTGTCTCTCTCTCTCTCTCGCTCTCTCTCTCGCCCACCCATCGTGTCTCTCTCTCCCCCACCCATCGTGTCTCTCTCTCTCTCCCACCCATCGTGTCTCTCTCTCTCTCTCGCCCACCCATCGTGTCTCTCTCTCTCTCGCCCACCCATCGTGTCTCTCTCTCTCTCGCCCACCCATCGTCTGTCTCTCTCTCTCTCTCGCTCACCCACCACGTCTCTCTCTCTCTCGCCCACCCATCGTGTCTCTCTCTCTCTCGCCCACCCATCGTGTCTCTCTCTCTCTCTCTCGCCCACCCATCGTGTCTCTCTCTCTCTCTCGCCCACCCATCGTGTCTCTCTCTCTCTCTCTCTCTCGCCCACCCATCGTCTGTCTCTCTCTCTCTCTCTCGCTCACCCACCACGTCTCTCTCTCTCTCGCTCACCCACCACGTCTCTCTCTCTCTCTCGCTCACCCACCACGTCTCTCTCTCTCTCTCTCACCCACCACGTCTCTCTCTCTCTCTCTCTCTCGCTCACCCACCACGTCTCTCGCTCACCCACCACGTCTCTCGCTCACCCACCACGTCTCTCGCTCACCCACCACGTCTCTCGCTCTCTCTCGCTCACCCACCACTTCTCTCTCTCTCGCTCACCCACCACGTCTCTCTCTCTCTCGCTCATCCACCACGTCTCTCTCTCTCTCGCTCACCCACCACGTCTCTCTCGCTCTCTCTCGCTCGCCCACCACGTCTCTCTCTCTCTCTCGCTCACCCACCACGTCTCTCTCTCTCTCTCTCGCTCACCCACCACGTCTCTCTCCCTCTCTCTCTCGCTCACCCACCACGTCTCTCTCTCTCTCTCGCTCACCCACCACGTCTCTCTCTCTCTCTCGCTCACCCACCACTTCTCTCTCTCTCGCTCACCCACCACGTCTCTCTCTCTCTCGCTCATCCACCACGTCTCTCTCTCTCTCTCTCCCTCACCCACCACGTCTCTCTCTCTCTCTCTCGCTCACCCACCACGTCTCTCTCTCTCTCTCTCGCTCACCCACCACGTCTCTCTCTCTCTCTCGCTCACCCACCACGTCTCTCTCTCTCTCTCTCGCTCACCCACCACGTCTCTCTCTCTCTCTCTCGCTCACCCACCACGTCTCTCTCTCTCTCGCTCACCCACCACGTCTCTCTCTCTCTCTCGCTCACCCACCACGTCTCTCTCTCTCGCTCACCCACCACGTCTCTCTCTCTCTCGCTCACCCACCACGTCTCTCTCTCTCTCGCTCACCCACCACGTCTCTCTCTCTCTCGCTCACCCACCACGTCTCTCGCTCTCTCGCTCACCCACCACGTCTCTCGCTCTCTCTCTCGCTCACCCACCACGTCTCTCTCTCACTCACCCACCATGTCTCTTTCTCACACCCACCATGTCTCTCTCTCTCTCTCTCTCTCTCTCTCTCACCCACCGTGTCTCTCTCTCGCTCTCTCTCTCTCTCTCTCTCTCTCTCCAACCATGAGTCTCACTCATGCTCCCGCTGTCCCTCTTTCACACTTTCTCTCTCACTCACCCTCTGAATGTGTCAAGGGATCGGAGGCGTCGCCCAGAGGAGGGTGGGGCAATAGATTCAAAATTTCTGCTTGTAGAGCCAAGATCCTGCACACACACACACACACACACACACACACACACACACACAGGTTAGTAAAAATAAATAAAGAAAAAATGAATATAGAAAGAATAACAAATGATTGGATGAAGGAATGAATGAGTCTCACAGAGTTGATAAGTCTCTCGGCCTCCATGCTGCTTCCGACACGCAGAACAAGATTCCTTACAAAATTCAACCTGTATCACCACCCACACACGCACACATGCTGCTTTTAGTGTCTGTGTTTGTGTGTGTATGTGTGTGTGTTTGTGGGTGGGTGAAGGTGGGTCATCTCACCTCATTACTGAACTCCATATTGTCACTAACACACTCAGTGCTACACACACCACCAACGCAATGAGCAGAGCTGAGCATGGGAATATATCATCGTTATCATTTATCATAACGTTATCATTATCACATCATCAATATCATTATTATCACCATTATTGTTATCATTATTATTTTATAATCATTCATTTGTTTTTAAGCTGTTTAATCCTTATATAGACGGCATATATCAGCCGACTCTAGGAAATGGAGGGGTACACACTGGACAACTCACCAGGTCAGCACAGAGCTAACACGCACAACTATTCACACCCAGGGGCAAACCTGAACAGCCAATTAGCCTACTAATTAATATATACATATATAGGACTGTGAGAGGAAGTCCGAGTACTGTACCTGAAGGACATGTATGAGGACAAGATGTAAACTTTACACAGAGACACTGGAGCCTGTAACTCAGACCTCCTTGCTGTGAATAAATGATGTACTGAATCATGTCTTTGTGCCCGCCCCTAAATATCTGCCCTTGACTCCTTGTCCTTCACCCCAGTTTGCAGGGTTGTACAGTTAGCATGAGCAAACAGTAATGAGAATGGTTTCAAATACACGCAGAGTGAGTTTATGCCCAATATTTACACATATGAGGATATGTTTCCCCTTTTGAGCCCAGTTCCTTTCAAGGTTTCTTCCTCATTTCAACTGAGAGAATTTTTGCTTGCTACCATCGTGGTGAACTTACTCTAGGAATGTGTAGGGTTTACGGAGAAATGTTAAACTCCTTTTTAAATTTTGTTTTACTATGTAAAGCTGCTTTGCAACAATATAAATTCTAAAAAGTGCTACACAAATAAAACTGAATTGAATCGAATCATGATGGCGTATTATAGAGGTGCGAGTTCACGGGGTGTGGTTTAAAATTGTGTAGTTAAAAGGGTAATGGATTAAAGAGTTTGGTTTAAAGGGCATGCATTAGAGGTGAGTGGATTAAGGAAGCATCGCGTGAAGGAATGTGAACTAAGGGGTACGTGCTGAAGTATTCTTTTCCTTTCGGCTGTTCCTTTTCAGGGGTCATCACAGCGGATCATCTGCCTCTATCTTCATGGAAGTCATATTAATGATTCACATATTCCATAGGTTTATTCGATCAGCATAGGTTTTTACATCGGATGCCCTTCCTGATACAACCCTTAGCAAGGGGCAGACACACCCTGACGGCTAGGCAATCTACTCTTGACGAAAGTCAGCAATGGTTCTTTTACATGCCTCTCCCCATAGATGGTGAGAGACATGGCCGGCCTTTGATAACCCAGTTAGCTGCACTGGGGTACAGTGACAACCTTGTGGAGAGTGGGACTCAAACCCCCAACCTTAGGATCAACAATCCAGCACCTTCACCACTCGGCTACCACTGCCGTAAGGGCATGTTATAAAGTACGTGGTTTAAAAGTTCATGGTTGAAAATATGTTCATCTCTATAAAACTGGTTCCTGTATTTATCTGAGTGAGACATTTTTAAATAGAATCTTGCACATTTAAAGCTGTTTATTTTTATGTGAAAAGAAAGAATAAGAGTAAAGGGACGTACGCAGGTAGGTGTTGGATGGTTCTGAAATGGTGAGGATGGTGCAGTTGATGTGATCAAGGTGGTTGAGGCTCTTCACCCACAATGAGTAATTCCCCATCTCACTGAAGTGAGCATGCATTCTGGGGACATCAGATTAAATCAGACATTCAATTAAATCAGAGTTCAGCTACAGGACAAGGAAAACACAAAAGCTGCACACTGTCATTGGTACAAGATGGACAACAAACAATATATCTGGAAATATACAATACTGCAAAAAACATATGCACAACACAATTATTATTAGTATTATTATCATCATATACTGTGTTCGGCATTGTATACTGAGCGGGTGCTGGCGTAAGACTCACTCATTACTCACACACACACACACACACACACACACACAATGCTGACCTGCAGAGTTCAGTGTTGGCCGGTGTACTGTTTATCTGGAGCGTTAGCGGGTGCTGGGTGTTCACTGTAAAGGTTGCCGATGAAACATTTCCAGGCGCTTGAACTGAGGGTACAATCCCCACCGGCTGAGGCAAACACTACAAACACAAACTTCTGAATGATCACGACAGATTATGTTTGTGTACGCAAGTGTGTGTGCGTGTGTGTATATACTAGTATGTGATGTGTGTAGGTATGTGTGTATGTGAACATGTGTACTGTATTTTCCGGACTATAAAGTTGCACGTTTCACATTTTGGCTAAGGGTGCAACTTGTACTCCAGCACGACTTATATGTGAAATACAGATGCTCCCCCACTTACGAACATTCATTTTACGAACATCCAAAGATACAAACATCCGGTCCAAGGTCGAGAGTGAAAGTGAAAGGAAATTGAAGAACAAGTAGTAATAGAAATTTAATAAAATCTAGAGAAAGATATATCATAAATATAAGGATGAAATATGATTAAACATTATCCTGAGGTACACTTAATACTAGGCTCCGGCAGAGGGGTGTGACTGATGTGTTTTTCACCGGAGGTCCGGGAAGAGAATCAGAACTGATAAATTTCTGAACTCCTGCCAAAAGTTTCAAAGAAGAAACAAATTGAGTGAAACTCTTGATAATGTGATGATTATGGAGAGAGAGAGAGAGAGAGAGAGAGAGAGAGAGAGAGAGAGAGCGGTTAAAAGTTTTTTATTGTTTAATTTCATGTCCTTCACTAATATGAACTTTCCACCTGTGAGCCGGTAATGTGCGCGTGCTGCTCCAAGAGGTCAGCACGTCTTGCACCATTCCAGCGACGCACAGCCTGAAGTGCACCCATGTCCGTCGCGCACCTCCAAATCCTACACAGATAACTTAATTATCTGGGACCGGGGACTGGTGGGTTAAATGGTGTGCCTTGGCGATGCTGAGTGGCTTTGATGTGCAGGATGATGTTTACTGCATTGTCACGGGATGAATGATGTCATTAACAAAGATTTGTGATGATCATGATTTAACACCATAACGACTTTAAAGATTCAGGCGCGCGGGCAGCAGGTTGAGTCGAGTCGTGTCAACGTGGGGCTGAGTGAGACACAAACCATAAATAATATTGGGAAATGAATCCACCAATCAAACAGAATTATCTAGGAATCATTACTAAATGATTATGGGGTAAATAAATAAATCAGATTATCTTCATGTCGAAGTTCGATTATAGTTCTCTGGTGCTCCTTCCAAGGGCAACCGGAAGCTGATCAGTTCAATTCTCCAGCTGTAGTGTCGCCTGTGTGTGTGTGTGTGTGTGTGTGTGCGTGTCTGAGAGAAAGAGAGAGAGAGAGGTATTGTATACAGTACAAACTCGTATAGATGCGTTCCCATTTAAGGAACGCCCTGTAACAACTTACAAACAAATTCATCTAACGAACGGCCGTCTGGAACCTAACTTGTTCGTAAGCTGGGGAGTGTCTGTAATTACATATAACTCTGTTCGTCATAATGATATCAAATATAATTTCACATGTTCGCTATTTTCACAGTCACAACTGCAAGAGGGCACTCTTGGTTTGTTGACCAGGACTTGCTAATCCTGTACCACTGAAAATTCAAATTTTCAACATAAATTGTAAATTAAAAGGACAACTGGACTGAACAAAAATAGCCCCAAAAAGAAAATCCTATTTCTGCAGATTACAATCTGCAAGTAGTGAAATATGCAGCAGAAAATGGTAATCGAGTAGCACAAAGGAAAATTTGGCGTGAATGAGATTGTGAGGGACTGGCAAAAAGTGGAGATTACTATTACTGCAATGAGGAAAACAAACAAAAAAAAAGAATCACAGACTAAAAGTTAGATGGACACAGCTACAGGAATGAGTTCGTACATGGGTGCTTGATCAACATGTTGCAGGGGGAGGTTTGCCCACAGTGCAGTTGCATCTCTACGACCAGGTTGTTGCCAAGGAAATGAATAAAAATGACTCTGCAGGAGGACGTTCTTGGTATAACCGCTTCATGCGACGCAACCGCCTCTCTCTCAGAGCATGGACCACAATGTCACAAAAACTGCCAGGAGTTTCCGTGAGTTTGCGACTTACAGTCCAGTGAGATCTATATATGATTTTTCTTCTTTATTATGCATTTTTTTCGGTCAATTCGACTTGTAATCCGGAGCAACGTATATTTCAGGAACACACAGTATATGTGTATGTGTGTATATATATGTGTGTGTGTGTGTGTGTGTGTGTGTGTGTGTGGGACCTTGATTTACAAAATTAATCTGTTCCAAGGGCAAACTAACAAAAATTCCCATAGGAAATAGAAAAATGAATCCCTTCCAACCTCCTCCCAAACTCATCTAACTTGCCACAAACACATATATTTGACCTAATATATTACTAATATATTAATAATAATAATAATAATACATGTGCATAAACATTAATAATAAATAATAAAACAATAAACAATAAGTCACTGCGTGAAGATGTCACGTGGGCAAAGATGTCACGTGGGCAGGCATGACGTGGTGTAGGGAAAAAGCACCATAGGGAATAAAGCAATGATGTAGAGAAAAAATAGACTGCACATAGGCCCCTTTCATATGGTAATTCGGCTTCAACTTCCGGTTCGGGCAAAACATTGCTTTGGGTACTATTTCGCTTGAAAATTGACATCCTTTGGCATCCTTACAATTGTACTTTATGACACAAAACAACATCAAATTTAATTGGAATACGTGAGGTTTAGCTTTTTTGGTGTCAATATGGTTCATTCTTGTTGCACTGTTGGCTTTCAAAACTGCAGGTGGTCACAAAGAAGTGACTTTTCACGGGCAAGTGTGTTTCAGTTTAACCTTCATTAGGCTGTAGGCTTGATGCTTAAGTAACATTACTTACCCTGAAATTTATGAATGACTACTTTTTATTATTAACCCCAGTGTAACAAGCATGTATGTAACTGGTCTGTTATTGTGTATATCTGTAATCAATACAAAACGTATCATGTTGCTACTGCTCATTTATATGATGTAATATTACACGTGTAGCTTAACTGTAAGTGTTTATGGTTATAAATGCGTAGTGCCATTTTGTATATTTTCAGCCCTCAAGTTCTGGGGACAGGCTGCAGGTTCTGATTCCCCTTGGGAGCTCTTTGTTCTAACATTACGCGAATAAAACTAACGTGCATGCCTCAGATGATTGATTTCTGAACCTGAGAGCGATACTTGTGTAGAATACACTGATAACATTTCAGAGATTGTTCATCCTCTTGTACAAAAAGTGTCCGAAAAACAACTAGTAACCCTAACCCATGCTAGTAGGCTTACGCTTCTGACCAACCATATTTGCTTAGGGTTACAAAAGTCTGCAAAACAGTGTAAACACAAAGATCACAGAGACGACGTCTTAACACAAGGGTAAAACTATATATATATATATATATATATATATATATATATATATATATATATATAGGGCACAGGATCGCTGATACTAAGGTTGGGAGTTCGAGTCCCACAAGGTTGTCACTGTCCCCCCCAGTGCAGCGAACTGGGTTATCAAAGGCGGGCCATGTCTCTCACTGTCTATGCTGAGAGGCATGTAAAAGAACCATTGCTGACTTTCGTAAAGAGTAGGCTGCAAAGCCATCATCATGTTTCTGTCCCTTGCTAAAAGGGTTGTGACAGGAAGGGCATCCGACATAAAAACCTCTGCCAAATCACTGTGGCGACTCCCGAGAAAGGGAAAAAGCCAAAAGGAAAGATGTATATATATAAACTGAACTGATAAGAAGGAGGGGCATGTTCAGTCTGCCTTTTGTAAACAATGGACGCAGTGTCATTACGTCATTGCGTCAACGTACCACATAGGTACGTCTAAACTCAAAATTTGACTTTTTTGAAAAAAAACAAACAAAACATGAAATCGAAAACAACGTAAAGCGGATGAACGTAAGTCGGGGAGTGTCTGTAAGAAATGTGTTAAAAGTAAAAGAAAATTATTTATTCAATTATTTAAGCATTTTATTAACATATTAAACCATTTTATTAAACCATTATTAAACATTTTTATTAATGCACATCCACACAAACAAACACACACACACACACACACACACACACAACACTGTCTCTCTCTGTCTCTCACACACACACACACGCACACACACACAAAACACCCAATGTGGCACACTCCACCGAATGCAAGCTGCGCCCATACTCAGGACGCCGGAGCATTTTAAGATGGGGAATACAAAGTGCACTCCCTGCTTGACAGATCGGAGGTCAACTTTAACTTCCTGGAGGGATCGGCGGTCCGGATGACCCGCGTTTTGGTCACATTTGGTGGAGTGTGCCACATTTATTAAACATTTACTGAATTAAACAACTTAAAAACCGAAAAATAAGCTGCAATGTGCTCTGTCGGAAGGAAAAATTAAAGAACACCTCCTTTCATCTCTGACTGACTCTGTACGCAGTCTCTCTCTAGCTCTCTCTATCTCACACACACAACTCTCTCTGGTGTGTTTTTCCGAGAGCGGGCTCTGCCCACACGCAACGCACAATCGATGGACAATTCTATTTAAATGTTTAAATGGATGAGATGTTATATTTAAAGCGGAATTACAGTACCTGTTTGAAAGATCAGAGGTCCTAATTCAATATTTACTTGCTTCCTTGCGAGATTAGAGTTCTTGTTCCACGGAGCACTCTGTTTTCATGATCCTTCTGCTTCAATATCATGCCGAAATAATTGCCTCCGTCACTGTATTTCCGCTTTAAGGTCTCCTTCTGCTTCAATATCATCCCGATTGCAGAGGGGTTTCGGCGATAACGAAATATAACGCTGCATGATCAATCTCTAAATAAGCCAAAAGTCATGTTCAACTCTCCACGTGTGTGAGAAACAGGAAGTATGGGTACAGGTCAGCTTGCTCCTGACCAATGGGAGGCCAGCGGGGCGGGATGTTGGGAGACAGCCAATGAGAGAGAGCAACTCACGCATTGTTTGAATGGCACGTTTGAATTTTTGAATGGAGCGTTTGCCACTTTTCGTAAAAAGAGGTTGTTTTTGTAAAGAGGACGAAAATTTAGGAAAATGTTTTTCGTAACCTGGATTTTTCATACTCGGAGCTTTTCGTAAGTAGAGGGCCGACTGTGTGTGTGTGTGTGTATATATATATATATGTGTATATATATATATATATATATATATATGTGTGTGTATATATGTGTGTGTGTGTATATATATATATATATATATATATATATATATATATATATATATATACACACACACACACACACACACACAGGGATCCCATGCTACTTCACGCTTCAATTCATGCAGCTTTAGTGCATTGCGTTTTTTTTTTTTTTTTTAATATTAATCAAATAAAAATAAGGAAATTAAGGAAGAATAGGTGAAAAGGTTAAGGAAATTGCCATAAAACAAGGCCAATTATTCAAAAAAACCCAAACAAACAAACAAAAACAACCAAAATCCCCACATCAAAACTACAGTGGTACCTCTGTACTTGACCATAATTCGTTCCAGACGGCTGGTCGAATTCTGATTTGGTTAAATTCTGGATCTATTTTTCACATGACAAATAATGTAAATGGTCTTAATTCATTCCGTCATCTTTTGAACATAAGTTAATGGTACCATAACTCGTACCATATACAGTATCCGCAAATTAAGTGAAAAAAATATTGAATACAGTACACTATGTTATGGTCTGTGTTGTGAGAGACTCAGGTTTTGACAGCTCTAACTCTCTCTCTCTCTCTCTCTTTCTCTATGCATGCAGGCGGTGGCGAGCGCCGTGGCTGTCACACGCGGGCGGAATGCAAAGCACACACCTGATTCCACTCAGCAATTACCGGGCTATAAAGACGAGCAGCGCGCTCCTCACAATTGCTAGAGGATTGTCCCTCTTTCTCGTGATCTCTCTGGCTCTCAGCTCCGTGCTCGACCAATTCCCTTAGTTTATGATTTCCGTGTTTCTCCACATCTCTAACAGTGACTACGATTTCCCCGTGCTCTAGTGCCTTCACTGTCAACAATAAAGCTCATCCATTTTCATCACACTCTGTCTCCTGTATTTTTGTGCCCGACTAAATGTTCCCGGCGTCACAGAAGGTCTAGAAGATTAGTATGTGCATCTGTGTAAGATTAGCATCTGAATGTGTGTGTGTATTTATATTTTATTTACATCTTGTGGATTATTTTTGAATGTTTACTTGTTATTGTAAGCATTTGTTGTATTGAATATGTATTTATTGATATTAGATAGACATATACATGCATGTATACATTAGTTGGGGGGGGGTGATCCTATTTCGCGGAATTCGGTGGTTGCAAGGGGCTCTCGGTCCCTCACTTTCCATGGTTAATTGGAACAGAGATCCCCACTCAACCGCCAAATTCCACGAAGTAAGATCAGCCCCCCGTCCAGCTAACTTATTCATGCATATAATAACAATTAAACATTCAAAAATAATAAATAAGATGTAAATAAAATATAAATACACACACATACAGATGCCCGCACGCACACAGATGCGCGTGCACGCACTCAGGTGTGCACCTCACAACACTTTAACTAGTTTTGATGGGAGGTTTTGGGTCGTTTTTTGTTTTAGTGTTAGATTTTTTTTTTTTTTTGCATGATTGGGCTTGTTTTGTTGCATTTTCCTTAACTTTTTCAACTATTCTTCCTTAATTTCGATAAATATTAAAAAAAAAATGCACTGAAATCGCATGAATTGAAGCACAAAGTAGCAAGGGATCCATATATATATTCAGTATCCCTACTCTGTACATGTACATGCCCAAACCATCTCAATCTAGCCTCTCTGACTTTGTGTGAAACATTTTTGCACATTACTGATTTTTAATTTTTTTTACTTTTTTTGCACCTTTGTCACACTTAACTGTTTCAGATCATCAAACAAATTTAAACATTACACAAAGATAACCCAAGTAGTCAAAAAATGCTGTTTTCCTGTTGTGATTTTATTTGTTAAGAGTAAAAATCGTTTTGAAATCTACATAAACCTCTGTGAAAAAGTGATTGCCCCCCTTGTTAAAAGGTGAGGTAATTGTGATTAATCCTATTATTGAGGAAAACTTAGTTCAATTTCATGGCCATGCCCAGGCCTGACTGCTGCTAGACATTTCCAATCAGGAGATCCCAAACATAAAATCTGTCTGACAAGGTGAAATAGGCTATACTGAACACACATTATGTCGTGATCCAGTGAGCTTCAAGAGCAAACAAGAAAGAAGATTATAGAGATTCCTCAGTCTGGAAAGGATACAAAGTCAATGGTAAATCTTTTTGAGTCCAGTGAACCACTGTCAGAGCCTTTATCCATAAATGCAGAAGGCATGGCACAGTGGTGACATTTCCCAGAAGTAGCCGAACTACCAAAATTACTCCAAGAGCATGGCGCAGAATCAGAGAAGTCAACAACAAGCCTCACTTGCCTCAGTTATTGTCAGTGTTCATAACTCCACCATGAGAAAGACACTAGGCAAAAATGGCCTCCATGGAAGAGTTTCGAGGTGAAAGCCATTGTTGACAAAAAAAAAAAAAGAATATCAAGGCACGACTCACTTTTGCCAAGAATCATCTTGATCATCCCCAAAGCTTTTGGGAAAATGTCCTCTGGACTGATTAAAACTAAAGTTGAACTTTTTTTGGGAGAAATGCATCTCGTTACATCTGGCGCAAAAGGAATATTGTATTTGATAAAAAGAACATTGTGCCAACAGTCAAAGTGATGATTTGGGCCTGCTTTACTGCTTTAGGATCTCGGTGACTTCTCATGATTGATGGAACCATGAATTCTACTCGCTACCAAGAAATCCTGGCGAAGAATGTTCGAGACCTAAACCTAAAGCGCACCTAAGTTCTGCAGCAAGACAATGATCCAAAGTACACCAGCAAGTCCACTTCTGAATGGCTAAAACAAAAAACAAAATAAGAATTTGAGTGGCCTAGTCAAAGTCCCGACCTGAACCCTATTGAGATGCTGTGGCATGACCTTAAAAAGGCTGTTCATGCCTGAAAACCATCCAATCTGCTTGATCTTAAACAATTCTGTAGAGCAGAGTGGTCCAAAATCCCATCACAGCGATGTGAAAGACTCATCATCTCTTACCGCAAACGCTTGACTGCAGTTATTGCTGCAAAAGGTGGTTAAATCAGCTATTAAGTTTAGGGGGAAATTACTTATTCACATGGGCCCTTGTAGGTTCAGAGGTTGTTTTTTTCCCTTAATAAATGCAATTGGGTCTGAAAGCTGCATTTTGTGTTTACTTGTGTTTTATATTTGTATAATATTTAGTTTTGCTTTATCTGAAATGGATGATAGTGGCAAACGTGCAAAATATGTCAGAAATTGGTCAGGGGCAAAAACCTTTGCACAGCACTGTACATACATACAATGGTACCTTGTCGAACAAGTGTCCCTTATAACGATTTTCCCAATGTACAAGCTTCGAACCCACCAAAAATCTGCTCCATCCAACGAGCAAAAATTCACTTTACGAGCTCTCCTCGAAATGGCTTTTCTGGACCAATTAGCCTTGTATTCCTCCATGCTCCGAGAACGCCTTGTGCAGTGATTCTCAATTAACTATTTTCTGTGACGCCCCCTCTAGAAAGAAAAAAAACCAAACACATTTCACACACACCCCCCAGCACCCCGCACGCGACTATAAATAGGGTTTACTGCACTTCATGTCATTTGCTCGGTGCTTTTGTCCGATACCATAGTGCGATAATGACCGTGCCACTGCCAACTACTGTCGTGTATGTGCAATTAAACTTACCGTATTCAACGTAATAAGTTCCCTGCTTCAAAAGCCCCCCAATGTTTTTGATCTTACGTCTAATAACCGCCCGTGTGTACTGGAAGCAAAATTGTAGATCAAACTTACCAATTTTCTTGATCAGTCTCTGAAACAGTAAAATAAGGCATTCACTGCCTGTAAAAGTGAGTTTACACGGTATTTAAAGACCCTTGCCACTAGGGAATGTCTATAATGTTCATCAGTAACAACACATTTGATTGTTCCGCCATACTTTAAAAAACAGGAAAATACTTTGCTGTTTTATCTTACGTAAATGTCCAACAACCGATGAACAATTAGAAGCTGCTACATCGAAAGTATCGGATGCTCTGAATGAATGAAGCGATGAGCCAGATATGAACCTATCAGAAAGTGATGAGTATTTCTCACTCAATTGTCCTGCTCACTAACTTCATAAATTTAAAGATGTTCCTGGACATGTGCTTTTGTTTATGTTTGTGTTGATTGGTTCAACATGCCATGTGCTTAAGTTGACATTCGTGTCGATTGGCTCGATTTTACTTCCAGGAAAATGTTTTAGGGAACAGAAGAAAGGAAAAGAAGATCGGGAGGGAACAGTACGTATTTTTATTTTAAAAAAATATGCTGTTTTCTGTTTATTTTCAGCTTTCATGCAAGTAGTTTGGTTGATACCACAAAATGAATAACACAAATACCAGTGAAACTCTTTTATTGTTCTGTTATCATTCATTCTGTTATCATCACCTTGATGGTAATACGCACTTACACCACTCCGTTTGTAACACTTTAATCCACTGCAATTTTTAAAGCACCCTGGGCACTTATGTCGAATATGGTAATTCTAGTACAGTATAGTAAAAAAAGCATGTTCCCCAGGGTTATATGTGCCCCCAAGTGGGACACACCTCACTATTTGAGAAGCACTGGCCTTGTGGGACCTCACCACGAGCCTTTCCTCGCTGGCATTTGTAGCACGCACACGCATAAAATTGTCCCCCTCCTCTGTTACGCACCACCTCCTGCCTGCCCACATGACATCTTCACCGCAGACTGTGTTCGGAAATGTGAGTTGACTTATTGTTTATTCTTGTTTTATTATTAATTATTATTAATGTTAATGTACATGTATTATTATTATTAAATATTTATTGTTTTTACATGTTTATCTTTAATATATTAGGTCAAATATATGTGTTTGTGGCAGCTTATAAGAGTTTGGGAGGGGGTTGGAATGGCTTAAGAGCTTGCCCTCAGAACAGATTAAATTCATTAGGTTAGGTACCACTGTAAGTTTATGTATGTGTATACAATATATAGGTGTATGTATGACCTGGTAACAAATGTCTGACAGTACAGAGAAGATCACATTGCTCTGAAACTCGTTGTGGACCTCCAGAAATGCCTCATCTATCCTGGGCACTGCAGTTTTCCTGATGGGCCTTGACCCTGAAAGAGGAAACCCATGAAGCAAGTGACATCATCACTAAAGCCAGCTTCTGGTTGGTTGATCAGATGTAACCTCGTACTCCATGCCCTGTGGCAGCACTTTGTTTATTTAATCGGCATTAATAAAGAATGAAGTTTATCCTTAATGCCCTTTACTAGACTTTTTAATTAAACATGTGGTGGGGTTTATCGTTTAATTCTTTTAATTTTATTTCCAACACTGAGGTGTTTCTGTCTCATGGTTTCTGTAATCCATCTCGCTCTCTTGCTCGCTCTCTCTCTCTCTCTCTCTCTCTCTCTCACACACACACACACACACACACACACACACACACACGGCATTGTGGTTGGATTGGATTCAGGGCTCCTCACAGAGACAATGGTGAATGTTACCTAAATTTCAGATTTGATCGCAAATTCTTAAAATAGCAGGAAATATCAGGAGGTTGTGGGAAATTTAGTTTTTTAAAGCAAGACTTTACTGACTGAAATCCTGGATAAAATTAGGAAAGCGTACTGTACCCTACAGAAGAGTTAGACTGATTTTCATTTTGGAAATTCCACAGGAGTCCCCGTGTGTCTGATCACTCTGAAGGTATATCTGGAGCATTTACACCGCTGTGTGTATCGGGGTAATACGTTTTTAGTTAGTGACAAGTGTGCGTGCATGGTGTTTACTTACAGATCAGCTCTGACCGGATAGCGGAAACAGCGAGAATCGCCGCCATTAATAACAAAAAACCGGGACCATACTGGCACTTAGAACCCATATTGCCCACCGAGATGCCCTCCTGCTTTTCTACTTCTACAGATTTCTTCTTTCCAACTTTTTCCCCCCATTCAGGCTTCACACTTCCGGTTCCTCCTTCTGCTGTTGTGGAAGTCGCGGGGATCACATGACCGTCGCGAGCGTGACAGTTAATAAGTCACGCCGTCACTGAGTTCAGAGTTCAGGTTTATTATTCAATAAAATACTGAATAAATGATAATATATAGAGGTAGTGTATATACAAAAACGCGTAGCACTTTTAGATCTTCAAATCGTTCTAATGAGAAACCGATATTATAGTATTAATATAATAATAATAATAATAATAATAATAATATATTATTATTATTATTATTATAGTTAAAAATTACACGTACATATATATATATATATATATATATATATATATATATATATATGTATATATATATATATATATATATATATATATATATATATATATATATATTCTTTTCTTCCTCTTTTCCTTTCGGCTGTTCCCTTCAGGGGTCGCCACAGCAAATGATCTGCCTCCATCTCTCCCGATCCTCTGCATCTTCTACTCTTACTCCAACGACCTTCATGTCCGTCTTCACCACATCCATAAATCTTCTCTTTGGTCTTCCTCTGGGCCTTCTGCCTGGTAGTTCAAACCTCAATATCCAACCACCAATATACTCACTATCCCTCCTCTGTACATGTCCAAACCATCTCAATCTAGCCTCTCTGACTTTGTCTCCAAAACATCTAACATGTGCTGTCCCTCTGATGTACTCATTTCTGATCCTATCCATCCTCGTTACTCCCAAAGAGAACCTCAACATTTTCATCTCTGCTACCTCCAACTCTGACTCCTGTCTTTTCCCCAGGGCCACTGTCTCTAAACCATACAACATCGCTGGCCTCATCACCATCTTGTACACTTTTCCCTTCGTTCTTGCCGATACTCTCCTATCACACATCACACAGGACACTTTTCCCCATGCATTCCAACCTGCCTGCACGTGCTTCTTCACCTCTTTCCCACACTCTGCATTGCTCTGGATTGTTGAGACTAAGTACTTAAAATCCTCCACCTTCTTTATCTCTGCCCCCTGTAACCTCACCGTTCCTCTTGGGTCCTTGTCGTTCACACACATGTATTCTGTCTTACTGAGACTAACCTTCATTCCCCTCCTTTCCAGGGCATACCTCCACCTCTCTAGATTTTCCTCCACTTGTTCTCTGCTCTCACTACAGATCACGATGTCATCTGCAAACATCATAATCCATGGATATTCTTGTCTAACCTCGTCTGTCAGCCTGTCCATCACCATAGCAAACAAGAAGGGGCTCAAAGCTGACCCTTGATGCAGTCCCACCTCCACCTTGAACTCTTCTGTCACACCGACAGCACACCTCACCACTGTCTTACATCTCTCATACATGTCCTGCACCACCCTAACATACTTCTCTGCCACTCCAGTTCTTCTCTCGGCACCCTGTCATATGCTTTCTCCAGATCCCCAAAGGCACAATGCAGCTCTTTCTGACCTCTGTACTTCTCTATTAACATCCTCAAAGCAAACACTGCATATGTGGTGCTCTTTCTTGGCATGAAACCAAACTGTTGTTCACAAATGCTGACCTCTGCCCTTAGTCTAGCTTCCACTATTCTTTCCCATAACTTCATTGTATGGCTCATCAACTTTATCCCTCTGTAGTTGCCACAACTCTGCATGTTTACATTGTTCTTTAAAATGGGCACCACCACACTTCTCCATTCCTCCGGCATCCTTTCACTCACTAAGGTCTTGTTGAATGTTCTTGTCAGAAAATCTACTGCTACCTCTCCTAGACACTTCCATACCTTCACAGGTATGTCATCAGGACCAACTGCCTTTCCATTCGCCATCCACTTCAATGCCCTTCTCACTTCACCCTTATTAATATTTGCTACTTCCTGGTCCCCAATAATCACCTCTTCTACTCTTTGTTCTCTCTTATTTTCCTCATTCATCAGCTCTTCAAAGTACTCTTTCCATCCTCCCAGCACACTTCTGTCATCAGTCAATACATTTCCCTCTCTGTCCTTTATCAATCTAACTTGCTGCACGTCCTTCCCATCTCTATCTCTCTGCTGTGCCAACCTGTATAGATAATTTTCTCCCTCCTTACTGTCCAACCTATCATACAAGTCATCATACTTTCACCTTATGCTGTGTCTCTCTGTACTCCTGTTTACTCTCTTCAGTCCTCTCAATGTCCCACTTCTTCTTAGCTAACCTCTTCCTTTGTACACACTCCTGCACTTCCTCATTCCACCACCAGGTCTCCTTATCTGCTTTCCTTCCAGAGGACACACCAAGAACTCTCCTACCTGTGTCCCTGAGCACATTTGCTGTGGTTGTCCAGTCATCTGGAAGCACTTCCTGGCCACCCAAAGCCTGTTTCAACTCCTCCATGAAGACAACACGACACTCTTCCTTTTTCAACTTCCACCACTTTGTCTTCTGCTCTGCCTTTGCCTTCTTCACCTTCCTCACCATCAGCATCATCCTGCACATCACTATCCTATGCTGTTTAGCAACACTCTCACGCACCACAACTTTGCAGTCTCTGACTTCCTTCAAATTACATCGCCTGCACAAGATGTAGTCTTCCTGTGTGCTCCTACCTCCACTTTTATAAGTCACCCTATGCTCCTGTTTCTTCTTGAAGAAAGTATTCACCACAGCCATTTCCATCCTTTTTGCAAAATAAATCAACATCTGTCCTTCTGTGTTCCTGTCCTGGATACCAAACCTGCCCATCACTTCCTCGTCACCTCTGTTGCCTGCACCAACATGTCCATTGAAATCTGCTCCAATGACCACTCTTTCAACTCTGGGGGTACTCTGCATCACTTCATCTAACTCACTCCAGAATCTCTCCTTCTCTTCTAGCTCACATCCTGCCTGTGGGGCATAAGCACGAACAACATTGACCATCACGCCTTCAATTTCTAACTTGAGACTCATCACTCTGTCTGACACTCTTTTCACTTCTAGAACATTACTGACAAGCCCCTCATTCAAAATGACTCCTACTCCATTTCTCTTCCCATCCACTCCACAATGAAAGAGTTTAAAACCTGCTCCTATGCTTCTATCTTTGCTACCTTTCCACCTGGTCTCCTGAACGCACAGTATGTCCACCTTCCTCCTCTGCATCATGTTACTGATATTATTTCATTTAATTTCTCAATTTGATTTTGTGGACATTTTTTAAGCAGGATTTTTACTGCATTTTGTTTATCACTAGCAGATTCAGAAATTTTATCATAAAAACTCTGAAAGAGTCAATAAATTTGATCATTTGAAGCATCAGAAAGAGAGTCCTTTGTGATAGATTTGAGTTTGGCAGGCCAGAAAAAATTTTTCACTTGTCGATGAGATGACCTTAGAAAGTGGGGAAATAATGACATGGGGATTCATTGCAGCTTGGGGTCCACTGCTGTCCGAACAATATGTTCTGAAAGGGGAGCCTGACGGATTGCAAGAAAATTTTCAATCTGCATCACGACGCATGTAGAGCTGAAGTTGCCGGAGTTAATCACATAAGTTCTGTTCAGTCAGGTAGGCTAACATTGAGTTAGCATTGTCCCAATGTTGTTGAAGGGACTTTCCATTGACAGGCCAACCAGTCAGTTTCGCACATTCAAGGAGTGTGGATTTTAGATCTTTCGTCCAGGATATTTATGGACAGGTTCTTTGCCTCCCCCTGGGGTAAGACCCATCTCCAGTATTGGTGGTTTTATTACCAGAGGGAAGCTCAATGGACTGTGAAAATGGAGTTTGGTCAATTTCTTTGGCGTTCTGTAAGCACTATGCCGCTCTGTTACTCAGATGTTTACCAGCTAAATTATTCCGTAATGTAATCACTGAACAAACCCAACAAACTAAATGCTGACAACTTTATTATTTCAGAAAACCAGGATTAGTTAGAAACATCATCAACACAATTTCACCTTCAGATCACATTGCTTTCGAATCTCCTCCAAATCAGGAGTGTGTGTGTGTGTGTGTGTGTGTGTGTGTGTGTGTGTGTGTGTGTGTGTGTGTGAGATAGAGAGAGAGAGAGAGAGAGAGAGAGAGAGAGAACCATATGAACTGCATCAGGCATCTCGAAATGAATTCAGGAAGTAACTTTAACAGTAATGTAAACACACAAACAAATCACACACATTGAGATACAGTCATGCAACAGGGAATGCTATAATGTTGTCTACATTGTATGTTGGTTCTCTCAGAAGAAGAAGATGAGCACCGCCGCCTCGGTCAGCTGTTTACTGGCACTCCAGCCAGTATGAGTACTGTAGCCGTCCCAGTCAAATGATGTGAAATCCCCACACTGCCTTGGAGGCCCCTCAGAAAAATGGCCACCTCCTCCAATACAAAACTACACACACACACACACACACACACACACACACACACACACACACACACACACACACACACACACACACACACACACACACACACACACGAAACTAGTTGAGAATCCATTTTCTCTGAAGAAAGAACTCAATAGTATTATGTTTTCTTATTGAACAATTCAGAAGCATGGCATCGTATCACTTGCATCTCTCAGAGTTTGTCACTTATGAGGTTGGCCTATTCATAATTGTGAATTTTAAATAAAGACACTGGTGGCTATATATTTGTCTTCTAATGCTAACTGTACAACATGAAGGTCTACAGCAGGGGTTGGGAACCTTTTTGACTACAAGAGCCAAAAAAAAAAAAAAAAAAAAAAACAATTTAAAATCGAATCCTCTTAGAGCCAAATATATTTTTTAATACTGAGACCAACAATTTTTGAGTATAATAAGACTCTGAAGTTATTTATTAATAAGAAAAGTACTTCTTACTATTAATGCGACTTCTGGTGCTGCATGGTTTTGCTGATGGCTTTGTAGTCTGGTTGATACGTGCTGATTTTCAGCTTCATGCGTGTGTTTAGCATCTATTACACATGACCGCAGGTTGGTCTTGATGCTTTTCAAGTGTGAGAAGGACTGCTCACGTGCACATGTGGAGCCAAACGGTGACATGTGGTCAATACGACAGAACTCACAAGCTGCAGTGTTTATGTGACAGGAAGCGCGTACCAAGTTTTGGCAATCAGCTGGTCTGCAGGTTGAAGTTTTTTCATGTCTGTCCATTTGTTTTGCTTGCCAGCTCTGCTTGGCTTCTTGCACATGAGCTGATCAAAACAAGGGAAATTTTCCTCTTTACCCAAAGACAACTCACGCAGGCTGTTGCAAATAATCCAATAAAATTAGATTTTCAAAGTATCAGCTCCGCCCACACACTGGAGTACAGAAAGGATTGGCTCTCTGCTGCGCACCACAGGGACAAGTGGTATTGAAAAATAAATGTATTGATTGAAATGCGTGAGATTTATTTGTGTTTTTGTTTTATAAGGGAGACGTATAGAGTTGTGGCAACTACAGAGGGATAAAGTTGATGAGCCATACGATGAAGTTATGGGAAAGAATACTGGAAGCTAGACTAAGGGCAGAGGTCAGCATTTGTGAACAACAGTTTGGTTTCATGCTAAGAAAGAGCACCACAGATGCAGTGTTTGCCTTGAGAATGTTAATGGAGAAGTACAGAGAAGGTCAGAGGGAGCTGTGGATCTGGAGAAAGCATATGACAGGGTGCCGAGAGAAGAACTGTGGTATTGCATGAGGAAGTCTGGAGTGGCAGAGAAGTATGTTAGAGTGGTGCAGGACATGTATGAGAGATGTAAGACAGTGGTGAGGTGTGCTGTCGGTGTGACAGAAGAGTTCAAGGTGGAGGTGGGACTGCATCAAGGGTCAGCTCTGAGCCTCTTCTTGTTTTCTATGGTGATGGACAGACTAACAGACGAAGTTAGACAAGAATCACCTATGATGTTTGCAGATGATATCGTGATCTGTAGTGAGAGCAGAGAACAAGTGCAGGAAAATCTAGAGAGGTGGAGGTATGCCCTGGAAAGGAGAGGAATGAAGATTAGCCTCAGTAAGACAGAATACATGTGCATGAATGACAAGGACCCAAGAGGAATGGTGAGATTACAGGGAGCAGAGATAAGAAAGCTGGAGGATTTTAAGTACTTAGGCTCAACAATCCAGAGCAATGGAAAGTGTGGAAAAGAGTTCAAGAAGCGTGTGCAGGCAGGTTGGAATGGTTGGAGAAAAGTGTCCGGTGTGATGTGTGATAGGAGGGTATCGGCAAGAATGAAAGGAAAAGTGTACAAGACAGTGTTGAGGCCAGCGATGTTGTATGGGTTAGAAACAGTGGCCCTGGGGAAAAGACAGGAGGCAGAGCTGGAGGTAGTAGAGATGAAAATGTTGAGGTTCTCTTTGGGAGTAACGAGGATGGATAGGATTAGGAATTAGCACATCAGAGGGACAGCACATGTAAGACGTTTTGGAGACAAAGTCAGAGAGACTAGATTGAGATGGTTTGGACATGTACAGAGGAGGGATAGTGAGTATATTGGTAATAGGATGCTGAGGCTGGAACTACCAGGCAGAAGGCCCAGAGGAAGACCAAAGAGACTATTCATGGATGTGGAGAAGGAGGACATGAAGGTTGTTGGTGTAAGAGAAGAAGATGCAAAGGATAGGGTGAGACGGAGGCAGATGATTCGCTGTGGCGACCCCTGAAGGGAAAAGCCGAAAGGAAAAGAAGAAGAGGGACAACAAGCATTTTTCACTCACACTGTAGAATTTTGTAGCTGCTTATAATGAGTCGCCACCTGGTGGAAATTGAGGGTCCAACACTTCTCTGATCACCTCAGTTCAGCTAGAGGATAATATTGTCAAGTGATTATGGAAGGAACAGAGCAGATTTTATTCTCATGTGTTCAATGTGGCAGCCTTTGGGTTTGACCCCTGAGCAGATCGCCATTGAAGCATTTTCCGTGTTCATGGCTCAGAACGTGATGAATCCGAGGTCATTTGTTCCTGTGGAGGCATTAATAAAGACATGAAAATGACAGTCATGTCATAAACATAAATCTCAGTACTGAAGTTAATATTCCACCTCAGGAGTGAGGCCCATACAGGTTGTGGTTAAATGTGGCATCTCCAGCATCATACACTACAGGAATAGAGGGACCGTGGTCCTACATTGTACTTCACCGGGAATTGCTGAAAAGAGGAAAATACAGAATAACCGTAACTAGACTAACATTAGATGAACATTAGATGAAGGTGACAAGAGAAGAAGATGAACATTAGAAGAGCATTGGATGAACTTTGGGAGAGTATTAAACTGGAGTTAGATTAGTGATATATTATTATAAGATGAAATGAAATTGTTTTGTCACCTTAAAGAGATTGTAGAGGTTTCCTCCATAGTTGCTGAGGAATTTGGACTCTGGTAGCACAGGAATGAAGTTTGTTTCCATCTATCCACACGTTCATTATTAGAACATGCCATGCTGCCACATTCTCTGCTGTGATGATTCTAAGGGATAAGGAAGAAAAGGAGAAAGAATTTCATCATCTCAGAATGATGTTTGTGTTTAACACTGTTGGTGTACTTAAATATTATTGTTGTAAATTTTATAATTCATTAATAATATTTATTACATAGATTCGCTTAGCTTTGTGTGCTGGTATATTTAGAGTAAGACCTTGAAGTCGTCGCCAAATGTGCCATGTGTGATAGTGTTACTTCATGATCCATCTTCCTCAGGTGTGCTTGCACTCCGACCCAGCTGACTGGATCAGTGGTCTCCTTTATATTGGCGTTAGATAAACATTAAAGGAGCATTAAATGAGCGTTGAACATTAAAGGAAAGTTAGAAAAACATTAGATGAATAATAGGTGAACATAAATGGAAAGTTAAAAGAGCATTGGATGAACATTAGATTAATATTAGATGAGCATTAGATAAACAGAGGCAAATTATTAGAGCATCAGATGACTGTGTTGGATGCACATTAGAAGAATGTGTGATGAACAGGTAGTGTAAAGTGTTACATAAACTGAAGAAAAGTGATTAAAGCTTCCATGAATGTTACAGGAACATTAGATGAATGATAGATGAGCATGCGATGAAAGTTAGATAAGCATTAGATGAAAAGGAGATAAACAAAATATGAAAATACTGTAAACCTAAATCTCTATCACTGACCGATGGTTCATTACCCGTGCAAGTTGTTCTCGTGAACGCTGGCTACCAGAGTCCATCCATCTCCAGCTGTCGTCATGTCACAGTACTTCTGATACACAACACCGCTTAGTGTGCTCAGGTAATACAAGCCGTCTAAAATAAGTTGAATGAAACTCATCCCAGAATTTCATACTGCACTGAGCTCTGAAAGGTTTTTAGTAGTTTGCCAGTGGTTTTAGTTCATACCTTGACTGTGTTGACAGTTTTGTTTTCGCTCCTTACAGCTTTGTAGAGAGGGATATTCCATTTCTGCAGAAATAATAGTCTCGGGCCATTAACATTCTTTTTATGTTATATTTCATAAAATAACTCTTGGACACACAGCTACTTTTATTTATTTTATTTTATTAGCGTTTACTAGAGGATGAGGAGGTGGAAGCAGTTCTCCACAAACTCAATCCCACCAACATGCCCTCTATGAAGAAGAAAAACCCTGGGGTTTCTTTCCAGTTGGACATGCATGAAACACCACATCAGGGAGGCATTCGGGAGACATTTTAATCAAATGCCCGAGCTACCTCAAGTGACTCCTCTCAACATGGAGGAGCAATGATTCCACATCACAGCTCCTCCTGGATGACTGAGCTTCTCACCCTGTCTCTGAGGGAGAGTACTGCCAATTTCAGCCACTTTCATCTACAATCATGTTCTTTCAGTCACTACCCAAAACATACCCTTCCTTGAATCTCCACCTTATTATGGTGGAGGGGTTTGGGTGTTCTAATGATCCTGGGAGCTATGCTGTCTAGGGCATTAAACCACTGGTAGGTCACCAAAGACAAACAGGTCCTAGATGAAGGTTCAGGATTCAGTTCCCCTTGCACGGATGTAGGTTACTGGGACCACCTGTGACCTTCGGCCTGGGGAGGAAATCAAAGGCCAATTTTTGGTGGTCAGGCTTCTTTCCATGAGTCCAGCCAGGCCCCAGCCTGAAGAGAAAACTTTGGTTTTCCCTCTCATGGACCCACATCCTTTGGGAAGGGCTATGGGGCCAGATGCAGTGTTAGACTAATCCTTGGCTATCGACATGGAATGTCATCTTTCTGGAAGGGAAGGAGTATGAGCTGGTGTGCCAACTGGACATAGTCAGACTCAACTGAACACATAGCTCAGGCTCTACAGCCATCCATCTTGAGGTGGGATGGACCTTATTCCATTCTGTAGTTTCTCATAGGGAGAGGCAGCAAACCGGTGTCGGCATCCTTGTTGCCCCTATCTTGGTGCCAACACTTATAGGTTCCCCAGGTTGAAAAAAAGGGTAGCTTCTTTCTGCCTCTGGATGGGAGACAGGTCCTGACAGTTGTTTGTATTTATGCACCTAAAGACAATTCAGAGTACCCACCCTTTTTGAAGACTTTAGAGAGTGTGTTAGAGAGTGCTCCCCCTGGGGACTCCCTTGTCATCCTGGGAGAATTCACTGCCCATGTGTGTAATCATAGTGTGACCTTGCAGGGTGTACTTGGTACGGCCTCTCCAATCTAAATCTTAATGGTGTTTCATTGTAGGACTTCTGTGCTCGTCATGATTTGTCCATCACAAAAACCATATTCGAAAATTAAGGTGTCCATTAGTGTACTTGACAGTAGTACACCCTAAACAGCTCAGTGATTGGCTTTATTGTCGTGTCATCTGACTTGCACCCACATTTCACCAGCTGAGCTGTCAATTGATTATCATCTGGTGGTGAACTGGCTCCAAAGATGAAAGAAACCACCCTGCAGACCTGGGAGACCCATATGTGTAGTTAGGAGTCTTCTGTCAGAAAGGTCTTCAACTCCCACTTCCGGCAGAACTACTACCACATCCCAAATGAGGCCACGGACATAGAGTCTGAATGGGCCACGTTTCGGGCGACCATTATTGAAGCGGCAGCCTGGAACTGTCGACAGACAGCCATTGGTGACCGTAGTGGCGACAACTCCCAAACCAGGTGGTGGACACCTGTGGTGAGGGGGTCCTTTTGGCATGTTGGATTCCTGAGGCCAAATGTGCTGCAGCTCAGTTGCCACAGATGCAAAATCTTGGATGTGAGAGGAGTTCAGTGATAGCCTGGAAAGAGACTATCAGTTGGCCTTGAAAAAATTTTGGACCACCATTTGACTTGAGGAGAGGGAAGTAGTACTCCACAAGCACTGTTTACAGTCGAAGTGGGGAGCTGCTCACCTTGAGATAGAGATGGAGGTGATGTTGGGATGTGGAAGGAATACTTTGAGGACCTCTTCAATCCCACAAACATGCCCTCTGTGGAAGAGGAAGAGTTTGGAGGTTCTGGAGGGGTCTGCCCACCACTTGGGCTAAAGTCATGCCCGTTTACAAAATTTTATGGATAAAATTTCAGGGTGCAGCGAAGGTGTTGACGGATTCTGGTTTGGTGGTCATAGGATCTTGTCTCAGCTTTTTGTGGATTACTTTGTCCAAAAGGCTATATCAAGCAGTGACCTCTATCTTTGCTGTAGCAAATCGCAGACGAGTGCAAATTGGCCGGGGTGAGCATCAGCACCTTCAAATCTGAGGCCATGAAAAGGATAGACTGCACCTCCGGGTCTGGAATGAGGTCCTGCCCCAAGTAGAGAAATTCAAGTATCATGGTCACCACACAAAGCTTGTTATCATCGGAGAGGGTAGGAAAATCGACTAGTAAATATTTTATTTAATTTTATTTTAAAATAGTTTTTTCTTATTTTTATTTAATTTAATTTTTTATCTCCCTTTAACCCTTCAGTGGATGGGGGTGGGATTTCATTGGTGAATTTATATCGTAGATTTGTGATATAATGTTTTGTTGTAAATAAAATAAAATCCTATCTCTAATGGATCCAGAAGATTTCATGCACATAAACACCACAAACAGAGTGATCCAGTTCACAATCTTTATCAGGGAAAAATAATTATAAAATATGTTTACATTAGGTATTACATAAGTTCTGCATAATTTTATTTAAAATTCTATAATTATAAAAATAATTAATTCTGCCCAAAATCCTTACCATCACTTATTATATAAATAAATAAATAAATACTCTAAAGAACATTCATATAATTAAATAAATAATTAATCTGAAATTGGACTCAGAAAGACACACTGACCTGATCAAGATGATGATGATGAGTAAGATGATAATGCGTTTATACTGAAGTTTTCAGATCTTCAGTTTTCTACATGGGAAGTTTTATATAGTGGTGTAGTTGTTTGATACTGAGATAACATTTAGGAGGGGTTTAATCTTCCAATTGTGTGCATGTGTGTGTGTGTCAATGTGGTGTCTTGTGACACAACTAAAAAAATATGAGAAGCCACGCCATGAAAAGTTAAAGGACGAGTGTTATGTAAGAAGTGTCAGTAATCTAGGTCAACAGACAATATCCAGTTCCAGATGAAGAGTGAAAGAGTTGAAGTAAATCAGTTCAGTTACTCCAGATTCTAAACCCAGTGACTGCATTGTAAACCGTGGTGAGGCCAAGACAGAGCAGACCACAGAGACAGCTAGATTTTGCAATGACCTTGCTATGACTCAGCTATGACCCAGTTTTATATAATTTCAGACTGAAATAGGGCGTATAGGGCGCAGTGCTCCTGTGCTTGGAGAGGGTGTTTCTGTGTGGAGCTGCTTATGTATAGTCTTCTTCTTTTCCTTTCGGCTGTTCACTTTTTCTCAGGGGTCGCCACAGTGAATCTGTGATTCGCATGTTTGATTTGGCATGGGTTTTTACGTTGGATGCCCTTCTTGACCCAACCCTTAGCAAGGGACAGAAACACACTGACGGCAATGCAGCCTACGCTTGTCGAAAGTCAGCAATGGTTCTGTTACATGCCTCTCACCATAGACAGTGAGAGACATGGCCGGCCTTTGATAACCCAGTTAGCTGCACTGGGGGGGACAGTGACACCCTTGTGGAGAGTGGGACTTGAACCACCAACCCTAGGATCAGCGATCCAGCACAATTTACCACCAGGCCACCATTGCTTGCCAGTTTCTTATGTACAGTCATGTGGAAAAATTAGGACACGCCAAAAAATAGCAAACACTTTGTAAAGAAATTTTAACAGAACAATATCCAATCGTGTTTTTATTTATTTATGGAAAAGAAAACATATTTATCTGTAATTAAAACAACATCTCCTTTCGGCTTTTCCCTTCAGGGGTCACCACAGCGAATCATCTGCCTCCATCTCACCCTATCCTCTGCATCTTCTTCTCTTACACCAAGGACCTTCATGTCCTCCTTCACCACATCCATGAATAGTCTCTTTGGTCTTCCTCTAGGCCTTCTGCCTGGTAGTTCCAATCTCAGCATCTTACTACCAATATACTCAATATCCCTCCTCTGTACATGTCCAAAGCATCTCAATCTAGCCTCTCTGACTTTGTCTCCAAAAAGTCTTAGATGTACTGTCCCTCTGATGTGCTCATTCCTGATCTATCCATCCTCGTTACTCCCAAAGAGAACCTCAACATTTTTATCTCTGCGACCTCCAGCTCTGCCTCCTGTCTTTTCCTCAGGGCCACTTTTTTTAAACCATACAACATCGCTGGCCTCATCACCGTCTTGTACACTTTTCCTTTCATCCTTGCCGATACCTTCCTATCACACATCACACCGGATACTTTTCTCCAACCATTCCAACATGCCTGCACACGCTTCTTCACCTCTTTTTCACACTCTCCATTGCTCTGGATTGTTGAGACCAAGTACTTAAAATCCCCCACCTTCTTTATTTCTGCTCCCTGTAACCTCACCGTTCCTCTTGGGTCCTTGTCGTTCACACACATGTATTCTGTTTTACTGAGGCTAACCTTCATTCCTCTCCTTTCCAGGGCATACCTCCACCTCTCTAGATTTTCCTCCACTAGTTCTTTGCTCTCACTACAGATCACAATGTCATCTGCAAACATCATAATCCATGGTTTATGGGTTTTCTGGGTTTTCACTGGGCCTTTCCATGACTCTGCACTTCTTAGTTTTCAGCCAGTCCTTGGTGGATTTACTGTTTTGGGTCATTGTCTTGTTGCAGTCCAGTTCCACTTCAGCTTTAATTTTTTTTTTTTTTTTTAGATGGTTTCACATGTTCTTCAAGCACCATCTGATCCACAGTAGAATTCATGGTGGATTCTATGATGGTGAGTGTGCCACGGCCTGCTGTAGCAAAGCATCCCCAAACCATGACACCTCCACCTCCATGCCTCACAGTTGCTATGAGGTTCTTTTCCTGGAATGCTGCATTTGGTTTCAGCCAACCATGTCTTCAATTCAATCCAATTATATTGAACTTTTAAAAATTGACATTGTTGCAAAGCAGCTTTACACAGTAAAACAGTAATAGTAAACATTTCCTATAACCCTAATACATCTCTAATGAGTAAGCTCGAGGTGATGGTGGCAAGGACAATTTTCCTTAGTAGATGCAATGAAACCAGGGCCAAAAGGGAAACCCATCCTCATTTCTATGAAACCATAAAGATACAAACATATATGAGGAACTTGTTACAGTCCAAACTGTAGTCTGGTTGGTTATACAACTGTAAGTCCTAAATAATTGTGGGGCAAAGAGTTTATATCAGCAGCAGTGAAAAGTCATCTTCATATAATGTCCATCTGGGTCCATTTAGATCTTCATCAGCAGGAAGAAGAGGCTTCCAAGATGAGAACTCCAGTGTTATGGTCTGTGTTAGGAGAGACTGATTTTAGCGGCTTTAGCTCTTTCTCTCTCTCTCTCTGTTTATGCACTTCAGGGGCTGGTGAGGGGCGTGGCTGTCACACGTGGGCGGAGTGCAAAGCACACACCTGATTCCACTCAGCAATCATCGGGCTGTAAAGATAAACAACACACTCCTCCCAGTGCTAGAAAATTGTCCCTTTTGTGACTCCATTTCCCTGTGATCTATCTCTGGCTCCTGGTTCTCAGCTCCGTGCTTGACCAGTTCCCACACTGAAGTTCCCTTAGTTTATGGTTTTTGGGTTGTCTCCTCATCTATAATGGTGACTACGTTTTCCCCGTGCTCTACTGCCTTCCCTGTGAACAATAAACCTCATTCGTTTTCATCATACTCTGTCTCCTGCATTTTTGGGTCCGGATGAATGTTCCTAGCGTCACAGAATCTTCTAGCCAAAAATGGACCCAGCGGAGACTGCCCAACTCTAGCAGGCATTATCCAACTAGGGACTCCTGTTGGGACAGCATGACTCCACTCTGCACCAAATTGTGAACAGCCTCCAGAGATTGACCACCGCATTTTATATGAGTGACGTTTTCGTCACATCAGGGGTATGAACAACCTTGGATGTCAACAGTGATTACTTACAACATAGTTTACAAATAGTAGAATTCCTGCAAAAAATAGCGTTTTTATACCAATATGCTCATACAGTTGACCCTCTACTTAGGAAATTAATCCATTTCAGAGCCTTTCTCATAGCCTGGAGTTATTGTAAGTAGAGGCGTGTGATTCGTTCCAAGGCTCCCAAGGCTACTCCATAAACCCTTTAAAAATTATAAAAGTACACCAATTTTGTATGAAATATGTGTTAAAAGTAAAAGAAAATTATTTATTAAACCATTTAAACATTTTATTAACATATTTATTAATTAAACCATTATTAAACATTTTTATTAACACACACACACACGCACGCACGCTCGCATGCGCACACATGCACACACACACACACACACACACACACACACACACACACACACACACACACACACACATACACACACAAAACACTGTCTCTATCTCTCTCTCTCTCTCTCTCTCTCTGGCTTTCTCTGGCTCTCTCTCTCTCTCTCACACACACACACACACACACACACACACAAATAACACACATTTGTGGTGCGCTCTGCCAAATGCGGTCCTTGGGGGACCGGAGGTCCAGCTGAGCCATGTTTTGTTCACATTCAGCGGAGCACGCCACATTTATTAAACATTTACTGAATTCAACAACTTAAAAAAACGAAAAATAAGCTGCAATGTGCTCTCTCAAAAGAGAGTTAAAAGAATGCCTCCTTTCATCTCTGACTGACTCTGTACGCAGTCTCTCTCTCTCTCTCTCTCTGTCTCTCTCTCTCTCTCTCTCTCTCTCTCTCTCACACACACACACACACACACACACACACACACACAGTCTCTCTCTCTCTATCTCGCTCTATCGCTCTCTCTCTCTGTCTCTCTCTGTCTCTCTCTCTCTCTCTCTCTCTCTCTCTCTCACACACACGCACACACAAAACTCTCTCCGGTGTGTTTTGCCGAATGCGGGCTCCGCCCACACAGTGGCTGCCAAGGGACCAATTATATTTAAATGATTAAATGGACAGGATGTTGTATTTAAAGCGGAATTACAGTATCTGTTTGAAAGATCAGAGGTCCTGATTCAGTATTAACTTGCTTCCTTGCGAGATCGGAGGTCTTGTCCCACGGAGCAATCTGTTTTCATGCTTCTTCTGCTTCAATATCGTGCCGAAATAATCGCCTCCATTACTGTATTTCTGCTTTAAGGTCTCCTTCTGCTTCAATATCGTCCTGATTGTAGAGGGGTTTCAGTGATAACGAATTATAACTCTGCATGATCAATCTCAAAACAAGCCAACAGTCCTGTTCAACACTCCACACATGTGACAAACAGGAAGTATGGGTACAGGAAGTATGTGTACAGGTCAGCTCCCTCCTGGCCAAAGGGAGGCCAGCGGGGCGGGATGTTGGGAGACAGCCAATGAGACAGCAACTCGCGCATTGTTTGAATTTTGAATGGTGCGTTTAAATTTTTGAATGGCGCGTTTACATTTTTGAATGGCGCGTTTAGCGCTTTTTGTAAGAGGAGGTTGTTTTTGTAAAAAGAGGATGAAAATTTAGGAAGATGTTTTTCATAACCTGGATTTTTTGTACTCAGAGGTTTTCGTAAGTAGAGGGCCGACTGTATTTTTTATGGAAACTCAATACGAGCATCAATTAGAAACATTATTGTGTTCTGGGAGGAATATCTTGTTATTATTTATCGATTCAGAGTGAGTCATCATGAGGTAAAGTCTGACCCAATTTCGTCATTTGACTGGTGAATGTCTCTCCTTATTCAATTTCACCACAGGTATATCGATCGCTCCCAGAACTTTTTATGGCAAGAAAAACATCACTGTCGAAACTGCTGGGCTAACCACTTGTGACGATAGTGACAAATCTGAGACAGAAATGGATTATGATGACAAGGTGGCTGATCCCAACTTCATCCCTGGTGACGTGAATATGGAAAAGGAACTAGATCTAGATGAAGAGACTCCTCCAAATGATGTCATTGAAGTCGATGAAGATTCTGCCGTTATCATAGATGAACAAGCCCTAATGCCAACTGCGGATGGTTCTAGTGCAAGCGGAGCAACAAGACGAAATCTCACTCAACAGTGGTCATTCCTTCAAAATGAAAATCCTTCAGTTATGGTGCCCTTCCTTTCTCCTGACCTACCTTGTTCTACTGAAATTCTCTCGATGGTCGTGGAATATTTTGGTGCAGGACTGTCAGACCATCAAGATAACCTAGATTATCAAAGGATATGAAATGTCAAAAGGCAATAACGAAAAAAGGACGAGGTGAAATTGAAGCTGCTAAAATAGAACTCAGAAGCAGTATACATATGTAAAATGGTTCAACAATAGAGTCGTGAACATGTCATCTACGTTCGCAAAAGTGGACCCTGTTAAAACAGGACATCACTTCAATTCCAAAATGAAGAGGATAGTTGAAGTTGATTGTCCTTATATCGTGAAGCAGTTCAATAAATCAATGAGAGGAGTAGATTTAGCTGATCAAGTAATCTCGTTTTATAGGAATCCCATCAGATCTCAGAAATATTATATGAGACTAGTGTTCCTGTCATCTGAGCTGATGAAAGTTGGTAAAGTTGGCGGGACGAAGAGGGGAGGACCTGCTTCTAGCACAGAGCCAAGCAAACCTCCTAAAAAGGGCTGTCATCGTCCTTCAGTTGCCATTAAAATAAAAACGGCATTGGGCATCTTCCATGAATTACAGAAAAAAGGCAAAGATGCAAAAATGATCAATGCAAAAAATGCAATGGGAGCCTGTGCCTGAAGAGCAAATCCAACTGCTTCGAAGCTTACCATGGGTAGTTGCAGGACAAAGTAGCGCAGAACCGTGAACACCCTTATTTTCATACCATATTTTTACAAGTTTTTTATTTCAACGTGATCCATTTTATTTTACATACATTTATAAGTACCATTTGTGCCAGTATTTCTATGCTAAAATATTCTTATAAAGTTCGTTTTATACCGTTATTTTTGTAAGAGAGTTTATTTCAAGGTTTGTGATATATTGTGATGCAATAAAGGATATGTGATAAAAAAATCTTTTACTTTTCACTTTACAAAATTTGCACGTGTCCTACGGATGTGAGTTCATCACTAAATATTAATAATAATGGGTGTAATTATTTTTTATAATTAATGCAAAATTTATATTTTCGGTACATATTATCTTTAATCAGCTTATCTAAGTCACCCAAAAAACATGAAATATTTTTTTACAGCTAGAAAATAATTCAGGGTGTAACGGGTTAAGACCAGACTGAAGTTTACCAGAGAGAACAGAGACAAAAATGCCGAGTCTGAAGTTGAATAATTTGGACACCAGAACAGGACATGTTTGGCTGAATCCAAATATAGTATTCCAGGGAAAGAACCTCATACCAATTGTGAAACATGGTGGTGGAAGTTTCAAGGTTTGGAGATGCTTTGCTGCAGCAGGATCTGGCATGCACACCATCATAGAGTCCACCATGAATTCTACTGTGGATCAGATGGTGCCTGAAGAACATGTAAAAAATTTAATCTGAAGCGGAACTTGACACTTTGGGACAATGACCCAAAACACACCAATAAGTTTACCCAAGACTGGCTGAAAACGAAGAAGTGGAGGGTCCTGGAATTGCCCTATCAAAGCCCAGATCTTAATCCCATTGAGATGGTGTGGGGTAACTTAAAATGGGCTGGGCATGAAAGAAACCCCTCAAACATCTCACAGATGAAAGAATTCTGCATTGAGGAATGGGGCAACCTTTCCTCAGATCAATGGCAGAGACGGCTAGATGGCTACAAGAAATGTCTTACTGAAGTTATTTCAGCCAAAGTGAGTAACGCTAGTTATTAGGGAGGAGAGTTTCCTATTTTTTTCCACGATCGAAATACGCATTGCTGTTCATATCTTTTGTTTGTCTTTTCCAGAAATAAATAAAAACAAGATTTGGCATTGTTATGTGAACATTTCTTAATGAAGAGTTAACTATTTAATGCTGTGTCCTAATTTTTTCACATGACTACTCTCTCTCTCTCTCTCTCTCTCACATACACGCACACACACGCACACACACACACACACACACACACACACACACACACACACTGTCTCACACAAACATACACACCTAAATATGTGTGTGTGTGTGTGTGTGTGTGTGTGTGTGTGTGTGTGTGTGTGTGTGTGTGTGTCTACACATAACCTGTATGGAGGGAGTTTAAAATGTGTCAATGTGTTCAAGTGAAAGATTTTTCTAGAACTGTTTCGATAAAACACTCGGTTCCAACTTTGGAAACATTGTTGAACCCCCAATGCTTCTGGAGTCACAAATCATAGTTGAAAATGAGAAGAATGTAAATAAATCACTTGGAATATTCCGGTCCAGTGCTTTGATTCTTCATCTCTCTTTTCTCTGAAATGATTTACAATGTCAAACTGTTTATTTAAAAAAAAACAAGAGTCCAGAAGAAATTTCAAGTAGATTTTAATGTCAAAAAGTTCAAACTCGTACAGAACCCAAACATACCAAACTGCTCCAGAACCCTCATCAAAGGGTTATTAATCATCATCATCATCATCATCATCATCATCATCACAAACACAAAGCAAACCATTCAGTGAGTTATCGACTCATCACTTCAAATAAAAAACAAACAGAAGATACATTTTTCCTCATGAAGTGCAGATTAAACACCGTTAGCATGCCATTCAGGTTTAGGTTCACAGCCGTCTTTCTGTGTGTGACGGTACGCAGGTCAAACAGTTAAAAAAAGCTTGGAGATGATTAATGAATCAGTTAAAGAGAAACGTGCATTAGAAAAAGGAGAAGATACAGAGGAGCTGATTTACACGTGGAACTGTACAGGATTAATTACATACTGCTTTAGAACAGCAGGTCTTACCCTAAAAAACACACACACACACACACACACACACACACACACACACACACGTCACACTCTCTCTCTCTCTCTCTGTCTCTCTCTCTCTCTGTCTCTCTCTGACACGCACACACACACACACACACACACACACACACACACACACACACACACACACACACACACACACACACACACACACACTTGATTTTTTTTCTAAGAGAATAAATGCCTCCCAGATCTTTTCTCTATAAAAATGTGCATTAGATTACAGGCATGCAGTGTTGTCTGTACAGAAATTTGGTTTACATACATTAAAGAAAAAAACAACAAACAAAAAAATTAATAAAATAAATAGCAGATGACATTCATGTGTTTTTAATGCCCTGAATTTTTTTTTTTTTTAGCTTTTAATGGAGGATTAGTTTATAATCTGATGTATCAAGATTAAGCAGGCAAAATGCTACAGCTAAGTCCTCTTACAATGGTTAATATGTTGCATGGTGTGTGTGTGTGTGTGTGTGTGTGTGTGTGTGTGTGTGTGTGTTGTAGTTGTTGAAGAAAATGAACAGAAAAGAAGGCTAATGAAGAAACTGCAGTTCCTTTCTCACTCTGATTTTGTTCCTCTTTTTTATGTTTTGTTTTTCAGTCTTTTATGAAGAGCATCCAATGAAATCTCTCCATTTGGTTTTCATCAACCATGAAAAAAATGGAAAAAAATACTGTATTTGAGTCTTCATTTAACTACTGATTCTATAAAAAATGATTCAAATATCATTTGAATACTTACATTTGATTGGTTAAGTGCTAAATGATTGTTCTCACTTTTTTCTTTACTTCACGATCCAGATCTATGATTGGTGCTGGCAATCACATGTCCATGATTACTCCCAGCAGAGCCAGCAGGGGCGGGGCTGGATGTAAATTTATTCAGCAATTCACAAACTTTTTGAAAACCCCGTGATCACTTAGTGTGTTTATTTATTTATCACATGCAACAGTTTATCTAACGCTAACAAATTTAAGCTAATTAGTGAATATTAGCTCTGTGCTGCATGTCGGAAGCTGTTTAGCTTAGCAACTGCTGCGTCGTCCTGAACATCTTATGTTGAAATTATATTGAGCTAGAGGAATGAAAATTCGGTGATGTTGCCACATCATTAAGTTTGTGAGTGGCTGATAGACTGGATACATTTAACCTAAGCTCCGCCCATGGTGATTCAGAGACACCTGTCAGTCAAAATCAGGATGTGCAAAGTGGTCCTTCCTGACATCATAATTACTGCTTACCGGCACAAAGTGCTCACATGGCTAAGTTTTTTATTTATTTATTTTTCTAAAACTTTAATCGAGCTTGCTACGAAACAGTACCAAGACATTGTTATTTGAATATGTTTGCTAAACATAAACAGCTAGCAAGATAGTAGCTCAGTGAAATGGAGTAATAAATACAGCTAACTGATTAGCATTATAGCATTAAACCAGAAGAAGACTATTAGTTAGCTTACAGTTACGCTAAATAATCAAGTTATCTCAATACTGAAATTTCACTTCTTTCTGGAAGGATGATGTCAGAGGAGACCACCGCGTTCACTACGCTGGGTTCAGTTCTGTGAAAGCGCTCACTCTCACTCCAGCACCCTCTCTCCACAGGGGAGGCTCAACATGCTTCTCCTTATGTATTTCTAAAGTCTTTTCAAAAGCCCTAAAATTAATTCAGTTCATGAACTCAGTTTCAAATCCTCTGTTTAGATTATTTCCATCTAAAGGAGATCAAACATGCAATGTTCAACAGTTTTTTCGTCTTCAGTTCTTTAATGTCTGTGAGACGTTCCAGAATCCTGAAATTCCTGAAACTCGTCCAAAACTGGTGAGAACTGTTACTCCAGGTTTGAGTGTGTGGCTCAGGTACAGATTTATTGTGCAGGGGAAAACTGGTAGCTCGGGTGAGAATCCATAGCTCAGGTGTGTTCTGGTAGCTGAACTGAGAACTGCTCACGTAAGGACAGGCAGCCAGAGTTCATGGCTGGGATGTAACCTCATTGTGCAAGCCATTACTGGTACGTCGTGTGAAAAACTGTAGTTCAGGTGCATCAGTAATTTAGGTGAGAGTATATGATATTGATATCTCTGGCAGAAGTTCAGAATTCAGGTGGGAATTCTCAAGTCAAGTGACAATTTGTATTTTCAGATGTTGGTAAGTAACATCTCGGATATTGATTTTCCAAGTTGGTTTGAATTCCAAACTTGTAGCACAGGTGGGAGTGGTTTGTATCTCAGGTGCAAGTTTGTAGCTCATTTGCGAGTACGTATCTCAGGTGTGGGTTTGTATGTTAAGTGCGGGTTCGTATCTCAGGTGTGAGTTTGTATCTCAGATATACGGATTCATATCTCAGGTACATGTTTGTACCTCTGGTTGGGGTTTGTATCTCAGATCAGGGTTCATATCTGAGGTGCGAATACGTATCTAGGACGAGTTGGTGTCTCAAGTATGAGTTCATATATCAGTGCGAGTTGGTATTTCAGGTGTGAGTTCATATCGCAGGTACAAATTCGTAATTAAGTGTGAGTTTATATTTCAGGTATGGGTTCATATTGCAGGTGAGCCTCACAGGAAAACTTCCCTGCGTGATAGCGTCAGGCATGATGTTGTTTTGAAGTCTCCACCACCTGCACGGGTCAGTGGAATAGCCTCCTGCTGGCGAGATACCTCTGAGTCATCAACATGGCACTGGCTTCCAAACTTAGCACTGCTGAAGGTGTCGTATGATGCTGAAGTCATCTTGCGGTTCAGCAGATTCCGATTATGATCTCCGATGTTCCTGTTACGGTCACCGTGGCGACGGCCTGCAAGGGGATCACCATTGGCCAATTGACTGCGTGTGTCTTCAGCTCCGCCCCCTCCACTGCCTTGGTCTGAACCATCATCCTCATCTCCTTCTTCATCCTCTCGATCGCTGTCGTCGTGATTGTTGTTGTCGTCGCCTGCTGATCTGAAGCTGGACATGTGTTGCCGTGGTGCACCATTGCCCTGCAGTCTCCTTGGTGATGACTGCACAGGCATCCAGCACGTGTCTGAGTGTCCATATTCGCCACAGTCACGCGTACATTTTCCTGTTAAAGCCACATCAGGAAGCTGCCTCGAATCTGAGAGAGTGAAAGAGAGAGAGCGCCAGAGAGAGTGTGTGTGTGTGAGAGAGAGAGAGACAGAAAAAAGAGAGAAAGATGGAAAGAAATAGAGAGTTGAGAGTGAGATGGAAAGAGAGATGAATAGAAAAAAATGGAGAGAGAGAAAAATGGAGCGAGGGATGGGTAGAAAAAATGCACAGAGAGATGAAAGAAAAACAGGTAGAGAGAAAGAAAGAGAAAGAAATGGAGGAATAAGAGAGAAAAGTACTGCAGTGAAATAGAGCGGCATGTCTGCCCTCTAGTGGTGACACAAGATGAGTACAGTTCCCAATCTGAAGTTTAAAACTAAACTACCAACTTTGTCTCTCTCGCTCTCTCTCTCTCTCGCTCTCTGTCTCTGTGTGTGTGTGTGTGTGTGTGTGTGTGTGTGTATGTGTGTGTGTACCGTTCTCCACATGTTCCTCCTCCCCCACACTACCCTCGGGGGTCGTTCTCTCATATCCGTCTTCAGGAAGAGACAGGACGCCGATCTTACTGCTCTTACTGCTTGGTGTCTCTGACTCGTCCACCCCGCTGTCATAGCAACCAGCATCTGTCGCCACGGAGAACGTCACCCTACGCAACGGCTGAGGACACACACACACACACACACACACACACACACACACACACACACACACACACTGGATGAAACAGATGAATAACACTGTGTAACACAATGAAGTTTATAAAGGCTGTGAACTCGAAGCTCTTGTAGAACTGGTGAGAAACTGCAAGCAACTGCAAGGAGCTGCGACTGATTATTCAACGATAGCAAGAAGAAGAATTCAGTGAATTTGAAAAAAGAAAATAAATACTGTATATATATTTTATATATACACTGAAACAATGCAGATTTTATCCTGTTTCATCTAGGACAGTAATGATCCGGTGGTAAGGTGCTGGATCACTGATCCCAAAGTCAAGGTTCAAGCCTCACTGTCAACGGTTGTCACTGCTGTCCCCCAGTGCAGTGAACTGAGTTATCACAGGCCGGTCATGTCTCTCACTGTCTGTGATGAGAGGTTCATGTAAAAGAACCATTAATGTCTTTCGTCAAGAGGAGGCTGCAAGCCGTCAGCGTGTTTCTGCCCTGAGATGGCCTGGCGAGCAGTCCATGGTGGACCCTGCCCTCACTTGGTGTCGGTTGGGATGGGTGCCAGCCTCCCCGTGACCCTAATTAGGATTAAGCAATTACAGAAAATGAACAGAACAGAATGAATTAATGCGTCCTCTTTTATTACCTAATAATAAAATCTCTGATATAACAAATTATAACAAATAATAAATCAGATCAAATATTAATCAACAAAAAAGACGAATTCCCCTATATCAGGGTATAATTCCATCCACTGCATAGTTTAAAAAAGGTAAAAGAAGAAGCTGGGAAGAAGCAGTTTGGTGAACGCAGTGAGTCTGCGGTGAGAGCAGAGAACAAGTGCATGAAAATCTAGAGAGGTGGAGGTATGCCCTCGAAAGGAGGTAACTACCAACTACATTTCCCTTCTCTCTGTTTTTAATCGTATAGTTTAAAAGACCATGTATAAAAGGTTTAAATCTTTCATTATTAAACACAATATTGGGGGCAGTGGTGGTCTAGTGGTATAGGGCGCTGGATCACTGATCCAAAGGTGGGGGGTTCGAGTCCCACTCTCCACAAGGTTGTCACTGTCCCCCCCAGTGCAGCTAACTGGGTTATCAAAGGCGGGCCATGTTCCTCACTGTCTATGGTGAGAGGCATGTAAAAGAACCATTGCTGACTTTCGTAAAGAGTAGGCTGCAAAGTCGTCAGCGTGTTTCTGTCCCTTGCTAAAAAGGGTTGTGACAGGAAGTGTTCCCGACGTAAAAAAAAAAAAAAAACCTCTGCCAAAATCAAACTGTGCGAATCAGATGATTCGCTGTGGCAACTCCCGAGTAAAAAGGCGAAAGGAAAACAGATTTTAGTAAACACAATATTCTTTGCTTCTCTCAGTATGGATTCCGTAAGAATTTCTCTATAGAGCATGCACTTTTAGACATTGTTAACAAAATTCAGTACAACATGGATAAAAATCTACACTCTTGCGGCATCTTCATCGAACTACAGAAGGCATTCAATACGTTGAATCATGAAATACTTTTATACAAATTGCAACACTATGGCATACGAGGTATGTTAAATGACTGATTTCATTCATATCTTACAGAGAGATCTCAAACAATTAAAATCGGAAGTTACATTTCTAGGAAAAAGCCAGTTGTATGTGGGGTATCCTCAAGGGTCCGTCCTTGGCCCATTATTGTTCCTTATTTATGTCAATGATATTGTTGCTTCCTCGAGAAAGCTTGAATTTTTTCCTTTTTGCCAATGACACTAACCTTTACGCTGACAAAGATTTTAAATCACTGAAATCTACTTTAAATGAAGAGATGGAAAATGTATGTCAATGGCTTATTGCCAACAAATTAACATTGAATATATAAAAAATCAAATTATGTGATATTCAGACCTCATCAAATGCATCAGCAACATAACTTAAACCTTAAGGTATTGAATAATGCGTCACAAAAACTGGAACAGTTTGAACAAAAAGAATATATCTTGGTGTATTTATCAACTCAAATCTCTCCTGGAAGTTTCATATTGATTATGCATGACATTAATACGTGCGTTGCTCCACCTAACCTTTTCCATTTATTTACTTTATCAAATTCTGTTCATCATCACAACACTAGATCCGTATCTTCTAGAAACGTTTTATTTTAAACCCTCTAGACTATCACAACAAGCCAGTGCCTTTTTACAGCTTGGTGTTAAGTTATGGAACAAAATCCCTAAATCATTTCGAGAGAAAGGAAGAAACGTTCAAAAACAACGTCAATCGCATACTTTTTATGGTGATGGAGACAGAGGAGAGATATATTGATGTTTCTAATCTGATAAATTTATTTTCTGATTTTTGTGAATTGTACAATTGATATTCATATTCTATTTCCTTTTTTTCTTTGTTCAATAGTATGTTGTACAGTAAAATTTTATTTGTTTTCTTTTCCATTCACCATCTTTTTCTGTTCAACATTTCCCCTTTATCTTTAAGGATACTGCTTGAAAATAAATACAAATAACTATTTAAATTAAAAACAACAAAACAAATATGGAAAATAGACAGTAAAGGATAATTGGATCTGGAAAAAGCATATGACAGGGTGCCAAGCGAAGAATTGTGGTATTGCATGAGGAAGTCTGGAGTGGCAGAGAAGTATGTTAGAGTGGTGCAGGACATGTATGAGAGATATAAGACAGTGGTGAGGTGTGCTGTCGGTGTGACCGACGAATTCAAGGTGGAGGTGGGACTGCATCAAGGGTCAGCTCTGAGCCCCTTCTTGTTTGCTATGGTGATGGACAGGCTGACAGACGAGGTGAGACAAGAATCTCCATGGACTATGATGTTTGCAGATGACATTGTGGTCTGTAGTGAGAGCAGAGAACAAGTGCAGGAAAATATAGAGAGGTGGAGGTATGCCCTGGAAAGGAGAGGAATGAAGGTTAGCCTCAGAAAATCAGAATACATGTGTGTGAATGAGAAGGACCTAGGAGGAACAGTGATGTTACAGGGAGCAGAGATAACGAAGGTGGAGGATTTTAAGTACTTAGGCTCAACAATCCAGCGCAATGGAGAGTGTGGAAAAGAGGTTAAGAAGCGTGTGCAGGCAGGTTGGAATGGTTGGAGAAAAGTGTCTGGTGTGATGTGCGATAGGAGAGTGTTAGCAAGAATGAAGGGAAAAGTGTACAAGACGGTGGTGAGGCCAGCGATGTTGTATGGCTTAGAAACAGTGGCGCTGAGGAAAAGGCAGGAGGCAGAGCTGGAGGTAGCAGAGATGAAAATGTTGAGGTTCTTTCTGGGAGTAACGAGGATGGATAGGATCAGAAATGAGTATATCAGAGGGACAGCCCATGTAAGAGGTTTTGGAGACAAAGTCAGAGAGGCTAGATTGAGATGGTTTGGACATGTACAGAGGAGGGATAGTGAGTATATTGGCAGTATGATGCTGAGGTTGGAACTACCAGGCAGAAGGCCTCGAGGAAGACCAAAGAAGAGATTTATGGATGTGGTGAAGGAAGACATGAAGGTCGTTGGAGTCAGAAAAGAAGATGCAGAGGATAGGGTGAGATGGAGGCGGATGATTTGCTGTGGCGACCCCTGAAGGGAGCAGCCGAAAGTAAAAGAAGAAGAAGACAGTAAAGGATAATATACTAGTATCTTGTGAAACCCATCCCATCCCGATTAGTTTTCCTATTTGCGGGATGGGTTTACCTGTTTACCTGTAGCCATTTGATTTACAATAAATTGAATTGAATTGAATTTGAGCAAAGTAAAAGAGAAAAAAAGAGAAACAGAAATTGGAATCTCCCGGGCTGGACCCTTTACACTGTTAAGAAACCCCTGAAATCAATATATTTTTGGATGATACTGTATGACAACTGTTTCCTGCTAGATTAACCCCGCCTCACTGTTACACAAGCTGCTATAACGAACCAGTCACCATTTGAGGTATCCACCCTCCACGTACTCTTCCCACTCATACCCTTTTTGTTGTTAGTGCAGGGGCTTGATAACTTGGACAAAATGTCTCTTTTATACTATAAAAATCAAGAAGTTGATTGGGAGAGCAGGTGGATTAGCAGTGAATAGAAACAGCGGTGTTTTTATCTGTCTGCCGAAGCCTGTGTATCTGCTGTGCAGTGAGAGTGAATATATCAGTATGTGAAGGATATAAATTCAGAAGGTATTTTAAGACACCTTGTGCTAATTCTCCACTGGGCTCTGATGCTTCACCAGAACATAGTCATGCTCGTGCTTCGGTTCAAATATGAAACAATATTAAAACTCATAATTGCGCTTCTCTCATTCCGTGCATACGCACCACTTCTGTGTGTTGGTCTCACAACGTGTACACACCACTTCACTGCTCTTACTAAATCAACACATCATTTATCTCATTAGATGTGAAATGTTGGTGTTTAAATCAGTAAAGTAACAGTCTTGTTCATTAAATTAGTTATTAGGATTGATTTATGAAGAGGTTTAATATTGCAGAATATCTCTGTCTTCATATTCACATTATCTTTTTCTTAGTATATTTCAACCTGACCCTTTCTGTCTCGTTTTTCACCTCTTCATCTTTCCTCTTTTTTCTCAGTATGATTATAATTCAAAGCCATGTTTTTCTTTCTTGATGTTTACTTAATTCTCTGCTTCTTTTTTATAGTCTCATGATTCCCAATTCTGAATAATAATAGCTCTATTCACTTGTGGGGGCAGTGGTGATCTAGTGGTATAAGGCGCTGGATCGCTGATCCAAAGGTTGGGGGTTCGAGTCCCACTCTCCACAAGGTTGTCACCGTCCCCCCCCAGTGCAGCTAACTGGGTTATCAAAGGCCGGCCATGTCTCTCACTGTCTATGGTGTGAGGCATGTAAAAGAACCATTGCTGACTTTCGACAAGAGTAGGCTGCAAAGCCGTCAGCGTGTTTCCGCCCTGCGATGGCCTGGCGAGCTGTCCAGGGTGTACTCTGCCCTCGCCCTGAGTTGGCTGGGATGGGCACCAGCCTCCCCGCAACCCTAATTAGGATGAAGTGGTTACAGAAAATGAACTGAACTGAACTATTCACTTGTATGTTGTTATAGTTGTACTTAGTACCATATTATACTCCTGTTGTTGTCGGTACATTTGTGTAAGGTGAATGTTAAAGTTATAAGAAGGTACACACCCACCTCAAAGGGTGCAAAAACTTTAAAGCTTGCATGCTGGAACATTAGAACCATGCTCGATACAGGTGACAGGAACCGCCCCGAACGTGACTCCGCTTTGATAGCACATGAACTGTCCAGGCTAAATGTTGACATTGCTGCCCTTAGCAAAGTCCGCTTCCCAGAAGAAGGCCGCCTCTGTGAGCATGGTGCCAGATACACCCTCTTCTGGTCAGCTAAACCTGTAACAGAAAGGCGTCTCTCGGGTGTATTTCTTCATAGTCAGAACCTCCATCGCTTCCAAGCTGGAAAACCTGCCAACCAGTCACTCTGACCGCATCATGTTCATGTGCCTCCCTCTGGAGAAGAAGCAGTATGCCACGTTTTTCAGCATATACGCACCGACTCTTCAAGCTGAGCCTGCAGAAAAGACAAGTTCTACTTGGAACTCTGCAGTCACCTACAAAGCACCCCTATAGAGGACAAGGTGATAATCCTTGGTGACTTCGATGCCAGAGTGGGCCGGGAAGGTGACACCTGGAAAGGAGTACTTGACAGACATGGCGTTAGTAACAGCTATGTCCACGGACGTCTCCTGATGGAGATTTGCACTGAGCAGCAATTTGTCTTCACCAATACCATCGTTCAGCAAAAGGACAGTCTCAAAACAACTTGGATCCATCCTCGGTCTAAACATTGGCATCTTATAGATTACGTTCTAGTTTGCCAGCTCAATGATGTCCTACACACCAGAGTGATGCCCAGTGCAGAATGGCACACTGACCATTGCCTAGTACGCTGCAAACTCAGGTTGCACTTCAAACCCAAACCAAGGAAGGGGGGGCAGTAAAGAAAACATTCAAGCGCAGCAAGCTTCAGTCGACTAAAGTGAAAGCCGACTTTCAAGCAAGCTTACAGTAAAAGCTTGTCAACAATGGTTGCCCAGAAGACCCCTCTCCTGAGATGCTCTGGAGTCGCCTAAAGACTGTCATTTTGCAGACATCTGAAGCAGTTCTGGGGTTCATCACAAGAAAAAACAAAGAATGGTTTGATGAAAACAACCATGAGATCCAGGGATTTCTGGTGAGGAAGAGACAAGCCCACCAGGCCCACCTAGCTAAAATGTCTTGTCCTGAGAAGAAAGCTGCCTTCCGTCACATCTGCAGCAATCTCCAGCGCAAGCTTTGTGAGATCCAGAACGAGTGGTGGACCAACCTCACAGAGTGAACTCAGCAATGTGTGGATGCCGGCAACTATAGAGGCTTTTATGAAGCAATACAAAGCTGTGTATGGCCCTACCCACCGGGTTCAGAGTCCCTTGCACAGTGCAGACAGCCAAGCACTCTTAACAGACAGGGCTTCCATCCTGAGCCATTGGTCTGAACACTTCCAGACTCTCTTCAGCACTGACAGAATCATCCAGGACTCAACAATCCTGCACATTCCTCAGCAATCAGTCGAAGTGGAATTGGATGATCTACCCTCTATGGAAGACCTCACTAGAGCCATAGAGCAGCTAAAAATGGCAAAGCAGCAGGAGTTGATGGTATTACATCAGAGATCTGGACAGATGGTGGACTAGCGTTACACAGCAAGCTCCATGAACTCCTTGTCTGTTACTGGGAACAGGGCAAACTTCTGAGTGACCTCCGTGATGCAGTCATCATTACCTCATACACAAAAGGGAGAAAATTCAGACTGCTCCAACTACCGGGGGAGAACCCTGCTCTCCATCGCAGGAAAAATCCTTGCTCGTGTGCTCCTAAACAGATTACTACCTACCATTCTGGAAAATAACCTACCAGAAACCCAGTGCAGCTTCAGAGCCAACAGAGGCACTACAGACATGGTGTTCGTCCTCAGGCAGCTACAAGAGAAGTGTCGGGAGCAGAACAAAGGACTGTATGTCACATTTGTGGACCTATCCAAAGCGTTTGACACAATAAGCAGGAAAGGATTGTGGAAGATCATGGAGCGCCTTGGCTGTCCCCCAAAGTTCCTCAAGATGATCATTCAGCTGCATGAAGACCAGCACGGCTAAGGCAGGCAGTATCACAACCTTTCTGAACGCTTTCCCATTGTCAATGGTGTGAAACAAGGTTGTGTCCAGGCACCAACCTTGTTCAGAATCTTCAGCACAATGCTTAAGCAGGCCTTTGAAGACTTTGATGACAAAGATCCCATGTACATCCGTTACCGTCTTGACAGATCTGTTATCAGAGTATACAGAGTATTCACCACCCTACTGTACAGCTCTGAGTCGTGGCTAACCTACCGTCACCACCTTCGACTGCTTAAGCCACCAATGCTGTCTCCGTACTATCCTCAATATTCACTGGAGTGACTACGTTACCAACATCGAGGTTCTTGAACAGGTGGAGATCACCAGCATTGAGGCCATGCTGCTCAATTCAGAGCTGTGCTGGGCAGGACATATCTCCAGAATGGAGGACCATTGCTTACCCAAGATTGCTCTGTACGGCGAACTTTCCACTGGCCACCGTGACAGAGAGGCGCAACAAAAAAGCTCCAAGGACTCCCTCAAGAAGTCTTTCAGAGCCTCTAACATTGACTGCCGCCAGTGGTCGATACTTGCTGCTGACCGACAGGCCTGGCAAAACATCACCCACCAGGCCATCTACTCTTTTGAGGACTTTCGCAGTGCCAACATGAAGGAGAAACGTGCAGGAGGAAGAACTGAGGAGCATCAACCAATATTCCAAACCAAACTTTAAACTGCAGCCACTGTGGTCCGATTTGTCTGTCCCGCATCGGCCTTGTCAGCCACCAGCATGCCTGCAGTCTATGTGGACAGCTCCCTCTATAAATCTTCATTTGCAAAGCCAAGCCAAAGAGGGAAAAAGAGAGAAAAGAAGATAAAGAGAAGTGTACCATATTATACTCCTGTTGTTGTCGGTACATTTGTGTAAGGTGGATTTTAAAGTTATACATTCTAGATGTGTATGATGTGGCTCACATGGATTAATTACTCAGTGTAGTGTATATTGCCATTTGAATGTAGAGATGCTTTGAATGCAGCCATAAAGGAGAGGGCACAAGCCAGTGTTCATCCTCACGTCAGTCCCCAGCCAGGATAAATGCAGAAGGTTGTGTGAGGAAGGGCATCCGACATAAAACATTTGCCAAATTTGTTATACGAATCATCAATACAAATGTCATACCGGATTGGTCGAAGCCCGGGTTAACAACGACCGCCATCAGTGCTGTTAACCAGCAGGGTGCTGGTGGAAACTTTGCTACTGTTGGTTGAAGAAGGAGAGGCAGGAGGCGTGTTCGTAGGTGGAGAAAGAAGAGGCATGAGTCTCGGAGAGTACAGACTTTGAATGTTGGAACTATGACAGGAAAAGCTAGAGAGCTGGCTGACATGGTGCAGAGGAGGAAGGTGGACATACTGTGTGTTCAGGAGACCAGGTGGAAAGGTAGCAAGGCTAGAAGTTTAGGAGCAGGGTTTAAGCTGTTTTATCATGATGTGGATGGGAAGAGAAATGGAGTAAGAGTCATCTTGAAGGAGGAGTTGTCAGGAATTTCTAGAAGTGAAAAGAGTGTCAGACAGAGTGTTGAGTCTCAAGTTAGAAACTGAAGGCGTATTGTTCCATGTTGTTAGTGCTTATGCCCCACAGGCAGGATGTGAGCTGGAAGAGAAGCAGATATTCTGGAGTTAGTTAGATTAAATGATGCAGAGTACCCTCAAATGTGAAAGAGTGGTCATTGGTGAAGACTTCAATGGACATGTTGGTGCAAGCAACAGAGGGGACGAGGAAGTGATGGGCAGGTTTGGTATCAGGACAGGAACAGAGAAGGACAGATGTTGATAGATTTTGCATAAAGGATGGAAATGGCTTGTGATGAATACTTTCTTCCAGAAGAGACAGGAGCATATGGTGATTTAAAAAAGCGGAGGTAGGAGCACACAGGTAGACTACATCTCGTGTAGATGATGTCATTTGAAGAAAGTCAGTGACTGCAAAGTAGTAGTGGGTGAGAGTGTTGCCAGACAGCATAGGATGGTGGTGTGCAAGGTGAAGAAGGCAAAGGCAGAGCAGAAGAAAAAGTGGTGGAAGTTGAAAAAGGAAGAGTGTTATGTTGTCTTCAACGAGGAGTTGAAACAGGCATTGGGTGGTCAGGAAGTGCTTCCAGATGACTGGACAACTACAGCTACTGTGAGCAGGGAGACAGATCGGAGAGTACTTGGTGTGTCCTCTGGAAGGAAAGTAGATAAGGAGACTTGGTGGTGGAATCAGGAAGTGCAGGAGTGTGTACAAAGAAAGAGGTTAGCTAAGAAGAAGTGGGACATTGAGAGTAAACAGGAGTACAGGGATACACAGTGTAAGGTGAAAATAACATTGACAAAGGCCAAACAGAGGGCATATGATGACTTGAATGCTAGGTTGGATGGTAAGGAGGGAGAAAATTATTTATACAGATTGGCACAGCAGAGAAATGGAGATGGGAAAGACGTGCAGCAAGTTACAATGATTAAGGACCGAGAGGGAAATGTATTGACTGATGACAGAACTGTGCTGAGAAGATGGAAAGAATACTTTGAAGAGCTGATGAATGAGGAAAATGAGAGAAAAAAAGAGTAGAAGAGGTGACTGTCAAGGACCAGGAAGTAGCAAAGATTAGTAAGGGTAAAGTGTGGAAGGCATTGAAGAGGATGAAGAGTGGAAAGGCGGTTCGTCCTGAACGTATGGAAGTGTCTAGGAGAGGTACCAGTAGACTTTTTGACTAGAACATTCAACAAGGTCCTAGAGAGTGAGAAGATACTGGAAGAATGGAGAAGTGTGCTGGTGCCCATTTTTAAGAACAAGGAAGACATGCAGAGTTGTGGCAACTACAGAGGGATAAAGTTGATGAGCCATATGATGAAGTTATGGGAAAGAATAGTGGAAGCTAGACTAAGGGCAGAGGTCAGCATTTGTGAACAACAGTTTAGTTTCATGCCAAGAAAGAGCACCACAGATGCAGTGTTAATAGAGTTTAACAAATGTTAATAGAGAAGTACAGAGAAGGTCAGAGGGAGCTGCATTGTGCCTTTGTGGATCTGGAGAAAGCATATGACAGGGTGCCAAGAGACGAACTGTGGCATTGTATGAGGAAGTCTGGAGTGGCAGAGAAGTATGTTAGAGTGGTGCAGGACATATATGAAAGATATAAGACAGTGGTGAGGTGTGCTGATGGTGTGACAGAAGAGTTCGAGGTGGAGGTGGGACTGCATCAAAGGTCAGCTCTGAGCCCCTTCTTGTATGCTATGGTAATGGACAGGCTGACAGACGAGGTTAGACAAGATTCCTCATGGACTATGATGTTTGCAGATGACATTGTGATCAGTAGTGAGAGCAAAGAACAAATGGAGGAAAATCTAGAAAGGTGAAGGTATGCCCTGGAAGTCTGAATACATGTGTGTGAACAAGAAGGACCCAAGAGGAACGGTGAGATTAAAGGGAGCAGAGATAAAGTAGGTGGAGGATTTTAAGTACTTAGGCTCAACAATCCAGAGCAATGGAGAGTGTGGAAAACAGATGAAGAAGCGTGTACAGGCAGGTTGGAATGGTGAGAGAAAAGTGTCCAGTGTGATGTGTGATAGGAGGGTATCGGCAAAAATGAAAGGAAAAATGTTCAAGACGGTGATGAGTTCAGTGATGTTGTAGGGTTTAGAAACAGTGTCACTGAGGAAAATACAGGATGCAGAGCAGCAGGTAGCAGAAATGAAAATGTTGAGGTTCTCTTTGGGAGTAACAACGATGGATAAGATCATGGAATGAATACATCAGAGAGACAGCACATGTTAGAGGTTTTGGAGACAAAGTCAGGAAGGCTAGATTGAGATGTTTTGGACTTGTACAGAGGAGGGATAGTAAATATATTGGTAGTATATTGGTAGAATGCTGAGCTTGGAACTGCCAGGCAGATAGCCTAGAGGAAGACATGAAGGTATTTGGTGTAAGAGAAGAAGGTACAGAGGATAGGGTGCGATGTAGGCAGATGAAGGGAGAAGCCGAAAGGAAAAGAAGAATGTTGCGATGTTTTGGCCCTGTATATTGTGATATAATACACTGTACTAATGTTATCATCATCATCATCATCATCACCATCACCATCACCACCACCATCTTCTTCTTATTCTGCTTAATCCGGGTTCCCGTCTCGGGGACAGCAGCCTAAGCAGTGAGGCACAGAGTGAGCCACTTTATCCAGCTATTCTATGATGTTCCCAAGGTATTCCAAGACCAGCTGAGAGATATAGTCCCTCCAATGCGTTCTGGGTCTTTTCCCAGTCGGACATGCTCAAAACACCACACCAGAGAGGCATTCGGAAAGACAGAACTTCTTATCCTATCTCCTCCCTGTGTGTGTGTGTGTGTGTGTGTGTGTGTGTGTGTGTGTGTGTGTGTGTGTGTGTGTGTATGTGTGTATGTGTGTGTGTGTGTGTGTGTGTGTGTGTGTGTGTGTGTGTGTATGTGTGTGTGTGTGAGTGAGCTCACACACTTCAGTGTGAAACATTATACACAGTGACTGTGTTCTTACATTTGAAGTCCTCTTTGAAATGTAAGAATTAATTCTCTGATTTTAAATGCACCTGTTTCAACACATCTACTCATTAACACACACTTAACAAGCATAAAACAGGTGTGTGTAGGGGCAAGAGGGTTTAGAGTGACTGTGTATTAGATGCTCTATTACAGTGAGTATAATTTTTAAAGCTCGATGTAATAAACAAATTCAGATGATAATTTATTTCAGTTTTCAGAGTCTTAATAAAGAGTTTTTATAGTTAGTTTCATATTTTTATTACACCAAAGTAAATAAAGTTCTATAAAAGATTTATTAATGTTCAAGTAAATGTCTGTTTAATGTTTTGTTACAGAAAACTCCCTCAGTTCAGTACGATTACACTCTTGTTCTTTGACTCCAAAACCGTTACTGTTATAATACATTGATTCATTCATTTTCTGAACTGCTTAATCCTAATTAGGGTCGCGCAGAGACTGGCGCCCATCCCCGCCTCGAAGGCAGAGTAAACTCTGGACAGCTTGCTAGGCCATTACAGGGCAGAAACACGCCAATGGCAATGTAGCCTACTCTTGATGAAAGTCAGCAATGGTTCTTTTATATGCCTGTCACCATAGACAGTGAAAGACATGGCCGGTCTTTGATAACCCAGTTAGCTGCCCTGATGGGAAATTGACAATCCGTTGAGAGTGGGGCTTGAACCCTCATCCTTGGGATCAATGGTCCAGCACCTTATCATCAAGCCACCACTGCACCTTTTCTTAATTTTATTCAGTCTTGCTATACAGGCCCGCCCCGACTTACATTCATCCATTTTACGTTTTTTCGATTTTACGGGGGGGGGGGTCCCAAAAAAAGTCAAATTTTGAGTTTAGACATACCTACGTAGTACGCTGATGTAATGGTAATGACGCAATGATGCTCCATTGTTTACAAAAGACAGACTGAGTGCCCCTCCTTCCCAGTTCAGTTACTATATATATATATATATATATATATATATATATATATATATATATATATATATATATATATGAAAGTACACTACTTTTGCAAGTACACTACTTTCGGTATTGAGCGCTTCACATATTGTAAGCTTGATTGGCTGTTTTAAGCTTAATGTAAAGTGATTCGGTATAAATAAGTGACTTATTTGAAATGAATGTTGATATTATTTGATATATTTGATATTATTTCACAATGTTATGTTTATAATAATTGATTTAGGGTTGTTTTATGAGATACAGTAATGGTATTTATGGATGTATAGTACAGTATGAGTGTCATACATAACACGTCATACGTCATACATCACTGTAACAACTTACGTTCACTTTCAACTTACATTCGACCATCCAATTAAAAACGTAAGTCGGGGAGCGTCTGTACCTGTATTTCACCTCTATTACCCCTGTGTTATACTTCCCTGTTAGACATTCATGTGTAAAGATACCTGGGCAAGGTCTGAACCACAAGTGTACCTCTGTCCACCCAGCAGGAAAATGAGCATCAGTAAATATACTGGGAAGGTAGCCTGGGATGTACTAGCGTCTTCTTCAGGAGGAATTCCACTCATAGTCAATTTACACAACAGAAACCAAAATAAGATCTGACTTGATGAGCCAGTAGAGCCTGGTGCAAAAAGCACAACAAACTTACTTAACTACACCTACATTACACCTTGATTACACCTGTAATACATATCTTTTACACCTCTATTACACCTGCATTTGATCTATTACACGCTCTATTATAGTGATCTATGACACATTTACGAAACTGTATTACACCTCCATGTCACATTACACCTGTAATACAACACAAATGTACCTGTCAAAAGAAAAATCTGAAGGAGAAAAAAGGGGAAACAGAAGCAGTGGCTGTCAGAAAACTGAGGCAATAACAGAAGGTCCCTCCAACCAGAATAACGATGAAAACTAACAAATGAGTGTCAGTGAGAAACAACCAGAAAGGGGATGGAGCATCCCATAATATAAACACACTGTGGGATTGAGTAATGTACTATTAATATGGTGTGTGTGTGTGTGTGTGTGTGTGTGTGTGTGTGTGTGTGTGTGTGTGTGTTTGTTGCATATCACTGTGCTAATCGATGACTTTGATAATCACTTTGTTATTGATGTGCACATGATCTGAATATTTAAGAAAAAGTGAGTTAATTAATCATTTCAAACAAAAGTCTCTCTCTCTTTCACACACACACACACACACACACACACACACACACACACACACACACACACACACACTCACACAAGCTGAGATACACATCATAAACCTCCCAAGAACTGTTTATTAAGCCCCCAATATTTTAAAATGAACTACTGCATAAATAACACATCTTATCAAATATCACCCACACACACATCAAATAGTTCACAAATCGCCACACACACATCAGCTACATCACACATCACCCACACACAGCATTTACATCACAAATCACCTGTACACACATAAAATACATTACATATAACCAAACACACATCAGATACATCACATATCATCCACACACATGAGATACATTATACACATTGAATACATCACACATCACCCATACACATATCAGATACATCACACTTCACCCGCACACACAAATACCTCACATACACACACACACACACACACACACACACACACACACACACACACAGTGGTGGTCTAGTGGTATAGGGCGCTGGATCGCTGATCCAAAGGTTGGGGTTTGAGTCCCACTCTCCACAAGGTTGTCACTGTCCCCCCAGTGCAGCTAACTGGGTTATCAAAGGCGGGCCATGTATCTCACTGTCTATGGTGAGAGGCATGTAAAAGAACCATTGCTGACTTTCGTAAAGAGTAGGCAGCAAAGCCGTCAGCGTGTTTCTGTCCCTTGCTAAAAAGGGTTGTGACAGGAAGGGCATCCGACGTAAAAACCTCTGCCAAATCAAACGTGCGAATCAGATGATTCGCTGTGGTGACTCCCGAGTAAAAGGGAAAAAGCCGAAATGAAGACAGACAGACAGACAGACACACACACACACACACACACACACACACACACATATTAAGTAACTCAAACATCAGCCACACACACATCAAATACCTCATACATCACCGAAAAACACATTACCCATACACACATCCGATACATCACACATCACCCATACACACTTCATATACCTCACACATCATCTGTAAACACATAAAAATACATCACACATCAGCCATACACAATCAAATATACCGCACATCACCTACCCACCCATCAAATAACTCAAACGTCACCCCCTCACACACACACACACACACACACACACACACACACACACACACATCAAGTACCTTACACAACACCCATAAACAAATTACCTTTACACACATCAAATACATCACATATCAGATACATCACACATCACACACACATCATATACACATCATATACCTCACAAATCTCCCATACACATATTGAATATATATTACACATCACCTGTATACACATTATGATATGCGAGGTATTTGCGTGTGCTGGTGACATGTGTATGATTGATGTGTAATGTATTTGATGTGTGTACAGGTTATGTGTGTATGATTGACGGGTGATGTATTTGATGTGTGTACGGATTATGTGAGTATGATTGATGTGTTATGCATAATATGTGAGGTATTTGATGTGTTTATGCGTGATCTATGGTGTATTTGATGTGTGATGTATTTGATGTGTTTGGGTGATATTTGATGTTATTGGTGTGTGATGTGTCATGTATTTAATGTGTGCATGGGTGATATATGATGCATCTGATGTGTGTGTGGGTGATGTGTGATGTATATAATGTGGGTGATGTATATGATTTTAGTGTGGGAGACGTGTGATGTGTTTGATGTGTGCATGGTAGATGTGTGAAGATTGATGTATGATGTATTTGATGTATGCATAGAAAATGTGTTTATGGGTGTTGTGTAAGGTACTTGATGTGTGTGGGTGATGTGTGAATGATCAATATGTCATATTTGATGTGTGTACGGGTGATGTATGATGTATTTGATGTGCGGGTGGGTGATATGTGATGTATGTGATGTATTTGATGTGTATTTGATGGTTCAAGCAGGAGAAAGGTACAAGGTAAGGTTATCCTATCTCCCCCCTCATCTTCATTACATACATTGAACGTATCCTTCAGAATGTACAGGAGAATATGGACAGAGTGTCCATCAATGGTCAGTCCATCAATAATATTCGGATTGCTGACAACATTGACTTGATAGAAGAACGCTTCCAGAAGCTTCTAACATTGGCTAACAATGCTGCAGAGAAAGCTGACATTTAAAATTAACACCAACAAATCCAAAATTATAGTTTTTGGCAAGGCTGGTAAAATTAAAAATTAAGTGTGAATGGTCAAGAAGTGGAAAACGTGGATCAATTTGTTTAGATTGGAATTTTAATAGCCTATGATGATTGCTGCAAAGAGGTTAGAAGACGGACTGTGTTGGCAATCGGAGCATTTAAGTTTCAACAATGTTTGGAGAAGCAGAGATATTAGCATCAAAACCAAGGTTCAATTCATCCACACTTATGTCTACAGTGTTCACCTATAAGCAACTGTAAGAGATATGGACACTCTGCAAAGATGACATTCGTAGACTTGATGTGTTTAATGTACTGTTTCAGAAGTACAGTGGTACCTCTCCTTACGATAGTCCCAGAAAACGAAAAATCCAATTTACGGAAAACATTTTCCTAAATTTTTTGTCTCTGTATACGAAACAAGTTCTCCTTACGAAACGCGCCAAACACGCCATTCTAACATTCAAATGTGCCATTAAAACATTAAAACGGGCCATTCAAACAATGCACGAGTTGCTCTCCCATTGGCTGTCTCCCAAATTCCCGCCGCGCTGGCCTCCCATTGGCTAGGAGGGATGACGCAGCTCCCTTGAGCAGCAGCTTGTTTCATGAGTTTTTCGAGTGTGCTCATTGCAACTTTACTTTTTTGGCTCAGGCTTTTAATCTTGCATAAACATTTGTAAGATTATAACTCTGCTAAGAAGACATGGTCAATTAAAAAAAAATTCAAACAAAGCACAAGTTGCTCTCAAATTGACTATCTCCCAATATCCCGCCCCGATGGCCTCCCATTGGCTAGGAGGGATGACGCAGCTCCCTCCCATTGGCTATCTCCCAATATCCTGCAGCTTGTTTCATGAGTTTTTCGAGTGTGCTCATTGCAACTTTACTTTTTGGCTCTGCACGTCTCCCTTGTTCTTAAAAATGGGTACCAGCACTCTTCTTCTCCATTCCTCCAGCATCCTCTCAATCTCCAAGACCTTGTTGAATGTTCTTGTCAGAAAATCTACTGATACCTCTCCTAGACACTTCCATACCTCCACCGGTATATCATCAGGATCAACTGCCTTTCCACTCTTCATCCTCTTCAATGCCCTCCTCACTTCACCCTTACTAATCTTTGCTACTTCCTGGTCCTCAACAGTCACCTCTTCTACTCTTTTGTTCTCTTTCATTTTCCTCATTCATCAGCCCTTCAAAGTACTCTTTCCATCTTCCCAGCACACTTCGGTCATCAGTCAATACATTTTCCCACTCTGTCCTGAATCACTCTAACTTGCTGCACGTCCTTATCATCTCTATCTCTCTGCTGTGTCAACCTGTATAAATCATTTTCTCCCTTTTTACTGTCCAACCTAGCATACAAGACATCATACACCCTCTGTTTGGCCTTTGACACCCTACCTTCGCCTTACGCTGTGTCTGCCTGTACTCCTGTTTACTCTCTTCGGTCCGCTCAATGTCTCACTTCCTCTTAGCTAACCTCTTTGTACACACTCCTGTACTTCCTCATTACACCACCAAGTCTCTTCTACTTTCCTTCCAGATGACACACCAAGTACTCTCCTACCTGTCTCCCTGATCACATTGGCTGTGGTTGTCCAGTCATCTGGAAGCACTTCCTGACCACCCAAAGCCTGTTTCAACTCCTCCTTGAAGACACACAACACTCTTCCTTTTTCAGCTTCCACCACTTTGTCTTCTGCTCTGCCTTTGCCTTTTCCACCTTTCTCATCATCAGCGTCATCCTGCACACCACCATCCTATGCTGTTTGGTAAGACTCTCACTCACTACTACTTTGCAGTCACTGACTTTCTTCAAATTACATCGCCTACATAAAATGTAGTCTACCTGTGTGCTCCTACCTCCGCTTTTATGTCAACCTATGCTCCTGTCTCTTTTAGAACAAAGTATTCATCACAGCCATTTCCATCCTTTTTGCAAAATCTATCAACCTTCTGTGTTCCTGTCCTGGATACCAAACCTGCCAATCATTTCCTTGTCCCATCTGTTGCCTGCACCAACATGTCCATTGAAGTCTTCACCAATGACCACTCTTTTACCTCTGGGGGTATTCTGCATCACTTCATCTAATTCACTCCAGAATCTCTCCTTCTCTTCTTGCTCACATCCTGCCTGTATCACGCCTTCAATTTCTAACTTGAGACTCATCACTCTGTCTGACACTCTTTTCACTTCTAGAACATTCCTGACAAATTCCTCCTTCAAGATGACTCCTACTCCATTTATCTTCCCATCCACACCATGAAAAAACAGCTTAAACCCTGCTCCTAAGCTTCTAGTCTTGCTACCTTTCCACCTGGTCTCCTGAACACACAGTATGTCCACCTCCCTCCCCTGCATCATGTCAGCCAGCTCTCTACCTTTTCCTGCCATAGTTCCAACATTCAAAGTCCCTACTCTCAGTCCTAGACTCATGCCTCTCTCTGCCTACGGACACGCCTCCCGCCTCTCCTTCTTTGACCAACAGTAGTCCAATTTCCACCAGCACCCTGTTGGTTAACAGCACTGATGGTGGTCGTTGTTAACCTGGGCCGGTATGTTATTTTTATTATTGATTTGCATTTTTATATGTGGCATTGTGTGTGTGTGTGTGTGTGTGTGTGTGTGTGTGTGTGTGTGTGTGTGTGTGTGTGTGTGTGTGTGTATGGGTGATGTATTTGATGTTTATGTACGGGTTATGTGTGATGTATATGACGTGTGTGTGGGTGATGTATTTGATGTATTCAAACATACATCAGATACGTCTCACATCAGATACCTCACACTTGACCTGTACACACACCACACGTACACACATCAAATACTTCATGCACTGTAGAGGAATTGAGAAGGCATTTTGGGTCTTGTTCTGTATTTCCCTACTGATGTGCCATTTGTAGGGGAAAAAAAAGAACAGATTATATGGAAGATATTAAATTCTCCAGATGATTAACAGATTAGATTTGAGTTGACAAAAGTGCACAACACACAACACTAAATAATACTTTATACACACAACTTCCTGAAGGACACGATGAAGCAGAAAGGTCACACTGTGTGTGTGTGTGTGTGTGTGTGTGTGTGTGTGTGTGTGTGTGTGTGTGTGTGTGTGGCAGCATGAAACGGGTTTGTACTCGTCCTGCACCACTGCATCATCTCTGCAGCCCACACACACACACACACACAGACACACACACACACACACCTTCACTCTTTGTGTGTCTCATCACATTTTCTCTCTGCAGGTTTGAGCGAGGATCAGCAGTGTGTGTGTGTGTGTGTGTGTGTGTGTGTGTGTGTGTGTGTGTGTGTGTGTGTGTGTGTGTGTCTGGAGGGGGGGGCAAGAGAGCTTCAGCATTAACACTGCACCCTGAATAATAATCATCCTTCAGAAAAAGAGAGAGAGAGTGAGAGAGAGTGTGTGTGTGTGTGTGTGTGTGAGAGAGAGAGCGCGAGAGAGAGAGAGAGAGAGAGAGAGAGAGAGAGAGAGAGAGAGAGAGACAGAGAATGAGTAAAATGATGAATAAAGAGAAAAGAGCAAATTAGATAAAAAGAATACTGAAAAGAAGATCTAAAAATGAATACCGTGAGAAGGTAGGAGTAAGGAAGAAAGACTTCTGAGAAAAGAGGAAAGAAATAGAAAGAAAGGAGATATACAGATGGTAAAGTAAAAAAACAAAACAAAACAATGGAACATGGGGGATAATATGGATGAATAAGTTAACGGACATGCTAGGAAAAAAGCAGAGGAAGAGAATGAAAAACAGTAAAGTAGAAAAAAAGAGATGTGAAAGAGAGAGAGAAAGAAAATGCACGGGGAGGGGGGTGGGGGGGTCTCTCTGCAGTATGATGTCACCACTGCCCTCTGTTGATCAGATGATAAACTGCTGCCCAGACCATGTCAGTGCCTTGGCTGCTCTCGCACCACCAGTGTGCCAGATTTGGAGGTGTTTTTATTTGTGAAACTTATTTATTCAGTTTTTTTAAATGAGATTATTGGATTTATTAAGTCTGAACTTTTGGTTCAGACAAGCATTTAACCAACCAATAAAAGCTATTAAATGGATTTTAAATGTAAAAATAATGTATTCTTTTTTTTTAATGAGTCTTTTATCTTTATATAGTTTTCTTTGCTTGATAGGGAGCAGTTGTGTGTGCACAGTTTCCTCTGGGTACAAGAAAGTATTCTAATTTCAATCTAATTTGTAAAAGTTTTTGTCCATCACCACCAATCAAAATCAGTGGCACAGGAACCACCAGAAGTAAAAGTTACACTTCGATGTATTGAATCCAAACTTGCTGGATGGACTCAGGACAACTTCCTGGGGATGAACAGAGAGATCTCATGTCATCTGACCACTGTGAGGGTGCTGTCTGACATACTGTATGGTATGTTAAAAATATCAAAGTGATGTTGTCTGATATGTGGAAGGATCCTGAGAGCAAATTCACACCACACAATTTTTTTAAAAACTTCAACAAATTTGGTGCAAATGATTTTCACACAAAGTCTTAAAAGCTTACCAGACAGATTCATAAATTAAAGACCATTCATCCAGCCTACCCCCAGTGCAGCTAACTGGGTTATCAAAGGCCGGCCATGTCTCACACTGTCTATTTTTATTTATTTATTTAAGGGACAATGTACAGGAACATTAAGCTCATAGAGACAGAGATGTACTGTACCAGATTATAGCTAGTTTCCATCTGTAGTCCCTAATTTAGAACGGCCAATTAACCTACAGTGCATGTCTTTGGATTGTGGGAGGAAACCGGAGCACCTGGAGGAAACCCACACAAGCACGGGGAGAACATGCAAACTCCACACAGAAACGCCCAGGCCAGGAATCGAACCCGGGCCTTCTTGCTGTGAGGCGGACGTGCTAACCACTACGCCACCGTGCCGCCTGTGTGTATGGTGTGAGGCATGTAAAAGAACCATTGCTGACTTTCAACAAGAGTAGTCTGCAAAGCCGTCAGCGTGTTTCAAATCGGGAATAACGTTCTGGCAACTCCTGCAGCGAAACTGGAACCCAGTCGTATCAGCACTCGCCCTTCCTTTGGATCCTTCCAGTGGCAATGAGAGGGGGGAATTGCTGCTTGGGTAACAGCCTGTCCTTCATTACTCCCTAACCAGGATCTACGCACTGGAGAGTATCACCAGCCGGGATACCAGCCAGAGCGCAGCCATCATACCTGTCAACCCTAGGCCGTTGGCGATCTTACAAATGGCTACTTATGCCCTTACAAAATAGCAACTAATCTTACGCGTCTTATTATCGCGTGCAATATGAAACAAAAATTAAACTCTATTTTTAATATAATATGAATTTATTGGTAATGTTGTAACATATAACCTGGTGCAATCAAATAAAAGAGTAATATCTTCAGCTGCATGATTAAGAAAATTTAACAGTGATCTTTATTATAACTATATGTAGCACTTTTGGCACTTTCAATCATTTCTTTTGATGGCTTCACTTCATGGCACTTGAGCTCGCAATTAAGTTTGACTTGAATGATGGCGGAAGTGAAAGTGCGGTCACGTGGTCGGAAAGAGCAGA
>CM045731.1:12025000-12080000 GCA_024760905.1 Plotosus lineatus | reverse complement strand
ACACACACACACACACACACACACACACACACTCAAAAAACACAGATAAGCACACACAAGCACATATATACACACATACACAGATACAAACATACACACACTCACTAAAAACACACACACATGCACACACACACACGCACACATACACACACACACACACACACACACACACACACACACACACACACACACACACACACACACACACACACACACTCACATACTCACACACATATACACACTTGCACATATACACACACACAGACACACATATACACATATGGACATACACAGATACGCACATACATACACACAAGCACACGCACACACTCACTCAAACACACACACTCACATACACACACGCGGATCTCATCCAACCCCGGAGCTCGACCACTGAGGAGCTTTTTGACAACCTCAGTGACCTCCACTTCAGTGATGGGCGGACCCCCACCCGAACCCCCAGGGTCTTCCTCTTCCACGGAGGGCGTGTTGGTGGGATTGAGGAGGTCCTCAAAGTATTCCCTCCACCTCTCGACGACATCCCCAGACAAGGTAAGCAGCTCCCCACCTCCACGTAAACAGTGTTTGTGAAGAACCGCTTCCTCCTCCTGAGGCGTCCGATGGTGGTCCAGAACCTTTTTGAGGCCAACCGATAATCACTCTCTAGGCCCTCACCGGACTCCTCCCATGCCCGAGATTTTGCATCTGCGACAGACTCGGCTGCAGCATGTTTGGCCTGCCGGTACCCGTTTGCTGCCTCGGGAGTCCCACAGGCTAATAAAACCCGATAGGCCTCCTTCTTCAGCTGGACGACCCCCTTCACCGCAGGTGTCCACCACTGGGTTCGGGGATTACCGCCACGACAAGCACCGACGACCTTAGGGCCACAGCTATAGGCTGCCGCTTCAGCAATGGAGGCACGAAACATGGCCCATTCGGATTCCATGTCCCCCGCCTCCTCCAGGACGTGGTTGTAGCTCTGCCGGAGGTGGGAGTTAAAGGCCTCTCAGACAGGGGACTCCGCCAAACGTTCCCAGCAGACCCTGATTACACGCTTGGGCCTGCCAGGTCTGGAAGGCAACCTCCCCCACCATTGAAGCCAACTCACCACCAGGTAGTGATCGGGAGACAGCTCAGCTCCTCTCTTCACCTGAGTGTCCAGAACATATGGTCGCAAGTCTGATGACATGACTACAAAGTCAATCATTGAACTGCGACCTTGGGTGTCCTGGTGCCAAGTGCACTTATGGACACCCTTGTGTTCGAACATGGTGTTCGTGATAGACGGACTGTGACGAGCACAGAAGTCCAACAACGAAACACCATTCGGATTCAGACTGGAGAGGCCGTACGTACCGATCACACCCTTCCAGGTCACACTATCGTTGACCACATGGGCGTTGAAGTCTCCCAAGACAACTAGTGAGTCTCCTGAGGGAGCGTTCTCTAACACCCCCCCCCCCCAAAGACTCCAAAAAGGGTGGGTACTCTGAACTGTCATTTGGTGCATAAGCACAAATAACAGTCAGGACCCGTCCCCCCACCCGAAGTCGGAGGGAAGTTACCCTTTCATCAACCGGGGAGAACCCCAACATTTGGGCACCAAGACGGGGGGGCAACAAGAATACCCACACCGGCTCGCCGCCTCTCCCCATGAGCAACTCCAGAATAGAAGAAGGTCCAGCCTCTCTCGAGATGGATGGTTCCAGAGCCCAAGCTATGCGTTGAGGTGAGCCTGACTATATCTAGTCGGTATCTCTCCACCTCACGCACCAAATCAGGCTCCTTTCCCCCCAGAGAGGTGACATTCCATGTCCCGAGGGTCAGAGTAAGTAGCTGAGGATCGGTCCGACAGAACCCATGCCTTTGGCTGCCACCCAAATCACATTGCACCCGACCCCTAAAACTCCTCCCATGGGTGGTGGGTCCATGGGAGGGCGGACCCATGTCTCCTTTTCAGGCTAGGCCTGGCCAGGCTCCATGGGCATAAGTCCGACCACCAGGCGCTCGCCTTCGAGCCCCTCCCCTGGGCCTGGCTCCAGGAGGGAACCCCGGTGACCCGCATCCGGGCAAGGGAGACTGCTTCAATCATTTCCTCTGAGATGGCATAGGGGTCTTCTGAATCGCACTTTGTCTGGACCTTCACTCAGGACCTGTTTGCCTTGGGTGACCCAACCAGGGGCATTATGCCCCCGACAACATAGCTCCTAGGATCATTAGGTCACGCAAACCCCTCCACCACGATAAGGTGGCAATACAGGGAGGGGTTAATCAAATTCACTCATCAAATTTCAAATACAGTATCAAATATAACCTTTAACATTCTCTGTGATGCGATCTTTCTGCTTTTAAATGATGGTCGACAGAGCCATTTGGAAGAAACGTGTAACAATGTTTTTCACCGGAATCAATTTTCTTGATAATAGCCATCTTCGTTTCTACCGAGATGGCTTGCCGCTTTTTTGATTACCACTATCATTAGTGGGCTTACACTTCTGACCAACCATATTTGCTTAGGGTTACAAAAGTTTGCAAAACAGTGTAAACACAAAGATCACAGAGACAACGTCTTAACACAAGGGTAACATGCAGTGAACTGGGAAGAAGGAGGTGCATGTTCAGTCTGTCGTTTGTAAACAATGGACGCAGCATCATTATGTCACTGAGTCATTACGTCAGCGAACTACGTAGGTACATCTTGTACGACAGAGAACACGCTAAACGTAAAATCGAAAAATACGTAAAACGAATGAACGTAAGTCGGAGAGTGTCTGTAGAGTCAATGATATGAAATGCGAAACTGTGCCAAGTTATCACAAGGGACATTACAAGTCAATTTGACTGAAAATGGATCAAGGACACGTTGTACGACCATCATAATATACTGGCGTTTCAGTTTCTATTCTTGCTTTCACTGTATAAGACATATAAATTTTGGAAAATCTGTCTCGTTTAGTAGTGAAATATTGTAGCCTACAGCTTTCCCAGAATCCTGGAGTTTCAGTTTCACTTTCACTGTATAAGCCATGTAGACTGTAGAGTTGGGGAAATCTGTTTTGTTCAACTAGTGATATGTTGTAGGCCTAAAGCCATTACTGAATTCTGGAATTTCATTTTCTGTTCTCACTTTCATACATGCACTGTTGGTCTTCTTTTCGGCTTTTTCCCTTTTACTCGGGAGTCGCCACAGCGAATCATCTGATTCGCACATTTGATTTGGCAGAGGTTTTTACGTCGGATGCCCTTCCTGTCACAACCCTTTTTAGCAAGGGACAGAAACACGCTGACGACTTTGCAGCCTACTCTTTACGAAAGTCAGCAATGGTTCTTTTCCATGCCTCACACCATAGACAGTGAGAGACATGGCCTGCCTTTGATAACCCAGTTAGCCACACTGGGGGGGCGGGGGAGGGGGGGGCAGTGACAACCTTGTGGAGAGTGGGACTCGAACCCCCAACCTTTTGGATCAGCGATCCAGCGCCCTATACCACTAGACCACCACTGCCCCACTTTCATACATGCACTACCATATCGAATTGGTAAAGGTTGTCTTCAAGCTGCTCCATAGTGAATGGTTGACTCAGAATGTCACACATGCACATATCTCAACAAAAAAACATATACATGTACACACACATACACAGATACAAACACACACACACACACATATACTCACTAAAAACACACTCGCACACAAGCACACACAGGCACACACGCAAATATACACACTCACAAGCACTCAGACACACACTCTTTCTCATTGGCACGCATGCATGTACATACTCATTCACACCTCACACTAACTCGCACACACATATAAACAAATACATAGTCACCCCCACACACACACACTCACATATGCATACATACACACACATATATATATATATATATATATATATATATATATATATACACACATATATATACATACACATATACAAACACAAACAATTCCACACACACACACACACACACACACACACACACACACACACACACACACACAAACATGCACATGCACACACAAACGCACATATACTCACACCCACGCACACACACACACACACACACACACACACACACACACACACATATGCACATAGACACACACACACACACATATGTGAAACATGTGTCGCAGGCTATGAAGCAAATCTTTGTTGACAGAAATATTGAAATATGAGACTAATTTTTTTGTACAAATTTTAAAAACCTTGGAGAACGTAAAGAATGTTTGTCAGACGTCCTCCTACAAAAAACATTAAAAAACACAGCTTTTTCAATTTTTTCATACATTTTTGAAAAAGCTCCAGGGTGCCACTAGGCTCCAGGGAGCCACTAGGGTGGCACTAAAGAGCCGCATGCGGCTCGTGAGCCGCGAGTTGCCGTCCCCCGGTCTATGGTGTGAGGCATGTCATCTAACTTTCGACAAGAGTAGGCTGCAGAGCTCTCAGCAGGTTTCCGCCCTGCGATGGCCTGAAGAGCCGTCCAGGATGTACTCTGCTCTCACCTGGAGTCGGCTGGGATGAGCGCCAGCCTCCCTGTGACCCTAAGTAGAATTAAGCAGTTACAGAAAATGAATGAATGAATGAATGAATGAATAGGTAAGAGTATCACCAGCCCGAGAAGCCTTCCCACAGTCCTCAGTATTCCTAGTGTCTTTAAAGACCCCTAGGTCTCAAGAAATTCCAAACTATACTAAAAGTTCCCAGCCTCCACTTAAAGGCTGCAGCATTTCCAAAGTCTCTATCATACTAGTATCAGTGGTACCCTACAGCATAATGAAAGTACCCAGTGTCACCAACATCCACAAAGTTTCCAAGGAAAACCTTGTCCTCAAAGTCCCCAGAAGATAAAAATGATAAGACTTTGAGTGTCCAGAACATTAAGAGATTAGTATTTGATTATAAAGAACAAAAATCACTGGAGAGGGTACATGGAATCTTGAGAGGTTACATGATCTGAATACAAGATCCAGTGGGTCCATATGAGATCAGAACAAATGACTGAAACCCAGGTCTGTGAGAAGGAGTAACCATTAAAGTAAAGTAGTCTGGAATGATAGGAATTGAGATCATATGACCTGAGAATATAAGATCTGAAGAAGAGAAGTGAACCCAAATATTTGGAAAAAGGACAGAAGAATGGATAAGATAACATTGTGTGTGTGTGTGTGTGTGTGTGTGTGTGTGTGTGTGTGTGTGTGCAATTATGCTGCTGTAAAAATAACGATGTGCATTAAGCTCATGAAAAATGCAATGCTCATTTATGGATGAATAATTTACAGGTGATTAAGCTGAAAGCATATGAGTTACACTTCAAGGAAAATTAATCTGCATACACACACACACACACACACACACACACACACACACATCTCTCTCTCTCTCTCTCTCTCTCTCTCTCTCTCTCACAGCATTTGGCATAAACTCTTATCCAGTGCGACAATCAATTTTATTCATTTTTTCTATTCAACTGAGTAATTGATGGTTAAGAGCCTTACTCAAGGGCCCAACAGTGCTGATAATGGGGACTGAGCTGCTGACTCTCTCTCTCTCTCTCTCTCTCTCTCAGACACTCTCTATCTCTCACACACATACCGTAGGCCCTTGAATATTCGCGGTTTTGCACTCGCGCCTCCGCATATTCCCGGATTGCCCAGCAACTGATACGTGATTCAAATTCAGGAAATGGCTGTTTTTCCCTCCTGCTGAATGGTTGAGATGATGTAACGCCCCTTTTTCCTCATTCGCGTACACTTTGTGCATGTGCTTTTTTAGTGTGTCTGTTTTTAATTACTGTTAAGCTCCGTCATGCCACCCAAACGCTGCGCATCTGCTCAGGCTTCTGGTAAGCTGCCGAAGTGCCAGAAAAAGGTAATGACGCTGCATGAAAAAGTAGAATTGCTTGAAATGATTCAGGAAGGAAAACATTTTGCTGAAGGAGGGCGCCATTATAAAGTGAATGAAAGTACAGTCTACTGCATAAAGAAAAATGAAAAAGTCCTAAGAAGGTGAATGTTGTATGAAACAAGGTCATCATCAGAATGGAACCTGCCTTAGTATTCTGGATACTTCTAGTTCAGGGGTCGGCAACCCTTGCCATTCAAAGATCTATTTGAACCTGTTTTCTACAGTAAAGAAAACACTGTGAACTACAAATCCTTTATTTGACATTTAAAATAAAATAACACTGCATACTATGTTTTCCCCCTTTTTCCTTTATGTTAATATAAAAAACAATGTGTTGTATTGATTTAAACAACTGCAGAGACAATCAAATTACAATTCTGCTTGCAACAAAAACATTTAGATAAAAAAAAAAAAAATTGCGAGCCTCCCTATGACCTTAATTAGAAGTAAGCAGTTCAGAAAATAAATTAATGTGTTTGAGTCCTTCTCGTATTTTTATAAAGAAAAAGAATATCTATCCCACGAAGGGAGGAACGGGGTGCAGCCCACCTCACCATCACTCCCTTCGTGGGATCTTCTATTTGTTTATTCATTATATAAATTTTTTTTTTGGGGGGGAGTGTTTGTCACAGTTTTAATTTATAAAAACAACAGCAACACAGAAAAGTATATGAAGACTAATTTTAAGAAGGGGCCTGTTCAACATTCTTTTAAATAATATTAATTCTTAATACGGCACTGACCGCCCCATTCTCTCTCTCTCTCTCTCTCTCTCTCTCTCTCTCTCTCTCTCTCTCTCACACACACACACACACACACACACACGTGCAAACACATGCACACACACACAAACACACACAAATATACACACACACAAATTCTATCTCTCACACTCTCTCTCACACAAGCACACACACATGCACATACGCAGACACACTCACACGCTCTTTCACAATTACATGCCCACACACCCACACACACACTCACTCGCCCCCCCACACACACACACACACACTTAGTGATTAAATTGAAAGCATATGAGAATTACAGCTCAAGGAAAATTAACACACACACACACACACACACACACACACACTCACACACACACACACAGATTAAATTGAAAGCATATGAGAGTTACAGCTCAAGGAAAATTAACACACACACACACACACACACACACACACACACACACACACACTCTTACTGATTAAGCTGAAAGCATATGAGAGTTACAGCTCAAGGAAAATTCACACACACACACACACACACACACACACACACACACAAACTAAACAAACTAATCCGCAAGAACGGTAATGTTGTGGGGATGGAGCCGGACTCTGACTGAAGTGTTGCAGAGGCATATGCTGTCCAAGTAAAGGATAACAGTAAACAGTACCTATCACCTTCTTCATAAACTGCTTTGTTCAACTATTTGTTCAGTCACAGGTACATGTTGAGTAAGAGACTACCACTGAAATGTACCATGGAACTACACATGAAATCATTCCTATCTGTGAAGATTAAACTGTACGGCTCCTCCATATAGCAACAACCTCCAATGTTATACATTTACATTCTACTGTTAATCATATTAATAATGTTGTTGTTGTTCGTCCTTCGAGTTCGAAGATGACCATGACTTCATATCAGATCTGTGATCCATGGCTGTGGGTCTGGAGTTGGCAAATGAGGCCAATCTGAGCCCAAAATGTTCGACCACACACAAGACATGTGTGGGTGGGTGCTGTGATGGAAGTGAAGGCAGCTCGAGCTTTGTGCGCTGCTCGTTTCTGCTGCACCTCTGCAGTTCGTTGCGTCTCAGCCGCACAAGCACCTGTGAAGACTTTGCTTCGCCAAGCTGAGCAGTTGGTAGCAAGCTGCTCCCAAGTGCTGACATTGATGTTCATGTCCTTGAGGGACACTTTAAGGCCATCTTTGAAGCGTGAATGCTTGCCTTCACAAAGCTCTCCATACAGTAGCTGTTTTGACAATTAACTGTCTGTCATTCTGACAACATGGCCTGTTTATCTGACCTGCGCTCTGAAGGAGAGTGTGGATGCTGGAAATGCCGGCTTGTTCCAGGACTTCTGTGTCAGGGATTTTGTCCTGCCACTTGAGGAGGAGTCTGCAAAGGCAGCTCAAGTGAAAGCGGTTGAGCTGTTCGGTGTGTCTGCTGTAGACAGTTCAGGTCTCACAGGCGTTGAGAAGGGTGGTGAGCACCACTGCATGGTAGACCTTCAGCTTGCTGGTAAGGCTGAGTCCTCGCCACTCCCACACATTCTTACGGAGTCTTCCAAAGAAAGAACTGGCCTTGGCAATCCTGATATTGACTTCTGCATTGACATTCACCACTTTTGAAAGTGTGCTCCTCAGACAGATAAAGCTGTCAACAGCCTGGAGTTCCTGTCCCTTCACTCTGATGTGTGGTTCCTGGTAGGGCTATCCAGGCTGACACATAAATTCAGTCTTTTTGGTGCTTATGGTGGGATCAAAATTGTCACAGGCTCTTGAGAGGCAATCCATTTCATGCTCGGCAAGCAAAAAGTCTCTGATGACTGTCTCCTTCACCATGGGAACAGCCTGCAGGCACCTGAGGTTCTGTATCTGATGTGCATCCCATCCTGCCAATCACAGAACGCGTCTGTCAGCATGGCTGAAAAGGGCATGCTGAAGACTGACAGGGCAAGAACACAGCCTTGTTTCATGCCATTTGTCACTGGGAAAGCCTCTGACTCATCATCCACGTCATCCAATACTTTCACCTACAAGCTGTCATGGAACTGCCAGACGACCATGATGAACTTGCTTGGGTGGCCAAACTTCTCCATTACCTTCCATAATCTATCCGCCATCCCTGCTGACTGTGTCAAAAGCCTTTATCAGATCGACAAAGGTCATGAAGAGATCGTTGTGCTGCTCTTGGCATTTTTTCCTGGAGTTGGCATGCAGCAAGTATCATGTCGACTGTTCCACGTTCGGCACGAAAGCCAAACTGACTTTCTGGGAGGAGACCCTGCTCAAGATGCTAGCGAAGATGGTTGAGCACACCATGGGTAAGGATCTTCACAGCTATGAAGAGGAGAGAGATCCCTCGATGATTGTTGCAGAACTGGTGGCTACCTTTCCTTTTGTAGATATAGACCATGGTGGTAGCTTTCAGCTGTTGTGTGACCTTCCCTTCACTCCACATTGACTGGAAGAGCTCTGTCAGTTTCTGCATCAAGGCTGGTCCTCCTGCTTTGTATACCTCCACAGGGATCGTGTCTGACCCTGGTGCTTTGCTACAGGAAAGTTTCTTGATGGCCTTCCTGACTTCTTCTTCTTCTGTGGGGAGATTATTGAAGTTCCTGTTGGTCTCCAATTGAGGTAGGCGGGCAATGGCCTCATCATTGATCATGGCAGGGCAGTTCAGGACCTGGTTGAAGCGTTCATCCCCCCTTTCCAGAATCTGTTTCTTCTTAGTCAGCAGTTGCGTTCTGTCTGCAGTGATGATGGGGGAGGAGCCAGTGGACTGAGGTCCGTGCACAGTGTTCAAGGCATCATAGAAACACTTGGTGTCATGACTGTCTGCATAGCCCTGTATTTCTTCAGCCTTCTTTCTGTACCATGAGTCCTGCATCTCAGAGTTTCTTTTGTACCTTGCTTTTTATGCTGGCAAAGGAGTCTTTCTTTGAGGGGTTGTTTTAATGTACTCAGAACAGCTGGTGTTTCTGTGACAGGAGTGCCTGTATCTCCTCATCATTATCATCGAATTAATCCTGGTGCTTGTGAGTTGTTGGTCCGAGGTCCATCTCTGAATGCTGCCCACAGTTTCTCTGTGCTGTCTGGATCATTCTGTGGTGTGTCTTGCAGCCTGTCATTAAGGTCCCTGGTAAATTCTTGGGCAATGTTACTTTTATTCAGCTTGGAGACATTCAGCCTGTTTGCAGTCTTCTGGCCTTGGCGTCTTCTCATGGGCAGGATGAGACACTATGAGTTGATGATTAGTCCAGCAGTTGGTGCCACACATGGCCCTTATCACTCTCACGTCCTATATGTCCCTCTTCCTGGTGATGACATAGTCAATTAGATGACAATGCCTGGAGCCAGGATGCATCCAAAATGTCTTGTTATGGGTGGGGAGGCGGAACAGTGTGTTGGTGAGGATGAGCTCATGGGTGGCACACAACGAGAATGAAAAGCTTCTCAGACTGTGGGACTGCTGCAATAAGGGCATCTAGTACTTCAGAGAACTTGATGTCTCCTGGGTGGGCCACTGTTGCATATGCTCTGATCAGCTTCACACTTTTCTTGTTTCCATGTGGGAGCTGAAGTGACATCAGTCCTTTGTTGAGATCCTCTGGAAGTTTCATTAGTTTCTGGATGAGGTAGGATCTGATGGCGAATCCGCACCTGCTGCTTTGCCACTCACCCATCGTCACAAGACCTGGGGTCGTGTGGTATGGGTGAAGTTATGACTTGTGCTTGACTTGGATTTAAGTGAGGAAGAGTTGCACAGATTGTCAGCCTCACTCTCTCTCGTCCCAGTCTATCTGAGTCGTGTGGCATGACATTGTCGAGATGGCTGGAGATAGGTCGGGGTGTGTGGATGGCCAGTGGTGTCCTGTGTATCTCACTGTACCCTGGTTGCGCCCCATGGTGCATTTCTGGGGCCGCTTTCTTGTCCGTTGAACCAATTTGGCAGCTTCTTCTGCAAAATCAGTCAGATCCAGTCTTTGCATGTACAGGTAGACAGGTCCTACTCTTACCAACTCTCTTGTGGCATGCACACATGACAGTGGAGAATTGTGTGGTGGCTGGGGCACCTAACCCCATCACAGGAGCAAAAGACCTACCCACTACCCTTGATAGTTCTACTTCAACAAAGCCAAGAAACATATTAATAATACTGTACATTTCACTCACTGACATCATTCATTCTTCTCCTGTTTATATTGACATTTGTAACTCCCAATTTTAGAATATATATATATATATATATATATATATATATGGTGGTAGGCCTCCGTCAGTCCCGAAGGACTATGGCTGCGCTCTGGCTGGTGATACCCCCCAGTGCGCAGAGCCTGGGTAGGGAGTAATGAGGGACAGGCTGTTACCCAAGCAGCAAGTCCCCCCCATCTCGGCGCCACCGGAAGGATCCAATGGAAAGGCAAATGCCGATACGACTGGGTTCCAGTGCCGCTGCAGGAGAGAATCTACTGTCAATTTAGAACGGCCAATTAACCTACAGTGCACGTCTTTGGATTGCGGGAGGAAACCGGAGCACCCGGAGGAAACCCGCACAAGCACGGGGAGAACATGCAAACTCCACACAGAAACGCCCAGGCTGGGAATTGAACCAGGGCCTTCTTGCTGTGAGGCGGACGTGCTAACCACTACGTCACCGTGCCGCCATATATATATATATATTAATATATATATATTAAGAGGAGCCTGACCAGGGGGGCATTCTGGGGCATTTGAATCAGATGCCTGAGGAACCTCGACTGACTCCTCTCAATAGCGAGGGGCAGTGTTTCTACTCTGGGATCCTCCAAAATGACAGAACTTCTCACCCTATCTTTAAGGGAGAGCCCTGCCACCCTGTGCAAGAAGCTCATTTCAACAGTTTGTATTTGTGTTCATGTTCTTTTGGTCAAGACCCAAAGCTTGTGACCATAAGTGAGGGTAGGAATGTAAATTGACTGATAAATCAAGAGCTTTGCCTTCTGGCTCAGCTCCCTTTTCATCACTGAGGACTAGTACTAGCTCTGCTTTACAGCAGATGTGGCACTGATCTGCCTGTTAATCTCCCGATCCAACCTTTCCTCACTTATGAACAAAACCCCAAGATACATAAATTCCTCCCCTTGGGGCAGGAGCTTATTCCAGACCCAGAGGGTACATTATATGCTTTTCTGGATGAGAACTATGGCCTCAGACTTGGAGGTGCTGATTCTCATCCTGGCCACTTCACACTCAGCTGTCAATTATTCCAGCAAGAACTGGAGGTCCAGACTTGATGTTGCAAAAAGGACATCAGCTGTAAAAAGTAGACAAGATCCTATGGCCACCAAACCAGAACCTTTGGTTCAATGCCTCGGTTGCACCTAGAAATTCTATCTATAAATATCATGAACAGAACTGGTGACAAAAGACAATCTTGGCAGTGCCCAACCCATACTGGAAACAAATTCGACATGTTGTTACCAATAAGGACCAAGCTCTGGCTCCAGCAATATACTGACTGAATGGCAGAAAGCAATGGGTCCAGTATACCATATGACTGGACCACACCCCACAAAACAGCTGAAGAGATATTGTCAAAAGCTTTCTCCAAGTCCACAAAGCCTATGTGGACACGTTGATCAAACTCCCATACAGCTTTCAGGATCCTGTAGAGTGCGTAGAATTGGTTGAGAGTGCTGCGGCCAGGACAAAAACCTCATTGTTCCTCCTGAATCCAAGGTTCAACCACCTGTGGGATCCTCCTCTCCAGTAGTCCTGAATAAACTTTCCTGGGTAGGCTGGGGAGTGTGATTCCACAATGGTTCAAGCACACTCTCTTGTATTCCTTTTAAAAAAGGAGAACTAACACCCCGGTTTGGCAATCCGGAGGTATGGCCACCAATGATCATGTAATGTTGCAGAGACATGTCGACTAAGACAGTCCTTCAACACCCAGAACCATGAGGTATTTAGGGTGGATTTCATCCACCCTTGCAGCCCTACCACCAAGGAGCTTTTTTATTACCTCAGCAACTTCTCCCTCTGCCCAAGCAATGGACAGACTCCTTTCTGAACCCTTGGGCTCTTCCTATTCAAAAGAGGCCATCCATGTTGGTGGGATTGAAGTGGTCCTCAATGTCAACTTTCCACCTCCTGACAATCTCCCCAGTCGAGGTAAGCAGCTCCCACTTTCACTGTAAACAGTGTTTGTGGAGTACTGCTTGACACGCCTGAGGTGTCAGATTGTGGTCCAGAACCTTTTTGAGGCCAACCAATTTTTCCAGGCCCTCACCAAATTTCTCCCACACCCAAGATTTTGCATCGACGACAGCCCGGGCTGCAGCATGTTTGATATGTCAGTACCTGTCTGCTGCCTCTCGAGTCCCACAGACCAAGAGGGCCTTACTGCAGGTGTCCACCATCTGTGTCAGTGGTTTCCCCCATGACAGGCACAGATAATTTTCTGGCCACAGCTCCAAGCTGCAACCTCAATAATGGAGACACACAAACATGGCCTATTTGGACTCTGTGCCCCCAGTCTCCATTGGGATGTGATTGTAGTTCCACCAGAGGTGGAAGTTGAAGGCCATTCTGACAGGCGACTCAGTCAGACATTCACAGGAGACTCTAACTACACGCTTCAGTCTTCAGGCCAGGTCTGAAGGGTGGTGTCCCCCACCATTGGAGCCAGCTCACCACAAGGTTGAGATCAGTTAATAGCCCAGCTCCTCTTTTCATCTGAGTGTTCAGAACATGCAGCCACAAGTCTGATAACATGCTTACAAAGTCTATCATTAACCTGAAGCCAAGGTTGTCCTGATGCCAACTGCACTTATGGACACCATTATGTTCAGATATGATGTATGTGATGGAGAAACTGTGCCGAGCACACAAATCAAACAACGAAACACCATTAGGGTTCACATCGGCGGAGATGTGCCTACTAATCACACCCTTTCAGGTCACACTGTCATTGCTCACATGAACTTTGACGTTTCCCAGGACACACACACACACACACACACACACACACACACACACACACACACACACACACACACACACACACACAGCAGGGGATTAAAGCAAGGTTGATAAATATGAGGGAATTAAAATATTCAATAGAGATAAAATTGAAAGTGTCACTCCTGCATGTCTGTAACACGTTTCACTCAGTGTGTGTTTGTGTGTGTGTGTGTGTGTGTGTGTGTGAGCTACACTGTCAATCCTTCTGACTGGGTGTCTGATCCTGCATGTGTATTAAGTTACTGAACTTCACATATTATGCACCTGTCCAAAAGATAATCCCCATCCCTCGCTGTATGTGTGTGTGTGTGTGTGTGTGTGTGTGTGTGTGTGTGTGTGTGTGTGTGTGTGTGTGTGTCGGGGGTAGAATGCAACAGAGAAATTGAGACTGACACAGAGAGCGAGAGTGAGTCAGAAAAGGATAAAGGGAGAGAAGGAGTGAGAGAAAGGGAGCAAGTGAGTGAGAGAGAAGGGGAAGCGATAGAATCAGAGAAGAAGTATAAGAGTAGATAGAGAGAGAAATAGAGAAAGAGAGAGCAAGGGAGAGAGAGAGAGAGAGAGAGAGAGAGAGAGAGAGAGCGAGAGAGCACCTTGGGTATTAAGCTATTTGAAAGCAGGATTGAGGGGATGGCAGTTTGGAGGTAAAATTAAAATTTGAAGAATACCAAAGATGTGTCAACACTCACTACACGCACTAGTACTAAACTAACATCAGCTTCATGAAGCTAACTGCATTGGCACCAAGTGAACTGCCTTGGAATTGAGATGATATTGCCGGCATGAAGTTTACGGCACTAGATACGGACACTGAGATAACATCATTAAACTAACTGCAAAAGCACTGAGATAACATCACTAGCATGAAGCTAACCACATTAACAGCCCTGGAATTATGTTTTTTAAAAGGTGTGCATATTGTAAATGCATTTCAGTTGTGTGGCCTCCCTAAAGATGCACAGGGATCAGAAACTCAGCAGCAGAGGAGTTAATTACACTGTGATCAATAATTCAATATACTGTCAGAAGGCATCTCACACACACTCTCACACACACACACACACACACACACACACACACACACACACACACACACACACACACACATCAAGCCATCGAGTAAGCATTTTCCCCAGTGTAAACTAAGCAGATTTGTGTGTGGTGAATGAACATCGAGCTGACAGGGTGGACTCAGTCATGACGTTTTAGTGTCTCCATAACGACCACATCAGCACTTTTTTAGGACGGGTAACCACAGTGACAGCCCTTTCATCATAACTCTCAAAAGCAGTGGAATAGTACACAGAACACTTTCCCCCTCTCTCCATATCTCCCTCTCTCTCTGTCTCTGACTCTGTCCCCCCCACCCCTCTCTCTATCACTCTCTCTCTCTCTTTCTCTCGGTGCATGCTGGGAGTATGCGTGAGTGTGCACGTGAGCGTGTTTGTTTGCAGAGAGCGCTATTTTCTCTTTTCATTCTATGATTTACTTTTTCTTTTTCTATTTTATTTCTTCCTTAGTTTTGCTTATTTTCTCCTTTAAGTTTTCTGCGGAAGTGTGGTGGCGACAAAAGTGGAGGTGAGCACGTGTGCTCAGCACACCGAGAAAATGTTGGTTTTCTCTGGGCTGGAGAAGCTGAGTCGCTGGCACACCATTCAAATGGTCCCGACAATCAGCTGTGGAGGACTGTGTTCCGGCTGTGGGTGAACTAGTCGGTTTTGAAAGCGTGAAATCAGCATTGAGGATGGACAGTGCGGTGGCGATGTTTTTGGATACCGTTGATAAAGTGAACAGGGTTGTAGAGAGTGGGGTTGTTGTTCAGGGAACTTTCACCCCATTCTCTCCTTGCTCATCCCTGCCAGAGTCACCAGCTCTAATGTCCCTCCATTAGTATGTAACAAAGTTTTGGAGAGGGAGTTGTCCCGGTACGGTTGGCTTTATGACCGATAAAAATGATCTTGCAAAACTGCAAGTCTCCTCACCTGAAGTCCTCGTTCGTGATGTCGTTTCCTTCAGACGGCAAGTGATGATGATCCTGAAAAGTCCGGAAGAGCTGAATTTGGCTCTGAAATTTAAACTGGACAACTTTGATTACAATATCCATGTAACTTCGGGGAATATGAAATGTTTCAGGTGTGGAATGGAGGGACACCTTACCCGCTTTCCAGTGGAGCGGGGAGCGGAGCTGGCGGTCATGCCGCCGGGACCAGCGGCGTCGACCCTATAGTGGGGGCTGATGGCGGCACCGCTGGAAGAGCTAGCAACAACGCCGGGGGATATTACTTTAAAATCGCCTGACAAAACGTCAACTGTTTCAAAAACTAAGCCGGTGAGTACTCACAGCCTGGAGACACAGCCGGATGGTGTGCAGGGCATCACAGACACGATGGTGGATACACAGGTAAAAAAAAAAAAAAAAAAAAAAAAAAAACACAGACAAACAGGTGAAGGGTGTGTAGAAGATTCACATAGTGATCAGAATGAGATAGGGACACACAAGGAAAGTGTGAGTCAGTATTAGAGGAAGTTGATGATGAGGGACAGATAGTCGTTGAATTGTTGAAACCAGCAAATAAGAGAAAAACAATAGAAACAGAAAACAGCACCAACAAAGTCAAAAACGCCTCAAAGGAGGAAACCTCTCTATCCCAGGGCTTGTCTGAAAGCGAGGATGATAACATAGAGAATGGGCATTGAAAGCACATTCACCATGGCAAAAATTGAAAAGTTTTTACAAGATACCAAAGTTTTCGAGTCAAAGTGGAAGATTTCTTTCCAGATGTCAAACTCCATCTGTCTTCATCTGAGAAAGCCAGATAAGCCTGGACAGCCAGGTTTCACGAACAAGGTTTTCAGACTCAATAAAATAGTCTTAAAGATTAAGAATCCACTTGCTGAAGAGGAATATATATATATATATATATATATATATATATATATATATATATATATATATATATATATATTTTTTTTTGTCATTCGCTATAATTCAACCTACTTTTACCTGTCTCATGTTTCCGTTTCTTCCATCTTTTTATTTTCAACATGTGTACTTTTAAAATTGCCACACTAAATATAAACGGGGGAAGACATGACATAAAAAGAGCCTTGATTTTTAGTTTGATGACAATGAAAAAACTAAAAGTTGATTTTTTTTTCAGGAGCCTCATAATACTGTAGACAATGAAGGTGACTGCAGGAGGGAATGGAACAGACCGATTTATTTTAGCCACAAAAGTAGCCATAGTGGGGCAGTTGGAGTTTTATTCTCCCGGGATTTTAATCCAGTTTCCATTACTATTGACAATGTGATGGCGGGTCATATTTTTTAAATTACAGCAAGAGCTGGAAGGGGATAAGATGCTGTTTTTAAACGTTTATGCTCCAACCGCAGCAACAGAGAAAGGTCTGTTTTCACGCGCCCTGGACGATGGGATTCGGAGGTGCAGTCGGGATGAGTACCAGATTATTGGAGGTTTTAATTGCACGGAAAATAATTTTTTAGACCGGAATCACCCTGAAGTGGGGCAGTGGTGGTCTAGTGGTATAAGGCGCCAGATCGCTGATCCAAAGGTTGGGGGTTCGAGTCCCACTCTCCACAAGGTTGTCACTGCCCCCCCCCCCCCCCCCCAGTGCAGCTAACTGGGTTATCAAAGGCCGGCCATGTCTCTCACTGTCTATGGTGTGAGGCATGTAAAAGAACCATTGCTGACTTTCAACAAGAGTAGGCTGCAAAGCCGTCAGCGTGTTTCCGCCCTGCGATGGCCTGGCGAGCTGTCCAGGGTGTCACCCTGAGTTGGCTGGGATGGGCACCAGCCTCCCCGTGACCCTAATTAGGATGAAGCGGTTACAGAAAATGAACTGAACTGGAATCACCCTGAACTCCACACTGCCTTGCAAAGGACGTTAAAGAAACTTGTTGAGACACACAAGCTTTCAGATGTGTGGAGAGACTTTTATGGCAACAGCCGGTAGTACACCTAGCTCCACTCAAAAGACAGACTACTGTCCATGGCCAGGCCTGACGGTTTTACTGTTTTGAACATCATTTTAATCTTTTTAGAAATTGTTCCATTGACCATTCATTGGCCAAGTGCTGCATTTTAATTAACAATATCAGGTGTAGAAGTGCAAACTTGCATTTTAACACAGCATTCGTATCTGACCAAGGTTTCAGAAAAGCTGTTTCTGTTTTTTGGAACAATTTTAGACAAACAAAATCCGGTTTTAAATCTTTGCAGGAGTGGTGGGATATCGGGAAAAACAAAATTAAATCTCAGTACATTCTCAATGTCTCCAGGAACTTGGTAAAATCCATTAAGGATTTGGAGAGAGAGAGATGGTATAGCTGCAAACTTTGGCAGACTCCACAGGAGAAAGAAGACATGTTGAAGTCTTCAAAACCAAAAAGCGTATATTAGCGGACTTGCTAGGCGTACCCACTAGCCAGTTCCAAAATGTTACGCTCATAGGAGGATTCTCCCTCTGACATTTTATTTGGGCTGGAAAGAAAAATCAGACAGAGGAGGCTGATACACTGCCTGCGCTCTGGGAGTGGATGGCTGCTCCAGGAATCTGCAGAAATTCGTAGGTATGCAGCAGGTTTCTATGATGAATGGAATCAATGTGAATATTCTGAGAAACCATAAATGTTGGCTATGCTCCTTACTGGTCTGCCAAAGGTGTCAGCAGATGCCAACAGGCATGTGGAGGCTGACATCTCCCCGCAAGAACTTTGATGGCGCTGCAGGGCCTCAAAACCAGGGAAACCCAAGTTCTCGACGTCCTGCCAGCCGATTTCTATAAAGCCTTATGGGCAGTCGTCGGTTGCCAATGAGTTGCAAGAGAGTGGTTCTAACCATCTTACCAAGGAAAGGGGACCTGCAAAATTTGAAGAAATGGCACCCAGTGTCCCTCCTCTGTACCAACTACAGACTCCTTTCCAAAGTGCGAGAGAACATATTGAGGAAAGTGATGGAGCAGGTCATTCATGTGGGCCAGACCTACTGTGTACCAGGCAGGCTGATAACAGACAATGTCTTTTTAATTCGGGACATTTTGGATCCCTCCAGTTCACTGGGAGTGAAACTTGGTCTCATTTCTATGGAGCAAGAAAAGGAATTTGATTGGGTTGATGCATACCTCTGGAAAACACTGGAGAGTTTTCGGTGCCGCTCAGATCTGATTGCTAGGATTCAAGCCTTGTATGGAGACACTTAGAGTGTATTAAAAATCAATAGTGGTTTGACTGCTCCTTTTCAAGTGCAAAGGGGTATCAGGCAGGGTTGCCCCCTATCGGGCATTCTGTACTCCCTTGCAATAGGGCATCTCTTACACGGACACAGAACAGGTATCTCTGGGTTTAAGGTCTCCAATTGTGATTCGGCTTTTAAACTGACAACCTTATTATTGCTGTTAAAAACCAGAATGCTATTAATTTTTTAACAAGCGCTGTAAAAGCTTATAGTGAAATCTCGTCAGCCAAGGTAAACTGGGGGAAAAAGGAGAACCATGTGGTGTCCTGCCTGGCGGTATCACCTGGAAAAGGGGTGGGAACAAGTAACTGGGAATCTACCTTGGCGATCAAAACAGTGAAACAAGAATTGGGATTTAGAGAAAGCGGAAGATAGGCTCAAAACATGGACATGTCTTTTAAAGGTCGTGTTTTAATTATCAATAATTTAATTGGTTCCACCCCCCACCCCCTGTGATCCTACTTGCAAATGCCCAAATTGGCCTTCCCAACTGCTTCTGGAACCGGCTGCAGTGGGTCCCACAGAGTGTTCTCTTCCTCCCCAAAAATGAAGTGGGACAGGGTCTTATACATCTGGCCAGTAGGGGAGCAACATTGAGACTCCAGTTCATCCAGAGACTGCTGACTGGACTAAAAGACCTGCTGTGGAGGCCCCCAGTTCAAGCAGTTCTAGCTCGGTACTGGGAACCGGGACTGCCGGACTCTCTGCTTTTAATTGACTTGAACAAACATGACCGAAAAGTATTTCCAGAGTTTTACCAGAGCCTTTTTTAAAATCTGGGGACTTTTTACAAAGAAAAGATCGCAGACAAACATCTTACATTTCTGGACTTTAAAAGAAACTGTTATCTGTGGAACTCGTTTTAATGAGCGACAGACTGCTGGCCTGTCAGTCGTAGAGAAGTTTGTAGTGGCACACATCACCACGCTGGGTCATGTGTCTGTGTGGTCCATACCTGGAGGATGCCGCTGCTTTCTCTGCTACTGTCGGGGTTTCTTTGGTGAGACTTCTGGGAAACATGCTGCGGGTCTGGATGGACCAGCTTTCCTCAGAAGAACACGCCACCATCGTTTCCCAAACTAACAGCGTCTTACCCTTCAGAGACCCCTTTCCTGTGGAGAGCCTCGGTCGCTCCGGATTTTAAAGACTGTTTTGATTGATTTTTAGAACATGGTGTGTCAGGACCTGTACGTTTGTGGAACACTTTGGGCAAAATAATATACAATCTGATGGTGAAAGTGTTAAACAGAGCAAAACTTAAAGGTCGGACTGACACACCATGGAGGGTCCACCTGGGTGTGAAACCAGAAGGGGACTTTTTATGGAGAGCGCTGTTCAAATCGCCGTTACAAAAAGGGTTGGAGACTTACAGTCGAGGGTTTTACAGACTTACAGTCGAGGGTTTTACAGAGAGCTGTTGCTGTACTGTAAATGGTTTCCTGTCTATTTTTAATCCAGGTGTTGATGAAAAGTGTCTGTTCTGTTCCCTCAGAGAAACGGTGTTTCACTGTTTCCTGGACTGCAGCAGGCTCCAGTCTCTGTATATGTGGTTAAAGAGATTGTTCTGTATGTATTGTGTGGGTTTTACTAAACACGTGTTCATGCTGGGTTTTAGGTACCAACAACAACAACAAAAAAAAAAAAGAATGCCAAGGGCCAGCTGCTGAATTTTCTGCTGGGCCAATCAAAAATGGCCATTTACCTGAGCAGGAAAATAAAAGTGGAGGATTCACTGGATTGTGACATGAAAACTATTTTAATCAGAATGATAGAGAGCAGGTTGATAGTTGATTTGAATTATTATAGCTTCATGAAAGACTTTGAGAAAGGTTGGTGTGAACCTGGTTGTTTATGTTCTGTGAAGGAAGAGAAGCTGCTGTTTGCACCAATATTGGTTTAGAGAAATTTTTGCTGATTATAAAAATACCTTTTTTGTTAAAATCAAGGTGGTTAAGTTTGTTAGGTTCTTTTGTAGTTTACTTATTTATTTACTTATTTTTGTGTGTAGTGTAGTTTAATATATCTTTAATATATTCATTTCATTTCATGCTTTACAAACAAGTGTTTCTTTTTCTGTTAAAAATAAAGTAGTTTTAAAAAACATAAAAAATATCCCTCTCTCTCTCTCTCTCTCCCTCTCTATAACCCCCTTTCTCTTCCTTTGTATATCTCTCTCTCCCTCTCTGTCTCCCCCTCTCTCTGCCTCTCTCTCTCCTCCCTCTCTGAATCGCTATCTCTCCCCCGCTCTGTCTTCCCCCCTCTCTCCCCTTCTCTCTCTCTCTCTGTGTATCTCTCTCCATCCCTCTCACCTTCTCTTTGTCTCTCTCCCATCGTTCTCTGAGTCTCTATCTCTCCCCCCTCTCTCCCCTTCTCTCTGTGTATCTCTCTCCATCTCTCTCACCTTCTCTGAGTCTCTATCTCGCCCCTTCTCTCTCTGAGTATCTCTCGCCATTCCTCTCACCTTCTCTTTGTCTGTCCCATCACTCTCTGAGTCTCAATCGCTACCTCTCTCTCTCCCCTTCTCTCTCTCTCCATCTCTGTCTGGTTCTCGCTCTCTCTCTCTCTCTCTCTCTCTCTCTCTCTCTCTCTCTGCTCCCCTTCTCCTTCTCTCTGCCCCCTTCTCTCTTTGTCTCTCTCTCTCTCTCTCTCTCTCTCCATGTCTGACTGTTTCTCTCTCTCTCTCTATCTCTCTCGCTCTCTCTCTCTCTGCCCCCTTCTCTCTCTGTCTTTCTCTCTCTCGCCCCCTTGCTCTCTTCCTCTCTGTTTCTCTCTCTGTCCGCTCTCTGTGTCCCTCTCTCCTTCTCTTCCCCCCCCCCTCCTCTCTTTCTCACTGAGTGTTAATTGAGTGGTGCACACACATACAGTATATACAAGCACACAGTGCTTGCTGGATAAATTGCGTGTAGCTCCTGACCCATGAAGCGATATGAGGCTGACATGTCACATCAAAAAGACTTGCTGACTTTGCACCTCACAGCCTAGGGACTTTCTTTTCTTTCATTTTTCCCACTCTCTCTCTCTCTCTCTCTCTCACTGTGTATATACACACACACACACACACACACACACACACACACACACACACACACACACACACACACACACACACACACTCAGCATTCCCTGAGCTGTATGAGACAGACACACACATGCCCTGTCTGTACTCTCAGTAACAAACAAATTACAATAAGTGCATGTGTGGGGAAGTGGGAAAGAGAAAAGAAAAAGTGACACAGATGAACAGACGGAAAGAGAGTGTGTTCAGTTATGATTGCAGTTTGACATTGACAGGAACGAAAAGGGCGTGTCCTGCTGGTCTCTTTATGAATAAAGGTCCATCATGAACAAGAGTTTGGATGTTTTATTTACTCAACTACCGACTTTGTAAAGATCACATCGTGTAGCCGAATCAATTTCCCTTTACACCTCACACACTCACACACACACACACACACACACACACACACACACACACACACACACACACACACACACAAAATCCAAAGTCAAGTCAGGCCATTCAAAGACTCAGAGACACGTCAATCTGTTTCATTTAAAGACATCCCCATGAGAGAGATTTCCTTTCGGCTTTTTCCCTTTATCAGGGCTCGCCACAGCGAATGATTCACACGTTTGATTTGGCATAGGTTTTTACATCGGATGCTCTCTCTCTCTCTCTCTCTCTCCCTCCTTTCTGTCTCCCCCCGTCTCCTCTTGCTGCCCCCTCTCTCTCCCTCCTGTTTCTCTCTTTGTGTCCATCCCCCTTTTCTCTCCGCCTCCCCCTCCTTCTATCTCCTACTCCCTCTCTCTGTCTCTCTATCCCTGGCTTCATCTGTCTCTCCCTCTTTGTCACTGTCTCTCTCTCTCCCTGCCTCTCTCCCCGCCTCTCTCCCCCTCCCTCTCTATGTCTCTCTACCCCTCTTCATCTTTCTCCATCTCTCCCTCTTTCCCTCTGTCAATCTCTCTGTCTCTCTGCACCTCCCTTTCTGTCTTTCTCTCCCTCTCTTTATCTCTCTCTCTCTCTTCATCTGTCTCTCCCCCTCTCTCTGTGTATCTCTCTATCCCTTTCCCCTTCCTCTCTTTCTCTCCCCATTCCACCAGCGTTGCTCTGCGTCCTGAATCTCTCTCTCTCTCTCTCCGTCTTCATCTGTCTCTCCCTCGCTCGCTCTCCCTCTGTGTCACTCCCCCCTCCGTCTCTCTCTCTCTCTTTCTCTCTCTTCCCCTCTCTCTCCCCTGTTTCTCTCTCTCTTTGTCTCTATCCCTCCTCCTCTCTCTTTGCCTCTCCCTCTCTCTCCTTCTCCCTCTCTCTGTCTCTCTACCCCTCTCTTCATCTCTCTCTCTCCTTCTCCCTCTGCCTCTCTCTGTTTTTCTCTCTCGCTCTGTCTCCATCCCCCTCTCTGCTTCCCCTCCCTCTTTCTTGCTCTCTCTGTCTCTCTACCCCTTTCTTCATCTGTATCTCACTCTCTGTCTCTCTACCCCCTCCCTCTCTCCCTTTCTAGCTCTTTCTGTCTGTCCCTCTCTCTGCCTCTCTCTCCCTCCTTCTCTCTCTCTCCCTCTCTCTCTGTGTCCCTCTCGCTGTCTCTCTCTCCCTCTCCCTCTCTCTCCCCTGTATCTCTCCCCCTCTCTATCTCTCTGTCTTCCTCTCTCTCTCCCCTGCTCTGTCTCCCCTTCTCTCTCTCTCTCTCTGTGCCTCTCACCCCTCCCTCTCTGTTGTGCTGCCCCCTCACTGAATGTTAATGAAGTGATGCACACACATGTATACAAGCGCACACTTCTTGCTGTATAAATTGTGTGTAGCTCCTGACCTATGAAGTGATATGAGACTGACATGTCATATCAAAAAGACTTGATGGCTTTGCACCTCAGAGTCTAGAGACTTTCCTTTCTTTCGTTTTTAACCCCCCCAACACACACACACACACACACACACACACACACACACACACACACACACACACACTAAGCATTCCCTGCGCTCTATGAAACAGACACACATATGCCCCATCTGTACTCTCTGTAACACACATCCACATTACAGTAAGGGCATGAGTGGGGAATTGGGAAAGAGAAAAGAAAACGTGACACAGAGGAACAGACGGAAAGAGAGTGTGTTCAGTTATAATTGCAGTTTGACATTGACAGAAACTATAAGGGCGTGTCCTGCCAATCTCTTTCTGAATAAAGGTCCACCATGAACAAGAGTTTGGATTGTTTATTTACTCAACTATCGATTTTGTGTCAGTGCACAGATCTAAAGATCACATCATGTAACCTGATCAATTTCCCTTTACACCTCACACTCACACACACACACACACACACACACACACACACACACACACACACGTGAGGAACATAATCAACACTTCATCACACTGTTTAACTGTGTATCTGGTAATGTAAAACGTAAACATTATTATTAGGTCTCAGATCATCATTACAGAGAAGGACTGTGTGTTAGCATGAGTGTGTGTCTCTGTGTGTGTGTGTGTGTGTGTGTGTGTGTGTGTTCGTGTTTAACTCACTGCTCTAGTTTTCCAATGTTCAGCTTTCGAGGAGAAAGTCAGCACTAACCTATTTTCCTTCCTTAAATCTCTGGGATCTGCCTCTCTCTCTCTCTCTCTCTCTCTCTCTCCCTCACCCACACACTCACACACTCCCCCCCTCTCTCTATCATTTTCTATCTGTCCATTTCTCTATCACTCTCTTTCTCCTCCATCTTGCCCTCTTTATTGCTCTCTCTAACTCTCTCTCTCTGTCTCTCTCTTTCTCAAAAGTACAAGTTTTGTACTAAAAGTTTTGTTTACAAAAGTGTTGTGATTCTCTTTTTCTTTAGTATGTTAAAACTTTCTCAGTATATCTTTATAAACTTGATATTGGTGTGAAGTAACAGACAAATCCTGAATCTCATCACATGAGGATCTGCATGCTAATGAGCTAAGTATCTATCAAGTGATGTTCTGATGAAGAGATTGCGGTTGTCATGGTAACTAGTTAATAGCTATCGTATATGAAAACAATAACAAATTAAGTCTTGTTTGTGATTTGATTGTATATTTTGTTTTATTTGGGTTTCTGCTTAAACATGTAAAATAGTGTGTGGGATCAATGCTGGTTTTACTTCCAGTCATTTTAAATTTTATATAAATATATATAAAATGGTGTTATCTTCTTTATACTGCTGTATGCGTGTAAATATCAACGTTCTGTACATTGATACAAATTATACAAATATAAATGGTAACACTTCCACCTCACAGATCTCAAGATCCTGTGTCCTGTGTTTCAATGTGGAGTTTGCATGCTCTCTCAGTTCTTGCATATGTTTCCCCCAGGTACTCCAGTTTCCTCCCAAAGTCCAATGACATCACTATAACACTAACTGGCAGTTCCAAATTACCCCTAGGCATACGAGTGTAAATGTAAAAGATCGTATGTGTTGAATCAGCCATGGTCTGGAGAGCTGCTCAGGGCGTACTCTGCCCTTCCCTGTAAGGATAATCGCAATAGGATTCATCAATTTGGTAAGTGTGTGATTGAGGGAGTTTTTAATTTTTTAATTGACATGCACTAAGTAGCAGCTGCTGCAGGATGAGTTTCTCTTCATAACGTTACTTTATCAAATAAAGAGGACACAGAAAAAAAACACCTTTGTTTTTTCAATTTGCTCACAAGACGATGTCAAAGTTCACCTCAAAGTAAATGTAAACAGTTACAAGTTGTTTTTGTCTGTTTCCTTTTGTAAATCTATATATATCTAATATATATATATATATATATATATATATATATATATATATATATATATATATATATATATATATATATATATACATATATATAAGTAAAAATTAAAAGACAGAACAAAGACTTTCTATTGAAACTTCATTTTCACTACAGATCTGTTTCGAGGGGTGGCGAAACTATCCTCTCTCTTCAGGTGATTACAGAAGAATGTTTAAAATGTATTCGGGGCGGTACTATGTCAATAAGCGTGGCGTCCACTAGATGGCGGGATAGTGCAGTCTGGGGCAAGTGTTCATAAATATTGGGTATTGGACATCTATACCAATGTCCAATACCCAATATTAGCATGTTTCTGCCCTGTGGTGGCCTGGTGAGCTGTCCAGGATGTATTCTGCCCTCGCCCAAAGTTGGCTATGATGGGCACCAGCCTCCCTACGACCCTAATTGGGATTAAGTGGTTACAGAAAATGTATGTATGTATGAACACACACACACACACATACTAGTGTGTGTATATATATATATATATATATATGTCTGTCTTCCTTTCGGCTTTTTCCCTTTTACTCGGGAGTCGCCACAGCGAATCATCTGATTCGCACGTTTTGATTTGGCAGAGGTTTTTACGTCGGATGCCCTTCCTGTCACAACCCTTTTTAGCAAGGGACAGAAACACGCTGACGACTTTGCAGCTACTCTTTACGAAAGTCAGCAATGGTTCTTTTACATGCCTCTCACCATAGACAGTGAGAGACATGGCCCGCCTTTGATAACCCAGTCAGCTGCACTGGGGGGGACAGGGACAACCTTGTGGAGAGTGGGACTTGAACCCCCCAACCTTTGGCTCAGCAATCCAGTGCCCTATACCACTAGACCACGACTGCCCCTATATATATATATATATATATATATATATATATATATATTTTTTTTTTTAATTACACTATGTCCTTTTGTCACCTGAGGATTTTTTTTAATTGCCATATTTACTAGCCAGCTTGGTCATTAGGCAGGTGTATTGTTTTTAGAAAAATGTTTCAATGTTTAAATTAGTTTTTAAACTAGTTTTACGATGTAAAGCTGCTTTACAACTCTGTCAATTGTAAAAAGCTCTATATAGATGAAACAGAATACTGTGTATATAATAATAACTCGTAAAGTAAAAGTTTAAGGGAAGCAGACATTTACTGTTGCTGTGGTTACACCTTACCACAGTGTAATCTAATACTTCAGTGTAATTTAATATAAACCAATGTAGTACTTTCATGCTGTTGAAATAAAACTTATGTCTCTGTATGTTTAGTGTTATAAAGTAAAAATAGAAGCTGATGAGTACAGTACACAGTTGAGTGTGTGAGGTGGATCTGAGGTTAAATCGCTTCTCATTAAAAATCTCAGCAACACTAAGCCGTTACAGTTTGTAAGCAAAGTTGACCCCTGACCTTTGGATCAACATGACTCCGAGTTTATCAATTAATATCCATGTAATTATTCCTTATTTATCTTACAATGCATTACTCCATATAGGTGTAGAGCAGTGGTTCTTAACCTTGTTGGCGGTACTGAACCCCACCAGTTTCATATGCTTATTCACCGAACCCTTCTTTAGTGAAAAATAAAATATGATTTTTTTTTTTCAAATTCAAGACATCGGTATATGTTTTTATTGGGGCACCAAAATGAACCGTGCATTAACATCACTGTGTTCAAAGAACAAAATCAATACAATGCATGAACTCCCCCATCACAACTACTTACATTTGTATGTGATGTGCGCATCTGAGTGCGTGTGCGCGTGCGTCTGTATGTGTGTGTGTGTGTGTGTATTTGTTTTATTTACATCTTATGCATTATTTTTGAATATTTAATCTTTATTATAAGCATTTATAGTACTGAATATGTATTTATTGATATTATATGTACATATACATGTACGTATACGTCAGTCAGCACAGGGTTGATCCTACTTTGCAAATCATGCAGAAAGGACGCCGAATAATATCACGTTCTGTTATATATATGAATCCATGTTGTACATATTCATCCGACCAAGTTCTTTTTTTACTCAACATAGTATGGATTAAAACATTAAGAGACAAATCACATGACGTACCATCACAACAGTCACAATTCGACGACTGAGCGCACCAAATTTCCTGCAGCACAGATTGACCGAGCAATGTAGTGTGATCACCTGCAGCCAGTGATGGCCAAGCAGGGCGTGTCGTCATGAATATGAGTCAGGTGTGTGTCTTGACCTCCGCTGAACCCCTGAGACTGACTCACCGAACCCCTAGGGTTCGATCGAACCCAGGTTAGGAACCACTGGTGTAGAGGTTTGACGGTTTTTTAAACCTCGATGTGTTATCCAACAGATCCTGAACTGTAGTTACACACTTGAAGCCACATTAGACAGCAGAGAAGGCAAGCACTAGCCTCGCCTTAAACTATGACCAGAAAACCACCACACCTTTTAATAATGTAAAACACGCCTGTGATGCTCTCACTGTATGCAATGAGATCTCTCACCTGGATACATGTGAATATAATGTTACCTCTATACAGGTAGTGTCAGAATCACCGCCGCATTTGGTTCGTACAACAGGTCGTAAGGTGGTTTGGATGTAATTCATGTCAAAAACCCCTCGATATTCCCACCAAGCAGCAGAGTCAGCCTGTCCTTAAACGCTTCATAATATATGAGGCTCTCCACCGAAAGCAGGTGCTTGTCACACACACACCACTTTTGAGATAAAGGCCAGAAAAGTAAAAATGGTCCGTTTTTATCGGAATTCGGATTTTTTTTTTCAATTTTTCTGGCGAGTACCCTCATAAAACTATATAAAAACAGTAGCAAACTTACTGGTTTTCATTGCAATTATTCACAGAGTTCGGTACAAGACACACTATAATACTATAATCCATACACCAGAAGAACGGCTGTGAAGTAGTCTCTCCATTTTGGATACTGTTTTAATATATAAATGCCGTTTCAGCAAAATAAAATAATGGTTATGAAGATGATATGCTTGTAAACAATGCAGGCTAGTTGCAAAGGAAGATCTGAAATGAGCACACTGATTGGTCAGCTCAGGCTTGCACATGTGCAGTGCCCGTCATACATTAACTTCCGGTTTACTTCCTGCTTCTGGTTTACTGCATGCTTGAATTTATCTCTGACTTTCTCTTCAATAACAGTCATTAAGTTTATTTATAAGATTGTGAATACACTATATATATATATATATATATATATATATATATATATATATATATATATATATATATATATATATCTGGAAAAGGAGAGTGAAATGTCATCTGTGATGTCTAGCAGCATTAGTCTGCTTCTTTTCCTTTCGGCTGCTCCCTTCAGGGGTCGCCACAGCAAATCATCTGCCTCCATCTCACCCTGTCCTCTGCATCTTCTTCTCTTATGCCAACGACCTTCATGTCTTCCTTCACCACATCCATAAATCTCTTCTTTGGTCTTCCTCTAGGCTTTCTGCCTGGTTGTTCCAACCTCAGCATCCTACTGCCAATATATTCACTATCCCTCCTCTGTACATGTCCAAACCATCTCAATCCAGCCTCTCTGACTTTGTTTCCAAAACATCTTACATGTGCCGTTCCTCTGATGTACTCATTTCTGATCCTCTCCATCCTTGTTACTCCCAGAGAGAACCTCAACATTTTCATCTCCGCTACCTCCAGCTCTGCCTGCTGTCTTTTCCTCAGTGTCACTGTTTCTAAATCATACAACCAGCAGCATTAGTATAGATGTTAAATTCGACACAAGAATTGGGCTTTGAAGAGGCTTGAATGCTTAGCATTCTTGAAGATTATTTCGCCGGTGAGTATATTTCTCTGCATGCAAAATGTGATTATGGAATTTTTTTGATCATTTGATTTGTGTGCAATCTTGTCTGGACTGGACATGCTGCATCGTGGGTTGTTTGGTTTTGTACGAAAATTGGTCAAGACCTGAAAAATACTTAAATGTTTCATTCCTTTTACAGATGATTCCAGCTGTGTTGATGAAGATTTTGATTTTGATGTTAATGAAGAGGCATCTGTTAATAAAAGTGTGCATGAATCAGTTTTGTTGTGTTTGAGATGTGATCCTTTCTGCTGTGCAGGATATAGATGCAGATAATAATGATGAGGGCAGAATTGATTAAGCTTATTTGTATAAAGAGATCAGAGAGTTTTGTTATATAGTTTTCTTAATTTCAGTGTGATTGCTTGAACCTGACAGTGTTTTTTTTCAATCAGTATCATTTGAAAGCATTTGAACCTTTATATAATGGTCAAAAAGATACATACTGATCTTATTGGAATAAACAGAAATGAAAAAAAAAACAGTCGTTTTTTTTGTTGTTGTTCATTCTTTTTGGGGGTTACCACGGTGACTGATGGGTTTAAAAAGGGCGTGTCAGAGTAAAATGAGGATGGTTTCTCTTATCATCTCTTCCTAAAACTTTTCCTAGACATGTTTTCTAAAAGTTTATATGGCTGAAGTGCATAAAAATGTTTGGTTGCTAAGGACTAATGATGTTGTAAGAAGTGTAATCTTTGTGCTCATTTTTCTCCAAAAAACGTCTTTTGAAAATTTTAGTCGAATGCTGACGCAAGAAATGGCATAGCTCGCTCAGTTTTCATGGGTTAGACAAACTTTTTTGCTGCATTTTGCAGCTTTGGGCCGCCTCTATCTGACTGTGTAAAAAGCTAATTTTTCATTTTTGGATGCAAGAGCCTACTTTCAGTGGAGTAGCTCACATATTTTTATAATAGTAATATTTAAAATAATAAAAATAATAACAATAATAATACTGATTATTATTATTATTATTATTTTCTTGCCTTTTTTCTGGTTGGAATTCTCCCTCTCTCTCTCTCTGATCTTTCCATATGCGTGTTTATATCTACAATCACTTACTCACACACACATGTGTGGCTTGTCTACTTTTGATTTTTTTTGTCTCCCTCTAGTATTTTTCATTAATTCTGTAGTAATATATATTCATTTACCCTTTGTACATAATGTTACTGTTTTTGTTTTCTTGTGATGAATGTTTGAATTTCTGTCTCTCTCTCTCATCTTTTTCTTATTAAATACATGTACATGGTTTATCCCAGTTCAGTTCAGTTCAGTTCATTTTCTGTACCCTCTTAATTCTAATTTGGGTCGCGGGGCGGCTGGTGCCCATCCCAGCCAACTTCAGGCGAGGGCAGAGTACACCCTGGACAGCTCGCCAGGCCATTGCAGGGCAGAAACACGCTGACGGCTTTGCAGCCTACTCTTGTCGAAAGTCAGCAATGGTTCTTTTACATGCCTCACACCATAGACAGTGAGAGACATGGCCGGCCTTTGATAACCCAGTTAGCTCCACTGGGGGGGGATAGTAACAACCTTGTGGAGAGTGGGACTCGAACCCCCAACCTTTGGATCAGCGATCCAGCGCCCTATACCACTAGACCACCACTGCCCCGGTTTATCCCAGTTGATCCTCAAAAATAGGCTACAATAAGCTGATGATATTTATATAATTGATACCCAAGTACAATAATGTGTAACCAATTTCTGACATTTGTTGCACGTTTGTCATTGTCATCCATTTCAGATGAAGCAAACCTAATTGTTATACAATGATAAAACATAAGTAAACACAAAATGCAGTTTTCGGTGCCAATTGCATTTATTAAGCGGAAAAAACATCTGAACCTACAAGGGCCCGTGAGAATAAGTAATTGCCCCCTAAACCTAATAGCTGCTTGAGCCACCTTTTGAAACAATAACTTCAGCCAAGTGTTTGCAATAAGAGGCGATGAGTCCCATCACTGTGATGGGATTTTGGCCCACTATTCTTTGCAAAATTGTTTAAGATCAACCAGATTGAATGGTTTTTGGGCATGAGCAGCCTTTTTTAGGTCATGCCACAGCATCTCAAAAGGGTTCGGGTCGGGACTTTGATTAGGCCACACCAAAACCCTTATTTTGTTCTTTTTTCATTCAGAAGTGGCCATTCAGAGGTGGACGTGCTGGTGTGCTTCGGATCATTGTTTTCCTGCAGAACCCAGTTGCGCTTTAGCTTGAGGTCTCGAACTGATGGATGAACATTCTTCACCAAGATTTCTTGGTAGCAAGCAGAATTCATTGTTCCATCAATCATGCCAAGTCACCCAGGTCCTGAAGCAGCAAAGCAGGCCCAGATCATCACACTTCACCATGTTTCACTGTTGGTACAATGTTCTTTTTATCAAATGCAGTGTTCTTTTTGCGGCAGATGTAACGGGCTACATTTCTCCCCAAAAAAGTTCAACTTTAGTTCCATCAATCCAGCTGACATTTTCCCAAAAGCTTTGGGGATGATAAAGATGATTCTTGTCAAAACTGAATCGTGCCTTGATTTTTTTTTTGTCAACAATGGCTTTTGCCTCAGAACTCTTCCATGGACGCCATTTTTGCCTAGTGTCTTTCCGATGGGGGAGTCATGAACATTGACATGAACTCAGTCAAGTGAGGCTTGTATTTGTTTAGAAGTGGTTTTTGGATCCTTTGTATCTTCTCTGGTTAGTGCTCTTGGAGTTATTTTGGTAGGTTGGTCACTCCTGGGAAGGGTCACCACTGTGCCATGCCTTCTCCATTTATGGATAATGGCTCTGACAGTGGTCTACTGGAGTTTCTAAGATTTACCAAAGACTTTGTATCCTTTCTCAGACTGAGACATCGCTATAATCTTCTTCCTTGTTTGTTCTTAAAGCTCACTGGATTGCGGCATGATGATGTGTGTTCAGTATGGCCTACCTCACCTTGTCAGACAGGTTTTATGTTAGGGATCTCCTGATTATAAATGTCTGGCAGCAATCAGGCCTGGGTGTGGTCATGAAATTGAACTCAGTTTTCCCATTAAAAGAATTAATCACAATTACCTCACCTTTTAACAAGGGTGCGATTACTTTTTCACATAGGTTAAGGTAGGTTTGGATAAGATTTTTCTCTTAACAAATACAATTACAACAGGAAAACTGCATTTTTGAATACTTGGGTTATCTTTGTGTAATGTTTAAATTTGTTTGATGAAAAAGTTAAGTGTGACAAAGGTGCAAAAAAGTAAAAAAAAAATCAGTAAGGGCAAAAACTTATGTACAGCACTGTATTTTAGCTATTCTTTTTCTTTTTTTTCTTTTGTAGTCATGGGTGGTCGTAAAGTCGAACAGTAGTAATTTGCTCAGGTCATAAGTCGGCGACCACCTATGTCTATAACCATGTGCATTGAGAATCATCCAAATATTAACAAAAAGAAAAGTGTTAACTTCATCCTAGAAGAATAAAGAAAAGATCCAGAACAACAAGTGAGAACATCAAAATAATAGAGCCATAAAATGGGGTAGAATAGAACAGTTATAGTGTAGTACAGCATTGTGTAGTATAGAATAGCGCAACATAGTGTAAAGTAGTAGAGTATAGAAGGTTGTAGTGTAGAATAGTATGGTATAGAACAGGACAGTATAGTACAGCATAGAGTGGTTTTGTATAGAATAGTGTGGAATAGAGTAGAATATCATGATATTTATAGTATTGTACAAAGTAGTATCGTGTAGTATGGCAGAGTGTAGAGTGCAACAATTTAGTATAAAGCAATATAGAACAGTATAGTGTAGAATAGTATACAATTAAGCACTATAGTCTGTCTTCCTTTCGGCTTTTTCCCTTTTACTTGGGAGTCGCCACAGTGAATCATCTGATTCGCACGTTTGATTTGGCAGAGGTTTTTACATCGGATGCCCTTCCCGTCGCAACCCTTTTTAGCAAGGGACAGAAACACGCTGACGACTTTGCAGCCTACTCTTTATGAAAGTCAGCAATGGTTCTTTTACATGCCTCTCACCATAGACAGTGAGAGACATGGCCCGCCTTTGATAACCTAGTTAGCTACACTGGGGGAATTAAGCACTATAGTATAGTGTAGTATAATATGAAATACTGTGGTGCAGTATACAGTGGAGCCTCGGTACTTGAACTTAATCCGTTCCAGACGGCTGCTCGGATTCCGATTTGTTCGGATTACCAATCCGCTTTTCCCATTACAAATAATGTAAATGGTCTTAATCCGTTCCATCGTCTTTTGAACAGAAATTAACGGTACCATAACTCATACCATAGGTCCGCAAATTAAGTGAAAAAAATTATAGATTACAGTGCATTATGTTATGGTTTGTGTTGTGAGAGACTTTATAACTTTTCTGTGGTTTTTATTTTAGTGTTATGGTCTCTCAGAAAAGAGTTGCGTGTTGAAATGCACGCTGGAGAGGGGCGTGGCTCGAACACGTGGGATGCAGTGTTAAACACACACACATTTAATCATTTCCATTTAATCACAGGCTATACAGACTAGCAGCGCTCTTCCTGGTGCGAGAAGGCTGTCCCTCTTGATCTCTCAGCTCTGTGTTCAAGCAGTTCAAGCTTTAATTTGATTTCCGTGTTTCTCACAATCTCTCAGTGACTACGATTGGCCCGTTTCATCTATTGTGCTTTATTGTGCTTTATTGTTCACAAGGCAGGCACTAGTGCACTGGAAACAATAACTAGAGCACTAGAGCACTAGAAACCTGTGAACAATAAACCACAACCCATTTTAATAGATCAGTGTGTTAGAGCCACGCTCCTCTCCAATTTCAATGCGCAACTCTTTTCTGAGAGACCATAACACACTAAAATGAAAACCACAGAAAAGTTAAAGCATAAGAACAATAAAAATGAGAATTTTAACCTTTGTGGTGGTGAGCAGTTGGCATACGTAAACGTTGGAGAGTTAGACAAGCAGAGATTTCCCTTCCATAACAGAGAGGGGGAGAAGGCGGTGATTTCCCTTCCAATAACAGCTTCAGGTAAATCAGCCAAAGGTTCCTCTTGCTACTGCTTTGCGTGGATGACTTTCTTTCCTTGAAGAACATTTCTAACGTGGCTTGTTTCTGCCTTCGTTTCAAAACCTTATGGAGGTGGCTCATGACATCATCATCAAAGGTGTTCACAGCGCTGCTAGCAATTTAGCTTAGCTTTAGCTTAGCTTACATACATACATCTTTTTCAGCTTCGTTTAGTCGGTTATGCCTATAAGCCGATCTGTGGGTTTTCTGTTCGGTACTCTAAATTGTATTTGTCACTGGAGGTGGTATATGGCGTTAGTGATTAGACAGTGGTGCTTTAGTGCTAACTTTAGCTTTAGTACTGTATAAACAACTTCACAACTTCCCCAGAACAGCTTTTAGGGTGACACACAGTATCAACAACTTCTGGACTTCCCCAGGACAGCTTTATTAGGGTGATACATAAAGCACCGGCCTGATGAGCCACTAGGCTTGGGTGTAAAAGCCCAAACAGTCCTTACATAGTGTCAACAACTTCCGGACTTCCCCAGAACATACATAGTATCAACAACTTCCGGACTTCCGGCTTCCTCTCAGTCTCGTTTTTCTCGCGCGTTTCTCAAGTTTGATATCCGGTTTTTATTTCAGAGAAGTATGTTAGAGTGGTGCAGGACATGTATGAGAGATGTAAGACAGTGGTGAGGTGTGCTGTCGGTGTGACCGACGAATTCAAGGTGGAGGTGGGACTGCATCAAGGGTCAGCTCTCAGCCCCTTCTTGTTTGCTATGGTGATGGACAGGCTGACAGACGAGGTTAGACAAGATTCCCCATGGACTATGATGTTTGCAGATGACATTGTGATCTGTAGTGAGAGCACAGAACAAGTGCAGGAAAATCTAGAGAGGTGGAGGTATGCCCTGGAAAGGAGGGGAATGAAGATTAGCCTCAGTAAGACAGAATACATGTGCATGAATGACAAGGACCAAAGAGGAACGGTGAGATTACAGGGAGCAGAGATAAGAAAGGTGGAGGATTTTAAGTACTTAGGCTCAACAATCCAGAGCAATGGAGAGTGTGGAAAAGAGGTGAAGAAGCGTGTGCAGGCAGGTTGGAATGGTTGGAGAAAAGTGTCCGGTGTGATGTGTGATAGGAGGGTATCGGTAAGAATGAAAGGAAAAGTGTACAAGACGGTGTTGAGGCCAACGATGTTGTATGGGTTAGAAACAGTGGCCCTGGGGAAAAGACAGGAGGCAGAGCTGGAGGTAGCAGAGATGAATGTTGAGGTTCTCTTTGGGAGTAACAAGGATGGATAGGATTAGGAATGAGCACATCAGAGGGACAGCACATGTAAGACGTTTTGGAGACAAAGTCAGAGAGGCTAGATTGAGATGGTTTGGACATGTACAGAGGAGGGATAGTGAGTATATTGGTAATAGGATGCTGAGGCTGGAACTACCAGGCAAAAGGCCTAGAGGAAGACCAAAAAGACGATTCATGGATGTGGTGAAAGAGGACATGAAGGTCGTTGGTGTAAGAGAAGAAGATGCAAAGGATAGGGTGAGATGGAGGCAGATGATTCGCTGTGGCGACCCCTGAAGGGAAAAGCCGAAAGGAAAAGAAGAAGAAGATATCCGGTTTTTATTCGGTTTCCGGGACGATAAAAGTCATGACTTTTTTGTTCGGATTCCCATTTGTTCGGTCTCTCGAGTGTTCGGATTCCGATGGTCCACTATATTATATAGTGGAATGGTATAAAATAGAAAGTTTAGTGTGCGGTTGTACAGTAATGTGAAAATGGAATAGTGTAGTGTAGTGTAGTGTAGTGTAATAGAATTAACTACATAGTAGTGCAAGGTAGTGTAGTATAGAGTAGTATACTACAAATAGTGCAATATTAAGTAGTGTAGTACATATAATGTAGCAAAATATAGTTAAGTGTTGCATAATACTGTATAGTATAATAGTGCAATATAGAATAATTTAGTGCAGAGTGGTATAGTATGGCATAATATTGAGTAGTATAGTGTAATATATTGTACAGTACAGTAAAACACCATAGAAAATAATAGCACAGTATAGGGCAATACAGTGTATAGTTTTGTATAATAGATTAGTGTAGTGTAGCATAGAATAGCATAGTATGGCTTAAAGTAGTATAGCACAATAAAGCATAGCATAGTATTGTATAGTGTAACATTGCATGATGCAAAATAATATAATATAGTGTACTACCAACTACCAACGAATGGACTCCTGCTGGAGTTTTGCACTGAGAAATAATTTGTTATCACCAATACCATCTTTCAGCAAAAGGACAGTCTCAAAACAACCTGGATGCATCTTATAGATTATGTTCTTGTGCGCCAGCGAGACCTAAATGACATCCTACACACCAGAGTGATGCCCAGCACAGAATGTCACACTGCCCAAGCAGTTCTGGGGTTCACTACAAGGAAGAACAAAGACTGGTTTGATGAAAACAACCAGGAGATCCAGGAACTTCTGACAAGGAAGAGACGAGCCCACCAGGCCCACCTAACTCAACTGTCTTGTCCTGAGAATAAAACTGCCTTCTGTCACATCTGCAGTAATCTCCAGTGCAAGTTTAGTGAGATCCACAATGAGTGGTTGACCAACCTCGCAGACAGAACTCAGCAATGTGCGGCTGCTGGTGACTACAGAGGCTTTTATGAAACCATCAAAGCTGTGTATGGCCCTACCCACCAGGTTCAGAGTCCTTTGCACAATGCAGACAGCCAAGCACTCTTTACCGACAGGGCTTCCATCCTGAGTCATTGGTCTGAGCACTTCAAGGCTCTCTTCAGCACTGACAGAGTCGTCCAGAACTCAGAAATTCTGCACATTCCTCAGCAGCCAATCAAAGTGGAACTGGATGAACTACCCTCCATGGAACAACTCACTAAAGCCAAAGAGCAGCTGAAAAATGACAAAGCATCAGGAGTTGACAGTATTATATAGATCTGTAAAAACGACGGACCACCGTTACACAGCAAGCTCCATGAACACCTTGTCTCTTGCTGGGAACAGGGCAAACTTCCGAGTGACCTCCATGATGCAGTCATCATAACCTTGTACAAAACAAGGGAGAAAAGTTAGACTGCTCCAACTAACCAAAGTTTCTCAGTATGGTTCTTCAGCTGCATGAAGACCAGCACGATCAAGTCAGGTAGAATCACGAACTTTCTGAACCCTTTCCCATTGTCAACTATGTGAAACAGGGTTGTGTCCTGGCACCGACCTTGTTCAGCATATTCTTCAGCACAATGCTTAAGCAGGCCTTTGAAGACCTTGATGATAAAGACACTGTGTACATTCGTTACCATCTTGATGGCGATCTGTTCAACTTCAGGAGTCTATAGGCTGACTCAATGACTCTTGAGCAGCTGTTTCGTGAACTCCTCTTCACTGATGACGCAGCCCTCGCAGAGGCTGCTCAGCTCTTCAGACTCGAGGTCAGCTTGAAGAAGATGGAGGTCCACCACCAGCCTGTTCTCCGGGATGAGGACCGGCCACCTCACATTATATTGGCGAGGCTGAGTTGAAGACGGTTCACTAGTTCACTTATCTAGGTTGTACACAAGATGCCAAGATTGATCAGGAAGTTGACACCAGACTGGCCAAGCCAAACATTGCCTTTAGCAGACTCCACAAGCAAGTCTGGGGAGATAAACATCTGAAGAAAGGCACCAAGGGCAGTGTATACACAGCCATAGTACTCACCACCCTGCTATACGGCTCTGAGTCATGGGTAACCTACCATCACCTCCTTCGACTGCTTGAGTGCTTCCACCAACGCTGTCCCCGTACTATCCTCAATATTCGCTGGAGCAACTACGTTACCAGCATCGAGGTTCTGAAACAGGTGGAGATCACCAGCATTGAGGTTATGCTGCTGAAGTCACAGCTGTGCTGAGCAGGGCACCTCAGCAGAATGGAGGACCATCGCCTACCCAAGATAGCCCTGTACGGCGAACTTTCCACTGGCCACCATGACAGAGGGACACCAAAGAAACACTACAAGGACTCCCTCAAGAAGTCTCTCAGAGCCTCTAACATTGGCTGCCGCTAGTGGTCGACACTTGCTGCTGACCACTAAGCCTGGTACTACATCATGCACCAGGCCATCTCCTTTTTTGAGAACGTTCGCAGGGCCAACATGAATGAGAAACGCTGCATGAGGAAGAACAGAGAAGCATTAACAGATATACCAGACCAGATTTTGAACTGCAGCCACTGTGGCTGGATTTGTCAGCCACCAGCGTGCCTGCAGTCTACGTAGACAGCCCCCTCTATAAATCTTCGTTTGCAAAGCCAATCCAAAGCAAGTTATGGTTTAGCTTTGTGTAAAGCAGCTCAGTTGAGTATAGTATACTATGGTATAGCCTAAAAATAATATTGTTCCAGATATAGCTGTGAAATTTAATATGGATTGGATTAGTGAAGTAAAGTGCAATTATAGTATAATTAAGTATACTTTGTGCACTACACTTATAGTAGTGTAGAGCATAAAGAAATGAAAGTAATGCAAAAATGTGAAAAAATTCTTGCCTGAAAGAGGAACTCTGTAAGATTTTTACTTTTCCATTCAAAATTAATTTTCATGTTGATATTTTAAATGTTTATTGTTCTCCAGAAACATCAGTAGAAACTTCAGAAAACTCATTTTGTTTGCCAAAAATACACTGTGTTACTGATGTAAGGACTGTGATCAGCATTTTTAACTCCATGAGTGAAGATAAGTGTGTTTCTACTCTGGACAAAAAAAAGTTTCAATTATGGTCGAATGGTGATACAGATATACAGATAGATGGATAGATGAATGGATGTACGTGTCGTGATTTATTTTTTTAATTTAATTGATGAATCAAAATATTTTGTACACTTAAATACTGTCTGTGTGAGTTCATGGTTCTACATGAAGACCTATCAGTGTGTCCCCATGAGAATTGTTTCTAAGCATTCCTACTGGAGAGCGAGCCCATAAACCTGTTTACCAAATACGTGTAAACATTACAGTGCTGAAAGTTAAGTCTCGGCTAACTGTAATATGTGTTAGCTTGAAGCTGTGCACACATTCTTCCTCATGTTAAGCATGTGAAGTCCCCTGATCCAATCAACTGCTTCCTCAGTGACCCTCTACATCTTAAACGAGTCTCTCAGCCCAGAACGCATTACACTACAGAAAGTTACAGGATTTTAGTCACATGATCTTGTTAACTTAAGCTCAGAGTGAGCTCTTCCTGAAATACACAAAGCATGGGGTTGTGTAAAATCAACTGCTGCAAATGAGACGAATGTCGCCTGGAGAAAATGATGACGAGTCAAGAAGACAGGAATCAGCAGGTCCTTCAACACAACAGCTGCTTCTAATTAAATAATTACACAAAATAGTACAGGAGATTTTCCTACAGGATACATTGAGCTGAGAGTGATGAAAGAAGTAAATAAATGCAGACCCACAGGTAGAAATAGTGCACGTTAATATAAAAAGGGCATGAACGCAGGTGTGTTGCTATGGAGACGAGTGGTGTCATCTCACCTGTTTGTTGTATTTGGTGTTATGGCAGCTGTAGTCAGAGCAGTGGTCAGAGCTGAGTGACATGGCATCGGCATTCCCATTGCCGTTTCCTGTGAAGGTGTTAGTCGGAGGAAGTTCCTGCACAGCTTGGTGCTTCTTACCCTCTACTGGCGGTGAGTTGGGCTGCAGATGAACAGCAGGCAATGGAGAGCTCGATTTGTAATGACGTGCCAGGTCAGGACTGGAGCGGTGACGCCGAGCCCCAATACGCTGACTCACTTCCTGTTCTTCTTCAACTTCCTCCTCCTCATCATCATCAGCACGTCTGCAGCTGTTCACTGTGACAATCCCAGTGTACAACGATCTCTCAGATTTGGACCTGACGTCACGTTTCTCTGTGTCTCGCCGTTTTTTCTTCTCTGGTGGCGGCTGTGAGGGTGGGCGGGGTGTGAAGAAGTCCTCTTCGGGTTCTTTTTTTCCAGCCTCGTAGCCATTCTTCCCAAGCGCTCCGCACTGACGTGCCGTCAAAACCAGCAGGATGATGAGAACCACAGCAGCGGCACCAGAGAGCACACCAATCGCCACACTGAGACGCTGCTTACCCAGAATCCTTTCATTATCAGGGTCGCCTGCAATGTCTAGGGACAGGGGGACCCCCAAACTGCGTGCCACCTGAAGGGGAGGAGCCAGAAAGACATAAAAGTGAGAGATGAAACAAGCAAACACAGGTATCCTCACTTTCCGCTGTTAATTGGGACCGAGATCCCCCTGCAATCACTGAAATCCACGAAGTAGGATCAACCCCCCCGACTGACATATACGTACATGTATATGTGTATATAATATCAATAAATACATATTTAATGCTATAAATGCTTAGAATAAAAATTAAACATTAAAAAATAATGCATAAGATGTAAATAAAATACAAATACACATACATGAAGACATGCACCTCACAAAAATGGAAGCAGTTTTGATGGGGGGGGGGTTGTTTTTTGTTTTGTGTTTGCTTAAGTTTTTTTTGTTGCATAATTGGCCTTATTTTTGTGGCATTTTCCTTAACCTTTTCCCCTATTCTTCCTTAATTTCCTTATTTTTTTATTATGATGAATATTAAAAAAAAAAAAAAAAAAAAAAAAATGTGATGCACTGAAGTCGCATGAATTGAAACGCAAAATAGCGAGGAATCCCAGTAATAAGACTTTTTTACTTTCAAAAAAAAAAAATTGTAAAAGATTTTTTGATATTCTTTCGGACATTCTCTTTCAATTAAAATGTTTATTTTTTTACAGCAAGGTAGGAAGAGAGAGAGAGAGAGAGAGAGAGAGAGAGAGAGAGAGAGAGAGAGAGAGAGAGAGAAAAAGAAAGAAATAGGGAGAGACAGAGAAAATGAAAGAAAGAAAGAACGAGCAAGAGGAGAGAAAATGACAAAGAGAGAGAATAAAAACAGAAAAAGAGAAAGCGAGAGAGACAGATAAAGGAAGAGGGAGTGAGAGAGAACGAAAGAAAGATTGGTATGTGCTCTCTGATATAATTGTATTCTTGTTTTATGACTCTCTTCGTCTCTCTCACACATACACTGAGGCAGGACAATCAGCGCTGGAGCAAACAGAGAGAGAGGCTGTACCAGTGTTCCTAAAATATATCACACAGTGGTGTGAAACAGTGTTTGCCACTTCATTATTTCTTAAGTTTTTACATGTTTGTCACACCTAAATGCTCCAAACCTGTGAAGTGTCTCCCCTTTACAACATAACATAACTTTAGTTTATCACACCTGAATTCAATTTCTTTCACCACACCCAGGCCTGAATACCTCTACACCTGTTCTCAATCAATAAATTACTTAAATAGGATTCGTCTGACAAAGCAAAGTAGATCAAAAGTCCTCAAAAGCTGAACATTATGCCGAGATCCAAAGAAATTCAATAACAAATGAGTAAGAAAGTCATTGAAATCCATCACTCTGGAAAAGGTTATAAAGGCATTTCTAAAGCTTTACAACCAAAGTGAACCACAGTGAGAATCATTATCCACAAATGCCGAAAACAAGGAACAACTGATGAATCTTCCCAGGAATGGGCTGGGGACTGACCAATATTACCCCACGAGTGCAGCGACGACTCGTCTGAGAGATCACAAAGGACAACAGAACAATATCCAAAGAACTGAGGCCTTACTTGCTTCGGTTAAGGATCCATCACAGGATGAATTTGTTTACCGTGAGTTGGTGGGCGCTTATTAAAATGATACCAGTGGAGTGGAACGGTAAATGTTTATTACCATCGATGTGGAAAACATGAATAATAACAGAACAATAAAAGAGTTTTGCTGGTATTTGTATTATTCATTTTGTAGTATCAACCAAACTACTTACATGAAAGCTGAAAATAAACAAAAAACAGCATCATTTTTAAAAAATGACATTTTTTCCTTCAGAGCATCTGATAGTTTTGCTGTAGCAGTTTCCAATGGTTCCCCGGTCATTGGACATTTACCAAGAGAACACAGCAAAATTTTTTCCTATTTTTTAAAGAAAGGCAGAACAATCAAATGTGTTGTTACTGATGAACATTATAGACATTCCCCAGTAGCAGGGGGCATTGAAATACCGTGTAAACTTACTTTTACAGCCAGTGAACGCTTTATTTTACGGGTACAGAGACTGATCGAATAAAATTGATAAGTTTGATCTATCATTTTGCTACCAGTACACATGGGCGGTTATTAGACATAAGCGCTAATTGGAGCAGGGTGTCAACAAGAAGCCTTTTCATTTGATCAATGTATAGATCATCTGTGACGCTAACATTATAGCATCTGCTAACTGACATTATAGCAAGGTGGCCTGGTTCAATGAATGATTTATACATCCTCAGTAACAGCACGGTTGGGAACCACCATCTGCTCCAACCTCTTCATTGGCCTTCTTTCTGGTTGTCATTTTCCTGGTTGGATATTAATCCCATTTTTCCCTCTGCCTTACTTCTCTATTCCACTTCTGACATGAATTGTGGTAGGTTAGCATACAGCGACAGAGCAAGGTTGAACCTGTATTCCTTAAAAAGGAATATTTTATAGTTTATTTATTTTCTACGTTTTCATACAACTGGTGCAAATACAGTGCATAAATAGGCACAAGTTTACCATGCTATAGACCCTGTACAAAATATTTTATAACATAATCATTTATATATATGTTCATTGTCAATAAAGTATTTGATTGCCCCAATGTCACTGGGTGCCCTCATGTATGCATTACTTCTTGTTCTGTCTTTTAATTCATGCTGCCATAGCCAGTCATGCCGGAGTCCCTGCTTGCACTCAACACTGTTATGGACATACCTAACAACCTTCCTCTTCAAATCCCCCCTCTCTGCCTTCCCCCTCTAAATTTTTGCTGAGATGCATATGCTTCTTCTGGGATGCCGGTGATCCTGATCCTTCTGATTTCTAAGTCCTGTGGTCTGTCCTGGTGAGCTGATACTGGCTGGAGTCCTCATCTTGGAAACTCCTCCCTCCTGCTGTGGAAGATCTACATGGGCCCAGATGTCCATTCAGACTATGAAGATAACTTTTCACTGCCGGTGATATAAATTATATTCTCCAGAATTATTTAGGACTTAAAGTTGTTGTACAACCAATTGGAATAGATTTTGGATCGTAATGAAATTTTCATATACAGTCGGCCCTCGACTAACGAAATTAATCAGTTCCAGAGCCTTTTTCGTAACCTGGAGTTTTTGTAAGTCGAGGCGTATTTTACATGCAAAATGCGTGATTCGTTCCAAGGTTCCAAAGACTACCCCATAAACCCTTTAAAAATTCTAAAAGTACACCAATTTTGTATGAAATATGCATAAAATATGTGTTAAAAGTAAAAGAAAATTAATTATTAAACCATTTAAACATTTTATTAACATATTAAACAATTTTATTAACATATTTATTAATTAAACCGTTATTTTTTATGAACCAATTTTTTTATAAACCAAACCTAACAATATTAAACATTAAACATTTTTATTAACCAATCTTTTTATTAACCAAACCAAACAATATAAAACATTATTGAACATTTGTGACACACTCCGCCAAGTTACGGCTGACACCGGAGCTTTTGGGGCGGGACACGGCTTCTCCGGACTTCCGATCTGTCAAGCAGGCAAGTGCACTTTGAACACTTGTTTAGTACTCAACATTCACAGGTTTGCTTGAGGGATCGGAGGTCCGGATGAGCCGCGCCCCATCTCGGGGGCTCCGGTGTTGGTCGCGACGCTACCCACACTCGGCGCGCTCCGTGGCGCACTCCACCACAGCCGACGCCGGAGCTTGTGAGACGGGGCGCGGCTTGTCCGGACCTCCAATCTGTCAAGCAGGCAAGTGCGCTTTGAACACTACTCAATTTATTTATTAAACATTTACTGAATTAAACAACTTAAAAAACAAAAAAAATAAGCTGCAATGAGCACTCTTGAAACTCACGAACCAACAGTACAGCTCTCCTTTACACGTGTGACAAACAAGCTTTATGGGTGCAGTACTACGGAGATTCAGCTCCCTCCTGGCCAAAGGAAGGCCAATGGGAGGCCGGGGGGCGGGATGTTGGGAGACAGCCAATGAGAGAGAGCAACTCACGCATTGTTTGAATGTTTGAATGGCGCGTTTGAATTTTTGAATGGCACGTTTGGCGCTTTTCATTAGAAGAAGTTGTTTCGTATACAGAGGACGAATGTTTTTCGTATACTGGATTTTTCATATTCAGAGGTTTTCGTAAGTAGAGAGCCGACTGTATATAAATATACATCTAGTGCTTAGCCAGAGAAGACGCACAGCGTTTGAGTGGCATCATACAGCTTAACTGGTAATTAAAACACACTTAAAAACGATGCTCATTGAAAACTTGTGCGCAAATGAGGAAAAAGGGGCGTTACACCATCTCAACCAATCAGCAGGAAGGATTGGCTGAATTTGAGTGACGTGTCAGTTGCTTGGTTGTCTGCGAATACTCAAACCGTGAGTGCAAAACCGCGACTAGTCAAGGGCTGTACATGTACTGTACATGGCTTGTATTTTGATGGTTTCACCCAAATGAGGATGGTTTTCCTATTGAACTCGGTTCCTCTCAAGGTTTCTTCCTCATGTCAACTGAGGGAGTTTTTCCTTGACACGGAGTTACAGGAAATGTATTAACTCTTTTGTACCTTGTAAACTAATATTTTTATTGTATAAAGCTGCAGCGCAATACAAAAAAAAACTAAATTGAACTGAATTGACAAACACACACACTGACAACCTGACTCACACACACACACACACACACACACACACACACACACACACACACACACACACACACACACACACACACACACACACACACACACACACACTCATACCAAAACTGCCACCCACCCAAACATGCACAAACTCTCTGACACACAATCACACACTGACACACTCACACTGAAACTAACTGATACACTCACACACACTGACACACTCACTGTCGCTCACATTCACACACACACACACTGACACAAACTCACACAAACACACACAGTGATACAAACTGACACATTCACACACAATCATACACTCTGTCACACTAACACACCACACAATGACAAAATATGGCTCAACACATACACAAACTCACCCACATGCACAGTGTTTGTGTGTTACTGTGTGTGAGTGCATTAATATGTCACTGAATGTCAGAGGGTGTTAGTGTGTGTCAGTATATATCACTGTCTGAGAGTGAGTGCTAGTGTGGGTCTGTATATATCAGTGCATGAGACTGAGTGGTAGTGTGTCTTTGTGTGAGAGTATGTGTTAATGTGTGTCAGAATGTGTCATGCTGTGAGTGTGATAGTAGAGTGTGTCAGTGTGTGTCAGTGTGTGTGTGTGTGTGAGTGTGTGCCACTATGTGCCACTGTCTGGGTTTCTTCGTGTGTGTGTCTCTGTGTGTCAGTATATGTCAGTGAGTGTCACTGTGTAAGAATGTGTTAGTGTGTGTCAGTATGTGTCTTTGTGTGAGAGTATGTGTTAATGTGTGTCAGTATGTGTCATGCTGTGAGTGTGATAGTAGTGTGTGTCAGTGTGTGAGTGTGTGTCAGTGTGTGAGCGTGTGTGCTAGTGTGTGTCAGTATGTATCACTGTGTGAGAGTACTGTGTGTGTATGTGTGTGTGTGTGTTAGTGTATGTCATTTTGTCAGTGTGTGTTAGTGTGTGAGTGTGTGTCAGTATGTATCACTGTTTGAGAGTGTGTGCTATTGTGTCAGTGTGTGAGAGTGTGTTAGTGTGTGTCAGAATGTATCACTGTATGAGTGTGCTAGTGTGTGTAAGTATGTGACAGTGTATGAGAGTGTAAACTAGGGTGTCAGTATGTGTGTTAGTGTGTGTCAATACGTATCAGTGTGTGTCACTGTGTGAGACTGTGTTAAGTGTCTCATCATGTGTCAGTGTGTGCCACTGTGTGTGATTTTGTTTGTGAGTGGTTCTGTGTCACAGTTTGTGTCAGTATGTGTCAGTGAGTGTCACTGTGCAAAAGAGTGTTAGTGTGTGTCAGTATGTATTAGTGAGTGCCACTGTGTAAGAATGTGTGTGTGTGTGTGTGTGTGTGTGTGTGTGTGTGTGTGTGTGTGTGTGTGTGTGAATGTGTGCCACTATGTGCCACTGTCTGGGTTTCTTCGTGTGTGTGTCTCTGTGTGTCAGTATATGTCAGTATGTGTCTTTGTGTGAGAGTATGTGTTAATATGTGTCATGCTGTGAGTGTGATAGTAGAGTGTGTCAGTGTGTGTCAGTGTGTGAGCGTGTGTGCTAGTGTGTGTCAGTATGTATCACTGTGTGAGAGTACTGTGTGTGTATGTGTGTGTGTTAGTGTATGTCATTTTGTCAGTGTGTGTTAGTGTGTGAGTGTGTGTCAGTATGTATCACTGTTTGAGAGTGTGTGCTATTGTGTCAGTGTGTGAGAGTGTGTTAGTGTGTGTCAGAATGTATCACTGTATGAGTGTGCTAGTGTGTGTAGGTATGTGACAGTGTATGAGAGTGTAAACTAGGGTGTCAGTATGTGTGTTAGTGTGTGTCAATACGTATCAGTGTGTGTCACTGTGTGAGACTGTGTTAGTGTCTCATCATGTGTCAGTGTGTGCCACTGTGTGTCACTGTGTGTGATTTTGTTTGTGAGTGGTTCTGTGTCACAGTGTGTGTCAGTATGTGTCAGTGAGTGTCACTGTGCAAAAGAGTGTTAGTGTGTGTCAGTATGTATTAGTGAGTGCCACTGTGTAAGAATGTGTGTGTGTGTGTGTGTGTGTGTGTGTGTGTATGTGTGTGTGTGTGTGTGTGTGTGCGTGCCACTATGTGCCACTGTCTGTGTTTCTTCGTGTGTGTCTCTGTGTGTTAGTATATGTCAGTGAGTGTCACTGTGTAAGAGTGTGTTAGTGTGTGTCAGTATGTGTCAGTGTGAGAGAGTGTGTGCTAGTGTGTGTCAGTATGTATCCCTGTGTGAAAGTTTGTGTGTGTCAGTATGTGTCAGTGAGTGCCACTGTGTAAGTGTGTTTCTGTGTGTGTGTGTGTGTGTGTGTGTGTATGTGTGTGTGTGTGTGTGTGTGTGTGTGTATGTGTGTGTGTCTATGTTAGTGTCTGTCAGTATGTGTCAGTGAGTGTTACTGTGTAAGAGTGTGTTAGTGTGTGTCAGTATGTGTCATTGTGTGAGAGCGTGTGATACTGTTTGTCGGTATATATCACTGTGTGAGAGTGTGTGTCAGTATGTATCAGTGTGTGAAAGTTTGTGTGTGTCAGTATGTGTCAGTGAATGCCACTGTGTAAGAGAGTGTGTGTGTCAGTATGTGCAACTGTGTGTGTTTCTTTGTGTGTGTCTCTGTGTCAGAGTGTGTGTCAGTATGTGTCAGTGAGTGTCACTGTGTAAGAGTGTGTTTCTGTGTGTGTGTGTGTGTGTGTCTGTGTTAGTGTGTGTGTCAGTATGTGTCATTGTGTGAGAGTGTGTTAGTGTGTGTCAGTATGTGTCATTGTGTGAGAGTGTGTGATACTGTTTGTCAGTATATATCACTGTATGAGAGTGTGTGCACGTATGTGTCAGTATGTATCACTGTGTGAAAGTTTGTGTGTGTCAGTATGTGTCAGTGAATGCCACTGTGTGTGTGTGTGTGTGTGTGTGTGTGTCCATATGTGTCAGAGTGAGAGAGTATGTGCTAGTGTGTGTCAGTATGTATCACTGTGTGAAAGTTTGTGTGTGTCAGTATGTGTCAGTGAGTGCCTGTGTGTAAGTGTGTTTCTGTGTGTGTGTGTGTGTCTGTGTTAGTGTGTGTGTCAGTATGTGTCATTGTGTGAGAGTGTGTTAGTGTGTGTCAGTATGTGTCATTGTGTGAGAGTGTGTGATACTGTTTGTCAGTATATATCACTGTATGAGAGTGTGTGCATGTATGTGTCAGTATGTATCACTGTGTGAAAGTTTGTGTGTGTCAGTATGTGTCAGTGAATGCCACTGTGTGTGTGTGTGTGTGTGTGTGTGTGTGTGTGTCCATATGTGTCAGAGTGAGAGAGTATGTGCTAGTGTGTGTCAGTATGTATCACTGTGTGAAAGTTTGTGTGTGTCAGTATGTGTCAGTGAGTGCCACTGTGTAAGTGTGTTTCTGTGTGTGTGTGTGTGTGTGTGTGTGTGTGTGTGTGTGTGTTACTGTGTGTGTCAGTATGTGTCATTGTGTGAGAGTGTGTCAGTGTGTGTCAGTATGTGTCACTGTATATGTGTCACTGTGTGTCAGTATGTATCACTGTGTGAGTGGGTATCAGTTTGTCTCAGTGTGTGGAATTGTGTGCTAGTGTGTGCCAGTATGTGTCAATGTGTGTCACTGGGTGTGAGTGCATCAATGTGTGTCAATATGTTAGTGTATAAGTGTATGCTAGTGTGTATCAGTATGTGTCTATATGTGTCACTGTGAGTGCATTAGTGTGTGTCAGTATGTGTCACTGTTTGAGAGTGTGTGCTAATATGTCAGTGTCTGAGAATGTGTGCTAGTTTGTGTCAGTATGTGTCACTGTATGTGTGTTAGTGTGTGTCGGTATGTATCATTGTTTGAGTGGGTATCAGTATGTGTCAGTGTGTGAGAGTGTGCTAGTGTGTCAGTATGCATCACTGTATGAGGGTGTGTGCTAGTGTGTGTCAGTATGTGTCGGTTTGTGAGAATGTGTGTCTGACTGTGTCAGTATGTTCGAGTGTCTGTCAGTATGTATCAGTGTGTGTCATTGTGTGAAAGTGTGTTAGTGTGTGTCAGTATGTATCAGTGTGAGACTGTGTGCTAGTGTGTGTTAGTATGCATCAGTGTGAGAGTGTGTGCTAGAATGCGTTCAAATGTGTCAGTGTATGTCACTGAGTGTGTGTTTGTGTGTCACTGTGTGAGAGTGTGTGAGAAGTGTGTACAATTGTGTATCAGTATGTGTCAATGTGTGAGAGTGTGTGCTAATGTGTGTCAGTTTCACTGTCATTGTCATTATCCCTGTATGTGTGTTCGGGGGTGTCACTGTGTGAGTGTGTTGGTGTGTCAGTATGTACCACTCTGTGAGTGTGTGATAGTGTGTATCACTGTGTATCACTGTATGAGAGTGTGTTCAAGTGTGTTAGTGTGTGTGATTGTGTCTCACTGTGTGTGAGCGCATTAGTGTGTTTCAGTAAGTGTCAGTGTGTGTCACTGTGTGTGAGTGCATTAGTGTGTCAGTGTATGTGTCAGTGTGTGACAGTATGTACTAGTGTGTTTCAGTATGTGTCAATGTGTGAGAGTGTGTGTGCTTGTGTGTCAGTTTTTGTCACTGTGTGAGTGTGTGTGCTAGTGCGTGCTAGTATATATCACTTGGTGAGAGTGTGTGCTAGTGTGTGTTAGTATGTTTCACTGTATGTGAGTGTGTTAATGTGTGTCACTGTGTCAGGGTGTGTCAGTATGTATCATTGAGTGTGAGTGCCTTAGTGTGTGTCACTGTGTAAGACTGTGTGAAAAGTGTGTGCTATTGTGTATCAGTATGTGTCAGTGTACATCACTGTGTGTGAGTGTGTTAGTGTGTGCATGCTAGTGCTATGTGCTCGTGTGCTTCAGTATATGTCAATTTGTGAGAGTGTGTGCTTGTGTGTCAGTCTCTGTCACTGTGTGAGAGTGTGTGTATGTGAGTGTGTTAATGCGTGTCACTGTGTTAGAATGTGTTAGTGTGTCTCAGTAGGTAGCACTGTGTGAGAGTGTGTGCTAATGTGTTTCCAAATGTGTCAAAGTGTGTCACTGAGTGTGAGTGTGGTAGAGCGTGTCAGTATCTATCAGTCTGTGCCACTGTGTCAGAATGTGTCAGTTTGTGTCACTGTGTGTGAGTGTGTTAGTGTTTGTCCCTGTGTGTGAGTGCATCAGTGTGTGTCACTGTGTCAGAGCATGTCAGTATGCATCACTATGCGTGAGTGTGTGCTAGTGTGTGTTAGTATGTGTCATTGTGTGAGAATATGTGCTAGTGTGTGTCAATGTTTATTACTGTGTGTGCGTGTGTTAGTGTGTGTCACTGTGTCAGGGTGTGTCAGTCTGTCACTATGTATCACTGAGTGTGAGTGCCTTAGTGTGTGTCACTGTGAAAGACAAGTGTGTGCTATTGCGTATCAGTATGTTAGTGTACATCACTGTGTGTGTTTGTGTGTCAGTATGTGTCACTGTCACTGTATGTGAGTGTGTCAGTATGTATAACTGTGTGAGTGTGTGCCAATGTGTGTCAATGCATCAGTATGTGTCAGTGTATGTTACTATGTGTGGCAGTGTTCGTGTGTCACTGTGTCAGAGTGTGTGAGGGTGTGTGCTATTGTGTGTGTCAATATGTTTCACTATATGTGATTGTGTTAGTGTGTGTCACTGTGTGAGAGTTTGTTAGTGTGTCAGTATGAGTCAGTGTGTGTGTGCGTGCCTTAGTGTGTCATTATGTGCCACTGTTTGAGAGTGTGTGGTAGTATGTCAGTGTGTGAGAATGTGTGCTAGTGTGGGTCTGTATGTGTTACTGTATGTGTGTTAGCGTGTGTTACTGTGTGGGAGTGTGTTAGTGTGTGTAAGCATATATCCCTGTGTGAGTATGTATCAGTATGTGCCAGTTTATGAGAGTGTGTGTTTGTGTATGTCCGAATGTGTCACTGTGTGTCACTGAGTGTGAGTGTGTAGTATGTGTCAGTATGTGTCATTGTTTGAGAGTGTGTGCTAGTATGTCAGTGTGTGAGAGTGTATGCTAGTGTGTGCTAGTATGTGTCACTATGGGAGTGTGTATCAGTATGTGTCAATGTGTGAGTGTGTGCTAGTGTGTGTGTCAGTATCTGTCAGTGTGTGTCACTGTGTCAGGATGTGTTAGGGTGTATCGGTATGTATCACTGTGTGAGTGTATGCTAGTGTGTGTCTGAATGGGTCAGTGTGTGTCATTGAGTGTGAGTGCCTTAGTGTGTGTCAGTATGTGTCAGTGTGTGAGTGCATTAGTGTGTGTCAGTATGTATCACTGTGTGAGCGTGTATGCTAGTGTGTGTCAGTATGTGCCACTGTATCAGTATGTGTCAGTGTGTATCAGTTTGTGTCAGAATGTGTTAGGGTGTGTCAGTATGTATCAGGGTGTGAGAGTGGGTGCTAGTGTGTATCAGTATGTCTCAGTGTGTGTCACTGTGTCAGTGTGAGTATGTGCTAGTATGGGTCAACAGTAAATTGAACGATGATTTGTTTATCAACTTGGCACATTTTTACAGGTATGTAGTTTGTAGTTTTATAGTATGACACACCTTTACGTTAGCTTCTGGTAATGAAGCACCACATCGCTCAATAGTTTCCTTTCGCGGACTACAATGCAGGTCTGTGTTCTGTTCCCTCCATCCCCCAATGAGTGTGCGCGCACACACACACACACACACACACACACACACACACACACACACACACACACACACACACACAAACACACGCGCACGCTGAATGTGCCCATACTTGATTCAGATTCAGGCCGAGTTCATTGGCGACTCCTACTGTTATTCAGTGTAAACTGGTGGCATTATCCTGCCTATGTAGTGTTCATTGTTTCAAACACACATGAAGGTGCATCACTATTTTTCGACACTCCATTCTTTTTTTTTAGTTCCACACTACTGTATTCAGTTCTTTGACTCAGTTAGACATGTCTTTTAACATGATTCAACACTATCAGTAAATTCCAGGGTCAGTGTCCGAAGTGTACTTCACCTCTGGGTGAACAAGGCTTCCCATAATCTCATAATACACACACACACACACACACACACACACACACACACACACACACACACACACACACACACACACACACAAAGAGTACTGTGCAAAAGTCTTCGGCGCCCTTTATTTTTAGAATAAATTTTGTTATTGATTTTTATTTTATAATTTGTATATGTGTACATGACCACAAAAATCACTTTGGATTTCCAAACATTAGTTTTCCATTAAAAAATGAAAATTTATATAAAGTTTGTACACTATGTAAATAAAGAAAGCAGCATATTAGGTGTAAGGGTCCACTTTTCAGACAAAGATGTAATGAAGGCTGCTAAGATTTACAGGTCTATAAAGAATCAAGGAACATTTTCAGGAGAACTTGGGCTGGTTCTGTCAGAGACCCAGTATAAACTGTGCTTGTAAAATTGCACAAACTGGACCTGATGCTGTTCTAAACAAAAAGTCATCATCACACATTGAATTAGTTTCATTTACTACTATTTACTGTTATTTAAAGAATTTAATGTAGAGATTTTTAATTTAATGTCAATATTTATATGTAAATATAAGTCATCTTTGTTCTACACCATTCCTTTACATGTGCCTAAAACTTTTGCACTACACACACACACACACACACACACACACACACACACACACACACCTCCACTCAGAAAGCGTCTAGACATGGCCCTTAGACGAGTACAGACATCACACGGATTCTCTGGAATGAACATGTAGCTGGATGCTACACAACAAAAACACTGAACAAAACGTTCTGGAAAAAGCCATCCAGCATATCACCAACCATGCTGGGCTAAGACAATCCCAACTCTGTGTTCTGGCTTTGGTCCTCACTATCACTCATTCACCAAACCATTTAATCCTATTAGGGTCACAGGGCAGCTGAAGCCCATCTCAGCCAACTCTAGCTGAAGGAGGGCTACTGAACAGCTTGCCAGACAGTTACAGAGCCAACACACAACCAGTCACACTTATATACACACCGGAACAATCTGGAACAGCCATTTAGCCTAATGTGCATATTTTTGGGCCCGAGTCCTGGGCTCTGCAAGGTTATTTCTCTGTGGAGTTTACCTGTTCTCACTGTGTGGGTTCCCTCTGAGTACTCCATTTTCCTCACACAGTCCAAATACATGCACTTTAGGCTAACTGACTGTTCCAAATTGCCCCAAGGTGTGAATATAAGCGTGAATGGTTGCGTGTGGTGGCCCTATGATGGTCTGGTTTGCTGTTCAGTATGTACCCCACCTTTCTCTCTGGCCTCCTAATAACCTCAGTAGGATTAAGGAGTTGGTAAAATTAATAAAAGAATGAATGACTTTAAGGGAAGTGGTGGCCCGGTGATAAGGCGTTGGATTACCAATCCTAAGGTTGGGGGTTCCACTGCTGTCCCCCCAATGAGGCTAACTGGGTTATCAAAGATTGGCCGTGTCTCTCACTGTCTGTGGTGAGAGGTTCATGTAAAAGAATCATTGCTGACTTTCATCAAGAGGAGCTACATAGCCGTCAGCGTGTTTCTGCCCTGCGATGGCCTGGCGAGATGTCCGGGGTGTACGCTGCCCTCGCCCAGAGTTGACTGAGATGGGAGCCAGCCTCCCCGTGACCCTAATCAGGATTAAGCAGTTCAGAAAATGAAAGAATGAATAATTTTAAAGTTTGTAACATGGGCATGTACGACAAGCAACATGACCAGAAAAAGGTCTCATTAGTAAAACTAATTCGGGTTTAGATTATGCTAAATCTGTGTGTGTGTGTGTGTGTGTGTGTGTGTGTGTGTCTGTGTGTGTATATCTGTCTGTCTGAGAGAGAGTTTTGTGTTTTTACCTGAGCATCCACTAGGGTGGCATTGGTGAGACTCTCGTTGACGAAAACATGAACAAGTGCTGTGGCACACAGTGATGGGACTCCACTGTCATTCACTCGGACCACCAGGCGGTGGAGTCCTCGATGTCGTCTCTCCAGTGGTTCCGTCAGCGTGATGACACCATTGCTTGGGCCAATTTCAAACAGGTGAAATGGGTTCCCACCTACTAAAGCATAGCGCAGGTCTGCGTTGGACCCGGCATCAATGTCTGAGGCTGTTATGGTTCTCACAATGCTCCGGGCACCGCTGGATGGGAGTAGGAGTGTGTACGTATCATTAGAAGGAGCAATGACAGATGGCGCATTGTCATTTTCATCAGTTACATAGAGAGATACGGTGGCAGTTGCGGATTGAGGAGGATCTCCTCCGTCTATGGCCCGGACACGAAATTTATACATGCTGCGACGTTCACGGTCAAATGATAACGCAGAAAATATGGTTCCGGTGTTGTTCTCAATGGAGAATGTCTTAGTTAAGAGTTCTTGCTTTCTACTTCCTGCTTTGTTTTCGTCATCATCATCATCATCGTCATCCTCCTCTACAAACAAGCTCAACTCCGCGTTCTCCCCCTCGTCTGCATCCGTAACAGTGAGCATACCAACGGGGCTGTTTGAAAGCAAGTTCTCTTTCACGTAAAACATAAAAATTTCCTGGACAAACTTCGGAGGATTGTCATTCCTGTCGGTTATCTGGACGACAACAGTTGTAGAACCTTGTAGGGATGGAGTGCCCTTGTCTCGCGCAATTACACGAAATTCATATCTGTCACGTTGCTCTCGATCTAACAC
>CM045731.1:12002500-12020000 GCA_024760905.1 Plotosus lineatus | reverse complement strand
TAGGATACTGGTTCGAGAACAAAGGGTGGTGTGGGGGGTAATGGTATGAGAATGAAGGCTGCTGTAAGGGGTACTGATACTGGAATGCATGCTGGTGTATGAGGTTACTGGTAATAGAATGCAAGGTAGTGGTATGAGAATGAAGTATGCTATATGGGGTACTGGTACAAGAAAGAATGGTGGTGTATTGGGTACTGGTAAGGCAATGAAGGGTGGTGTGTGGGGTATTGCTATGAGAATGAAGGGTGGTATATGGGGTACTGGTACTAGAATGTGTAGGGTACTGGTCCTGCAATAAGTAAGGTACTGGTACTGGGGGCATGCTTCAAATCTAATAATATAAATGGATAAATAGTGTGGTGTGTAGTTTGTAGTATAATAAAATATATCATATAATAGTCCTTGGTTACATAAACCTAACACCATCACAGCTCAACACCCTAAAGTGGATTACAGTCTAGCAACATGACATGAAATGTGTTATAATAATAATAATAATAATAATAATAATAATAATAATAATATTTATTATTGTTATTGCTGTTTTGTTGTTATTAATACATGTATTATTATTATTATTATTATTATTATTATTATTATTATTATTATTATTATTATTATTATTATTATTCAATCTTAGCGAGACATAGGGATGCTGTATGAATGCAGCACAGTACAGCACAACCCTGACAAACACTCGCACAAGCATGTATTTATATCTCTCCCTGGTCTCTGTACAGTTGCACGAACGCAATGCAGCACTGACAGAATGCTGAACAATGGAAAGAGAGAGAGAGAGAGAGAGAGAGCGAGAGAGAGAGAGAGTGTGTGTGTGTGTGTGGGTGTGTGTGAGAGAGAGAGAGAGAGAGAGAGAGAGAGAGAGAGAGAGACGTCTATTTACGGAGAATCTAAAATATGACATTAAAACAGCAACAGAATCGGTGCGTTTTATGGACTTTCTCCACATACGTCTCCAGGGAGAGCAGTGATATAATGGGAGAAAGAAACAGAGAGAACCGGGAATAGGAGGAGGAGCGGATATCCATGCTGCCGCAGCCGAGGCTCGTTACACATTCCACCAGCGTCGCTCTGCGTCCTGCATATCTCTCTCTCTCTCTTTCTCTCTCTTTCTCGCTCTCTCTCTCTCTCTCTCCCCCTCTCCCTCTCACTCTCTCTTGCTCTCCTCTCTCTCTCTGTTGTCATATCAGTCATTCTCTCTTACACACCCCTCCACCTGCAGTCAGACATTCGCTAGTGTGTTCCCCATCCCTTTACTGCGTCATCACACTGAGTCGCTTGCATCATCACTTCGTTTCCCCTTATCAGCAACATTCCACAGAAGCACAAATCCCACATTTACTGGTTCCGACTGATGGAACCCACTTCACTGTTCATATTTTCTTCCCTGTTCCCATCTACTTCACTGCCCACATACTCTTTATTGTCTCCATCACATCACTGTCCACATCACCAGTTCACTGTCTTCATCATATCCACTTTCCCCATTCTGTTTCCAGCCACTTCACTGTTCACTTCCTGTCTGCATTCTCCTTACTGTGCCCGTCACCATTGCTCTCCCCATCCTCTTTACTGTACCCATCATCATTACTGTCCCCATCACTTTAACTGTCCCAAAACCATACTGCCCCCATCCTTTTAATTATCCCAATGAACATCACTGTTTCCATCCTCTTTTCTGTCCTCATTGTGCTCCTATCCTCTTCACTGTCTCCATCCACTTCAGTGTCTCCATGCTCTTCACTGTCTCAATCACCTTCACTGCCCCAATCACCTTCACTGTCTTCATCCTCTTTCCTGTCCCCATCCTGTCTCGATCCTCTTAACAGCCCCTTTCCACTTCACTGTTCCCATCATCTTCATTGTCCACATTCTCTTTATTGTCCCCATCATATTTATGGCCCCCATCATTTTTACTGTCTCCATCTTGCCCCCATTCACTTCACTGTCCCAATTTCCACTGTCCTCATTAACTTCACTGTCCCGTTACTTTCAGTGTCTCCATTTTCTTTTGAGCCCCATCCTGTCCCCAACACCTTCACTTTCCCCAACACATTCACTGATCCCATCTTCTTTACTGTCTCCATCCGGTCCCCATCCAATTCAATGTCCCTATTGTATTCACTGTTCCCATCTTTTTCACTGTCATCATCACCACACCTGGTCCCATCATCTTCACTGTCCCCATGTTCTTCACTGTCACCATCCACTTCACTGTCCCCAACACCTGCACTGTTCCCATGCTCTTTACTGTCTTCATCATATTTCCATTACCTTCACTGTGCCTATTTCCTTCACTGTCCCCATACTGTTTCTATTCCCTTCATATCCTCATCACCATTTCTGTTCCAATCACATTTACTCTCTATCCTCTTTTCTGTCAACGTTGTATCCATTCTCTTCACTCTCCCCATCCTCTTTATTGTCCCCTTTCACTTACCTGTCACCATTACCTTCATTGTCGCCATCGTCTTTTCTTCTAACATCCTCTTCACTGTCAACTCCACTGTCTCAATCATTTTCAATGGCCCATCATCCTCTTCACTGTCCTTATCCTCTTTAGTATCTCCATCCTCTTCACTGTCCAGAACATGTTCACTGTTCCAATTATTTTCTATGGCTCATTTTCATTATTGTTCTCATCAACATAACTGTCCCCATCTTCTTTATTGTCCCTATCACTTTCACTTTCCCCATTCTCTTCATTGTCACCATTTACATTACTGTACCCAACCACATCACTGTCTCCATTTTCTTTTCTGTCCTTATTCTGCGCTGATGCACTTTACTGTCCTCTTCACTGTCCCCATTCTCCTTACTCTCTCCATCACCTTCACCATCAATATCACATACACTGTCTCCATCATATTTTATGTCCCCATCCACTTCACTGTCCCCGTTCTCTTCACTCTCCCCATCACCTTAAGTGTTCCCATTCAATTCCACTATTCGAACTATCCCCATCCACTTCACTGTCCCCATCACCTTCATTGTCTTCATCACCTTCACTGTGCCATTCTTCTTACTGTCCCCATCACCTTCACTGTCCCCATCACCTTCATAGTCTCCATTCTCTTTTCTGTTCACATCCTGTCCCCATCTTCTCTGTTTCCATTGGTTAAGAGCTGCTGTCTTGAGTCTCAGACACATTGTTTTGCTGAAAGATACCCAATCAAACACAAAGCTAAAGTGGAAGATGCTTCAGGATTGTACTTCGGCTGTTGTAGCTCTTGTGTATATTTGTAGCTGAACTGCATTAACTGACTTCTCAAAGATCATGACTGAAGTATTTTTATCTTTGCTCTAGCTACACATTTATTCAGTCGGGACCAGGCACTTTAGATTACCAGAAAATACAGAAGAATACGAAGGGTAAAATGGTTCCTCCTTGCACTGATTCAAAGGGGAAAAGAAAAGCATGATTTAAAAAACAAAATAATGTAATATTTGGATGAGAAGAATGTGAATGCGGTGTTTAATTATCAAAAATCTATAGTCGTAAGTATGGTTTACTTAAACAGAATGGTTTCCATTATCGTTATTAAGCAGCACAGAGTATAACACTTGATCCAGCACACACATATCTTTCGTCATTAAAAAAAGTCTAAATAAAGCAATGAAATACTTTATCATGGCCATGGGATTATAATATCTGTGATTTATTTTCCTTAAAGCAACTTTAATTTAAAAATATTAATTGAACTCCTGAATAAATGAGTTTATTATTTTTTTCATTAATTTTACACAATTCAAGGTTAAACCATGTTTGTCTTTTTACTCCCTTCAGTACACTTTGCTAAGCTCATCACCATCGCTTTTGAGTTTACCAAAACACCCAGATCTCACAATCATACAAAAGTTCCACCCTCAAAATTTCCTAAACACAGCTTATTAAATCCTTCTAATAGATTACACAAAAATTGTGAGGGCTACGATGTTTGAGGGAACAAATACAAACAAATTAATTTCACACCTAAAGAACCATAAACATGAGAAACCTATCAAAGAAGAGAGGACTATGATAATTATTTAGGATTTTTTTTATTCATTCATTAATTCATTCATTTTTTAGGCAATGAAGAGGTAATTTTCTTCATTGTCCTAATTTTCTTCCAATTTTAGGGACATAGGGAAGTTGGTGTCCATCTCTGCCGATTCGGGGTGAACATGGTGTACACCCTGAACAGCTTGCCCACCTATAATTCACACTCACATCTAGGGGTGACTTAGAACAGCCAATTAGCCTGCTGTGCATTTTTTTTTTTTGTACTGTGGAAGGAAACTGGAGTACTCAGAGGAAACACATGCAAACACGGGGAGAACAAACAAACTCCACACAGAAATTCCCCGAGCCTGGGAATCAAACCCAGGACCTTCTTTCTGTCAAGGGAACATGCTAAACACTGCACCACTGTGATTTCTCTTGTACATTCAAATTTTTTATTGGAAATTTTCAGAGATCATGCAGCTCATGTTTTCAGTCATTGTTAATAAACTTCTGTGATGTTAATGAGATGGAAAGGGCCACCCTAGGCTCTGCACGCTCATGATAAATTCACACTAATGCTAAACTAAGCAAAAAAGGGCTGAGTGCTCTACAGTGAAAGGTGGGGATTCGATTCTAAGCTGGCTGAGTACTCTAAAACCCATTACACTCCATCTTTGAGCTAGTATTGTCACATTGTGTGTGTGTGTGTGTGTGTGTGTGTGTGTGTGTGTGTGTGTGTGTGTGTGTGTGTGTGTGTGTGTGTGTGTGTGTGTGTGTGTGCGTGTGTGTACAATAGAGTGAAAGGAGTAAATAGTGTCTGGTAAAATGGTAAAATAATGACACTGCTGTAGAGGAAGAACTGATGCAGCAGTTAAACTAGCCATGGTGTGTGGGTGTGCTGTGTATGCTTGTGTGTGTGTGTGTGTGTGTGTGCGTGTGTGTGTGCACAGCCAGACTGAATGTATTTCTGTATTTCTGTGGCTGTAGGCAATCATGGCTGCAGGGAATAAGATAAGCGGTGAATGATTGTTTTGGTTACGTGTCGGTTAATGGTGCTCAGATTTCCAGGAACGAACTTCCGTTCTCCACTGAATGGCACCAACAAAAATAATTAAAGAAAATTCACTACTGTTCTTATTTCTATTGTTGGACTAGTGTTGTAACAGAGTACAGCGCTGGTGCCGGTTTGCACCACAAGGTGGCGCCTCTTCCTTTGGAGCTGGAATAGTGTTTCTCTTAGTACGTCGCATCTGGTCTCCATTTCTTTACGATGCCCACACTGAGTCCGTGCAGGAGGTACTTCACCTGTTCTTTTATAGTTTTGTAGATGAACAGTGTTTTCAGCGCCGTATAGCCGAGTTTTATACAATCGACCGCACCATCAGCGAAATAAATCTGTGGTGTTGAAATCTCTCCACTTTGTGCGTCGCTTATTCCTGATGCTCTGAATTTCTGCTAACGGCTGCTACAGCTATTTATTACTTGCACTCCCATTAGAGTCTGACTGATAATTTTTCCACCCAAACCAACAAGTTGACACCAGTCAGACACGTTTTCATACTACATGTAATGTATGCATGCATGTCCAGACGTCAGACAGGTCGGCCTGTCATTAGGCGGTGCAACAGCACATCTACTGCAGTCTGGTTGATGTTCATGTGTCGAGTCCTTTCCTCAGTCACAGACCAGGTAAAAGGTACAAATAACCTTTTCTACAAACGTCACAACCACTCTTACATGCTTTCTTGCGATTTGAACCAACACAAGCACCACCTGTTACTCGGTTTAGCATTGAATGGTGGACTCCCTTCAATTTAAAAACTCAAATCAGATTTTCTTCAGTTTGAAAATTTAAGATTGTTATGAGCTCAGTACATCAGGGACTGTTTGGGTCCACGATTTGTACATTCATGTTGAGCAGGTTAAGTCCAGACTTGCTTGGGTTTTAAACACAGTCAGGGATTTTGGCTGCTCTCTGCACTATAGATTCCCCAATCTGTGTTCAATATTGTTTGGAAAGAAAAATGCACTTACAATTAAACACAGGTTTATTGAGAAGAGTAAATCCATATAAACCCATCATTACTTGTCTTCAATTTTTGATTCCACACAAGTAGTCAGTCTGGTCAAAGATTTGGCTTTCATGTGGGCAATGCATGGGAACCAATTTTTCCTAACCGGTTCCCTCACATCCAAATGTGGTCACCCAAAGTCAGTGATCATTACTTGGTCTATGCCCTGTGGTTGACTTTGCCTCCTCTTTATCTGAATGATAGCATGAGCAGGTGAGATTATAAAGTGATGATTTAATTGGTTTTGGATGTTGTTTTCTCAGTGTCAACAGGAACCAGTGTTCTATGTATCCCTGGTCGAGCCCATTGTGGAAGCCCACTCCACCCCCTACTGACCCCCCACCACCTCCTCCCCGGCTGGTTGATGATCATCCGGCGTATATTGTGAATCGTATCCTCGATGTGCGCAGGAGGGGTCGAGGGTTCCAGTACCAGGTGAACTGGGAGGGGTATGGGCCTGAGGAACGTTCCTGGATCCCTTGTTCCTTAATCCTGGACCCAGACTTTCTGGTTGAGTTCTACCATCGGTTCTTGGACAAGCCCGGTTGTGTGCGAGGTGGTGCCCCTTGAAGGATTGGGGGGGGGGGGGTATTGTTATGGTCTGTGTTGGGAGTGACTCTGAAATTGGTGGCTTTTAACTCTCTTGTTCTCTCCTTATGCACTGTAGGTGCTGGAGAGGAGTGTGGCTCACTCGCGGGCGGAGTACGCAGGAGCACACCTGATTCCACTCAGTCATCACCAGGCTTTAAAGATTAGCGGTGCACTCCTCCCAGCTCTAGAAGATTGTTCCCTCCATTTGATCCCGTTCCTCCGTGATCGCTCTGGCTTCTGGTTCTCAGCTTCGTGCTCGACCAGTTCACGCTCTGAAGTTCCCCCTTGTAATTTTGGCTTTTGTGTTTCCGCTCACCTTTACAGTGACTACGATTCTCCGTACTCCAGTGCCTGCTCTGTGTGCAATAAAACTCGTCTGTATCATCATACTCAGTTTTCTGCATCTTTGGGTCCGACTGAAAGCTCCCGGCGTCACAGGAAAAATTCAGCAGGAATATGGATGAGTCAATGGGTATCCTCAAATCCCCATCTAAGGATATAGCGGAAGAGTGCAATACTTTCAAGAAAACTGTTCACCGAACAGCTGAGGCAAGCCTTGGAGTGGCCAAAAGACATCACCAGGACTGGATTGATGAAAATGATGTGGCAATTCAGCAGCTGTTGAGCCAAAAGTATTCTGCACACCTGATGTGGATGGAAGAAAAAGGTTCAACATCGAAAAGAGCTAAGCACACAAAGGTAAAGAGTGATGTTCAACATAGGTTGATAGAGATGTGTGACACCTGATGGAAAAGAAAAGCTGAAGAAATGCAAGCATATGCAGACCAGAATGACACCAAGAGCTTCTGCAAGTCAATTACGGCCATATATGGACAATTCAAAATGGAACAGTACCACTGAGTACTGCCGAGGAAAACACACTTCTGACTGATAAAAACCTCATCAAGGAAAGGTGGGCAGGGCACTTCAACACACTGCTAAACTGGGAGTCAGACATTGATCGAAGCGCCATAACGGAGATTGTACAGAAGCCCATTATGGCAGCTCTTGCTAACATACCATCACACGATGAGACACAGAAAGCCATCAAAGCTTTGTCAAATGGCAAGGCGCCTGGATCAGATGCCATACCAGCAGAGATTTACAAGTTCGGTGGTCACCACCTTGTTCACCATCTGACCAAACTTTTCCAGATCATGTGGGAAGAGGAAAGGATACCTAAAGAATTCAGGGATGCATCAATCGTCAGTTTGTACAAAGGAAAAGGCTCTCGCTCCAAGTGTGACAACCACAGGTGTATATCTCTCTTAGTCATAGCAGGCAAGATACTAGCAAGAATTATCTTCAATCACTTTATCCATCACTGAAGCATTCTTTCCAGAAACTCAGTGTGGCTTCCGCAGTGGCAGAGGAACCGTAGATATGATATTTGGAGCAAGGCAGATCCAAGAGAAATGCAGGGAGCAGAATGTATATTTGTACATGGCTTTTGTTGACCTCAAAAAGCTTTTGATACAGTCAGCAGAGAGGGCTTGTGGAAAGTCCTTGCCAAGCTGGGATGCCCAGTGCAATTCACCAAGATAATAATGCAATTCCACAATGGCATGATAGCTAAGATAATGTTACATGGCAACACATCAAATCTATTCCAGGTTACAAATGGTGTGAAGCAAGGCTGTGTCATATCTCCATCATTGTTCAGTGTACTGTTTGCAGCTATGCAACTGGATGCCTTCAAAGACATGGACAGAGGGATGTAGACACAGTTTTGGACAGATGGTAAGCTATTTAATCTCAAGAGACTCAAGATCTCCACCAAGCTGGTTGAAGATCTGGTGAGGGAACTTCTTTTTGCTGATGACTGTGCATTACTTGCCACTCAGATGAAGACCTCCAGCTGATAATGAATCATTTCTCTTCAGCATGTAGTGGATTTGGCCTCATTATCAGCCTCAAGAAGACTGAAGTGATGTATCAGCCAGCTCCTCAGAAAATCTATGTCGAGCTCACCATCTCCATAAACGACTCAAGGCTAAATGTGGTTGACAGATTCATTTCTCTGAGAAGCATCCTGTCTCAATCAGTCTCCCTGGATGATGAAATGAACCATCACATTGCCAAAGCAAGTAGTGCTTTTGGGCACCTCAGAGGAAAACTGTGGGATAAGAGGGGTACAAAAGTTCAGAACAAACTTCAGGTATACAGAGCAGTCATCATACCCACACTCCTCTATGCCTGTGAAACATGGACCCCCTACAGACACCATATAAAGAAACTTGATCATTTCCATCTTGGGTATCCGCTGGCAGGACAAAATTCCAAATACTCCTCTCCTCCTTCTCCTCCTCTAATACTGGTTCTGCCCCCTCAGTGGTCTGTGACATCCTGAGTCGGCAATCAGTCCTTCGAGGTGTGCCCTCATTCCAAATACTGGAGTTCTGCATAGGACAGGAATTCCTGGCATAGAATTCTTTCTTATAAAATCACAACACAGATGGGCAGGACAACTCGCCGGTATGTCTGACAACAGACTGCCAAAGGCAATCTTCTATGGACAGCTCAAAACTGGTCAATGCAGGCATGGTTGGTCAATACAAATGGTATAAAGATACACTCAAGGCCAGCCTGAAGAAGTACCACATAGATGACAACAAATGGGAGGACCATGCAGAGAATCGGAGGAGCTGGAGATCTATCAGTCACAAGGGCATCAGGCAATTTGAAGAAGAGTGTATCCAGGCTGCTCAAGAAAAATGGCAACTGCATAAAACGAGAACACATGAGGCAATTACATCAGGACCATCCTGTAATGTGTGTGGTCATATATGCCACTCCAAGCTAGAACTCATCAGCCATAAGAGGGACAACAAATCAAGACAAGGAATGAATACATGAATAGGCGGTCTTTGTCATATCAACAGACAACCGCGTGTGTGTGTGTGTGTGTGTGTGTGTGTCGGTCTGTATCTAGCGGTGTATGTTGGTGTGTATTGGTGTGTGTATTGGTGTGTGTGTGTGTGTAAAACAGTGTGTGTGTGTGTGTGTGTGTGTGTGTGTGTGTGTGTGTGTGTGTGGATCTGTGTGTGTGTATGTGTGTGCATCTGTGAGTGTAATGTGTGTATTGGTGTGTGTGTGTGTGTGTGTGTGTGTGTGTGTGTGTGTGTGTGTGTGTGTGTGTGTGTGTGTGTAATGTGTGTGTGTATTTGTTGGTGTTTGTCTATTGGTATGTGTGTGTGTCAGGGTGCATGTATCTGTGTGTATCTGAGTGTGTGCATCTGTTGGTGACTGTCGAGGTGTGTATCTGTCAGACTGTGTGTGTGTGTGTGTGTGTGTGTGTGTGTATGTGTGTGCATATGTGAGTATCAATGTGAGTGTCTATCGCTGTGTGTCAGTATGTGTGTGTCGGTATGTGTCAGTGTTTGTCGGCGTGTGAGTATCGATTTGTGTGTGTGTGTGTGTGTGTGGGGGGGGTCGATGTGTGTGTCTATTGTTGTGTGTGTATCGAGGCGTGTGGGTCGATATGTGTGTGTGTGTTTCCATCAGTGAGTGTCAGTGTGTGTATGTGTGTTTGTCGTGTGTGTGTGTGTGTGTGTGTGAGTGAATGCATTTGTGTGCCAATGTGTCTATCGGCATCAGTGTCTTTGTGTATGTGTATGTGTGTGTGCATTGGTGTGTATGAGTATATTGGTGTGTTTGTCGAAGTGTGTGTCAGTGTATGTCGATGTGTGTTTGTGTGTGTGTTTGTGTCAGTGTATGTTGGTGTGTGTGTAGATGCGTGTGTGTCGGTATGTGTGTGTAACACTGTGTGTGTGTGTCTATTAGTGTGCATGGGTGTGTATTGGTGTGTGTGTGTGTGTGTGTGTGTGTGTGTGTGTGTGTGTGTGTGTGTATCGCTGTGTGTGTGTTGGTGTGTGTGTGTGTGTGTGTGTGTGTGTGTGTGTGTGTGTGTGTGTGTGTGCGCATGTGTTGGTGTTTGTGTCAGTGTGTGTATTGGTTTGTGTGTAACAGTGTGTGTGTCAGTGTGTCTGTCTCGGGGTGTGTGTGTCAGAGGGTATATATTGGTGTGTGTACGTGTGTGTATTGTTGCTTGTGTGTGTCAGTGTGTGTGTGTGTGTGTGTGTGTGTGTGTCTGTATCACTGTGTGTTTATCGATGTGTGTTTCTTGGTCTGTGTAACTGTGTGTATGTCCGTGTTTGTGTATTTATTGTGTCTGTCTCGGTGTGTATCTATCAGTGTGTGTGTGTGTGTGTGTGTGTATGTTGATGTGTGTTTATTGGTGTGTCTCTTGGTGTGTGTGTCCATTGTTGGTGTGTATTTGTTTTGGTGTGTGTGTCAGGTTGTCTTGGTGATTGTGCGGCTGTGTTTGTTTGTGTGTCGGTGTGTGTGTCAGTGTGTGTGTCTGTTTATCGGTGGGTCAGTGGGTCAGTGTGTGTGTGTGTGTGTGTGTGTGTGTGTGTGTGTGTGTGTGTGTGTGCAAAGCAGGATCTTGGCATGTAAAATTAACTCACTTGTGTGATCATGCTTGTGTCTTTTGAGTGAACTTTAATCAAGAAGTAATTTAGAAAATAAATTAATCAAACATAGTGGATATTTCAATATTTTTTGTGAGCAGTCAAAGTGCTGTGTGTTAAAAGATTTGAGAAAGATTCAGGTTAAGGAGCAACATATTTTAACATTCTTATATGTATAATCATCGAATAATTTTTTCGTACTTTCTCAAAATGAAAGATATATATATATATATATATATATATATATATATATATATATATATATATATATATATATATATATATATATATATAGAGAGAGAGAGAGAGAGAGAGAGAGAGAGCGAGAGAGAGAGAGAGAGAGAGACCAAGTCAGAGAGAAAGCTATGGCACATGCCACTTTCAGAGACAAGACATGAGAAAGACAAGAAAAGAGACAAGACACCATGCTGCGCTGCCACCACACACACACACACACACACACACACACACACACACACACACATACATACATACATACTAAAATAGATAACTAAAAATTTAGGATTATTAAAAGGAAACATTTGTGACCCGATAGCTGTCTGTCTGTCATCCTTTCGGCTTTTTTCCCTTTCACTCGGGAGTTGCCACAGAAAATCATCTGATTCGCACGTTTGATTTGGCAGAGGTTTTTACGTCGGATGCCCATCCTGTCACAACCCTTTTTAGTAAGGGACAGAAACACACTGACGACTTTGCAGCTACTCTTTACGAAAGTCAGCAATGGTTCTTTTACATGCCTCTCACCATAGACAGTGAGAGACATGGCCTGCCTTTGATAACCCAGTTAGCTGCACTGGGGGGGACAGTGACAACCTTGTGGAGAGTGGAACTCAAACTCCCAACCTTTGGATCAGTGATACAGCGCCCTATACCACTAGACCACCACTGCCCCACTTGCGATCCGATAGCTAACTTGCTAATTACATGACAGTGAGAGCATGTCATCAAAGAGGAAAACACAAATAATTGGGTAATTGGAATAACATTTATTTTCTAACCCACTTATTCCGAAATAGCGTCGAAGGAAGGCTAATGCCTATCTCAGCTGACTCTAGGCAAAGGTACACCCTGAACAGCTCGCGAGATCATTGCAGGGCCGATTCACATACAACCATTCACGCTCAAACTCACAACTAAGGATAATTTGGAACTGCAAATTAGCCTACTGTACATGTTTTTGTGCTGTGAGAGGAAACTCAGAGTACCCACAGTAAACCCTTCGCAAGCAAGGGGGAACTCGCACAGAAATGCCTCAAGTCTAGGAATCAAATCCAGGACCTTCTTGCTGCGAGGAGGACCTGCTAGCTACGATGCCACCGTGTTAGACTGTTCTATTCTATAAGCTAGAAAGCTTGCACTACACTGTGGATTTTTTAAAAAATATAACTTCCTGCCATGTTAGCAAAGGTTGAACTTTTTGTAATAGGATTCAGAGTAAAATTATTAATACAGTATATTGAATTTATTACCCTCAGAAATTTTCTCAGATTTAAGGCGGTTGGTAACCTACTTGAGTTAGAAATAGCGTATTTTTTGGATCATAAGTCGCACTTAAAAGCCTTTAATCTTCATAAAAAAAGGTGTGCCTTATAATCTGGTTCACCTTATATGTGGATGGAACAGTGTGACTCCATCTCACTGACACCATCAAAGCCCAAGCGAAGCAAATTAATTCAGAGCTTACATTCATTCCGGTGGATTAACCAAAGAGCTCCAACTGCTAGATACTGGTGTCAACAGGTCACAAATTAGAGGGACCCGGGCTTTATGTCAAAATACAGGTATTACTGCTATCATAGTCAGATGACTCGCTGAGTAATACATGAGTGGTTTATCCACGTAATCTCAGTCTCTATCCTCTGGACATTCAGAGGGCTTAATCAGAGTCTCACATTCATCACCGGGATAAAGCACTGCTACAGGTGTAGTCCTGAGACCTGGGATTAACCTTCTTGAATTTAAAGTTACACTGAAACAGCTCCCCCATCTTGAATCGCCACCTTATCATGGTGGAGGGGTTTGCGTGACCTAATGATACTACTAGGAGTTATGTTGTTGGAGCATAATGCCCCTAGTAGGGTCCCCAAGGTGCAAACAGGTCCTGGGTGAAAGTCCAGATGAAGTATGATTCAGAAGACCCCTATGTCAAATAAAAAGAAAACAAGGGTACAGTTTCCCTTGCTCGGATGCAGGTCACCAGGGTGCCCCCCCCATCCCCCGGAGCCAGGCCTGGGGGGCTCCAAGGTGAGCGCCAGGTACTAGAGAGGATGATCTGACTGATAGTCAAACATTGAATTCAGGATGAACAATGTGGTTTTTGTCCTGGCCGTGGCACTCTTGACCAACTCTGTGCTCCACGGGATCTTGGAGGGGGCATGGGAGTTTGCCCAATCTGTCCACATGTGTTTTGTGGATTTGGAGAAGGCTTTCGACCTTGTCCCTTGGGCTATCTTGAAAAAGTGAATTTATCGTTTTATATTCATATTGTTACAACTGAACAATATTCAGAATTATTGTGAAGTGTATTATTTTATATTTTTTGTGTTACAACTGAACAATGTTCAGAGTTATTGTGAATGTTGAAATCAAGTTTGACTTATCAAACTTTTTGCTTTGCTTAATGCGCCTTATAATCCGGTGCACCTTATGTATAGGCAGGGGCCATTCGCTTGTCGTTCATTTATGTTGCATCTTATAATCCGGTGTTCCTTCTGGCCTAGTTTCAGTAATTAATGAACATACTGATTCATTCATTCATTTCTGAATTGCTCATTTTTAATTATAGTCTCGAGGAGGCTTGCAACCATCTTAGCTGACCTGGGGTGAGGACAGAGTACACCCTGGACAGCTCGCCAGGCCATTGCAGGTCAGAAACATGCTGACAGCTATGAAGCTCCTTTTTACTAAAGTCAGCAATGAGTCTTTCCTTTTTTTTTTTACTAAAGTCAGCAAAAGTCTTTCACATGAACCTCTCACCACAGACAGTAAGAGACATGGCCAGCATTTGATAACCCAGTTACTGCACTGGGTGGACAACAGTGACAGCCCGGTGATAGTGGGGCTTGAACCTGAAACCTTGAGATCGGTAATTCAGCCCCCTGCCTCTGCTGCCATAAATGATTATGAATATTTATTACCCCTAACAGCTAAAATCCGCTCAGAAAATTCACCCTAGTGGATGTTAGTAAGGAAGTTTCCCTGCAAATTACTTCAGATTGGTTTATATTAGCTAGTTCAGAGCTGGTAGCAAAGAAATTCCATGCTGTCTTCTCAAAATGGCTGACTCAGATAAAGTGCATATAATATTTATTATATACAGTGCTGTGCAAAAGTTTTTGCCCCTGACCAATTTCTGACATTTTTTTGCACATTTGTCATTGTCATCCATTTCAGATCAAGTAAACCTAAATATTATACAAAGATAAAACACATGTAAACACAAAATGCAGTTTTCAGTCCAATGGCATTTATTGATGGAAAACAAACATCTGAACCTACAAGGGCCCATGTGAGTAATTACCCCCTAAACCTTATAGCTGGTTGAACCACCTTTTGCAGCAATAACTGCAGTCAAGCATTTGCGATAAGCTGCAATGAGTCTTTCACATTGGTGTGATGGGATTTTGGCTCACTATTCTCTGCAGAATTGTTTAAGATCAACCAGATTGGATGGTTTTTGGGTATGAACAGCCTTTTTTTAAGGTTGTGCTACAGCATCGCAATAGGGTTCAGGTCGGGACTTTGTCTATTATTAAAATCAGAGGGCTCAATGCCCGTTGGTGTCTGCAGCTTGCTTAACAATCGCTTTCCACTTGGCCCGTTCTTGGGCAGCATGGTATAGATGGGCTATATTGTCGCAGTACCATTCTTTGATGTCATCCAGCCACTCTCTTCTCGGGCAACCTCTTCTGTTGTTCTTTCTGATTGATCCAAAGACCACTTGCTTGATTAACCTGTTGTCGGTCATGCTGCATATGTGGCTGAACAGTCCTAGCTTTCTGTCGATGATTTTTTGGACGATGTTCTGTGGGCAGTTGATTCTTTTCCTTATGTTCTTATTGGTGACTCTGTGGTACCAGCGGATGTTAAGTATCCTGCGATAACATTTCATCTCAAAAGCGAGAAGTCTTTGGCAGTCGCTCAGATTTAATGCCCATGCCTCTGCCTCATAGAGGAGGATGCTGAATACGCAGATTCTCAGAATTTGGAGCTTGGTGTTGATGCTGAGTATTCTGCTATTCCATATACTGTTAAATCTGCACTATAGGCTTTGCCGATGCGTCTTCTGATTTCTTTACTGATATCGTTGTCATTGGTGAACAGGCTTCCGAAGTATTCAAATTCTTTAACGCATTCAACATTTGAGTCATCGATTTTAAGCTCGATATCAAAATACTCCCAAATGGCCATAGATTTGGTTTTGTTAACATTTATCAGCAGCCTTGTTCTTCTACCCTCGGTGTTAACCATATCAGTGTTTCTTTGGAGGCTGGGGGTGTCAAAATCCGGTAGGTCGATGTCATCAGCGAAGCGGAGATTGTTGATGTTGATGCCCAAGACTACAATGCCACTATCGCTGGCTTGGATGTCACCCATAACTCTTTCCAGGTACATGATGAAAATGTTTGGAGAGATGGGATCTCCTTGTCGTAAACCTTTCTCTTGTTTGAACCAGTCGCCCATGTTATTGTTGATACACACTGCTGCTTTGGAGCTCTGATAAATGCTGGCAAGCATGTGGATGAGCTTGGGCTCAACTCCATAGGATTTAAGGACTGCCCAGATGGTTTTGTGGTCAATAGTGTCAAAAGCTTTTTGTAAGTCAATGAAACAATTATAGATGTAATGTTCTTTCTGTGGGCTTTTTCATCTATGAGCCTCAAGATAAGGATTTGTTGGATGGCGCTCCTGTCCTGTCTGACTCCAGCCTGTTTCTCGGCAAGGTGGGGTTCAATTCTAGCTCTGAGTCTGCTGTGGATGATAATTAAGAGGCATTTACACATGTGGTTAATCAGCGACAGTGTGCGGTAGTTGCTGCATTGGGAGAGGTGACCTTTTTTGGGTCTGGTAGCCACGATTGCTTTGGACCATTCTTCAGGGATTTTCTCTGCTTCCCAGGCAGCACTGCAGAGTTTGTGGATGTGCGTCGCCAGGTTATCTCCTCCATCTTGGATAATCTCTCCTACAATGCCATCAGTACCTGGACTCTTGTTATGTTTGAGTTGTTTGATTGCATTGGTAACTTTGTCCATCAGGATTCGGTTGTTAATATCTTCGATAGATGACGAGATAGCATTAAGTTCATTCGCGCGGGACTGATCAGTGTTGCTGGACTTGCAGAGAGATTCACAGTAAGATGTCCATCTTTTAAGAATTTCTTCTTTGTTCTGTAAAATCTGGCCATTTTGGTCTTTGATGGTCCACTGTCTGGGTTGATATTTCCTGTTGAGGTCTTTGATTAGTTTATAAGTTGCTCTGCTTTGGTTTTGGCTAGCACTACGTTTGATCGGGCTGCATATCCTTTCTCGCTGCTCTTCTGACTTCGTTGCACAGTTTGCGGTATTTGTTTTGATTGTTATTAGAATGGGAGATGCTATTTTTCATTTGTCGTTTCCTATCTGCTAGTTTGAGAGTTGCATTTGTGATCCAGGTTTTCCGTGGTTTGCGTGTGATTGGGATGATTTCTTCAATGGTGCTGTTGATGGCTGCGTAGATGTTGGATGCATACTGGTTTATGCTGGTGATATCGTTATCTAACATAGATCATGATATCACCAACATAAACCAGTAGGCTGTGGTCAGAAGAGATGTCAGCGCCTTGGTAAGTTCTGAAGTTTCTGCTGGCTGTTTTCCAGCGTTTATCAATGAGGATCGTATTGATCATATTGTGATGAGTTCCAGCAGGTTGGAAGAGAGAGTTGCAGATGTAGAGTTTGTTTTTAATAGCGAATTCAAGAAGCATGAGACCACGATTGTTCTGGTCTCCATATCCATGTTTGCCCATTGCTTGTTCAAAGTCTGTGTTGTCACTGCTGATTTCGGCGTTCCAATCTCCCATGATGACGTGTATATCTTTTTTAGGGCACAGATGAAGCTTGTCCTCTAGTTGTTGGTAAAATTGTTGGATTTCCTCATCAGGGCATTCCGCAGTGGTGGCGTACACTTGGATGACTGTAATGTTGATTGGTTGGCCTTTGAATCTGGCTGTTATGATATGTGGGCTAATGGGATTGTAGCCAATCAGGGCGCTCCTAGCTTTCTTACTGAGAATGAAGCCGACTCCTCTTCTGCGAACATTTTTTTTGCCGGACCAGATGATTTCACAGTTGTTCATCTCA
>CM045731.1:11977500-11997500 GCA_024760905.1 Plotosus lineatus | reverse complement strand
CACACACAAACATACGCACGCCCACACACGTGTGTGTGCGTGTGATGAGTTTTTACTGAATGTAGACCTATATGAATAGTTTATGGAGTACCTCTGTGTTTTAGTAGCAAAAGCAGTTCAGATTTTGCTACAACTGCATCCCCCAAACACACATTATTATATGAATACCCTTCTTTTCCAGGACTATTTTATGAAGCGTTAGCTTTTTGTCATCATGTCTATTATTCTTTGTTTTTTTTGCTGACAGATTTTACAGTGTGATGTCATAACCACTCTCTATCTGACAAAACACTGATTTCTATCTCTCCTGCTTTTTCCCTCTTAATCTGTTATGTCACATTCCTCTGGCACTATTTTACTCCACAAACAACCCCAATCCTATAGACCCCCACAAACACATTCAAAACACTGAATACCCCTACAAGCATCCTCTGAACCCTGAATACCCCTACAAACACACTCTAAAGCCTAAATATACCCACAAGCACCCTCTAAAGCTGAATACCCCCCAAAACACCACTGAAACCCTGAAGAAATCCACAGATACCAACTAAATCCTGAACATCTTCACAAAAACACCTGAAACTCTGAATACCTACACAAATACACCAAAAACACTGAATACCACCACAACACTCTAAACACTGAATGCCTTGCACAAACATCAATAAGGCCCAATATATCTCTACAAACAACCCGTTATTACTGAATACCCCCCAAAAAAACAGCCAAAGCTATGTGATACTAATAGAAACAAACACAAAACCTTGAACACATCCACAAAGACACAAAACCAAAATACCTTCAACAACACCCCCCAAAATTCTATCTACCCCCACAAACACCTACAAAACTCCAAATGCCTCCACAAACACATCAAAACCAAGAATACCTCCACAAACACACAAAATTCTGAATGACACCAAAAACATCCATGAAAACATTAACACCCTTGTAAACACATGCAAAACCTTTAATACCCCAACAAACAGCCCTATAAATGTAACACCTTCTATAATCACACTCAAAACCCTGTATTCCCCACAAACAGACTAAAAAGCTTACCCCCACTAACAACCAAATCTGAATACCTTTCATACTTCATCTTTTCCTTTCGGCTGTTCCGTTCAGGGGTCAACACAGTGAATCATCTGCCTCCATCTCACCCTGTCCTCTTCATGTTCTTCTCTAACACCAACTACCTTCATGTTCTCCTTCACCACATTCATAAATCTTCTCTTTGTTCTTCCTCTAGGCCTTCTGCCTGGTAGTCCCAACCTCAGCATCAGACTACCAATATACTCATTATCCCTCCTCTGTTCATGTCCAAACCATCTCAATCTAGCCTCCCTCCAAAGCATCCTACAAAGCATTCTCCAAAGCATCCTACATGTGCTGTCCCTCTGATGTACTCATTCCTGATCCGATCCATCCTCGTTACACCCAAAGAGAACCTCAACATTTTAATCTCTGCTATCTCCAGCTCTGTCTCCTGTCTTTTCCTCAGTGCCACTGTTTCGAAACCATACAACATCGCTGGCCTCATCACCTCCAGCTCTGTACACATGTATTCTGTCTTACCTGCTAACCTTCATTCCTCTCTTTTCCAAGGCATACCTCCACCTCTCTAGATTTTTCTGCACTTTTTCCTCTGCTCTCACTATAGATCACAATGTCATCTGCAAACATAAGTCCAAGGGAAATCTTGTTTAACCTCGTCTGTCGGCCTGTCCATCACCATAGCAAACAAGAAGGGGCTCAGAGCTGACCCTTGATGCAGTCCCACCTCCACCTTGAACTCTTCTGTCATACTGACAGCACACCTCATCAGTGTCTTACATCTCTCATACATGTCCTGCACCACTCTAACATACTTCTCTGCCACTCCAGACTTCCTCATACAATACCACAGTTCCTCTCTCGGCACCCTGTCATATGCTTTCTCCAGAGCCACAAAGGCAAAATGCAGCTCCCTCTGACCTTCTCTGTACTTCTCTATTAACATCCTCAAGGAAACACTGCATCTGTGGTGCTCTTTCTTGGCATGAAACCTATTGTTCACAAATGCTGACCTCTGCCCTTAGTCTAGCTTCCACTATTCTTTCCAATAACTTCATCATATGGCTCATCAACTTTATCCCTCTGTAGTTGCCACAACTCTGCATGTGTCCCTTGTTTTTAAAAATGGGAACCAGCACACTTATCCTCCATTCCTGTGGCATCCTCTCACTCTCTAATACCTTCTCAAACACACCCAAATCCCAGAGGACACCAAAAACACACTCTAAACCCCAAGTACCCCCACAGACACCGATATAAGCACACCCAAAACCTCTTAATACCACTATAAACACCCCCGAAACCTTAAACACCCGTACAAACACAAAATAACATTGAATACCTCCACAAGCACCCCAAAGCCCTGAATGCATCAACAAATACAAACAAAACCTTGAATACCCCACAAACACACCCTCTAAACCTTGAATACATGGGAATAGAGTTTCCCTTGCCCGGACGCGGATCACCGAGGTCCCCCCTCCTTGAGCCAGGCTTAAAAGGTGAGCGCCTGATGTTCGGGCTTCTGCCCATAGAGCCTGGTCTGGCCCAGCTGAAGAGGAGACATGGGTCCACCCTACCATGGAGACACCAGCTGTAGAAGGGGCTATAGGGGTATGGTGCAGTGAGTTGGGTGGCAACCAAAGGCATGCATTTTGTTGGACCGATCCTCAGCTACTGACTCTGACTTTTGAGACATAGAATGTCACCTCTCTGCTGGGGAAGAAGCCTGAGCTGATGCGTGAGGTGGAGAGATACTGACTAGATATAGTTGGACTGACCTCAACGCATAGCTTGGACTCTGGAACCTCTATCTTGAGAGGAGCTGGACCTTATTCCATTCTGTTGTTGCTCATGGGGCGAGGTGGCAAGCCGGTGTAGGCATCCTTGTTGCCCCATCTCGCTGCCCACACATTGGGGTTCTCCCCAGTTGGCGAAAGGGTAGCTTCCCTCTGCCTTCGGGTAGTGGGAATGGTCCTGACTGTTGTTTGTGCTTATGCACCAAATGACAGTACAGAGTACCCACTCTTCTTGGAGTCTTTAGGGGTGTGTTGGAGGGGGACTCATTCTTTGCATTTGGAGACTTCAACACCCATGTGGGCAATGATAGTGTGACCTGGAAGGGTGTGATCAGTAGATCCGGCCTCTCCAGTCTGAACACAAATGATGTTCTGTTGTTGGACCTCTGTGGTCATTACAGTTTGTCTATCACGAATACCATGTTCAAACATAAGGGTGTTCATAAGTGCACTTGGCACCAGGACACCCTAGGTCACAGTTTGATGATCAACTTTGTACTGGTGTCACTGGGCTAGGGGTCCACATGTTCTGGACACTCGGGTGAAAAGGGGAGCTGTTAACCAATCAACACCCATTTGGGCAATGATAGTGTGACCTGGAAGGGTGTGATCAGTAGGTACGGCCTCTCCAGTCTCAACCCGAATGGTGTTTCATTGTTGGACTTCTGTGCTTGTCATGGTCCATCATGAACACCATGTTCAAACATAAGGGTGTCCATAAGTGGACTTGGCATCCCAGGTCATAGTTTGATGATTGACTTTGTTCTTTTGTCACCAGAATTTCGGCAGCATGGACACTTGGGTGAAGAGAGGAGCTGAGCTGTCAACCGATCACCATTCGGTACTGAGCTGGCTCAGATGGCAGGGAAGGCTGCCCTCCAGACCTTGCAGGCCCAGGTATGTAGTTAGGGTCTCCTGGGAATGTTTGGCGAAGTCTCCTGTTACTGGTGCCTTTAACTCTCACCTCCGGCAGAGCTACAACCACGTCCCGGAGGAGTGGGTGACATGGAATCCTAATGGGCCATGTTTCATGCCACCATTGCTGAGGCGGCAGCCCATAGCTGTGGCTGGAAGGTCATCGGTGCCTATTGTGGTGGTAACCCCTGAACCTGGCAGTTGACACCTGTGGTGAACGGGACTGTCCAGCTGAAAAATGAGCTGTGGAGCTTATTGACCTGTGGAACTCCCAAGGCAGCAGATAGGTACCGACAGGCCAAACCTGCTGCAGTCCAGGCTTTTGTTGATGCAAAATCTTAGGTGAGGGCCTGGAATGCAATTATTGGGTAGCCTCAGAAAGTATCTGGACCAAGCCTCAGGAGGGGGACGCAGTTCTCCACAAATACTATTTACAGTGAAAGGGGGAGCTGCTCACCTCAACTGGGATGTTGTCAGGAGGTGGAAGGAATACTTTGAGGACCTCCTCAATCCTACCAACATGCTCTCAGTGAAGGAGGAAGACCCTGAGGGCTTGGGTGGGGTCCGCTCATCACTGAAGCTGAGGTCACAGAGGTAGTCAATATGCAGCTTGGTGGTCGGGCTCCAGGGTGGATGAGATCTGCTCTGAATATCTCAGGGCTCTGGATGTCATAGGACTGTCTTGGTTGACATGTCTCTGCAACATCACATGGTCATCGAGGCCGTACATCTGGATTGGCAAACTGGGGTTGTAGTCCCTCTTTTTAAAAAGGGGTGGACCGGAGAGTGTGGTCCAATTATCCTAGAATCACACTCCTCTTGCCTACCCAGGAAAGTCTATGCAGGGGTACTGGAGAGGAGGATCCGACTGATAGTTGAAGCTCAGATTCAGAAGGAACAATGTGGTTTTATCCTGGCCACGAAACTCTTGACCAACTCTATACACTCTACAGGATCCTGGAGGGGGCTTCGGAGTTTGCCCAATCTGTCTACATGTGTTTTGTGGATTTGAAGAAAGCTTTAGACCGTGTCCCTCGGGTTATCTTGTGGGGCGTGCACAGGGAGTTTGGCGTTCCAGACCCATTGCTATGGGCCATTGGGTCGCTGCATAACCCAAGCCAGAGTTTGGTCCATATTGGGAACAGCAGGTAAAATTAGTTTCCAGTGCAAGTTGGAGTCTGTCAAGGCTGTCCTTTGTCACCGATTCTGATCATAATTTTTATGGGCAGAATTTCTACACTCAGCTGAGGCATTGAGGTGTTCTGGTTTGGTGACCATTGGATCTCATCTCTGCTTATTGCAGATGACGTTGTCCTTTTGGCTTCATCAAGCGAGAACCTCCAGCTCTCATTAGAGTGATTTGCAGTCAAGTGCAAAGTGGCCAGGATGAGAATCAGCACCTCCAAGTTTGAGGCCATGGTTCTCAGTCAGAAAAGGGTGAAATGCATCCTCTGAGTTGGGAATGAAGTCTTGCCCCAAATGGAGGAGTTCAAATATCTCGGGGTCTTGTTCATGAGTGGGGCCAGTGGCATAGTGGTTAGGGTGTTGCACTCATGGTCGGGAGGTTGTGAGTTCGAATCCCACTGAGACCCTCACTGTGCTAAGACCCCTGGGCATGGTCTCAACCACAAGTGTGCCTCTGTTCACCCAGCAGTATAAATGGATACTAGTAAAAATATAAAGGGAAGGTAACCTGCGATGGACTAGCGTCCCATCCAGGGGGAGTTGAACTCCTGGTCGCTTCACGCTACGGGATAAGCACCCGATGAGCCACAAGACTCGGGTGTAAAAACCCAACAGACTTACCTACCTTGTTCATGAGTGAGGGAAGGATGGAGTGGAAGATCAACAGGTGGATTGCTGAATCCTGTACTGTAAAGTGAAGCCTGTACCGGTCCATCGTGGTGAAGAGGGAGCTGAGCCACAAGGAAAAGCTCTCAATTTACCAGTCAATCTATGTTCCAACTCTCACCTGGTCAGGAGCTTTGGATAGTGACCGAAAGAACAAGATCGTGGATACAAGCAGCTGAAATAAGCTTCCTTTGCCGGGTGGCGGGTCTCTCCCTTAGAGAGGGCGAGAAGCTCAACCATCCGGGTGGAGCTTGGAGTTGAATCGTTGCTCCTCCGCATTGACAGAAACCAGTTGAGATGGCTCCAAGCATTTAGTTAGAATGTCTCTGAATGCCTCCCTGATGTGGTGTTTCGGACATGTCTAATCGAAAAGAGACCCCAGCGTCCACTTAGCACACGGTGGAGATATTATGTCTCTCAGATGGTCTGGCAATGCCTCAGTGTCCTCCAGAAGAGCTGGGGAGAGTCATGACCTTATTGCTTAGGCTGCTGCAACTATGACCTAACCCCGGATTAAACAGAATATGAATGAATGAATGAATGAATGAAGTATTATTAGTGTATTGAATCTTTTGTTGCACAAGCTGATACAGTAGAAGTGTTGATTCTGAGTGAAGAATAAAATAATGAAATATTCCATAATAAGCATATATCTCAGTTTAATGTGTACTTTTCTTCTATAGTTTGTAAGACTGTTGACTAAAAGTAATATTTACCTCCAATAAAGTTACACACACACACACACACACACACACACACACACACACACACACACACACACACACACAACCGTACTTGTGTTCATGCTTTTAAACACTCTTTATCTCAACAGGATTAACATCATATTCAATCAGACTAAAAATGATAGGATCTATAAATATTTATGTATATGCAAATTAGGAAACCCCCATATTGTCAGTATGTGACATCATTAATCAGCTAAATTTTGGAGTGATCATGTTTAATAAACTAGCAGGACACAAGTGTGTTATTGTTTTAAGTTCTGATTCGTATTCTGCAGACTAACTCAGGATAATGTGTTTCTTCCTTCTGGGAGAAGTGGAGAAAGAAGAGGAGAAGAAGTGGAAGTTGCCTCGGGATATTGATTGTGAACATACACACAGCTGTCAACTGATCAGCACTTCAGTGGTACGCTCTCTGCAACATAAGAACGAAGCTCCTTCTGCACCAGATGTTATTATGTAAGGTACATTGTTCATGCAAGTCTTTGAGTTGTATGAGTGACTGAGTGTCTCCCAGGTGTATAAGCGATGACTCAAGCCCTACCTTAAACATCTGAATTTGCACATAACAGTTGTTACGAGAAAGGCTCTAAAACTGACATTGCTTACTGATTGTCTCTATACACGACACCCATGCACGATATATACGAAGGGTGCACTTTCAGAATTCCTGGACACTTTTAGTAACCATGACCCCCTACTTTTTAAAATTTACTGTATGTTTAAATGATTATATGGCAGCTCGGTGGCATAGTGGTTAGCACGGCCGCATTACAGCAAAAAGGGATTCGATTCCCAGCTCGGACATTTCTGTGTGGAGTTTGCATGTCCTTTGTGTGCTTGCGTGGGTTTCCTCTGAGTACTCTGGTTTTCTCCCACAGTCGAAAAAAATGCACAGTAGGTTAATTGGCTGTTCCAAATCACCCTTAGGTGTGAGTCTGAGTATGACTGGTTGTGTGAGTGTTCACAAATGGCCTGGCGAGCTCTTCAGGGTGGATCCCACCCTTGCCCACATTTGGCTGAGATGGGTGCCAGCCTCCCCAGGACCCTAATTATGATTAAGTGGTTCAGAACATGTGCACAAAACCCTCAAAAAAATCATCATCAGAATCAGATGAGATGAGAGATTTCCCTTCGGCTTTTTTTTTTTTTTTTCGGGGGTCGCCACAGCGAATGATTTGTACATTTGATTTAGCATAGTTTTTTACGTCGGATGCCCTTCCTGACGCTAAATGGACAGAAACACGCTGACAGCTTTGCAGCCTATTCGTTACGAAAGTCAGCAATGGTTCTTTTACATGCCTCTCACCATAGACAATGAGAGACATGGCCGACCTTTGCTGCACTGGGGGGGCAGTGACGACCTTGTGGAGAGTGGGACTCGAACCCCCTACCTTAGGATCAGTGATCCAGCACCCTATAACACCAGGCGACCACTTCCCCAAATAGAACAAAACATTAGACAGGATGACTACAGACCTGGCAACCTTGCTGTACTTGAGTGCATGTGAAGTTAAAAGGAATAAATATCCAGCCTTATATACCGCCTGATAGTAATGGATTTTAAAATGCATTATGGGTAATAGTATCTCAAGTGGTGAATTATTTTCATAGTTGAAATTATGAATGAGTATATGTGGGCTGAAAGTGCAGTGGATGAGTACTCTTCAGCATCAATCAGTCAGTGAGTCAGTCAATGAATTACATTCAGTGAGTCAATGATTCAGTGAGTGAATGAGTAAATCAGTAGGTCTCTAAATTAGTCAGCTGTTGTAATAATCAATGAGTCAGTGAGCCAGCAATCAGTCAGTCTCTGAGTCAAACAGTAAGTCAATGTAAACAGTAAATCAATGAGACAGATACCAAGCGAGTCAGTGAGTCAGTCAGTAGGTCAATGAGTGAGTGAGACAAACATTGAGTCAGTCGATTCAGACAGTCACTGAGTCAACAAGTGAGTCAATCATGTAGTGAGTCAGATAATGAATCAGTGAGTTAGTGAGTCACTAAGAGTTTGTATGTGTATGTGTGTGTGTGTGTGTGTGTGTGTGTGTGTGTGTGTGTGTGTGTGTTTGTGTGGAGTAGTTTGTGTCTATGTGTGGTGTTTGTGTGTATCTGCATACATGGTGTGTGTGTGTGTGTGTGTGTGTGTTTGCCCCCTCTGTGGGTGTGTGTTTGTGTGAAGTGGTGTGTGTGTGTGTGTGTGTGTGTGTGTGTGTGTGTGTGTGTATGTTTGTGTGTGATTGTGTATGTGTTTCTTTCTCTTTGTGTGTGTGTGTGTGTGTGTGTGTGTGTGTGTGTGTGTGTGTGTGTGTGGTGTTTGAGTATACATTTGTGTTTTTGTCTCTCTTTCTCTCTGTGTGTATATGTTTATCATTTTAGTGCATATTTTTCATCCATTACTTATGCAACCCATGTTCACTGACCTTAATGATCAGCTTGGGGGTTGTGTCCCAAATCTGTGTGTGTGTGTGTGTGTGTGTGTGTGTGTGTGTGTGTGTGTGTGTGTGTGTGTGTATCAGAGGAAGTGCACTTTGGAAGAGAGAAAATGTGAGAAACTGGTCCAGTCTGTTTAGTTGCGAACATAACAGGACGAGCACGAAAGAAACAGATGGGAATAATCACACTGATGCACATTTACAGTACACACACACACACACACACACACACACACACACACACACACACACACACACACACACACACTCACAAATATATACATAAAGCATACATCTCTGCAGGGTGTGTGATAATTAATCTACAGGGAGACTCACTCCACTGTACGCTACAAAATACTCTCTCTCTCTATGTCTCACACACACACACACACACACACACACACACACACACACACACACACACACACGCGCGCGCCCCCTGTGGTACATCAAACAGAAAACATAAAGCAAAACAGTAACATTAATCTTCCATCTATTGAGGATGCATTGAGGTTGTAATCAGGTTGTATTGACATTGTAATGGGACTTATTCAGTTGTATTGCGAACGTAATTGGGTTGGATTGAGGAAGTAATGAGATGTATTCAGGTCGTATTGAGGTTGTAATGAGGATGCAATGAGGTTGAATGGAAGGTTGCGAAAAGTGATAACAAGGCAGCTCTAAGGCAGTGAGATGCTGTTTTAAGAGTCATTGAGAAATTTGAAATATTCTGAAAATCTTGTGGTTTATAGTCACGGTGTCGAGACAACATTACTGTTGTCCAACATGTTTTGGAACCACACAGCCATCACGTGATGGGGCAGTGGTGGCCTGGTGGTAAAGGTGCTGCATCGCTGATCCTAAGGTTGGGGGTTTGAGTCCCACTCACCACAGGGTTGTCACTGACACAACCCTTTTTAGCAAGGGACAGAAACACGCTGATGTCTTTGCAGCCTACTCTTGTCAGCAATGGTTCTTTTACGTGCCTCACACCATAGACAGTGAAAGACATGGCTGGCCTTTTGATAATCCAGTTAGCTGCACTGGGGGGGGGGGGGGGGGGGGGGCAGTGACAACCTTGTGGAGAGTGGGACTCGAACCCCCAACCTTTGGATCAGCTATCCAGCACCCTACACCACTAGACCACCACTGCCCACCCAAATTGAATATGCAAATCATTAATATGACTTCCATGAAGATGGAGGCAGATGATTCGCTGTGGAGACCCCTGAAAAAAGGGAACAGCCAAAAGGAAAAGAAGACTCGGCCATCACGAGAATCGGCCTATGTGAAATCTAAATGTTTTAATGGTTCTAAACAGTTGTATTAATTAATTATTAAGTTGTAAACTTGGTAAAGTTCTGTAAGGTTCTAGAATATCTTAGAAAGTTCTATAAGGGTCTGTAACATCTTTCACATGCATCTCTTTAATTATCACAGGATAATCTCAGACCTAGCTTTACATCCGACATGTCTATTTTTATCCCCCCCCTGATGAATGGGTCTGTTGCAGAATAGAAAAGGGGACTGCACACATTTTCCTCTTTGCAGAAAATGAAGAGACAGGGAGAGGTGGAGAGACTGAAGGATGTTCTTATCATCCCTCTCATCAGTACAGATGGACAAGTGAGAATTCGTCTTTGTGTCTCATATAAAACTCTCTACTTCCTGTTTCTTTGTTATTTTCGTCTCAGCTGTAACATGTTTTTTTCCTGATCCTTCATTCGTCTCTCTGTCTCTCTCTCTCTCTCTCTCTCTCTCTCTCTCTGTCCTTCTCTCTGTCTCCCTCTGTCTCTCTGTTTCTATCACTTCCTCTGTCAAAATTGTTTTCATAAGATATTTATCTCTCATTTTATCTGGGTTTGTGTGTGTATGAGTTTGAGTGGTTGTAAGTGTACGTCTAGTTGTGGCCATAAACTGAGAAGCAGATATGGGTAGGTGAGTGTGTTTGGGTGTGGTCGTGACTTTTAAGTGGGTGTTAGCAGGTGAGTGGGTGTGGTTGTAACCTGTAAGTGGATTTGGGCAGGTGATTGGGTGTGTGTGTGGGGGGCAGTGATGGTCTAGTGGATAGGGCGCAGATCGCTGATCCTAAGGTTGGGGGTTTGAGTTCCCACAGGGTTGTCACTGTCCCCCCCAGTGCAGCGAACTGGGTTATCAAAGGCAGGCCATGTCACTCACTGTCTATGGTGAGAGGCATGTAAAAGAACCATTGCTGACTTTCGTAAAGAGTAGGCTGCAAAGTCGTCAGCGTGTTTCTGTCCCTTGCTAAAAGGGTTGTGACAGGAAGGGTATCCGATGTAAAAACCTATGTCAAATCAAACATGCGAATCAGATGATTCGCTGTGGCGACTCTCGAGAACAGGAAAAAGCCGAAAGGGAGAAAGAAATTATGTGTGTGTGTGTGTGTGTGTGTGTGTGTGTGTGTGTGTGTGTGTGTGTGTGTAGTGTGGGTGTGACTTGTGAAGTGGGTGTGGTTGTGGGTGTGGGCAGGTGATTGGTCACGAAAGGTGAGTGAGTGTAGTTGGAAGTAGGCGTGGGTGCGGTTGTAACTTGTAAGTGGGCATGTGCATGATAATGGGTGCGGTTTTGGGTGTGACTTGTGAGTGGATGTGGGAAGGTGAGTGGATATGGGTGTGGTTGCGACATGTGAAATGGGTCTGGACAGGACCCAGACTTGTGAGTGGCTGTGGGAGAGTGGGTGCGGATGTCGTTGTGATGGTTGACGTGGGTATGGGCATGTGAGTGTGGGTGTGGTTGTAACTTGTGAGTGGGTGTGGATGAGTAAGTGAATTTGGGTGTGGTCATGACTTGTTAGTGAGTGTGAAAGTAGGGATTGTAAACTGGTGTTTGTGTGATATGTCTGAGGTGACACTAATAGTTCACAACTAACCTGTAGTGATTGTAGGAGCCTGCAAAGTGGGATGAACATGAACAGTAGAATTTTGAAATCTGTGTCTCCCTGTGTCCCTTTAATAACTTGTGCACTTTTATGTTTTTGTGACTCCTAGCATTACCGTCGCCGTGGTAACAGAGCACACTTGAGCGGTATGTTCTGTTGCTCTATAACAAATATTGAAAGAAAAAGAGACCTTGGAAATGAATTGAGCGTTTTAGAGGGGTATCTCTGTGTGGCCCTGTGTGTGCGTGAGACACACACATGCACACACACACACACACACACACACACACACACACACACACACACACACATACACGCGTGTCTAAGTGGCATTACTGTGCACAGTGTTGTGTTTGTCTCCTGTCTATGTCTATTAATTATTTATAATCAGTGTTAAGAGACCAGTTAAGATCTGCAATTTGAACTAATACATACTGACAGAAGCACGCATACACACACACACACACACACACACACACACACACACACACACACACACACACACACACACACACACACACACACTCCAAAACATTTGTTTTTTGTTTCTTTTGTGAAGAGTCTTGTTAAAATCCATGAATCGCCACCTTCTTTAATATTTATCAGTTCTTCCCACCACACAAATGTCATAGAGACCCAACAGGCACCATGCAAATACCTCACCGCACACATCAGGATAACGAACACAAAATGATTTTACTTGGTCAGGGTGTATTCTGAATGTAATAAAATTGAAAGATTAACCACATATACACACCCATAACCGATTACCAACCCCAACCACCATTCTGTGAAGCTACTGGTCTATCAGTCATCAGTAACTATCTTTAGTTTTACATTATCTCAATTTCTTGAATTTGTACTTCTTTTACTCCTCTTCAGTGTTTCATTAGCATTCTATCAATGATTGCGTGCTACAGTTACACCGTTGCAGCACTCATGGGAATTTAGATGCAACTATTTGTGTGTGTGTGTGTGTGTGTGTGTGTGTGTGTGTGTGTGTGTGTGTGTGTGTGTGTGTGTGTGTGTGTGTGTATCTGTCTGTCTGTCTTCACACAGTTTCATGTATTGCCTCATCAGTGTGCTTCCACTTCAGTAATAATGCTGAAATGACTGATTTCCAACCACTCTCTCTCTCTCTCTCTCTCTGTGTTTGTATTGTACATACATACACACACACACACACACACACACACACACACACACACACACACACACACAAGAAAAGAATTATAAACTGAGAAATTGACAGAAGTACAAAGACAGAAAGATAGAAAGACAGAGGGGGGGGAAAGAGGGATGATAGAGAATAAGAGGGAGGGAAGGGGATTGGCAGAGGGACAGCGAGAGAAAGGGATGCTCAAGTCAAGGTCAAGTCATTGGAGCAAAAACACAGCAAGAGAAAATGCAAAGAGAGAGAGAGAGAGAGAGAGAGAGAGAGAGAGAGAGATTGGAAAAGTGTGTGTGTCCAAGAGAATGAGGGAAAGAGAGTGTTAAAGATTTAAAAACTGCTTAATTGCAACAAAATAAAAAAAACCCTCATTATTATTTGTAAAGCATTAATATAGACAAAAAAGAGCTTGAGCCCAAAGCTGCTCAAGCAGAGAAAACAAAACCTGAACTTCAATCCCGGTGGAAAGTAAATCTGGATACACAGTTGAAAACCTTCACACCTTCACCCAAACCACAGTCAGAAGGTCCACTGGAACCAGAGTATGGATCTACCTCTGAAATGAGGTTCCCACTTAAAACTAATTCTGACTTTCCCTCTGCCATGGGATTTCAGCTCAAGCCCCTGTTGAAAACAGTATCAGAATTTGCCTCTGAACAGATTCAAAATGTCGGTTCCACTTTTATAAAAAGAGTCTTAATTCACCCATAAACTCAAGTCTGAATTTCTTCTGGAAGCCAAGTTCGGATATGTTCTTGAATCAAAGTCTGAACCACAACAGGGAGGAGAGCCTGTAATTGCCTCTGAGTCCAAGACTGAGCTCCTTTTTGAAGCCTAGTCTGAAACTACACATGAACCTGAAACTAGGCTTGGTTCTGTGCCTCCAACAGGCTCAGAACCCACAGTTGAATCGTTGAGGGCTGCTGCAGTGGAGGACATTACAGCATACAATGAAACTATTCTATCGGACACAGATGACGAGACACTCGACGTGCTATCACAGCTGGCAGCTCAGCTGAATCCAGTTCATTTTGAGCACCAAAGTGCACCTGCTACTCTTTGATTCAAGCCCCACTCTAGAAGGTCTGCTCTAGAGGAGGATATCAGTGTCCTGTCTGCCCGGAGCTTTGTCTATCATTTTCGTCAGAACCAGAACAGGACATGGACGGCTGTGTGACAGGCCTCTGCCAAGAATAAGCACCTGACGACTCGGAACCATTTAGGACCACCTCCTTATTGTGAGGGTCAGCAGCTCTCACCCTGGGATCTGCCCATCAAAGTGGACTCTGAGAAACTGATTCTCTGTTTCATTGGTCCATACCCTATTATGAAGGTTGTGGGTTCTTTTGCTGTGCAGCTTGAGCTTCCTCTCGCCCTCTGCTGCATCCACCTTAGTTCCCACGCTTCTAGGAGTAAACCCTTCATGTGTTACCAACTCCATTCTCAAGCCTCCTCCACACCTCATCAATAGCTTGGAGGACCTCACGGATTACATCTTTTGGAGATCTTTTGCCATGGACTTTCTGAAAACACACCCAGGATTTCTTTAAAGTCGGGGCCACATCATTCATAGGTATATTGAAAAAGTATTTCTCCAGGGTAGTTTGCCAGAGTTTTCCTGCATTCGTAAGGTTTGTTACCTAGAAGTCTTTGTCCTAGACTATTCTTTTACCACCCTGGCTAACTTCTGGGTTTTGTTTTTCTTTGATTTTCTCCATGTTACATTTGCATTTACAGTATTTGTCAGATTGTCTTATTCAGAGTAACTTACAATTTTATATATATATATATATATATATATATATATATATATACATATAGATACACACACACACACACACACACACACATATATATATATATATATATATATATATATATATATATATATATATATATATATATATATATATATATATATATATACATACATACATATATATAAATGCCCCCCAATTATCTCCTCACACATGTTGCTTAGCTACACTCCTATTTCATACTCCAGCAAACCATCAGTTCAGTGTTGGTTCATTGTTGTCACGTCCTCTGATTCTGTCTGCACCAGTGCCACAATCACTCAGCTTGTCTGTCTACCTGTCCGCCCTGCCTCAGCGAGTTATTCTATCCTGCTGCCAGTGTTTAGTTCTAGTTTCTCTTGCCTGGGAGCTCACAATAAAGATCTCATTTTCCTCACCTCCACTCTGCCACCTGTGGTCCTGTGTTTGGGTCCGACCTCGCCTGACTTTATTGTGACAACGATTGAGAGAAGGAGAGAAATAAAAAAGAGAGACGGAGTTAAAAAGTGAGAGAGTTAACAAAGAGGGGGAGAGAGATTTCCTTTCAGCTTTTCCCTTTATCAGGGGTCACCAAAGCAAATGATTCGCATGTTTGATCTGGCAAAGGTTTTTATGTCGGATGCCCTTCCTGACACAACCCTTTTTAGCAAGAGACAGAAACACGCTGAGGACTTTGCAGCTACTCTTTATGAAAGTCAGTAACGGTTCTTTTACATGAGCCTCTCACCATAGACAGTGAAAGACATGGCCCGCCTTTGATAACCCAGTGAGTTACAATGGGGGGCAGTGACAACCCTGTGGAGAATGGGACTTGAACTCCCAACCTTAGGATCAGCGATCCAGCGCCCTATACCACTAGACCACCATTGCCACAGAGATTGAGGGAGAAATTGTTCTAGAATGAGAGTGAATTAAAAAGAATGAGTTAAAGAGAGAGAGAGAGCGAGAGAGAGAATAAGAAAGCTATTTTGATTTTTAAAAACTACTTTACTGCAACAAAACCAAAAAAAAAAAATTCCCTTCATCGTTATTTTGATTCTGAAGTGGGGCCATCTTGGTGAGATCACCTTGCTTTGAGTCTTAGACTCACAAGGATGGCCCCACATCATAATGTGCAATCTAGTTTTTGTTTATTTTCGTTTTACGATTGGTAATTGAAACAGGTGGAAGGTGTGGCTCCTGCTTGGTTGAAGTGCAAACCTGCACCCATACCGGTCCTTTGTGGATAAGATTGGACGCCCCTGAATGAGAGAGAGTAAAAGAGTGAGTGAGGGAGAGAGAGAATTAGAGTGAGAGAGTTAAAGAATTAGAGCGAGTTAGAGTGAGTGAGAGAGAGAGTTTGAGAGTTAGAGTGAGAGACTTAAAGAGTGAGAGAGTTAAAGAATTAGAGCGAGTGAATGACCAAGAGAGAGAGAGAGAGAGAGAGTTAAAGACAGAGTTTAAATATGAGTCGGAGAGTTACAGTGAGAGCAGGTGAGCGAGAGAAAATTAAAGAGTGAGAGAGAGTTACATTTTGAGAATGTGTTTGAGAGAAAGCCTCGCGCTGGGACTGCACAGCGGAGGGCGCGGCCCCCAGGTGGCGGATGGGAGATTGCACACGTGAACCAAGGCAGTCTAAGGGAAGGATACCCTGACAGGAAACCCCTGCCCTCCAAGTCTAAGGGCTGGGCAGAGGGCTAACTACTTCTTCTTCTTCTTCTTCTTTCTTCTTTTACTTTCGGCTGCTCCCTTCAGAGGTCGCCACAGCAAATCATCCGCATCCACCTCACCCTGTCCTCCGCATTCTTTTCTGACTCCAACGACCTTCATGTCTTCCTTCACCACATCCATAAATCTCTTCTTTGGTCTTCCTCGAACCCTTCTGCCTGGTAGTTCCAACCTCAGCATCCTACTGCCAATATACTCATTATCCCTCCTCTGTACATGTCCAAACCATCTCAATCTAGCCTCTCTGACTTTGTCTCCAAAACATCTTACGTGGGCTGTCCCTCTGATGTACTCATTTCTGAGGGCTAACTACCTCCTCCTGTAAAAACAAGCCAGTTACAGAAACAGTCTGGGAGTCTGGGAGGAACGGGGATCACTAACACCGGCATCATGACGATGATGGCTGAAAGCCTTTGGGAAACCCAACGTCCAATAAGGTCCCTTGCAAGTCCCAAAAATAACCTCAACATTGGACACTGGAATGTAAGGACAATGTACAGAGGAGGAGCAGCAGCACAGATTGCAAGAGAGATGGAGGGATACCACCTAGACATACTCGGAATCAGTGAAAGCAGATGGACAGGAGCAGGCAGGACAAAGTTAGCGACAGGACAAACAATAATCTACAGTGGAAATGAGACGTTGCATGAAGAAGGAGTTGCCATCATGATTAGTCAGCGAGCTGCAAAATCGCTCATGAAGTGGATTCCCATCAATAAGAGAATAATAACAGCTAGATTTTACACCAGATACAGAAGAATCACCACATTCAAGTCTATGCCCTCCAAAATGAGACGTAAAATCATGAGAAGGAACAATTCTATCAGGAGCTTCAGGACGTAGTGGATGGATGTAATAAAAATGACATCATCATCGTCATGGGGACGTCAATGCCAAAGTTGGCATGGATAACACTAGCTACGAGAGAACAATGGGAGCACATGGTCTAGGAACACAGAATGACAATGGAGAGAGACTGCGTGAGTTTAGCCAGATGAACGGGCTTGTTATCACAGGAACATTATTTCCATACAAAGACATCCACAAAGCAACATGGATTTCAGCTGATGGGAGAGTGAGAAACCAAATTGACCGCATTTTGATTAGAGGATAGTGGAGGTCACCTGTACTGGGTTCTCGGGTGCAGAGAGGGGCAGATGACAACAGCGACCACTACCTGGTGAGGACCAGCATCAAGCTAGGTCTCAAGTCACACAGGAACAAAAGCAAGGCCAAGCCAGAACTCAATGTGGATGGACTAAAAGATGAAGGAACAAAGCAGAAGTTCTGCGAGGCGGTAAGGAGTAAGCTGGAAGAGATGAAGATGGAGAATGAAGACATGGAGGAGATATGGGAGCAGCAGAGAAGCGCATATGTCAGCGCTGCAGAAGAAATACCTGGATTCAAGAAAGGGAAAAGTAAACTATGGATCAGCAATACCACCTGGAAATTGATAGATGAGAGGAAAGGCATAAAGACTAAGATAGATAGCACCCGATCAGAAAGGATAAGGAACAGGATGAAGGAAGAATACAGGGAGAAGGACAGAGATGTGAAGAGGAGTGCAAGGGAGGACAAGAGAACATGGATGTCAGAGAAAGCAAAGAGAGCACATAAAGACAGAGACAGTGAGCGATAAAGAGTGAAATAGTTAGAATGAGTAAGTTAAAGAATTAGATAGTTAAAGCATGAGTGAGAGAATGAGTTAAAGACTTAGGGAGTAAAAAAGTGAGAGACAGTGAGAGCTAGAGAGTTTAATAATTAGAGAGTGCTAAAGAGGTGACTGAGAGTGAAAGGATTGAAGAATGACAGAGTTAGTGAGAGTGTACGAGTTAAAGACTAAGAAGGTTAAAGACGGGGAGCGAGTTAAAACGTGAGCGACAGTGAACGATAAAGATTGAGAGTTAAAGAATTAGAGAGAGTTAAAGAATTATAGAGATTTAAAGAGTGAATGAGAGAGAGAGAGAGAGAGAGAGCATTAAAGACAGAGTGAAAGAGTTAGTGTGATAGTGAGTTAAAGAGTGAGAGAATTAAAGAATTAGAGAATTTGAAATAGAGAGTTAAAGAGTGAAAGAGGGGTAATGACTGAAATGAGTTAAAGAGTGATAAGAGTAAGAAAGTTAAAGAATTCGAGAGAGTTAAAGAGTGAATGAGAGAGAAGGTTTTGTGTGTTTGTTAATGTTAAGTGAAGGAAGCTGCTGTTTGCACCATTATTGGTTTAGAGGGGTTTTCTAATTATTAAAAGACTTTTTGTTAAGTAAATGTAAAAATTTTGGTTGTTTGTTTTGTTTTTGTTCTAATGTAACATTTCTTTAATATATTAATGTTGTCGAAATGTTTGAATATAAACATTTATTTGAATCTAACATTACATTCACAGCATTTAGCAGACGCTCTTATCCAGCGCGATTTACAGAAGTGCTTTAAAGTCTCCATCAGTGAACATAGTCTTGTACTAGTCTGTTAGAACACAGACCAAGTACACTGTCAGTCAAACTCAGATGGCAGGTGTTTTGTGTGTGTGTGTGTGTGTGTGTGTGTGTGTGTGTGTGTGTGTGTGTGTGTGTGTGTGTGTGTGTGTGTGTGTATACAGTATAGTGCTTAAGTGTTGAAAAAGGGTGTTTTCAGCCGTCGTTTGAAGATACCCAGTGACTCAGCTGTCCGGATGTTCAGAGGAAATTCATTTCACCACCTTAGAACCAGAACAGAGAAGGTGAGCAGTGGTGGCCTGGTGGTAAAGGGTGCTGGATCACTGCTCCTAAGATTGGGGGTTCAAGTCCCACTGTCCACAAGGTTGTCACTGTCCCCCCCAGTGCAGCTGACTGGGTTATCAAAGACTGGCCAGGTCTCTCACTGTTGCTGACTTTTGGAAAGAGTAGGCTGCATAACCTTCAGCATGTTTCTGCCCCTTACTAAAGGGTTGTGTCAGGAAGGGCATCCGACGTTAAAACCTATGCCAAATCAAGCATGCAAATCATCTGATTCAGTATGGTGAAACCTGAAAAAGTGAAAAGGTCGAAAGGAAAAAAGAGCCAGAACAGAGAAGAGTTTAGTTGTATTTTTCCCTTGTCCCGTGGTACAGGGAGGGATCAGTCTTGCAATGCTAGAGGATCTGAGAGAACGCGATGCAGTGCGAGGTGTGATAAGTGCTTTGAGGTAGGAAGGAGAAGGTCCATTTTTGGATTTGTGGGCAAGCATTAGTGTTTTAAATCGGATGCGAACAACTACAGGAAGCCAGTGGACATATTGTAGCAGTGGTGTGGTGTGGGAAAATTTGGGAAGGTTGAAAACAAGACATGCAGCTGCATTCTGGATCATTTGCAGAGTTCGAATATCACTCAGAGGTAGACCTGCCAGGAGTGAGTTGCAGTAATCTAGTCTTGAGGTGACAAGGTATTGAACAAGTATCTGAGTTGCCTTCCTGGAAAGAAATGGACGAATCCTTCATCTATTAAAGAGAACAAATCAACATGATCGAGAAAGGTTAGTGATATCAGAAGAGAAGGACAGGCACGTATCTATGATGACTCCAAGACTTCGTGCAGTGCCTTACCGAGTGACCACAGCATTGGCCAAGGAGATTGCAAAATCATGATGAGTCAACTGGGATGAACAGCAATTCAGT
>CM045731.1:11945000-11972500 GCA_024760905.1 Plotosus lineatus | reverse complement strand
CTCTCTTCTCCTCGGCCTGCTGCACACCGGATTTTACCTTTCCACGCCAGCTAGAGCGGTCGGAGCTCGCTGCCTCGAGATCTACTGGGTTGATGCTGCATGACTTCAGGTCCCTCTTGCAGACATCCTTGTAGCGCAAGGCGGGTCGTCCAGTTGGTCGTGTTCCTGAAGCGAGCTCGCCATAGAGGATGTCCTTTGGAATGCGGAATTCATCCATCCTGCATATGTGTCCGAGCCAGCGCAGGCGCTTCTGGGAGAGGATGGCGAACATACTTGACATGCCTGCCTGGGCCAAGATGCGCGAGTTGGAGACACGATCCTGCCAGGTAATGCCGAGGAGTCGTCTGAGGTTGCGCAGGTGAAAGGCGTTTAGTCTCCGCTCCTGGTGCATGTATAGGGTCCAGGCCTCACTGCCGTATAGAAGCGTGCTCAACACGCATGCTTGGTACACCTTCATCTTCGTGTTTAGGGTCAGCCTGGGGTTGTTCCACACACGCTTCGTTAGGCGGGCCATGGATGTTGCTGCTTTGCCTATCCTTATGTTTAGCTCAGCATCCAGGGATAGGTTGCTAGAGATGGTGGAGCCAAGGTAAGTGAACTTGTCCACCACTTCCAGGGTGTAATCACCGATGTTGATTGTGGGAGTTGTGCTGACATCCTGACCCATGATGTTGGTTTTCTTGAGGCTGATAGTGAGTCCAAACTCTGTGCATGCCTCCGAGAAGTGATTGATGAGTCGCTGAAGGGCGGCTTCAGAGTGAGCAGTGAGGGCAGCGTCGTCAGCAAAGAGCATATCCCGGACGAGGACCTTGCGCACCTTGGTCTTTGCCCTGAGGCGGGCGAGATTAAAGAGGTTCCCATCACTCCGTGTGTGGAGGAAGATGCCATCTTCGGACTCTCTGAATGCGTAGCGCAGGAGCAAAGAGAAAAATATGCCGAAAAGTGTCGGGGCCAGGACACACCCCTGTTTCACGCCGCTCTTGATTGGAAAGGGGTCTGATGATGTTCCGTTATACTGAACTGTGCCAGACGTGTTGTCGTGGAATAACTCGACTATCTTCAGGAGCTTGGTGGGACATCCAATCTTATGGAGGAGGGTGAAGAGGCCAGACCGACTGACCAAGTCGAATGCCTTGGTCAGATCGATGAAGGCGAGGAACAAAGGACGTCGCTGCTCACGGCACTTTTCCTGCAGCTGCCGAAGGGAGAACACCATGTCAATGGTTGATCGCTTTGCCCGGAACCCACACTGCGACTCGGGATACACACGGTCTGCAAGTACTTGCAGGCGGTTGAGGACCACCCTTGCAAAAGCTTTCCCTACAATGCTGAGGAGAGAGATCCCACGATAGTTGTTGCAATCGCTGCGATCGCCCTTGTTCTTATAGAGCGTGATGATCTTCGCATCTCGCATGTCTTGGGGTATTGTTCCTTCTTCCCAGCACTGAAGCAAAAGCTCATGGAGATGCCCAAGGAGGGAGCTCTCTTTTGCAGCCTTCACCACCTCAGGAGGGATTCCGTCGCTGCCTGGTGCTTTCCCGCTAGACAGCGAGTTAATGGCCTTGCTGAGCTCTTCGATGGTAGGTGGCGAGTCGAGTTCTTCCATGGTGGGCAGTGGGATGGTGTTTTCCATGGCTGTGTCAGTGACAACATTCTCTCTGGAGTATAGCTCTGAATAGTGCTCGGCCCATCTCTCCATCTGCTCCCCACGGTCCTTGATGATGTCGCCGGAGGTGGATTTGAGGGGTGCGATCTTGGTGGCACTTGGTCCAAAAGCTTTCTTCATCCCCTCATACATGGCACGGGTGTTTCCACAGTCCGCAGAGATCTGAATATCGCCGCAAAGCTTCAGCCAGTAGTCGTTGGCGCACCTGCGCGGCGACCCTCTTGGCATTGTTGCGGGCTTCTCTGTAGGTGGCCAGTGATTTCTCGCATGGCTTCCTCTTGTACTCAAGGAGCGCAACACCCTTGGCGGCTATGGCAGGCTCCATATCTTCAATCCCAGCCTCGAACCAGTCCTCGTTTTTCCTGACTCTCTTCCCGAAGGTGTCTGAGGCGGCCTGGTATACGGCATTGCGGATGAAGTCCCAACGTGCTGTGGCGTTGTCTGTGGGGCAGTCTTCCAGGGCGTTGTCGATGGCCTCAGCAAAGCATTTGCGCAGCTCGGACTTTGAAGTTCTGGCAGTGTCGATGCGAGGCTGGCCCCTATGTTTGGAGCGGTGGATCTGTATGGGTCGTAGACGCACCATGCTTCCGACCAGGGAATGGTCAGTGTCGCAGTCTGCACTATGATAACTACGTGTGCAGAGCACGTGGTTCAGCATGGGTCTCCTGGTGATGACGAAGTCCAGCTGGTGCCAGTGCTTCGACCTGGGATGTCTCCATGAAACTCTGTGGTGGGGCTTGGTGGCATAGAAGGTGTTGGTAATGGCGAGGTCATGGAAGGAGCAGAGCTCAAGTAGCCGTTGTCCATTCTCGTTGAGCTTGCCAATGCCAAAGTGTCCAATGCAGCGTGGCCAGGCGGTGCAGTCTGCTCCCACCCGGGCATTGAAGTCTCCGAGCAGGAACAGGTTTTCCTTCACTGGTATCTCTCTGATCCTTGCCTCAAGCTCCTCGTAGAATGCATCTTTTGCCTCAGTTGTGGAGCAGAGTGTTGGGGCATAGGCGCAGAAAATGTGTGTAGGTCCCGAGGAGGTGGTGAGTCGGAGTGAGAGGATGCGCTCGGTTCCCTGAGAAGGAGGTTCAATTGACGACAGCAGGGAGTTGCGAACTGCGAAACCAACCCCATAGAGTCGCCGCTCGTCTGCCTCCAGTCCTTGCCAGAAGTACGTGTTGTCCTTCTCCTTGAGACTGCCACTTGATGCATGGCGTGTCTCCTGGAGGGCGGCCTTGTCGTTGTTCCGCTTGGCCTGCTCACGGCTATTGTTGGCCGTTTTCCTTGTGTCGCCGACTTGCTGGAGGTCGTCAGTGAGGCCGGGACACATCGTTCTGACGTTTCCAGGTTGCCAGCCGCAGGGCTGGCGGTTGCTTTGTCTTTTTCTTTCTGTGTTTGCCTGGTGCTCAATTTTACAACAAGCCTGTCGATTTTGATCTAAGCTTCACACACCCGATGAAGCAAGCAAGTTGTGGCGGGGTAGTACCTTATTGCCCGGGGGCTGCCCGGGTTGAGGCGGGCGGTAACTTCCCAATGGAGTCAGAGGACTCATCCCACCGTCGAGAGCAACCCCTAGCGCCCGGCTCTACACCAAACGAGCCTGGGCTTATCACTGGTGTTTGCTGCTCTCCGTGTTGATGTCTACGCTGAGACAGCGAAGCTGGAGTGACCTCTCCAGGTGCAGGCCTGGGCAAGTGGTATGGAGATCCTGGAGTGCCCAGTGCCAGGATCCCCCTCTCGGCGTTGCTGGCAGAGTCCGGCGGAAAGGCAAGCCAGTACAGCCGGTGCCAGCGCGGCTGCAGGAGGTGTCAGAGGGCGTCGCAGAGTTCGGCCAACTGCCTTCGGGCCTCATTACCGGATTTTCTATCTGGGTTTACTCCCATAGCATTTGACCAGCCAAGGCCGACCTGCAAGGCAGCAGGAAACTCATGGAGGGCGGGGTCGTTCATTTTCCCGTGCAGATGCGAAGCATCTGCCCACTGCCTCATATTCTCATATATGGCTTTGGTAACACCTACATTTGCATACATGGACTTAGTAACAGAAACATTTTTATGCATGGACTCAGTAACACCCCCATTTTCATACATGGACTCCGTGACACTCACATTTCCATACATAGACTCAGTGATACCCATACTGTTATGGGCATGTCTGTCTGTCTTCCTTTCGGCTTTTTCCCTTTTACTCAGGAGTCGCCACAGCGAATCATCTGATTCGCACGTTTGATTTGGCAGAGGTTTTTACGTCGGATGCCCTTCCTGTCACAACCCTTTTAGCAAGGGACAGAAACACGCTGACGACTTTGCAGCCTACTCTTTACGAATATATGTAATAATAAATATATAAATGTAAATATAAATATATTGGATGTATAAACGTTGTGAGTATGTAATTATATTCAGTTGGTGCGCTGTAAATGGTGACACATGGTATTACTCAGTCACTGTTGTTTTGCCTGCGTAGGCTAATTGGGTCTGGAACTTTCCAGCATATTAGGGAAACTTCGAGATGGATCTAGTTGCACATGTGCCCTGTGATGGTCATGTGATTAGAATATTGAAGAATGGACCTTTCCCAAACTTTAGACAATTTATATAAGGACCCGTTGCCGACCAGCTTGGGCAAAATCATATAAGAGAAATCATCTAGGTGAAGCATTCAACGCGCTTCATCCAAGGGTCGTCATTCAAGACTTCATCACTCAATTCCTTTACCCGCGTTCATCCACAGCCAACGCAAGGATTTTCATCATTCGTTTCTTTGACACATGGGATTCCAAGCTTTCGACCGCCAGTGGCCGCGCCGTCTCTAATTCTCTAATCAATCTGCATTATATTTAGGTTTGAACTATAAGTTATTATTCTGTCTTATTTTGTTGATATTATTAAATTGTATATATTTTATGTTGTGGTTTGTCGTGCTTTGCTGGTTTCATGGGGAAATTTCCATCTTCTAAATTCCATACATAACAAAATTGGGGGCTCGTCTGGGATTGAATTAATTTGGCATTGAGACATTTTATTAAATTAATACCTAGATATTTTAATTGTGAAACCAGCAAAATGGTGTTTATACTCTTTCCATCTTCCCAGCATATTTCTGTCATCAGTCAATACATTTCCCTCTGTGTCCTTTATCACTCTAACTTGCTGCACGTCCTTCCAATCTTTATTTCTCTGCTGTGCCAACCTGTATAAATCATATTCTTCCTCCTTACCATCCAACCTAGCATACAAGTTATCATACGCCCTCTGTTTGGCCTTTGACACCGCTACCTTCACCTTACGCTGTGTCTCCCTGTACTCCTGTTTACTCTCTTTGATCCCGTCAATGTCGCACTTCTTTTTTAGCTAACCTCTTCCTTTGTACACACTCCTGCACTTCCTCATTCCACCACCAAGTCTCCTTATCCACCGTCCTTCCAGTGGGCACATCAAGTACTCTCCTACCTGTCTCCCTGATCACATTAGCTGTAGTTCGCCAATCATCTGGAAGCACTTCCTGACCACCCAAAGCCTGTTTCAACTCCTCTTTGAAGACAACATGACACTCAGTGAATATATTGGTAGTAGGATGCTGAGGTTGGAACTGCCAGGCAGAAGGCCTAGAGGAAGACCAAAGAGATTTATGGATGTGGTGAAGGAAGGCAGTTGGTGTAAGAGAAGAAAATGCAGAGGATAAGGTGAGATGGAGACAGATGATTCGCTCTGGCAACCCCTGAAGAGAGCAGCCAAAAGGAAAAGAAGATATGCAGTTTCTTTGCCCGTTTTCTCTGTATTATCTTCCTTGTTTTCAGACATGTGCTGGGACAGAAGGAGGAGAGGGAGAGAGGGAGAGAGAGAGAGAGAGGGGGATAGAGAGAGGGGGAGAGAGTGAAAGGGAGAGAGTGAGAGAAAGAGTGTGAGTGAGTGAGAGGGGAAGAACACAAGAGACAGAGCAGTCAGAGAGATGGGGAGAGAGAAAGAGGGAGATGGGAGGGGGGAGAGGGGAGAACAGATGGAGAGACAGAGGGAGAAGGAGAGAGAGACCGATAGAAAGAATGAGAGACATAGGGAGGGAGATAGCATGAGTGAGAGTTAGAGGGGGAGAGGCTCTTTACTTAAATCCATATGGTCACAACTCCGTTCTAAAAGATCAAATATTCAGATGTTTTTTGGTTTGTTTTCTTTGTGTGTGTGTGTGTGTGTGTGTGTGTGTGTGTGTGTGTGTGTGTGTGTGTGTGTGTGTGTGTGCACGTGCGTTTGTGTGTGCGTCTGTGTTCATTGTATTCCTGCAAATTAACTTTAATTGACTATGAAGTGTTTGTTAAAACTCTACTAATCCACGTTAAACTTTTCTCATTATTCCAGACTCAGAGTCCCTGACATCTACAACTACAGTACATTTATTTTCAGCCCGACACACACACACACACACACACACACACACACACACACACACGCACACACAAGCACAAACATACACAGCATACTACCCTACAGCTGTGAAATTCCAATAAATTTTCATTACATATTCCAAATGCTAAAGGCTTATTTAGCTTTGCATATTTTGGATAATATGTGTGTACTGAATATTACTTAATATACTGAATATTATTTAGTGTATAATGAATCTTAATGAGTGTGTAGTGAATTAGTGTATAATGAATATTAGTGTTTGTTTCGTGAATAATAATGAGTGTATAGTTAATATGAATTAATGTATAATGAATATTAATGAGTATATTGAAAATATTAGTGTATAATAGATATTAATTTGTGTATAGTATATATAAATGAGTGTATAAAAATGTGTGGGAAATATTAATGAGTGTACAGTGAATATGGTGTTATAGAAAAGAGTGCAAAATTATATATATATATATATATATGTCTGTCTTCCTTTCGGCTTTTTCCCTTTTACTCGGGAGTCGCCACAGCGAATCATCTGATTCGCACGTTTGATTTGGCAGAGGTTTTTATATCAGATCCCTTCCTGTCACAACCCTTTTTAGCAAGGGACAGAAACACACTGACGACTTTGCAGCTACTCTTTACGAAAGTCAGCAATGGTTCTTTTACATGCCTCTCACCATAGACAGTGACAGACATGCCCGCCTTTGATAACCCAGTTAGCTGCACTGGGGGAGGGGGGGCAGTGACAACCCTGTTGAGAGTGGGACTCGAACCACCAACCTTTGGATCAGCGATCCAGCACCCTATACCACTAGACCACCACTGCCCCTATACTTGGCAATTTTATGTCTAAATAAGAGTTTCTATCACAAACATATTACATTGCACACAAGTTCTGCGGTCAGTACAATCAATAGCAGCATGCTTTAAAACTCTGGGCTACTGATTAGAAGGTCAAGCTCCACTAACACAAAGCTACCACTGCCGGCCCATTAAGTAAGTTGTGTAAATAATAAGAAAAAAAATAATTCAGTGCTCCTGGATATGATGCCAAATGTTATTGCGTCGAGAAAATCCTCAGCGTTGCAGACAGTGATGGTGCATATTAGACAACAATGGTTCTTTTACATGCCTCTCACCATAGACAGTGAGAGACATGGCCCGCCTTTGATAACCCAGTTAGCTGCACTGGGGGAGGGGCAGTGACGACCCTGTGGTGAGTGGGACTCGAACCACCAACCTTTGGATCAGCGATCCAGCGCCCTATACCACTAGACCACTACTGCCCTATATATATATATATATATATATATATATATATAAAATCTATATATATATATATATATATATATATATATATATATATATATATATATATATATAATCTGTTCTGTCTCCCTGTTTTGCTGTCTTTGAGTCCCTTTGAATTCCACTTTCTCTCTCTCTCATGGTTTCTGTCTCTCTGTTTGTAGAAGTTATTTTTGTTTTTCTGTCACTAGCAATCTTTTACTGTGTAATCTCTAAATCTTTTATAAAGGGCATCAAAATAAAACGTCTCCATTCCCATCTCACACTGTGTTTAAGGATAATGGGTCATTACTACCAGCAACCGATCTTTCAATTTTGTTTAATAAACAAAGAGCAAGATAGAAATAATAATAATAATAATAATAATAATAATAATAATAATAATAATAATAATAACAATAATAATCATAATAATAATTATTATTATTATATTGGATGATGGTAATTCTGGAGGGTATTTATACTAGTAGTTATGTCAGATTCAGTGGTGCTCATATAGAACAGTTCGAGATGATTTTTATAAATCTTTATGACGTGCAGACAGACTCTACTAGTTCTTAAAAAAAAGCTCTTTACAGGAACCCTGAAGTGGGTCAGTAATCCTATTGGGAATTAATCGATTCTATTCAATGTCAATAGTTCTGTTGAGAATTCAGGTATCAGTAGTTCCATTAAAATCTAGTGTCTCTGTGTGTGTGTGTGTGGGGGGGGGCGTGAGTATTTCCTTGAGAAACATAAGAATCCTTTGGGGTGTCAGTGGTTCTGTAGAATGTCAAGGCTTGTTGGTAATTCTACAGGATGCCAGTGATTGGATGTGCTGTTCTGCAGTCTTTATACATGGGAAGCCTGTCTTGCCTGATTAGTCAGCTACTATCAGTACTTGGCTCTTGGCAGAGCCCTCTTGTTCACGTGACCTCCACAACACATGCAAGTAATTCATGCATAACTCAGCCAAGGATTTCCACCCCGCTCTCTCTCTCTCTCTCTCTCTCTCTCTCTCTCTTACACACACACACACACACACACACACACACACACACACACACACACACACGGCCCAGTGGAAAATGGAAATAGATCTGATCTGATGCTGTGACTGACACATACAGTGCTCAGTGTGAGTCATGTTTCTCAGCAGTAAAACACACAGACAAGCACACACAGGCAGCGTGCTAAGTAAGTGTCTCGGAGTGTTAGACAGTACACTGAGCTCACTAACATGCTGTGCTTTTTAAATAGCAGTTGGGACCACAGGGAGAGAGAGTGAAGTGATATGCAGGACAGATGGAAAAAAGGACATTGCGAGAGTACGTTTTTATAGAGCACTTTGCCAACAATGAAAGACTATTCCAATGTGTGTATGAGGAAAGACGCTACATGATGCGTTCAGCACGCCTCGGAAAACCTGCTGACTTTCATGTTCTCACGAACACGAAGCATCACACAGTTGAATATGTTTCTCAAAACAATACGTTTTGTTGTAATTATACAAGCTGCACATAGAGGTGGCATCAGCTGATTAGTCCATCACAGGGCCAACACACACAAAAACGACTCACACCTAGAGGCAATTTGGTATCATCAATTATCGTAATATGCATGTGTTTGGACCGTGGAAGAAAACTGGACTACCTGGAGGAAACCCAAACATCCTTGCCAAGCCTGGGACTGGAACTCAGGACATTTTTTCTGTGAAGAGAATGTTGTAACCACTAAACACCACACCCCAAATAAATGTTAAATAGCTGACTGTACAAATATTTGGTCCCGCTGTTTCAATTATTTTTTAAACTTTTACTTTTTTTTTAAAGTACTGGATAGGAAAAATATTTTTTCAAAAGTGATTAATGAGAAATGTACTTCACACTTTAGCTACATATTCAACATATTTATGCTTGAGCGCACATGCAGGATTGGCTCTACTGAAACAGTGTATTAAGTCGATGCAGCAATTAACGTCACTCTGTCTGTGTGTGAGATTATTACAGCTCAAAAGGATAAAGATAAAGAGATCTACAGGAAGCAGATACATCTATTCCACTTTGTTTTAAATATTTATTTCTTGGTGCATTGTGCTCGAGATTGTTTGACGATGATCAGTACCTCCGATGATTACACTTGAAATAAATAAAATATTATTAAAGTAATAACATTATCCAGGTCACACTGAGCTGCTGAGATTCCTTTCTCCCATCATCCAGAAGTATTTAATAGTATTTAATACAGCATGGGTTAAAAAAAAAACACGAATGTGTTTAAAAACAAAATGTAGCCATTTCTGTAAATATAAATCTGCTTTATGAAGAATTTGTTTAGGATAAATAATTTACTCCAGTCATATCCCACTCCATTAAAACTGTTCAACACTGAGATTTCATTTCACTGTGGAGTTTATATGCTCTCTTCGTGCTTGTATGGGTTTTCTCTTGGTACTCCAGTTTCCTCCCATAGTCTAAACACATGCATATCATGATAATTGACTGTTCCAAATTGAACCTAGGTTTGAATGTGAATAGCGTATTTTCCAGACTATACGTCGCTCCAGAGTACAAGTCGCATTGGACAAAAAAAATGCATAATAAAGAAGAAAAACACATATGCACTCACTATCTGAGCTACGACATACGCGAGTTACGACCACCCGTACTTACAACCACGTCTAGCAGATGCCTATTATGAGTTTACTGTCTATGTATGGCAGGGCATAAGATAGTTGTGGCACCACAGTATCCCAGCATCTCACACTCACAGCATTCTACCACTACACTCAGTGAATAGATACTGTCGCAGTAAAATCTCTTTTACAATACAATTTCACATTCATTTACTGTACACCATTACCATGGCGCCCAACAGGAAGTCCCCTTCATCAGATGGCAATTCTATCAAGAAAGCGAGGAAGGCACTGTCGTTGGAGACAGAGATGAAAGTGAAAGTGAAATCTCCATCTCTCCCACTTCACGGTGTCTACAATTTTGAAGGTGAAGAATACGCTTCACATGAATTCATAGCGAGTGCTGGGTGGTTTCGGTTTCGTTGTGTTAAATATCCAATTTACGACCAATCCGACTTACAACTGGTTGGTTGGAAGCAACCTAGGTCATAACTCGGATAGTGACTGTATAAGTCACACTGGACGATAAGTCGCAAACTCATGGACACTGTCTACCTTAGCTTGGAAATCTGCTGGCAGCTTTTCTGAAGGTTGTGGTCCTTGCTCTGATAGAGAGGCGGTTGCGTTGCATGAAGCGGTAATGCCAAGAAAGTCCTCATGCAAAGTCATTTATATTCACCTCCTTCATAACTACCTAGATGTGGAGACGAAACTACACTGTTGACTAACCTCTCCCTGAGGCACATTACTCAAGCCCCCATGTGAGAACTGGTTCCTCTAGTTGTGATCATCTATCTTTTAGCCTGTGATTAGCTTTTAGTCTGCGATTAATTTTTTTTTGTTTATTTGTTTTCTTCATTGCAGTAATAATAATCTCCGCCTTTCTGCCCTCTTGTTGCCATCTTGTGGTTGTGAGTGTAAAAATTAACATGTAAAATTTTGTTCGTTTTTATTACGACGAACAGAATTATATAATAATAATTTCACTACCTGGACGTTGAGACGAAACTGCACTGTTGACAAGCCTCTTTCTGCAGCAAGTTGATCAAGCATCCATGTGCGAGCTTGTTCCTCTAGCTGTGGCCATCTTGCTTTTAACCTGCGATTAGATTTTTTTGTTTCATGTTTTTTTGTTTGTTTTTTGTTTGTTTGTTGTTTTCTTCATTGCAGTAATAGTAATCTCCGCTTTTCTCCAATCCCTCACAAGTTTCTCGTTCACCCCATACTTTCTTTACGCTGTTTGCTTATCATTTTCTGCTGCATATTCCACTACTCCCTCCCTGAATCGCCACCTTATCGTGGTGGAAGGGTTTGCGTAACCTAATGATCCTAGGAGCTATGTTGCCGAGGGCATAATGCCCCTGGTAGGGTCACCTAAGGCAAACAGGTCCTGGGTGAAAGTCCAGAAGAAGTGCGATTCAGAAGACCTATTTGACCAAAAAACAGACAAGGAGACAGTTTCCCTTGCCCAGATGTGGGTCACCTGGCAGGGAAGGACAGTTTCCCTTGCCCAGACGTGGGTCACCTGGCAGGGAAGGAGCCTGATCTGGTGCGTGAGGTGGAGAGATACCGACTAGATATAATCGGGCTCACCTCAACGCATAGCTTGGGCTCTGGAACCACCCATCTCAAGAGAGGCTGGATCTTATTTCATTCTGGAGTTTCTCATGAGGAGAGGCGGCGAGCTGGTGTGGGCATTTTTGTTGCCCCCTGTCTAGGGGCCCAAATGTTGGGGTTCTCCTCGGTTGACGAAAGGGTAGTTTTCCTCTGTCTTCGGGTGGGGGGGATGGGTCCTGACTGTTATGTGTGCTTATGCACCAAATGAAAGTTAAGAGTACTCCACCCTTCTTGGAGTCTTTAGGGGGGGGTGTTGGAGAACGCTCCCACGGAAGATTCACTCGTTGTCTTGGGAGACTTCAATGCCCATGTGGGCAATGATAGTGTGACCTGGAAGGGTGTGATCGGTAGGTATGGCCTCTCCAGTCTGAATCCGAATGGTTTTTTACTGTTGGACTTCTGTGCTCATCACAGTTTGTCTATCACGAACACGATGTTCGAACATAAGTGTGCCCATAAGTGCACTTGGCACCAGGACGCCCTAGGTCGCAGTTCGACTTTGTAGTCGTGTCACCGGACTTGCGGCCATATGTTCTGGACATTCGGGTGAAGAGAGTACCTGAGCTGTCGATCGATCACCACCTGGTGGTGAGCTGGCTTCTGTGATGGGGGAAGCTGCCACCAGGCCTGGCAGGCCCAAGTGCGTAATTAGGGTCTGCTGGGAACGTTTGGTGGAGTCTCCTGTCCGAGAGGCCTTTAACTCCCACCTCCAGCAGAGCTACAACCACGTCCTGGAGGAGGCGGGTGATATGGAATTTGAATGGGCCATGTTTTGTGCCTCCATTGCTGCGGTGGCAGCCCATAGTTGTGGCCGGAGGGTCGTCAGTGCTTGTCGTGGCAGTAACCCCCGAACCCGGTGGTGGACACCTGTGGTGAAGGGAGCCATCCAGCTGAAAAAGAAAGTCTATCAGGTCTTATTAGCCCGTGGGACTCCCGAGGCAGCAAACAGGTACTGGCAGGCCAAATGTGCTGCAGCCGAGGCTCTAACGGATGCAAAATCTCAAGCGTGGGAGGAGTTTGGTGAGGGCCTGGAGAGTGATTATTGGTTGGTGTCAAAAAAGTTCTAGACCACCATCCGATGTCTCAGGAGGAGGAAACAGTTCTCCACAAACACTGTTTACAGTGGAGGTGGGGAGTTGCTCACCTCGACTGGGGATGTTGTCGAGAGGTGGAGGGAATACTTTGAGGACCTCCTCAATCCCATCAACACACCCTCTGTGGAGGAGGAAGACCCTGGGGGTATGTGTGGGGTCTGCCCATCACTGGAGTGGAGGTTACTGTTGTTGTCAAAAAGCTTCTTAGTGGTCGAGCTCCAGGGTTGGATGAGATCTGCCCAGAATATCTCAGGGCTCTGGATGCTGTAGGACTGTCTTGGTTGACACGTCTCTGCAACATTGCGTGGTCATCGGGGGCTGTACCTCTGGATTGGCAAATCGGGGTGGTAGTCCCAATTTTTAAGCAGGGGGACTAGAGGGTGTGTTCCAATTATTGGGGAATCACACTCCTCAGCCTACCCGGGAAAGTCTATGCAGGGGTATTGGTGAGCAGGATCTGAATGATAGTTGAACCTCAGATTCAGGAGGAACGATGTGGTTTTTGTCGTAGCACTCTTGACCAAATCTACGCTCCACAGGATCTTGGAAGGGGCATGGGAGTTTGCTCAATCTGTCCACATGTGTTGTGTGGATTTGGAGAAGGCTTTCGACCGTGTCCCTCGAACAATCTTGTGGGGCGTGCTCCGGTAGTACAGCATTCCGGACCCGTTGTTATGGGCCATACGATCACTGTATCACCAGAGCCAGAGTTTGGTCCATATTGGTAGTAACAGGTCAAATTCGTTTCTGTTGGAAGTTGGAGTCCACCAAGGCTGTCCTTTGTCACCAATTCTGTTCATAATTTTTATGGACAGAATTTCTAGGCACAGCCGAGGCATTGAGGGGCTCTGGTTTGTTGGCCATCAGCTATCGTCTCTGCTTTTTGCAGATGATGTTGTCCTTTTGGCTTCATCAAGTCGGGAAGTCCAGCTCTCATTGAAGTGAATCACAGTCGATTGCAAAGCAGCTGGGATGAAAATCAGCACCGCCAAGTCCAAGGCCATGGTTCTCAGTCAGACAAGGGTGGAATGCACCCTCTGGGTCGGGACATTCTGCCCCAAGTGGAGGAGTTTAAGTATCTTGGGGTCTTGTTCACGAATGAGAGAAGGATGGAGCAGGAGATCAACAGATGGATCGCTGCAGCCTCTGCTGTTAAACAGAGCCTATACCAGTCCGTCATGGTGAAGAAGGAGCAGAGCCGCAAGGTGAAGCTCTCAATTTACCAGTTGATCTATGTTCCAACCCTCACCTATGGTCACGAACTTTGGATAGTGACTGAAAGAACAAGATCGTGGATACAAGAGACTGAAATGAGCTTCCTTTGTTGGGTGGCGGGGTTCTCCCTTAGAGATAAGGTGAGAAGCTCTACCATCCGGAGAGAGCTTGGAGTAGATCTGCTGCTCCTCCGCATTGAGAGGGACCAGTTGATGTGGCCCAGGCATCTGGTCAGAATGCCTCCTAGACGCCTCCCTGGTGTGGTGTTTCAGGCATGTCCAACCGGGAAGAGACCCTGGGGTCGACTTAGAACATGCTGGAGGGACTATGTCTCTCGGCTTGTCTGGGACCGCCTCAGTGTCCCCCTGGAAGTGCTGGAGGAAGTGGCTGAGGAGAGGGACGTCTGGACCTCTTTGCTCAGGTTGCTGCCCCTGCGACCCGACCCTGTACTTAGCGGAAGAAGATGAGTGAGTGAGTGAGAATTTCACCACTTCCAACTTGTAATCCACATAATAGAATTCTGTTTTTGGTGACATTTCTTCAGTGGTGAATGAGCAGGTACTGGTACCCAAGCCTAGAGTGCCCTCTTGTGGTTGTGAGTGTAAAAATAACAAACTTGTGACATTATGTCTGTTATTATGATGAAAAGAATTATATGTAAAAGTCACACCTTCAGCCAAAGTATAAAAAAGTGCAACTTATAATCCGGAAAATATGGTACTTGTGTACTCATGTTGGCCCAGAAATGGACTTCAACTTTTTAGGATGTTCCCTGCCTTCGCTTGGAGTTAGCCGAGATGGGCTCTGGCCTCCTCATGAATCTGATACGAAGAAGCGGTTCAGCATATGAGTGAGTGGATGATGTGATCTATTCCCATCCACTCCATGTTAGTTTCAGTTTAAACTGAAAGATTATTAAATATAGAGGAATGTTTTGGTAGTACATGTTTAGCTCATGTCATGCTCCCTCATTGTCCTGGGAGACTTCAACGCCCATGTGTGCAACAAAAGTGTGACTTGGAAGGGTGTGATCGGTAGATAAAGTCTCTCCAATTTAAATTTGAATGCTGTTTCATTGTTGGACTTCAGTGCTCATCACAGTTTGTCCATCACAAACACCATGTTTGAACAATAAGCATTTGGCACCAGGACACTCTAGGCAGCATGATGGACTCTGTTGTTGTGTCACCAGACAAGCAGCTGCATGTTCAGTACACGCAGGTGAAGAGAGGAGCTGAGCTGTCAACCGATCACCACCTGGTGGTGAGCTGGCTCTGATGGTTGGGAAGGCTGCCCTCCAGATCTGGCAGGCCCAAGTGTGTAGTTAGGGTTTCTGGGAACGTTTGGTGGAGTCTCTTGTCAGAGGAGTTTTTAAATAACACCTCCAGAAGAGCTATAACCACATCCCAAAGAATGTATGGGCCATGTGTGCCTCCATAATTGAGGCAACAGCCCATCATTGTTGCCGGAAGGTCATCAGTACCTGTTGTGGTGGTAATCCCTGAACCCGGTGGTGGACACCTGTGCTGAGGAGGCTGTTAAACTGAAAAAGGAGGCCTCTCAGGTCTTCTTACCCTGTCGGACTCCCAAGGCAGCAGATAGTTACCAACAGGCCAAATGTGCTACTGCCCGGCTGTTGCCAATGCAATATCGCAGATGTAGGAGGTATTTGGGTGAGTGCCTGGAAAGCAACTATTGATTGACCTCAAAAAAGTTCTGGACCACCATCTGACACCTCAGGAGGGGGAAGCATTTCTCCACAAATAGTGTATACAGTGGGATGTTGCCGGTAGGTGGAAAGAAAACATTGAGGGTCTCCACAATCCCACCAACATGCCCTCTGTGGAAGAAGAAGGTTTGTGTTGAGGCCTGCCTGTTGCTGGGGGCAGAGGTTTCTGTGGTAGCCAAAAAGCTCCTCGTGGTTGAGAGGATGAGATCTGTCCTGAATATCTCAGGACTCTGGATATCGACAACATGGTCATTGGGAGCTGTTCCACTGGATTGGCACCGTGGTGGTAGTTGAGTGGAATGGAAGTGTGTTCCAACAGTCTGTGCTGATGAAGAGGGAGCTGAGCTGTCAGGCAAATCTCTAAATTTTCCAGTCAATCTATGTTCCGACCCTCACCTATGGTCACAAGCTTTGTGTTGTGACAGTAAGAACAAGATCACAGACACAAGTGGCTGAAATGAGCTTCCTTTTCAGGGTAGCCGGACTCTCCCTTAGAGATAGTGTGAGAAGCTCGGCCATCTGGGAAGAGCATGAAGTAGACCCACTGTTCCTCTGCATTCAGAGGAGCCAGATGAGGTGGCTCTAGCATCTGGTTAGAATGCCGCCTGAAAACCTCCCGGGTGTGGTGTTTCAGGCATGTTCGACCTCGAAGAGACCCAAAACACACTGGATGGATTATATCTCCCTGCTGGTGTGGGAACAAGTTGGTGTCCCCCAGGAAGAGCTGGAAGAAGTGACTGGGGAGAGAGACACCTGGACCTCATTGCTTTAGCTGCTCCTCCCACGACCCGACTCCAGATTAAGCAGAGGAAGATAATTATGATGATGATGATGCTCAGGTGTCATGTTTATGTATCTGAATTTGGGTAAAAATTATGAAACAGGTCCTTTAATGTCTTTAATAATTTAATCACAGTGCAGTGAAGAATATAGTTTACATGAGAATGATTTCTATAAAATCAGACTTAAAAGCTTTTACTGATCACATGACTCAAGTTTAGAAAGAAAGAATGATAGATGTGTTTGGAAAATGTTTATATATCGACAGCTATAAGTACTGACAGCATTGAGGACAAACATTTCATCAGCAAACAGGATAGAAAATTCATTCATTTATTTTTTGAACTACTTAATCCTAATTTGGGTGGTGGGGAGGCTGGCGTTCATCTCAGCCGACTCTGGACCAGGGTAGTGTACAATCGACAGCTCTCCAAGCCATCATGGCAATAGAAAATAAATTAAATGAATTAACACCAGAGGTGCAAGTAAGCCAGAACACACCAGAACACTGTGAAGGTAAGAAGTATACAAACCTCTTCTACCGGAACGCCTCGGAAAAGCAACTTTCACTAAGGCCTACAATGCGAGCCCTATCTTTTTTTCAAGCAAATTTTACCAAAATAAATGTAAAATTGATGAAGACATACAAATCATCTCCAGAATATACCTTGTGTTGAACTGGATTTTATTAGCAGGACGCACACTGTAGGTACAGTACTTGCTTATTGTGAGAGGTTGCACCCTAAAGTAGGTAGTGACTGTGCCGTAACGTTAATCCAATGTCCACTCATGCTGTGTTTTTTGTTTGTTTGTTTGTTTTAAGGCAACAGGGTCGTTGTTTTTTCAAAATAAATAAAACACAAATCCAATGCAGCCATGTGTGTGTGGGAGGTGGGGGTGGGGGTGGTCACTAACCAGTGTCTCTCCCCCTTATGCCGGTCCCAAGCCCGGAAAAATCCAACGTAAACAAATGCCAAACTTTATCATGCAAATCACAAATATTACCTCCATATCGGATTGGTCGAGGCCCGGGTTAACAACGACCGCCATCAGTGCAGTCAACCAACAGGGTGCTGATGGAAATTGGACTACTGTTGTTTGAAGAAGGAGAGGTGGGAGGTGTGTCCATAGGGAAAACCATGAGTCTAGGACTGAGAGTAGGGACTATGAATGTTGGAACTATGCAAGGAAAAGGTAGAGAGCTTGCTGACATGATGCAGACGAGGAAGGTGGACATACTGTGTGTTCAAGAGACCAGGTGGTAAGGCAGCAAGGCTAGAAGCTTAGGAGCGGGGTTTAAGCAGTTTTTTCATGGTGTGGATAGGAAGAGACATGGAGTTGGAGTCATCTTGAAGGAGGGGTTTGTCAGGAATGTTCTAGAAGTGAAAAGAGTGTCAGAGTGATGAGTCTGAAGTTGGAAATTGAAGGTGTGATGCTCAATGTTGTTAGTGCTTATGCCCCACAGGCAGGATGTGAGCTAAAAGAGAAGGAGAGATTTTGGAGTGAGTTAGATGAAGTGATGCAGAGTACCCCCAGAGGTGAAAGAGAAACATTGGTGCAGACTTCAATGGACATGTTGGTGCAGGCAACAAAAGGTGACGAGGAAGTGATGGGCAGGTTTGGTATCCGGGACAGGAACTCAGAAGGACAGATGTTGATCAATTTTGCAAAAAGGGTGGAAATGGCTGTGGTGAATACTTTCTTCAAGAAGAAACAGGAGCATAGGGTAACTTATAAAAACGGAGGTAGGAGAACACAGGTAGACTACATCTTGTGTAGGCGATGTAATTTGAAGGAAGTCAGTGACTGCAAAGTAGTAGTGGGTGAGAGTGTTGCCAAACAGCATAGGATGGTGGTGTGCAGGATGATGCCGATGGTGAGGAAGGTGAAGAAGGCAAAGGCAGAGCAGAAGACAAAGTGATGGAAGCTGAAAAAGGAAGAGTGTCGTGTTGTCTTCAAGGAGGAGTTGAAACAGGCTTTGGGTGGTCAGGAAGTGCTTCTAGATGACTGGACAACCACAGCAAATGTGATCAGGGACACAGATAGGAGAGTACTTGGTGTGTCCTCTGGAAGAAAAGTAGATAAGGAGACTTGGTGGTGGAATGAGGAAGTGCAGGAGTGTGTACAAAAGAAGAGGTTAGCCAAGAAGAAGTGGGACATTGAGAGGACCGAAGAGAGTAAACAGGAGTACAGGGAGACACAGTGTAAGGCGAAAGTAGCGGTGGCAAAGGCCAAACAGAGGGCGTATGATGACTTGTATGATAGGTTGGACAGTAAGGAATGAGAAAATGATTTATACAGGTTGTCACAGCAGAGAGATAGAGATGGGAAGGACGTGCAGCAAGTTAGATTGATAAAGGACAGAGAGGGAAATTTTTTGACTGATGACAGAAGTGTGCTGGGAAGATGGAAAGAGTACTTTGAAGAGCTGATGAATGAGGAAAATGAGAGAGAAAAAAGAATAGAAGAGGTGACCACTGAGGAGCAGGAAGTAGGAAAGATTAGTAATGGTGAAATGAGGAGGGCATTGAAGGATGAAGAAGGGAAAGGCAGTTGGTCCTGATGATATACCTGTGGAGGTATGGAAGTCTCTAGGAGAGGTAGCAGTAGATTTTCTGACATGAACATTCAACAAGGTCTTAGAGCGTGAGCAGATGCCGAAGGAAAGGAAGAGAAGTGTACTGGTGCCCATTTTTAAGAACAAGGGAGACGTGCAGAGTTGTGGCAACTACAGAGGGATAAAGTTGATGAGCCATACGATGAAGTTATGGGAAAGAATAGTGGAAGCTAGACTAAGGGCAGAGGTCAGCATTTGTGAACAACAGTTTGGTTTCATGCCAAGAAAGAGCACCACAGATGCAATGTTTGCTTTGAGGGTGTTAATAGAGAAGTACAGAGAAGGTCAGAGGGAGCTGCATTGTGCCTTTGTGGATCTGGAAAAAGCATATGACAGGGTGCCAAGAGAAGAACTGTGGTATTGCATGAGGAAGTCTGGAGTGGCAGAGAAGTATGTTAGAGTGGTGCAGGACATGTATGAGAGATGTAAAACAGTGGTGAGGTGTGCTGTCGGCGTGACCGACGGATTCAAGGTGGAGGTGGGACTACATCAAGGATCAGCTCTGAGCCCCTTCTTGTTTGCGATGGTGATGGACAGGCTGACAGACAAGGTTAGGTAAGAATCTCCATGGACTATGATGTTTGCAGATGACATTGTGATCTGTAGTGAGAGCAGAAAACAAGTGGAGGGAAATCTAGAGAGGTGGAGGTATGCCCTGGAAAGGAGAGGAATGAAGGTTAGCCTCAGTAAATCAGAATACATATGTGTGAATGAGAAGGACCCAGGAGGAATGGTGATGTTACAGGGAGCAGAGATAACGAATGTGGAGGATTTTAAGTACTTAGGCTCAACAATCCAGAGCAATGGAGAGTGTGGAAAAGAGGTGAAGAAGCGTGTGCAGGCTGGTTGGAATGGTTGGAGAAAAGTGTCCGGTGTGATGTGTGATAGGAGAGTATCAGCAAGAATGAAAGGAAAAGTGTACAAGACGGTGATGAGGCCAGCGATGTTGTATGGCTTAGAAACAGTGGCGCTGAGGAAAAGGCAGGAGGCAGAGCTGGAGGTAGCAGAGATGAAAATGTTGAGGTTCTCTCTGGGAGTAACAAGGATGGATAGGATCAGAAATGAGTACATCAGAGGGACAGCCCATGTAAGATGTTTTGGAGACAAAGTCAGAGAGGCTAGATTGAGATGGTTTGGACATGTACAGAGGAGGGATAGTGAGTATATTGGCAGTAGGATGCTGAGGTTGAAACTACCAGGCAGAAGGCCTAGAGGAAGACCAAAGAAGAGATTTATGGATGTGCTGAAGGAAGACATGTAGGTCGTTGGAGTAAGAGAAGAAGATGGAGAGGACAGGGTGAGATGGAGGCGGATGATTTGCTGTGGCGACCCCTGAAGGGAACAGCCGAAAGGAAAAGAAGAAAAACAAAACAAAAAAATCCCCTAGTAATAAATTGTGATGTCTTACATGTAGAGAAATTATTTCTGTATTGTTGCCATGCGAGCAGCACCATCCCCTTTCACAAACACTTGGAAGAGAGAAAACTCCATGCATTCTTTTCATTGGATGACTGGTTGCCTAGGTGTTGGACGGACCTCAGACAGTGTTGGGGGTCAGTTGGAGGTTGCATGCATCCTTTTGATAGGAAACTGGATCTAAGCACAGCCTGATGCACTTGAAGGTCAAATATATATATATATATATATATATATATATATATATATATATATATATATATATATCTATACATATATCTGTCTTCCTTTCAGCTTTTTCCCTTTTACTCAGGAGTCGCCACAGCGAATCATCTGATTCGCACGTTTCATTTGGCAGAGGTTTTTACGTCGGATGCCCTTCCTGTGACAACCCTTTTTAGCAAGGGACAGAAACACGCTGACGACTTTGCAGCTACTCTTTACGAATGTCAGCAATGGCTCTTTTACATGTCTCTCACCATGGACAGTGAGAGACATGGCCCGCCTTTGATAACCCAGTTAGCCGCACTGGGGGGGACAGTGACAACCTTGTAGAGAGTGGGACTCGAACCCCCAACCTTTGCTTTCAAGATGGCGCCGGGTGACCTGCAGCCAGTTACAGGAGCTCTTCAGTTTATTTTTCTTTTTTTTCTCTTTTCTATTGTATATAGGCGTGTTTCTTTATCTTTTTTCAAATTTTCTTTTCTTTCTTCTTCAATCCTGCATCTGGAAAACATACTTTCATGATGCTTTTGTTCTTCTGTGCACTTTATTTTCACTTTTGGATCGGCGTCAGGAAACTCATTCACCCGACGGCTCTGAGCAACATAGGTCTTACACACGTGAGACCCTCCTCGGCCCTCTTGGCGCCCAGCCCTCCTTCACGGAAAAGCCCGTTGTTCCTTTGGAAATACGGAGGAAAGGAGAGGCTGCAGAGGGGAGACGAAAGCCTTGGAGGACATGTGTTCCCTCTGTCATCATGGGAAATGTCGCGCGATCGCCAACAAGGGGAGGAGCTGGCGGCGCTGACCCGGCAGCAGAGGCAGTACCGGGACTGCAGCCTCATGTGTTTCGGAGGCGTGGCTGAATGAACTCACACCGGACTCTGTGGTTTCTCTTAGCGGATTTACACTCAGCGTGCAGATCGGAGTGTAACGGAGCGACCAGAAGAAAGGAGGGCGTGGCGGTCTATGAATGAGCGATGGTGCCACCCGGCAAGCGTGCTGCGTGAAGGAGCAGCTGTGCGCGGACCTAGAGCTGCTCGCGTTAAAGCGTAGCGACCATATTATCTACCGAGGAGTTTTCACACGTGATTGTGTTTTGCGTGTACATTCCGCCCTCGGCTGATCTGGCGGCAGCGTGTGAGCGTCTACACAGCGCCCGTTAATCAGACACAGACTTCGTCACCCCGCGCCATGATTCTGATCAGCGGGGACTTTAACCACGCCCCTCTCTCCGCCTCTCTCCCGGCGTTCACGCCAATCACGTGAAGTGCGCCACAGAGACAATAAAACACTGGACTTACTGTATGCAAATGTGAAGGGCGCTTACAGCTCCTCCCCCCTCCCCACTGGGGCGATCAGACCACAACCTGGTCTACCTGCTCCCAATACACACCCAGGGTGCGAAAGGAACCTGCACAGAAGAGGTCTGTGAAAGTGTGGACCGAGAGACCAACGAGAGGCTTAGGGACTGTTTCAGACCACAGACTGGAGCATGCTCTGTAACTCCTTTGGTGATGACATCGGCGGCCTCACACACTGTATCACCGACTACATGAACTTCTGCGTGGACAGCACCGTGCCAACTTACGGAGGAAATGCAGTGCTTCTCCAACAACCACCCATGGGTCACCCCTGAGCTCAAAGTCCTCCTGAACCAGAAAAAGAGGAGGCTTTCATCTCGGGGACAGAGAGGAGCAGAAGAAGGTCAGCGTGAGCTCCAGTGGAGGATCAGGAGGAGCAAGAAGGACTATGGGAAGAAGATGGAGGAGAAGCTGGCTCAGAACAACGTGCGGGACGTCTGGAGAGGACTAAAGACCATGTCTGGATTTGGGCAGAGTGTCAGAGGGACAGCTGATGGTGACCAGCTGGGCGGATGAACTAAACTGCTACTTCAACAGGTTTGATTCTCCCCCTCCCCTCTGCACCCCTCCCGTTCCCCTCCCCTCTTCACACGTCTCAGACCAGCTGACACCTCCCCCTCCCAGGCCAACTTCACTTGACTGCTACAGCCCGACAGACACATCCCCCTCCCTCTGCAGCCCACCCCAGCCCCCTCTCCCTCACATCAGACCAGGTGAGGAGACAGCTGAAAGCGACTAAATCAGAGGAAATCTGAAGGACCTGATGGCATCAGTCCCAGGCTGCTGAGGACCTCGCGCAGACCAGCTCTGTGTGGTACTATGCTACCTGTACAACCTGAGCCTCAGCCTGGAGAAGGTTCCAGTCCTCTGAAGACCTCCTGTGTGGTTCCGGTTCCCAAAACAGCACAGCGAAGGAACCAGCCCACTACAGACCTGTCGCCCTGACCTCCCACCTCATTAAGATCATGGAAAGGCTCCTCCTTGAACACCTCCGCTCTATGGTGAGCCCCACCTAGACCCGCTGCAGTTTGCCTACAGGCCCAACATCGGAGTAGAAGGCGCCGTCATCTACCTTCTGCAGCGGGCACTCACCCTACCTGGAGATCGCCGGCAGCGCTGTGAGGGTCATGTTCTTTGACTTCTCCAGCGCCTTCAACACCATCAGGCCAGCGGCGCCTGCGAAGGAAGCTGGAGGGCGTGGGGTGGGCGGGCATCTTGCTGCCTGGATTATTGACTACCTTACTAACCGTCCACGATGCGTGCGGCTGCGTGAGCTGTAAGTCAAAGGTGGTAGTCTGTAGCAGGGAGGCACCGCGGGGGCACCGTCCTCTCACCCTTCCTTTTTAACATCTATACCTCGGACTTCATATATAACACAAACAGCTGCCACCTCCAGAAGTTCTCGGACGACTCCGCCATCGTGGGCCGTGTGTCAGAGGAGCGAGGCTGGAGTACGGTCGGTCATCGTCGACTTAGTGGACTGGTGTGAGCGCAACCACCTGTGCTTGAACACTAGGAAGGCGAAGGAGATGGTGGTCGACTTCAGGAAAACACTCAAACACACACACACACACACTTACTAGTGAACATCCAGGGTCAGCACATTGAGACAGTGCACAGTTTCAAGTACCTGGTTGTTCACCTTAACAATAAACTAGACTGGTCCCACAACACCAACGCCCTCTACAAGAAGGGCCAGAGTGGCCTCCACCTTCTGACGAGACTCAGGTCCTTCGGCATATCTGAACCTCTGCTCAGGACATTTTATGACTCTGTGGTAGCCTCTGCAATCCTCTACGCTGCCATCTGCTGGGCCCGAGGGCAGCACAGAGCGGGACAGAAAGAGACTGAACAAGCTGGTCAGGAGGGCCAGCTCTGTCCTCGGCTGCCCACTGGACTCTGTGGAGGTGAGGTGAGTGAGAGGAGGATGGTAGCAAAGCTCACATCCATCCTGTCCAACAGCTCTCACCCACTGCACCAGACTGTCGAGGAGCTAAGCAGCTCCTTCAGTGTCGACTGAGGCATCCTCAGTGCAGGAAGGAGCGCTACATGGGTCGTTCATTCCCACCGCTGTCAGACTGTACAGCGCCACTTTGTAACTGTCTGTGAAAATACCGGTTATGTGCAATAAAAACCCGCGCACTTTAATCAACCACATCTACCCCACTGACTGTGAACCATATCAACCCATCTACTCTGCACTCAGATACATTACACTTTAATATAGGCCAGTCTATAAAAGTTGCTCCATTCTTTTCTTATCTTTTATTGTTTAGTAATTTATACTATTTATGTATCTATTTATTTATTTACTTATATAATATATATGTATGTGTGTATGTTCGTACTTGTATCTATTTTTGCACCCCCTACTGATAGTACCTCAAGAGCCTGTAACAGTGAATTTCTCCATTGTGAGATTAATAAAGCTGTATCTTATCTTATCTTATCTTTGGATCAGCGATCCAGCGCCCTATACCACTCGACCACTACTGCCCCTATATATATATATATATATATATATATATATATATATATATATATATATATATATATATATATATATATATATATAGAGAGAGAGAGAGAGAGAGAGAGAGAGAGAGAGAGAGAGCTCATCATCTTTATTTTTCTCAAGCATAATATATATATATATATTATGCTTGAGAAAAATAAAGATGATGAGCAAGTTGAGGAACAGAGAGCAGAACGTGCAAAGGAAGCACATGGAGTAGGGAGGCGATGCAGTAGACCAGAAACAGGGCATGAATGGCTGACAATGTTGCAAGACCAGAACAGTAGGCTGTATGATTATTTTGTGTAGTTTACATTTCCTGTAGTTCTCGGCTGCTACTGAAAACACTTTAATGATGATGAGGATTATTGTTCTGATGTTATCTCCCCCTAAAGAGGTAGGTTATCTACACTTTCCCTGAAAATAAGTGTTTTGCAATTTATTACATTATGTTTCGGATGTTATGCACTCAAGGATGTGCACAGGATTTAAGAATCAAAGTCAGAAAAGGGGCAGGATTTATTAACATCTTTAGTACGTTGCACAGTTTCTGCAATATCCTTATCTTATTTTCACCTCTGATTAACACGGGTGGCTAAAATGGCTGTCAGCTTCATCAGGTTAAACGTACAGCAAATCCACACCGACAGTTCTCGTAGTGCTCCTGTTCCTGCTCGGTGTCCTCACGTAGTCTTCAGTTCTAATATTCAGCGTGTTAACAGGGAAATTAAGTTCCAAACTTTACTTAAAGGCACTGTTAAATGAGCTGTGTGTCCTATTAGGTGCTGCTTAGCTCTCTTACCGTGTGATCGGATAGCAAATGGAGTGTGTACGATCGGGATGCCTCTGTCGGGAATGCCTTGCTAATTCCAGTTAATTCCTTGAATGCCCAGACGTGTATTAACTGTTATAGCACATTAAACTTTCAGCTCTGTGGGGAGAGTTTAAATTTCACTTATCTTAACACAACACATGACAAACGAGATGTTTTAAAACCGACTTTCATACACTTCACACAATCCTAATGACACCCTCATTACCTTCTCGGCCGGAATGATGAGCATGGGCGTTAGATGAGCAATGGAGTCAACGTTGCCATAGACCCCAGAGGTGAAAATCCGTTGTGGATTCCTGTCCTATATGACGGATGAAGCCGTTTATGAGAAAAAATGGGAGCAATAAAGCTCAGGATTGTGTTCGGATTCAAGCTTTATTCTGCCAACGCCTCCACATGCACACAACATCTGCTGAAATGTCATTACCTTGCACCAATATCTCATTTCTCAAAGTTGCACATCAGAACTTGGGAATACAGACACACACACACACGTACGTACTCTGAAGGCAGAGTATGAGGAATATAACTCACATTTCATACAGTGAATTTGGGTTCTTCTGAAAGTAGGACACTAGGACACTTCAGGGACCTGAATATATATATATATATATATATATATATATATATACACACACACACACACACACACACACACACACACACACATGGAATATAATAGAAATCCTGGGAATGAGAAGAAATCTGGGAATATGTTATGGGAATATTAAACTGTTAAAATTAACACCCACACAGTGCATTGAGATTGGTATTTAAAGTTTACACACAGTTGATATGTTATTTTTAGTTGTGTTAAAACTTAACAGAGACTCTCGGAGAGAAACAAACTTTAAAGTAAATCCTTTTATTACTCGTTCAGGCTGAAGGATTAGAGCTGAGTCATCAAGAAGAGAAGTGAAGGGACAGAGGGGGAGAAGAAAAAAAGTGTGTGAGAGAGAGAGAGAGAGAGAGAGAGAGAGAGAGTGAGAGAGTTGGAGGAAAGAAAGCAGAGGGAGAAAGGTGGAGGAGAGAAAATGATAAGGCAGAAAAAACAGTAAGAACTCTCAGCACTGAATGTGCACTGCCTACCAAACTACAGATAGACAGAAGCAGATAAAAATGAAGAAACGGATTTAATAATAATAAGAAAGAAGAAAGAAGAGGAATATGAAAAAGAAGTGGAAGAAGAAGAAGAAGAAGAAAATTGCTGATGAAACATTTTTGTGGTTATTCAGTTGCACAATAATTGTTTAAAATGGCCCCGTGTTTATATGTTGTATAATTTAGTTAATGATAGTGTTAATCGTAGACACTGATATGTGTGTGTTTGTTTTAACACAACTTTTGCTGCCATTTAAGTTCTGCCCTCTTTGAGAGATTTCCTTTTGGCTTTTTCCCTTTATCAGGTGTCGCCACACTGAATGATGCCCTCTTTGCAAATTTCTAAAAAAAAACATTCAATTACTCACTTGAGCTTAAATTACATCCCTCTGCCAATTTCTGCTGCTGTCATCATTTAGTTGTTGGACAACGACTGGAAAATTGCACAGCTTGTTTTTTGTTGTTGTTGTTGGGTTTTTTTTGCATTATTTGCAGCAAGGTGTGTTTTTAATTCACTTTTGATTTTGATTTGCTCTAATAATCCCGCAAAGGAAATGATTGACTCTACATTTAACCCATCCAGACTGAGCATACACACACACACACACACATGCACTCACACACACACACACACACACAGGCACACACACACACACACACACACACACACACACACACACACACAGTAATAAAGGTGGACACATTTTTCCTGCAGGTTTAGAAATTGAACCAACAAAACCCTTTCGGTCCCAAAGCTGCTTCTCTAACCGTTGCCACGGTGTTTTGGGTAAATAAAAAAGTATTTAACATTTATAAAATTTATAATATTTATCTCTTATCGTGAACGTGATTCATACTTGATGAAGATGGGTGTTGGATGATAAATGAGGGTGTTTGATGATGAGGGTGGGTGTGTTATGATGAAGGTGGCTGTTTGATGGTGAAGGTGGGTGTTTTGTGATGTTTGAAAATGAAGCTGGGTGTTCGATGAAGAAAGTCTGTTTGATGCCAAAATGTAAGTGT
>CM045731.1:11872500-11940000 GCA_024760905.1 Plotosus lineatus | reverse complement strand
GGGATAGTCTTCCCATTAAAGAAGTGAGCAAAGTAGCATCATTACACAATCATGACAAAACATTGTAAAATTTGTGTGGGTGTTGTGAAGCAATGCCCAACTTTTTCTTGTAGAAGGCTGTCATTGCAGAGGTCACATCAGATGAAAATGTGGACAGGAGAGCATGATCAGAAGCCAGATCTGATTATAGTTGAGATTTCTTCCACTTCCTGTCAGCTGCTCTGAGTTGTCTATCATTGCTTCGGAGTACATCCAAGAGTAAAGAGCAGAACAAGAACACTTCTTGGTTTTTGCTGATAAAAGGCAGACAAGATCCATAGAAGTCGAGAGTGAAAAGAGGAAAGTGTCAGTAGTAGATTTGAATGGTAGGGAAGAAAAGGGTTAGGAAGAAACAGATGAAGGAGTATAGCAGTTTTGTCAAGTGGGGGAAGAAAGTTGATAGCTGTTGATAGATAGAACAGGTAAGCTGATAGTAAAGTAAACTAAGTGGTGGTCAGAGATGTGCAATGGAGTGGAATTATTTGAAAGCAGTTGTTAAAAGTTAAAGAAGAGGAAGAAGGGAGGAGGCATGGAGCTTGTCAGAAGGGAGATTACAGTCTCCCAGAAGATTGGGGGGGGGGGGGGGGGGTTGTCAGTGGGAAAAGTGCTGAGGAGTGTTTTCATTTCTTCTGAAAAATGTTATCAGAGTCCAGGAGGGCGATAGATAACAATAAGAGGAGGTTGATTTGAGAGCAGACTTTTACTGCATGAAGCTCAAAGGAGGAGATGGCTAGATGAGAAAGTGGTGTGAAGCACCAATTTTGTGACAGGAGTCGACCTGTACCATCACCTCTCCCAGTAACTCATGGAGTATGAGAGAAAGCATAACCAGAGGAAAGAGTTGCTGGTGTAGCAGAGTTGTTTGAGGAAATCCAGGTTTCAGGTGGTGCAAGAAACTCAAGAGAGTAGTGAGAAGCATTGGCAGAGATGAAATCAGTCTTTTTCACAGCAGATTGGTAGTTCCAGAGTCCTCCAGCCACCCTTGTCTGAAACTGTGAAAGAAATTAAGGGTAGGTCAGTTTGCTAAGACTATGTCCTCTGGCTTGTTAGTCTGATCTTCTGGGTCTAAGAGAACTGAGAACAGTAATGGGTTTAAGGAACATGACTGCAATCTTGTTTACATTCGAGACCTTGGGCCTGATAGTTCTACTTCAAAAGGCAAGAAAATTATTGAATTTCCACTATTCAAAGGATTTCTTTTAACACATGGTCTGTGTTGATACCTGCTACAAACATCATGTTTGTAGTGGGGGGATACCTTCAATATATGCTTTCTGGGTTTTGCTCCCAAAGTACACCTTAATGAAGTCCAGAACTACTGCTGATTAAGCACTACAATAAGACTACAGAACCAGCTAAGAATCCTATACTTAAAAATATTAGTGACAACAACCAAGTCCAACTGAGACAAGTAGACAGTTATACATAAGTCAAAACCCTGCCTTAACAGAAGAGAAGAAATCAAAGATAAAGCTTAAAGCACACTAAAAACTGATGCAGGGATACCTTCAATATATACTTTCTGGGTCTTGCCTCCAATTCACAGCTTAAGGAAGCCCAAAACTAAGCCTAATTAAGCACCACAGTAAGGCTACAGAACCGGCTATTAATCCTTTCGTTAAAAGTATTATAGTGACAACAACCAAGCTTGTATTTAGCTTCTTGTAACCTGCCACCTGGCAAAGGAAGCTCATTTCAGCCATTTGTAACTGTGATCTTCTTCTTATTTTGGTCACTACCCAAAGCTTGTGAACATAAGTGAGGGTAGGAAAATAAATTGACTGATAAATTAAGAGCTTTCCCTTGCGGCTAAGCTCCCTCTTCACCATGACGGACCAGTACAAGCTCTGCTTTACAGCAGATGCTACACTGAGCCACCTGTTGATCTCCCATTCCACCCTTCTCTCACTGATGAACAAAACCCAGAGATACTTGAATTCCTTCACTTGGGGCACAAACTACCATGGCCTCGAACTTGATGAGTTGTCAGTTGGGAAAGTGCTGCGGAGTGTGTCCATTTCTTCCAGAAAGTGTCCTAGAGGTCTAGGAGGCCAGTAGATAACAATAATGAGGAGGTTGATTGGAGAGCAGACTTTTACTGCATGAAGCTCAAAGATTGTTAGATGAGACCGATAAAGTGGTGTGAAGCACCAACTTTGAGACATAAGTAGAAATGTACCACCATCTCACAGGTACTTGTGGAGTATGAGACAAAGCATCAGCAGAGGAAAGAGCTGCTGGTGTAGTGGAGTAGTGTGAGTAAACCAGGTTTCAGTTAGTGCAAGAAAGTAAGGGGAGTAGTGAGACGCAATGGCAGAGATGAAATCGGCCTTTATCACAGTAGATTGACAGTTCCAGAGTCCTTCAGTCACCCTTATCTGAGATGGTGACAGAAGTGGAGGGTAGGTAAGGTTGCTGAGACTACGTCCTCTGGCTTTTTGGTATCATCTCCTAGGTCTAAGAGAACTGAGAACAGTAATGAGTTTAAGGCATGTGGCTGCAAGCTGGCTTGTATTCGAAACCTTGGGCTTGATATTTCTACTTCAACAAAGCCAAGAATATAACTGAATTAGCACTATTCAAAGGACTTGTTTTAATAAATAGTCTGTATTCCTACCCACTACAAATGTCACATTTGTAGTGGGGGATACCTTCAATATATATATTTTCTGGGTCCCACCCCCAGTTCACAGCTTAAGGAATCGCAAAACTACAGCTGATTAAACACTACAGAACTGGCTAAGAGTCCTATACTTAAAAATATTGCTGACAACAACCAAGTCCAACTGAATAATATATATATATATATATATATATATATATATATATATATATATATATATATATATATATATATATATATATATATATATATATATATATTATTCAGTTGAACTTGGTTGTTGTCAGCAATATTTTTAATTGTATATATATATATATATATATATATATATATATATATATATGGGGCAGTGGTGGTCTAGTGGATAGGGCGCTGGATCGCTGATCCAAAGGTTGGGGGTTCGAGTCCCCACAGGGTTGTCACTGTCCCCCCAGTGCAGCTCACTGGGTTATCAAAGGCAGGCCATGTCTCTCACTGTCTATGGTGAGAGGCATGTAAAAGAACCATTGCTGACTTTCGTAAAGAGTAGGCTGCAAAGCCGTCAGTGTGTTTCTGTCCCTTGTGAAAAAAAGGGTTGTGACAGGAAGCGCATCCGGCGTAAAAACCTATGCCAAATCAAATGTGTGAATCAGATGATTCGCTGTGGCGACTCCCAAGAAAAGGGGAAAAAGCCAAAAGAAATATATATATATATATATATATATATATATATATATATATATAAGTGGACAAAGTACACAATGAATAATAAAAGCATATAAAGCCAATGCGGTGAATAAGTACAATGAAAATTATTTTTTCCTCCCTTTTGTAACAGTCATTAGCTCCTCAATCAATCATTAACTGCTTGAATAGAAATCTTAACTATACAGTGGTACCTTACTTTACAAAAGTTACAACAAACAAAAAATCCAGGTTACGAAATGCATTTCCCTAAAATTTGTGTCTCTGGATACGAAACAAATTCACTTTACAAAAGCACCATCTCAAAAATGCAAACAATGCACAACTTACTCTCCCACTGACTAACTCCATCATCCTGCCCTGCTGGCCTCCCATTGGCTATCTCCCAACATCCCACCCCCGCTGGCCTCCCATTGGCTAGGAGGGATGACGCAGCTCCCTCCCATTGGCTATTATGGAGTTGCAGCTCTATAATTCCCATGATGCTTTTGTGTAAAGGGCAGAGTTACTGTTGTTTCATGAGTTTTTCAAGTGTGCTCATTGCAACTTTATTTTTTTGGCTCAGGCTGTTAACCTTGCATAAACATTTGTAAGATATTAACTCTGCTAAGAAGACATGATCAACACGCACGCACACATGTGCGCGCGTGATTCCTGGTGCAAGTGAAAAGAAGAAGCGGGCTCGTGGCATGCGGTTGAGTGATATCGCAAAGGAATATGGCCAAACCCGTCTACCGTCGGTAAGATATTGAAGCAGAAGGAGGCCTTAAAAGGTATACTTTTATAATTTTTAAATGGTTTAGGGAGGTAGTATTGGGAGCCTTGGAACAAATCATGCGTTTTACATGTAAAATGCGGTTCAACTTACGAAAAATCCAGGTTACGAAACCACCTCTGGAATGGATTCATTTCGTAAGGTGAGGTACCACTGTATCACAAAAATGAGGAGACAAAAGGTCTCAACCAACTCCCAAAGAAAATGTAAACTGTGATGAAACCTGTACCACTAAAACACAATATGAACACAAAAAAAACAGAAATATACTTTTACTCAGAATGTGTAACCCATAGCATTGCACTTCAGCTTTATGCACATACCCTATGAAACAAACTGTCAAATTCAGATCAAGTCTGTCAGTATAGTAAGAGTTTGACCATCCAGATGTGATTCGGGGAGGTAACAATTCCTGAAGTCATATCAGTCAATGCAATCAGGCTTTGGGTAAGACACATTCACTATTGATCTAGTCTAAAAGTTACAGTCCAGAGCTGATATTTGGCCTAAGTCTGAGTCACCAGAAATGTCAAAACACATGTCTGCAGTCAGCAGGTTAGTCCAGCTGGCAGTCTGATCAAGGTGCAAGCATTCATCCACAGTCCCAGAGTCCGTGTGTTCCACTGTAACAGTAATAACAAGCTCACAGGAGGAAGCAGAGTCACAAGTGTAGAAAGGCTGTTCACTACATAAAAGATACCAGCGTCCATACCATTGTCCAGTTTACTCAGTTTAAAGTTGACATATAGCAGTTTCTGGCGACATGGAGGGGACCTGTAAACAGGAGTGCTATTTCAGCCATAAAATTGGGCTGTGTGTCACATTATGGATGGTTCTTTACCCCAACAAGGTCAACTACAGCATAGGAGGCTGGACAGTGTCTCAAATCATAGTACACATACACACATATGCATACATGTATCACACACACACACACACACACACACACACACACACACACACACACATACATATATATATATATATATATATATATATATATATATATATATATATATATATATATATATATATATATATATGTATGTGTGTGTGTGTGTGTGTGTGTGTGTGTGTGTGTGTGTTCATTTTCACTACAGATCTGTTTCGAGGGGTGGGTGAAACCATCCTCTCTCTTCAGGTGATTACAGAAGAATCTCTTGGTGGCTATGAGACAATCCTAAGTGCTGAGGATGACTTTAAAGACTGGGTGAATGCTCATAGGATGGAGGTGTAGCCATACTCTACCACTAGATTCATAATTCTTGTTCACTTCCACTTATGGTGAGCAGCAGTATACCTATACTAGGTTGTCACAGGGCTACTGCAAAAGTCCATCGACCTTTATTCAAGTATTGGTGAGAAACCTGACTGGCCTGGACATGTCCAGTACCTTGCTCCAGTATATTTATGACCTTTTGATTTGTAGCCAAGCAAAGGAGCAATGTGTGCAGGACTCAGTGCAGGTCCTAAAAATCTTGACAAAAGAAAACAGGCATGAAGTGTCTAAAGAAAAATTTCAAACAAACTTTGGGATAGTTTGGTAGAGTGTTCAAAGGTACTACACAAAAAATCTTTCCAGAGCATGTGGAGTCTATTCGAAAGGCTCCTGAGCCTCAAAGTGTCCAACAAATGCTATCTTTCTTGGGATTAGCTGGGTTTAGTCGACTGTGGATTTGTGACTTTTCAATGAAAACACAGCCCCTTAGAGACATGATTAAAGCAGCAGATCAGACAAAGTCCAGGGCTGTACTGACCAGGACAAAAGATGCCAAGGCAGCATTTCAAGTGATAAAGACTGCCCTGTCATCTGCTCTAGTGTTGGCATGTCCGGACTTTGGTAAAATATTTCATCTGTATGTGTCTGAATGGAAATGGTTGCCTCATCAGTACTAGTTCAGTAACAAGAAAGCATGGGGAAAAGACCAGTAGCATATTTTAGCATATCACTCAATACCATGGAAAAGAGCCTGCCACAATGCTATCGAGGATTGGCCACATTGGCATTTGCTTATCAAAGGGCTTCATCAATCACTATGGTCATCCAGTGACCCTATACACCTCCTATGCCTTACACACACTATTGACCAGCCAGAAATTTGTGAAAACTGACACCTGGAAAACATGCTACAATGTCATTCTGGCAGCCACAGAATTGATGATTGAGAAATGCTGAACCATAAATCCCACTGATAGGCTGACCTTCCCAGAGGAGGGCACCCCACACGAGTGTGTCACAGAGACAGAGAAATGCATAAAAGCCAGAGCAGAACTTGTGGCAGAACCATTGAAGAATGCTCAGTGTGTCTTCTTTGTGGATGGATCATGTTTTCATGGTGATGAGGGAAAGAAGGTGGGATACGCAGTTGTACAGTATGGCAAAGACTCAGAAATTATTGAAATTATGATGCATGTGGTAGTGCCACAGCCATGTTCAGCCCAACTAGCAGAAATAGAGGCACTCACAGCAGCATGCAAACTGGGAGCAGGAATAGCATGCACAATATACACTGATTTGGCCTATGCTTATGGAATGTGTCATGTGTTTGGGCTAATCTGGGTCCAGAGAGGCTTCCAGAGAGCAGATGGGACTAATTTCATACATGGGCCAGCCATATCAGAACTGTTAGGCACAATGATGGTTTCTGAAGCACTGGCAATAGTGAAATGTAAAGCCCATAACAAATTAGATAAGGGGGTTAGCAGAGAAAATACAGCAGCAGATGAGGAAGCTAAAGGGGCAACAGCAGGAGAAAATAGTGACAAAGGTGTACTATGATGATGGCAGGAAAATCAGAGAATGTGAGACAGATGCAGACCATGATAGATGATGTGAGGTTGTTTCAAATAACAGTCACAGCAGAGGAAAAGGAAAAAAGCGAGAGCTGGCTGAAATGATGCAGAGGAGGAAGGTGAAAATACTGTGTGTTCAGGAGACCAGGTGGAAAGGTAGCAAGGCTACAAGCTTAGGAGCAGGGTTTAAGCTGTTTTATCATGGTGTGAATGGGAAGAGAAATGGAGTAGGAGTCATCTTGAAGGAGGGGTTTGTCAGGAATGTTCTAGAAGTAAAAAGAATGTCAGACAGTGATGAGTCTCAAGTTAGAAATTGAAGGCGTGATGTTCAATGTTGTTAGTGCTTATGCCCCACAGACAGGATGTAAGCTAGAAGAGAAGGAGAGTTTCTGAAGTGAGTTAGATGAAGTGATGCAGAGTACCCCCAGAGGTGAAAGAGTTGTCATTGGTGCAGACTTCAATGGACATGTTGGTGTAGGCAACAGAGGGGATGAGGAAGTGATGGGCAGGTTTGGTATTCAGGACAGGAACACAGAAGGACAGATGTTGATCGATTTTTCAAAAAGGATGGAAATGGCTGTGGTGAATACTTTCTTCAAGAAGAAACAGGAGCATAGGGTGACTTATGAAAGCGGAGGTAGGAGCACACAGGTAGACTACATCTTGTGTAGGTGATGTAATTTGAAGGAAGTCAGTGACTGCAAAGTAGTGGCAGGTGAGAGTGTTGCCAAACAGCATAGGATGGTGGTGTGCAGGTTGATGCTGATGATGAGGAAGGTGAAAAAGGCAAAGGCAGAGCAGAAGACAAAGTGGTGGAAGCTGAAAAAGGAAGAGTGTCGTGTTGTCTTCAAGGAGGAGTTGAAACAGGATTTGGGTGGTCAGGAAGTGCTTCCAAATGACTGGACAACCACAGCCAATGTGATCAGGGAGACAGGTAGGAGAGTGCTTGATGTGTCCTCTGGAAGGAAAGTAGATAAGGAAACTTGGTGTTGGAATGAGGAAGTGCAGGAGTGTGTACAAAAGAAGAGGTTAGCCAAGAAGAAGTGGGACATTGAGAGAACTGAAGAGAGTAAACAGGAGTACAGGGAGACACAGTATAAGGCGAAGGTAGCGGTGTCAAAGGCCAAACAGAGGGCGTATGATGACTTGTATGATAGGTTGGACAGTAAGGAGGGAGAAAATGATTAATACAGGTTGGTACAACAGAGAAATAGAGATGGGAAGGACATGCAGCAAGTTGGAGTGATAAAGGACAGAGAGGGAAATGTATTGACTGATGAAGTGTGCTGGGAAGATGGAAAACGTACTTTGAAGAGCTGATGAATGAAAAAAATGAAAGAGAGAGAAAAGAGTAGAAGGGGTGACCGTTGAGGACCAGGAAGCAACAAAGATTAGTATGGGTGAAGTGATGAGGGCATTGAAGAGGATGAAGAGTGGAAAGGCAGTTGGTCCTGATGACATACCGGTGGAGGTAGTGGAGGAAGTGTCTAGGGGAGGTAGCAATAGATTTCCTGACAAGAACATTCAACAAGGTCTTAGAAAGTGAGCAGATGCCAGAGGAATGGAGAAGTGTGCTGGTGCCCATTTTTAAGAACAAGGGAGACGTGCAAAGTTGTGGCAGCTACAGAGGAATAAAGTTGATGAGCCATACGATGAAGTTATGGGAAAGAATAGTGGAAGCTAGACTAAGGGCAGAGCTCAGCATTTGTGAACAACAGTTTGGTTTCATGCCAAGAAAGAGCACCACAGATGCAGTGTTTGCTTTGAGGATGTTAATAGAGAAGTACAGAGAAGGTCAGATGGAGCTGCATTGTGCCTTTGTGGATCTGGAGAAAGCATATGTGAAGAAAGGGTGCCAAGAGAAGAACTGTGGTATTGTATGAGGAAGTCTGGAGTGGCAGAGAAGTATGTTCAAGTGGTGCAGGACAAGTATGAGAGATGTAAGACAGTGGTAAGGTGTGCTGTCGGTATGACAGAAGAGTTCAAGGTGCATCAAGGGTCAGCTTTCAGCCCCTTCTTGTTTGCTATGGTGATGGACAGGCTGACAGATGAGCTTAGACAAGAATCTCCATGGACTATTATGTTTTCAGATGATATTGTGATCTGTAGTGAGAGCAGAGAACAAGTGGAGGAAAATCTAGAGAGGTGGAGGTATGCCCTGGAAAGCAGAGGAATGAAGGTTAGCCTCAGTAAGACAGAATACATGTGTGTGAACGACAAGGACCCAAGAGGAACAGTGAGGTTACAGGGGGCAGGTACTTAGGCTCGACAATCCAGAGCAATGGAGAGTGTGGAAAAGAGGTGAAGGAGCGTGTGCAGGCAGGTTGGAATGGATGGAGAAAAGTGTCCGGTGTGATGTGTGATAGGAGAGTATCAGCAAGAATGAAGGGAAAAGTGTACAAGATGGTGATGAGACCGCGATGTTGTATGGTTTAGAAACAGTGGCCCTGGGGAAAAGACCAGTATTTACTGTGTTTACTTCCTGCTTGAGTGCTTCCCCTTTGAGTAATAAATCGGGTCGATGTCATTTCACACTGTCTTCTGTATTTCTGGGTCCGGCTGAAGGTTCAGTAGATCACAGTTATACTATTACATAAGATTATTTTTTTATATTACATTATATTTTATAATATATTGCATTATATTTATTTTGTATACAAATTGTTTGATGAATAATATAGTTAAGTTTAACATCTCTCTCTCTCTCTCTCTCTCTCTCTCTCTCTCGCTCTCTCTATTTCACACACGACGCGCGCGCACACACATACACACACACACACACACACACACACACACACACAGACACACACACACACACAGATAGAGAGGTCATTATCATTGACAGGCTTTAATCACGCTCCCAAGATTCTTGGCTAAAAAAAGGCAACTGTTATTGCCTTCCAATTGAATCTCTCTCTCTCTTTCTCTCTCTCTCTCTCACTCTCTCGCTCTCTCTCTCTCTCTCGCTCACACACACACACACACACACACACACACACACACACACACACATCTTCTTCTTCTTCTTTTACTTTCGGCTGCTCCCTTCAGGGGTCGCCACAGCAAATCATCCATCTCCACCTCACCCTGTCCTCCGCATCTTCTTTTCTGACTCCAACGACCTACATGTCTTCCTTCACCACATCCATAAATCTCTTCTTCGGTCTTCCTCGAGGCCTTCTGCCTGGTAGTTCCAACCTCAGCATCCTACTGCCAATATACTCACTATCCCTCCTCTGTATATGTCCAAACCATCTCAATCTAGCCTCTCTGACTTTGTCTCCAAAACATCTTACGTGGGCTGTCCCTCTGATATACTCATTTCTGATCCTATCCATCCTCGTTACTCCCAGGGAGAACCTCAACATTTTCATCTCCGCTACCTCCAGCTCTGCCTCCTGCCTTTTCCTCAGCGCCACTGTTTCTAAGCCATACAACATCGCTGGCCTCACCACCATCTTGTACACTTTTCCCTTCATTCTTGCTGACACTCTCCTATCGCACATCACACCGGATACTTTTCTCCAACCATTCCAGCCTGCCTGCACACGCTTCTTCACCTCTTTTCCACACTCTCCATTGCTCTGTATTGTTGAGCCTAAGTACTTAAAATCCTCCACCTTCATTATCTCTGCTCCCTGTAACATCACCGTTCCTCCTGGGTCCTTCTCATTCACACACATGTATTCTGATTTTCTGAGGCTAACCTTCATTCCTCTCCTTTCCAGGGCATACCTCCACCTCTCTAGATTTTCCTGCACTTGTTCTCTGCTCTCACTACAGATCACGATGTCATCTGCAAACATCATAGTCCATGGAGATTCTTGTCTCACCTCGTCTGTCAGCCTGTCCATCACCATAGCAAACAAGAAGGGGCTCAGAGCTGACCCTTGTTGCTGTCCCACCTCCACCTTGTAATTGTCGGTCACACCGACAGCACACCTCACCACTGTCTTACATCTCTCATACATGTCCTGCACCACTCTAACATACTTCTCTGCCACTCCAGACTTCCTCATGCAATACCACAGTTCTTCTCTTGGCACCCTGTCATATGCTTTTTCCAGATCCACAAAGGCACAATGTAGCTCCCTCTGACCTTCTCTGTACTTCTCTATTAACATCCTCAAGGCAAACATTGCATCTGTGGTGCTCTTTCTTGGCATGAATCCAAACTGTTGTTCACAAATGCTCACCTCTGCCCTTAGTCTAGCTTCCACTATTCTTTCCCATAACTTCATCGTATGGCTCATCAACTTTATCCCTCTGTAGTTGCTGCAACTCTGCACGTCTCCCTTGTTCTTAAAAATGGGCACCAGCACACTTCTCCTCCACTCCTCCGGCATCTGCTCACTCTCTAGGACCTTGTTGAATGTTCTTGTCAGAAAATCTACTGCTACCTCTCCTAGACACTTCCATACCTCCACAGGTATATCATCAGGACCAACTGCCTTTCCATTCTTCATCCTCTTCAATGCCCTTCTCACTTCACACTTACTGATCTTTGCTACATCCTGCTCCTCAATGGTTACCTCTTCTACTCTTTTTTCTCTCTCATTTTCCTCATTCATCAGCTCTTCAAAATACTCTTTCCATCTTCCCAGCACACTTCTGTCATCAGTCAATACATTTCCCTCTCTGTCCTTTATCAATCAAACTTGCTGCACGTCCTTCCCATCTCTATTTCTCTGCTGTGCCAACCTGTATAGATCATTTTCTCCCTCTTTACTATCCAACCTATCATACAAGTCATCATACGCCCTCTGTTTGGCCTTAGCCACTGCTACTTTCGCCTTACGCTGTGTCTCCCTGTACTCCTGTTTACTCTCTTCGGTCCTCTCAATGTCCCACTTCTTCTTGGCTAACCTTTTCCTTTGTACACACTCCTGCACTTCCTCATTCCACCACCAAGTCTTCTTATCTACTTTCCTTCCAGAGGACACACCAAGTACTCTCCTACCTGTGTCCCTGATCACATTTGCTGTGGTTGTCCAGTCATTTGGAAGCACTTCCTGGCCACCCAAAGCCTGTTTCAACTCCTCCTTGAAGACAACACGACACTCTTCCTTTTTCAGCTTCCACCACTTTGTCTTCTGCTCTGCCTTTGCCTTTTTCACCTTTCTCACCATCAGAGTCATCCTGCACACCACCATCCTATGCTGTTTGGCAACACTCTCACCCACGATGACTTTGCAGTAACTGACTTCCTTCAAATTACATCGCCTACACAAGATGTAGTCTACCTGTGTGCGCCTACCTCCGCTTTCATAAGTCACCCTATGCTCCTGTTTCTTCTCAAAGAAAGTATTCACCACAGCCATTTCCATCCTTTTTGCAAAATCTATCAACATCTGTCCTTCTGCGTTCCTGTCCTGGATAGCAACCCTGCCCATCACTTCCGCGTCCCTCTGTTGCCTGCCCCAACATGTCCATTGAAGTCTGCACCTATGACCACTCTTTCACCTCTGGGGGTACTCTGCATCACTTCATCTAAGTCACTCCAGAATCTCTCCTTCTCTTCTAGCTCACATCCTGCCTGTGGGGCATAAGCACTAACAACATTGAGCATTACACCTTCAATTTCTAACTTGAGATTCATCACTCTGTCTGACACTCTTTTCACTTTTAGAACATTCCTGACAAACTCCTCCTTCAAGATGACTCCGACTCCATTTCTCTTCCCATCCACACCGTGATAAAATAGCTTAAACCCTGCTCCTAAGCTTTTAGCTTTGCTACCTTTCCACCTGGTCTCCTGAACACACAGTATGTCCACCTTCCTCCTCTGCATCATGTCAACCAGCTCTCTACCTTTTCTGTGCATAGTTCCAACATTCAAAGTCCCCACTCTCAGTCCTAGACTCATGCCTTTCCTCTTCTCTCTCTGCCTACGGACACGCCTCCTACCTCTCCTTCTTCGACGTCTTCGACCAACAGTAGTCCAATTTCCATCAGCACCCTGTTGATTGACAGCACTGATGGCGGTCGTTGTTAACCCGGGCCTCGACCGATCCGGTATGGAGGTAATACTTTTGATTTGCATCATCAATAATTGGCATTGGTTTTACGTCGGATGCCCTTCCTGACACAACCCTCTGCATTTCTCCGGGCTTGGGACCGGCATGAGGGGGAGAGACACTGGTTAGTGCCCCCCCCACCTCTGGTGAGAGAGTAACACAGAGAGACAAAGAAGGAGAGCGAGAGAGAGAGTTTTATTGTCTTGTCCAAGTAACAATGGAACATCACTACTGGGAATGAAATTCTTGCACTCAGAGCATCCTCAATATTATTCAGTTCAATTCAGTTTTATTTGTATAGCACTTTTTAAAATCAACATTCTCAGAAATCAGCTTTACCCAGTAAAAGTAGGGGCTTACAAAGTATAAAAGAATTTAAACATTTTATACAACACCTATGCATCTCCAATGAGAATCACGCACAGGAACAGTGGTAAGGAAAAACTCCTTCGTTAGTTTCAAGCAAGAAACCTTGAGAGGAACCAGGACCAAAAGGGAAACCCATCCCTATTTTGGTGGAAACATAAGGATATAAACCATATACGAGAAACTTCATTACAGGGGCAATGATGGTCTAGTGGTATAGTGCGCTGGATCGCTGATCCAAAGATTGGGGGTTTGAGTCCTACTCTCCACAGGGTTGTCACTGTCCCCCCCAGTGCAGCTAACTGGGTTATCAAAGGCGGGCCATGTCTGTCACTGTCTATGGTGAGAGGCATGTAAAAGAACCATTGCTGACATTCGTAAAGAGTAGCTGCAAAGTCGTCAGCGTGTTTCTGTCCCTTGCTAAAAAGGGTTGTGACAGGAAGGGCATCCGACGTAAAAACCTCTGCCAAATCAAACGTGCGAATCAGATGATTCGCTGTGGCGACTCCCGAGTAAAAGGGGGAAAAGCCGAAAGGAAGACAGACAGACGAGAAACTTCATTACAGTCCAAAATGTAGTACGGTTAGGTATACAACTGTGAGTCCTAAATAATTTTGAGGAAGAAAGTTAATATCACCAACAGTGAAAAGTCATCTTCACAATCTGTTAGTGCAGCACATACAGCTTCATTTAGATCTTCATCAGCAGGAGGGAGGGACTTCTAAGATCTAAGATGAGAACTCCATCCAGCAGTAGCAGACCTGGACAGATTAAAGGACTCAGAAAGCAGAAGGATCAATCAGGATCACTGGCATCCCAGAAGGAGAATGTGTACCTCGACAGAAACATATACAAACTGGATTGCAAAAAAGTTGGGACACTGTAGTATACAAATTGTGAATAAAAACTGAATGCAGTGATGTGGAAGTGCCAAATTTCAATACTGTAGTCTTGTTGCTGATGTTTCCATTAATGGCTTAACTGCTTAATGGGTAAGTGAGAGAGACTTAACTGTTTTACAGGTATGAGAGGGGGAAAAAAGAACGAGTGCGTTGTGTGCAGGGGAAACAAGTATCAGCAGGCAGAGTGCATATTTTAAATTTCCAATACAAAGTGCATGTGTGTGTGAGAGCAGCACGTACACGGACTTTAAACTGGCAGTTACTGTCTTAGGCACACGCCATTTCTTTTTTCTGATTTGAAAACAGTATTTATTATCACAATGAGGTTGATGGTGTGTGAGAGCAAAGAATTTGGTGAACACAATGATATAAATTATTTCACTGTTCTGACAAAAGAGCTTAAAGAGTCACAATTTAAATATAACCCTCAAAATGATTTTTAAAAGCTTTATATTTTATTGAATTCTATGGAAAGATTCACAGTGCAGCTGTCAGTCAGAGGCTCGCCATTTAATATTTAAAACTGGTCAGAACAGCACACATTTTCGTCTGTTTTGATGTAAAATTTATTGGTGTAGAGTGAAAATTATGCAAGTAGGAGTGAGTTATAAAATCTTTTTCAAGATAACTTTCCCTTTTTTCACATTCTGCTGTAACAGCATCGACTCTAGTCCAGAACATCCCACGCAATACACACCCATTATTAGTACACATACAAATTCAGAAATCTGTATGACACTTGATCAAAGATTAAGAGAAAACCATAAAAGGTAGCAGAAATCTATTTTAATCATTGTAATGTTCACTTCAGTGTCTACCTTTTAAAAGTTAAATCAAGTTTCTATGTGACAGTAAGGCTTCTTGGCGAGGCATCAAAATTGAGGTGAGTTTTATGATTGTTTGTCAACCACTCTACATTTATATCAAGGGGATTTTTGAAATGGTTTTTTGGCTAATTGAGACTCCATGGTGATGGAAAAAAGAAATGGAAAACTGTCATAAAAGTAATAGCACACTTCACGGCACTGAGATACTTATTTTGACATATACAGTACATTGTCATTTGGGCCGCTTTAAGTGCGATGGGAGAAGAATAAAAATTAAAAAAATCTCTTTTCTAGGTCAATGGTATTATGTGCTTGCTCTTAAGCACAAACACATAATAATACTGTATACCAAATAATATAATATAATATAATATAATATAATATAATATAATATAATATAATATAATATTCTTCTTTCTTTCTTTTTTTCCTTTCGGCTTTTCCCTTCAGGGGTCGCCACAGCGAATCATCTGCCTCCATCTCACCCTATCCTTTGCATCTTCTTCTCTTACACCAACGACCTTCATGTCCTCCTTCACCACATCCATGAATCGTCTCTTTGGTCTTCCTTTAGGCCTTTTGCCTGGTAGTTCCAGCCTCAGCATCCTATTACCAATATACTCACTATCCGTCCTCTGTACATGTCCAAACCATCTCAATCTAGCCTCTCTGACTTTGTCTCCAAAACGTCTTATATGGGCTGTCCCTCTGATGTGCTCATTCCTAATCCTATCTATCCTCGTTACTCCCAAAGAGAACCTCAACATTTTCATCTCTGCTACCTCCAGCTCTGCCTCCTGTCTTTTCCCCAGGGCCACTGTTTCTAACCCATACAACATCGTTGGCCTCAACACCGTCTTGTACACTTTTCCTTTCATTCTTGCCGATACCCTCCTATCACACATCACACCGGACACTTTTCTCCAACCATTCCAACCTGCCTGCACATGCTATAATATAATATAATATAATATAATATAATATAATATAATATAATATAATATAATATAACACAGTCGGACCCCAACTTACGAAGACCCCTGTGTACAAAATCCCCAGGTTACGAAAAACATTTCCCTGAGTTTTCTGTCCCCAAGATATGAATCAACCCCCTCTTACGAAAATAAATTCAAAATTCAAATGCGCCAATCAAAATTTCACACGATGCGCGAGTTGCTCTCTCATTGGCTGTCTCTCAACATCCCGCCCCGCTGGCCTCCCAGATAGAGACAGAAGGATGCTTCACACTTTAGTTTTTAGTTTAGTTTTTAAGTTGTTTTAATTCAGTAAATGTTTAATAAATGTGGGCGCATTTGAGCTCATCTGGAATTCCGATCCCTCAAGGAATCAAATTAACGTTGAGTTTGTCAAGCCGAGAATGTGCTTTGAATTCCAGAAAAAAAAACGTTTAATAATGGTTTAATTAATAAATATGTTAATAAAATGGTTTAATATGTTAATAAAATGTTTAAATGGTTTAATAAATCATTTTCTTTTACTTTTAACACATATTTCATACAAAATTGGTGTACTTTTATCATTTTTAAAGGGTTTATGGGGTTTAATTAACTGCGATTAATGTTTTCGACGAAACATGATATTCAACCACCCAGTGCAGTTAACTGGGTTATCAAAGGTCAGCCAAGTGCCTAACTGTGGTGAGAAGTTCATGTCAAAGAGCCATTGCTGTCATTCGTAAAGAGTAGGCTGTAGCAAAGTCAGCATGTTTCTGGCCTAGCAAGCCTGTCATTGACCCATGACCCTAATTAGATTTGAGTGGTTCAGAAAATGAACGATAAAGGATATCATTCAAACTTAATTGATGGTAACGAGGAGCTTCTCTTTTATTAAACAACATTGGAACTCATATACTGGTATATCTCGACTTAAGTCGTTTTGAGTTAAGTCATTGTCGATTATACGTCGGTTTTCAAAAAATATATGGAAAAATAAAAAATAAATAAAAATAAAGTTTAAGTCATTATAATAATATAATCGCGCCCCACTATTTGAGAAGCACTGAATTAGAGGCAGCCCTGGCAAATTATACATATGCATCACCACAACATTACTGGCACATGTTTCAAATTTAGCCAATGGCTGAGAGCTTTTGTTTCTCCTTGCTGATTGGTCGACTATTGTATTTTATTTTTATTTTAAAAATGTACTCCAACACCCACCCACCCTGAAACACTTGGTATAGCCCCAAGGCAGCAGTGGTTTTAGATATTAGCTTTTCTTCTAGATGGACTGCAGCTCTCCCTCTACTCAGGCAGGAGGAATATAGGGTGTCTAAAGTGAGCACATACTATAATTAAGTGGAGGAGACATTTGACGACCAGTATAAACAGAGTAAAGCCACTGGATTACGGCATTGGGTGGAAGTATATGTGCTTCCATCTAGGACAGAAACAGGTGTGTCTACAAACTGAAAGACTGCAGTAGTGTTGTCCTCCCCAAGACCCAAGAACAAAAAGAAGGTCAGGCAGTGAGGCAGACTGGATGAGTGGCTGTCTTCAGTCTGATGTTGGGAGCATGTTACGGCAAGGGCATGACGGAGGGTTAACTGTAGACAGAGAGGAGTCAACCCACAGAAAACAGGAAGTGACCCTATTAGATCGCTATGCAGCTCATGTTTACATTTACAGCAATTTGGCAGATGTTCTTATTCTATTACTATTTTTATACAACTGACCAATTGAGGGTTAAGGGCCTTGCTCATGGGCCCAACAATGGTGGTACTGGGGATTGAACATCCACCGATAGTGTTAAATGTTACAATTCATTTGTAAAAGTTAATCCAGATTAATTTCTTTCTGTGTGAAAAATTTTACGATGATAGCTTCTGCTTTAACGATTTTATGGAGAGTCATTTGAAAACTGAATGTAGTAATGATGTCATCACTGCTTAAGATAACATGCACAAGTATAGGAATTTTATACATTCATGCCATTTATTGACAGAATTGTGTTCGAGGTGGGAAAAGATTTAGATTGAAATCATTTCCTGTGCACTGAGAAACTAGTAGTATAGTAAAGCCATACTCCTCCTGTTAACTTGTGCCTTGATGACATCATCATGCTGTGACTCAGGTTTTATCATAATTAGATAAAATTGTTAAATAGCAGCTACTGGTCTATGATTTTGCACACAAACATATTTTAATGGTAAATTTGGACTGAGCTTAACTTTTAACCCATGCTGTTTTTTCCTTTAATTTACATTTCTACATTCCTCATGTCCTAAACAGTGTGACAAAATAATATAATTTAATCAAACTATGAAGCAGATGATAAATAAATAATTAAATTAAATATTAAATATAAATAATGAATGCAATAATTTGATAAATGCACAATAATTAATACAATACAGAAATAGGGTAATATGATCGTTTAATACACAAACGTAATATTGGAACACAACTCTGTCATAATACAATGACGTCAGCTTTCAGGGTTTTGGAACAGTTTTATCTGGTGCGCTGTTTGCCCCCTGGTGGTCTGAGAAAAGAAATACAACACAATATTATTCCCCATATTGTCATGAGGGGCAGTGGTGGTCAAGTGGTATAGGGTGCTGGATCGCTGATCTAAAGGTTGGGGGTTCGAGTCCCACTCTCCACAAGGTTGTCACTGCCCCCCCATCCATGCGGCTAACTGGGTTATCAAAGGCGGGCCATGTCTCTCACTGTCTATGGTGAGAGGCATGTAAAACAACCATTGCTGACATTCATAAAGAGTAGGCTGCAAAGTCGTCAGCGTGTTTCTGTCCCTTGCTAAAAGGGTTGTGACAGGAAGGGCATCCGACGTAAAAACCTCTGCCGAATCAGATGATTCACTCTGGTGACTCCAGAGTAAAAGGGAAAAAGCCGAAAGAAAGACAGACAGACAGTCCTGATATCATCATCACCTTCTTCTTCTTCTTCTTCATTTTCTTCTTCCACTTAATCTGGGATCGAGCAGCTGGGTTGGCTCAACTTCCTCTTTAACATGACAGATTGGTACAAGCTGCACCAATCCACTTGTTGATCTCCAGCTCCATCCTTTCCTCACTCCTAAACAAGACCCCAAGATACTTAAACCTCTGTTTGAGTCAGGACCTCATTCCAGACCATTGAGGGTGCATTCCACCCTTTTACAGCTGAGAACCATGGCCTCAGACTTGGAGGTGCTGATTCTCATCCCGGCCGCATCGCACTCAGCTGCAAATCGTTCCACTGAGAACTGGAGGTCTTGGCTTGAGGAAACTAAAAGGAAACATCATCTGCATAAAGCAGAGACGAGATGCTATGGCCACCAAACCAGAACTCTCAATGCTTCAGCTGCAATAAACTTTGTCCTGTAAAATTATAAACAAAACCAGTAACTATTGACAGTATTGGTAGACTTCAACCCTCACTGTAAACAAATTCGCATGCCCATGTTTGCCAATCCAGAGGTACAGCAACAGATGACCACGTATTGTTGCAGAGACATGTTAACCAAGACAGTTCTACAATATCCAGAGCCCTGAAATATTCAGGGTGGATCTCATCCACCTCTGGAGCCTAGCCACCAAGGAGATTTTTGATTACTTCTGTGATTTCTACCCCAAATGCAGCCATGAGGTGGGGGGGCACAAACCAGTGTCTCTCCCCCTCATGCCGGTCCCAAGCCCGGAGAAATGCAGAGGGTTGTGTCAGGAAGGGCATCCGACGTAAAACCAATGCCAAACATTTATGATGCAAATCAGAAGTATTACCCCCATACCGGATCGGTCGAGGCCCGGGTTAACAACGACCGCCATCAGTGCTGTCAATCAACAGGGTGCTGATGGAAATTGGACTACTGTTGGTCGAAAACGTCAAAGAAGGAGAGGTGGGAGGCGTGTCCGTAGGCAGAGAGAGAAGAGGAAAGGCATGAGTCTAGGACTGAGAGTGGGGACTTTGAATGTTGGAACTATGCAAAGAAAAGGTAGAGAGCTGGCTGACATGATGCAGAGGAGGGAGGTGGACATACTGTGTGTTCAGGAGACCAGGTGGAAAGGTAGCAAAGCTAAAAGCTTAGGAGCAGGGTTTAAGCTATTTTATCACGGTGTGGATGGGAAGAGAAATGGAGTAGGAGTCATCTTGAAGGAGGAGTTTGTCAGGAATGTTCTAAAAGTGAAAAGAGTGTCAGACAGAGCGATGAGTCTCAAGTTAGAAATTGAAGGTGTAATGCTCAATGTTGTTAGTGCTTATGCCCCACAGGCAGGATGTGAGCTAGAAGAGAAGGAGAGATTCTGGAGTGACTTAGATGAAGTGATGCAGAGTACCGCCAGAGGTGCAAAAGTGGTCATTGGTGCAGACTTCAATGGACATGTTGGTACAGGCAACAGAGGGGACGAGGAAGTGATGGGCAGGTTTGGTATCCAGGACAGGAATGCAGAAGGACAGATGTTGATAGATTTTGCAAAAAGGATGGAAATGGCTGTGGTGAATACTTTCTTCCAGAAGAAACAGGAGCATAGGGTGACTTATAAAAGCGGAGGTAGGAGCACACAGGTAGACTACATCTTGTGTAGGCGATGTAATTTGAAGGAAGTCAGTGACTGCAAAGTCATAATGGGTGAGAGTGTTGCCAAACAGCATAGGATGGTGGTGTGCAGGATGACTCTGATGGTGAGAAATGTGAAAAAGGCAAAGGCAGAGCAGAAGACAAAGTGGTGGAAGCTGAAAAAGGAAGAGTGTCGTGTTGTCTTCAAGGAGGAGTTGAAACAGGCTGTGGGTGGCCAGGAAGTGCTTCCAAATGACTGGACAACCACAGCAAATGTGATCAGGGACACAGGTAGGAGAGTACTTGGTGTGTCCTCTGGAAGGAAAGTAGATAAGGAGACTTGGTGGTGGAATGAGGAAGTGCAGGAGTGTGTACAAAGGAAGAGGTTAGCTAAGAAGAAGTGGGACATCGAGAGGACCGAAGAGAGTAAACAGGAGTACAGGGAGACACAGCGTAAGGCGAAAGTAGCAGTGGCTAAGGCCAAACAGAGGGCGTATGATGACTTGTATGATAAGTTGGATAGTAAAGAGGAGAAAATGATCTATACAGGTTGGCACAGCAGAGAAATAGAGATGGGAAGGACGTGCAGCAAGTTAGATTGATAAAGGACAGAGAGGGAAATGTATTGACTGATGACAGAAGTGTGCTGGGAAGATGGAAAGAGTACTTTGAAGAGCTGATGAATGAGGAAAATGAGAGAGAAAAAAGAGTAGAAGAGGGGACCATTGAGGAGCAGGATGTAGCAAAGATCAGTAAGGGTGAAGTGAGAAGGGCATTGAAGAGGATGAAGAATGGAAAGGCAGTTGGTCCTGATGATATACCTGTGGAGGTATGGAAGTGTCTAGAAGAGGTAGCAGTAGATTTTCTGACAAGAACATTCAACAAGGTACTAGAAAGTGAGCAGATGCTGGAGGAGTGGAGGAGAAGTGTGCTGGTGCCCATTTTTAAGAACAAGGGAGACGTGCAGAGTTGCGGCAACTACAGAGGGATAAAGTTGATGAGCCATACGATGAAGTTATGGGAAAGAATAGTGGAAGCTAGACTAAGGGCAGAGGTTAGCATTTGTGAACAACAGTTTGGATTCATGCCAAGAAAGAGCACCACAGATGCAATGTTTGCTTTGAGGATGTTAATAGAGAAGTACAGAGAAGGTCAGAGGGAGCTACATTGTGCCTTTGTGGATCTGGAAAAAGCATATGACAGGGTGCCAAGAGAAGAACTGTGGTATTGCATGAGGAAGTCTGGAGTGGCAGAGAAGTATGTTAGAGTGGTGCAGGACATGTATGAGAGATGTAAGACAGCGGTGAGGTGTGCTGTCGGTGTGACCGACGAATTCAAGGTGGAGGTGGGACTGCATCAAGGGTCAGCTCTGAGCCCCTTCTTGTTTGCTATGGTGATGGACAGGCTGACAGACGAGGTGAGACAAGAATCTCCATGGACTATGATGTTTGCAGATGACATCGTGATCTGTAGTGAGAGCAGAGAACAAGTGCAGGAAAATCTAGAGAGGTGGAGGTATGCCCTAGAAAGGGGAGGAATGAAGGTTAGCCTCAGAAAATCAGAATACATGTGTGTGAATGAGAAGGACCCAGGAGGAACGGTGATGTTACAGGGAGCAGAGTTAATGAAGGTGGAGGATTTTAAGTACTTAGGCTCAACAATCCAGAGCAATGGAGAGTGTGGAAAAGAGGTGAAGAAGCGTGTGCAGGCAGGCTGGAATGGTTGGAGAAAAGTGTCCGGTGTGATGTGCGATAGGAGAGTGTCAGCAAGAATGAAGGGAAAAGTGTACAAGACGGTGGTGAGGCCAGCGATGTTGTATGGATTAGAAACAGTGGCGCTGAGGAAAAGGCAGGAGGCAGAGCTGGAGGTAGCGGAGATGAAAATGTTGAGGTTCTCTCTGGGAGTAACGAGGATGGATAGGATCAGAAATGAGTACATCAGAGGGACAGCCCACGTAAGACGTTTTGGAAACAAAGTCAGAGAGGCTAGATTGAGATGGTTTGGACATGTACAGAGGAGGGATAGTGAGTATATTGGCAGTAGGATGCTGAGGTTGGAACTACCAGGCAGAAGGCCTCGAGGAAGACCAAAGAAGAGATTTATGGATGTGGTGAAGGAAGACATGAAGGTCGTTGGTGTCAGAAAAGAAGATGCGGAGGACAGGGTGAGGTGGAGGCGGATGATTTGCTGAGGCGACCCCTGAAGGGAGCAGCCGAAAGTAAAAGAAGAAGAAGAAGTGATTTCTACCCCAGCGATGGGTGGACTTCCACCCAAACCCACAGGGTCTTTTTTGTACATGGAGGTTATGTTGGTGGGATTGAGAAGATCCTCAAAATATTCCTGCCACCTTCCAACAACATCCACAGTTGAGGAGAGCAGCTCCCCACCTCCACTGTAAACAGTATTTGTGGAGAACGGCTTCCCCCTTCTGAGTCATTGGATGGTGGTCCATAACTTTTTTTGAGTCCAAATAATAGTTGCTTTCCAGGCTCTTACATCCCCCCATTACTGAACTCCTCCATAGGCAGCTGCAGCATGTTAGGTCTGCAGGTACCTGTCTGCTGCCTCAGGAGTCCACAGGCTCAAAAGACCCAAAAGGCCTCCTTCAGCTCATTGGCTTCACCACAGGTGTCTACCACCAGGTTTGGGGCCACTGACACAACAGACACCAATGATGAAAGCACGAAACATTGCCCAATATGTTAATGTATAATAATGTAGCTCAATTGGAGGTAGGAATTGAAGCCTCTTCTGAAAGGATATGCTGTCAAATGTTCCCAGGAGACCCAAACTACATGCTTGGGCCTGCAAGGTCAGGAGAGCAGCATCCCCACCATTGGAGTGAGCTCACCACCAGGTAGTGACTGGTTGACAGCTCAACTAAACTCACCTCCCCACTGGCAAGAACATGTGGCCGCAAGTCAAGTGACACGACTATAAAAATTGAAATTTGTCCTAGGGTGCCCTGGTGTCAAGTGCCTGTATGGACACCCTGATGCTTGAACGTGGTGTTCATGATGAACAAACAATGATGAGAACAGAAGTCCAACAATGAAGCTTGATTTGGTTCAAATTGGAGAGATTGTACCCACCAATCACACCCTTCCAGGTTGCACTGTCATGGCCAACATAGGCATTGAAGTCTACCAGGACTACAAGGGAGTCCCCAAGGGGAGCAATCTCTAACACACTCCTGAAAGACTCCAAAGGGGGTAGTTACTCTGAACCGTCATTTGGTGCATAAGCAAAAACAACAGTCAGGACCCGCCTCCCAACCCGGATGCAGAGGGCAACTACCTTTTTGGCAACCAGGGAGAACGCTAACATATGGGCATTGACACAGGGGACAACAAAATTGCCCACACCGGCTCGCCTTCTCTCCACTTGGGCAATTCCAGGATGGAATAAAGTCCAACCCCTCTTTAGATGGGTGGTTCCAGAACCCAAACTATGCATTGAGGTGAGTCCGGCTATATCTAGTCAACCTCGTGCCACAGCTCAGGCTGCTTCCCGGCAAGATAGGTGACATTCCACGTTCAAATAGCCAGTGTCAGTAACCGAGGATTGGTCTGACAGAACCCATGCCTTTGACTGCCACCCAACTCACAATGCACACGACCCCTATAGCCCCTATCACAGGCGATGGGTCCATGGGAGGATGGATCTATGTCTGCTTTTTATGCCAGGCTTGGCTGGGTTCCATGGGCAGAAGCCCAACCCCAGACACTCGCCATCAAGCCTTTCCCACTGGGCCCGGCTCTGGGGGACCGCAGGAACCCGTGTCTTCGCAAGGGAAACTGATTACTTGTTTTACTATCCATAGGGGTCTTCTGAACTTTGCTAAATCTGGACCTTCACCTAGGATGCCCTGACAGCATTGCTCCTAGGATTATTAGGCCATACAAACCCCTCCACCACAATAACTTAGCGATTCAAAGAGCGATCCAAATTTAATCATACAGTGTCACATTATTCATTCATCATTCATATTCTAAACTGCTTAATCCTAACATGGGTGGTGGGGAGGCTGGCACCCATCTCAACCAACTATGGGCGAGGGCAGAGTACACCCTGGACAGCTAACCAGGCTATCGCAGGGTGGAAAAACACTGACAGCAATGCAGCCTACTCTTGACACAAGTCGGCAATGGTTCTTTTACGTGCCTCTCACCAGACAGTGAGAGACATGGCCGGCCTTTGATAACCCAGTTAACTGCACTGGGGGGGGGGGGGATAACCCGGTGAGAGTGGTGCTTGAACCCCCAACCTTGGGATAACTGATCCAGCACCTTACCACCAGGCCATCACTGCCCGTAGTGTCTTCTTCTTTTCCTTTCGGCTGTTCCCTTCAGGGGTCGCCACAGCAAATGATCTGCCTCCATCTCACCCTATCCTCTGCACCTTCGTCTCTTGTACATGTCCGAACCATCTCAATCTAGCCTCTCTGACTTTGTCTCCAAAACATCTTACATGTGCTGTCCCTCTGATGTACTCATTCTTGATCCTATCCATCCTCGTTACTTCCAGAGAGAACCTCAACATTTTCATCTCTGCTATCTCCAGCTCTGCCTCCTGTCTTTTCCCCAGGGCCACTGTTTCTAAACCATACAACATTGCTGGCCTCAACACCGTCTTGTACACTTTTCTTTCATTCTTGCCGATACCTTCCTATCACACATCATTCCAACCTACCTGTACACACTTCTTCACCTCTTTTCCACACTCTCCATTGCTCTGAATTGTTGAGCCTAAGTACTTAAAATCCTCCACCTTCCTTATCTCTGCTCCCTGTAGCCTCACTGTTCCTCTTGGGTACTTCTCGTTCACACACATGTATTCTGTCTTGCTGAGGCTAACCTTCATTATTCTCCTTTCCAAGGCATACCTCCACCTCTCCAAATTTTCCTGCACTTGTTCTCTGCTCTCACTACAGATCACAATGTCATCTGCAAACATCATAGTCCATGGAGATTCTTGTCTAACCTCGTCTGTCAGCCTGTCCATCACCATAGCAAACAAGAAGGTGCTCAGAGCTGACCCTTGATGCAGTCCCACCTCCACCTTGAACTCTTCTGTCACACCGAAAGCACACCTCACCACTGTCTTACATCTCTCATACATGTCCTGCACCACTCTAACATACTTCTCTGCCAGTCCAGACTTCCTCATGCCCCTGTTCCTCACCACAGTTCCTCTCTCGGCACCCTGTCATATGCTTTCTCCAGATCCACAAAGGAACAATGCAGCTCCCTCTGACCTTCTCTGTACTTCTCTATTAACATCCTCAAAGCAAACATTGCATCTGTAGTGCTCTTTCTTGGCATGAAGCCAAACTGTTGTTCACAAATGCTGACCTCTGCCCTTAGTCTAGCTTCCACTATTCTTTCCCATAACTTCATCGTATGGCTCATCAACTTTATCCCTCTGTAGCTGCCACAACTCTGCATGTCTCCCTTGTTCTTAAAAATGGGCACCGGCACACTTCTCCCCCATTCCTCCGGCATCTGCTCACTCTGTAAGACCTTGTTGAATGTTCTTGTCAGAAAATCTACTGTTGCCTCTCCTAGACACTTCCATACCTCTACTAGTATGTCATCGGGACCAACTGCCTTTTCACTCTTCATCCTCTTCAATGCCCTCCTCACTTCACCCTTACTAATCTTTGCTTCTTCTTAATCCTCAATGGTCACCTCTTCTACTCTTTTTCTCTCTCATTTTCCTCATTTATCAGCTCTTCAAAGTACTCTTTCCATCTTCCCAGCACACATCTGTCATCAGTCAATCCATTTCCCACTCTGTCCTCAATCACTCTAACTTGTTACACATCCTTCCCATCTCTATTTCTCTGCTGTGCAAATCTGTATAAATCATTTTCTCCCTCCTTACTGTCCATCCTAGCATACAAGTCATCATATCCCTTCTGTTTAGCCTTTGACACCGCTACCTTCGCCTTACGCCATTTCTCCCTGTACTCCTGTTTACTCTCTTTGGTCCTCTCACTGTTCCACTTCTTCTTAGCTAACCTCTTCCTTTGTACACACTCCTGCACTTCCTCATTCCACCATCAAGTCTCCTTGTCTACTTTTCTTCCAGACGACGTAGTGTCACATTATTATTATCATTGTTGTTGCTGTTGTTGTTGTTGTGCAAAAAAATTAAAAACACAGAGGCACTGTGTCATAGTTTTAGCAGTTCTGCCTCACAAAAAGAAGGTCCTAGGTTCACTTCCCAGTTCAGGCTTTTCTGTATGGAGTCGGCATGTTCTCCCTATGCTTGCGTGACTTGATGAAAGTCAGCAATGGTTCTTTTATATGCTTCTCGCCATAGACAGTGGCCATGTTTTGATAACCCAGTCAGGTGCACTGGGGGAAAAGTGACAACCTGTTGAGAGTGGCGCTTTGAACCCCCAACCTTGGGATGAGTGGTCTGGGAGAAAGAAGATCTTCAATTAATTTGTAAAGGAACTGAATTAGCTAGCTGCAGTGATCCAGAACCTTACCACTAGGTCACCGCTGCCCCGTTGATTTATGTATTTACTGATTTTGCACTAGTATGGTGCATATTTTCAATACAGCTCGTGTATCATGTATCACTGTTAACATAATTTAACTTTTGGAACGTCGTTGAGCTTGGTATGGTCTTGCTGACAAAACCAACAAGGGAATAAACTACCTATATCAGAAATGTTGACAATGGCAATGGAGAACCTGGTCCTAGCAGTCATGAACAACTAAGTCATTTATGATCAAGTCTTGGAAAATACCCAATTATCTCCAATAAAGAGTGTGGAGAATGCTGTCACATCTGCAGGGTCTCTTTTTTGCAATAATATTTTAAGTCCGTTATCTACAGTTTTATGTCGGGGCAGTGGTGGTCTGGTGGTATAGGGCGCTGGATCACTGATCCTAAGGTTGGGGTGTGCCCCCCCCCCCCCAGTGCAGCTAACTGGGTTATCAAACGCCAGCCATGTCTCTCACTGTCTATGGTGAGAGACGTGTAAAAGAACCATTGCTGACTTACGTAAAGAGTAGGCTGCAAAGCCGTCAGCATGTTTCTGTCCCTTGCTAAAGGGTTGTGTCAGGAAGGGCATCCGACGTAAAAACTCATGCCAAATCAAATGTGCGACTCATTCGCTGTAGCAACCCCTGATAAAGAGAAAAGGCCGAAAGGAAATGTCTTTCATCTACAGTTTTATATCAGCTAACAGATTAGCTCGTTTACTGTGGCTGTGTAGGAATAGCTCTACTGTTATTTCCATAGCAACATATTCTAGCTAAGAGTTATGTGTAATCTTTGCAGAAGACTGTGAAAAGGACATAGTGTGTACAGAATGTTTGAGTGTGTTCAGGGTTGTACAGGTGTGAGCAAGTGTTTACATGGATGTTCAGGGGTCTTTAGGTGTATACAGGGGAGCACAGGTGTGTTCAGGGGTGAACAGGTGTTTGAGGGTATTCAGTTGTGAACATGTGTACTTCATTGTATGAAGAAATGTAACAAAAAAAAATACTGAATGTTTCCTTTTGGTGCATTCTGACCTGTGACAGTGACGTAGAGAGTGGGACTCTCAGAGGTGAAAACCTGTCCAGAAGGTCCAGAGTAGCGCCGGATCTCTCCTGTAATCACCTGTGTTCTGATATTCAGCCAGTTCTCATATATGCAACGGTAATTCCCCTGGTGATGTTCAGCAGCTACATGATAAAAGAAGCACGCAGAGTGACCGATCGCCTCCTGTGTTAAGTTGCTTGCCATCCACGGCACCATGAGGTAGAAACGACCGCCATCAAACCGAGGTTCAACAGAGCATATGATGGTGAAATTGTGACCACTGATGACCTTTGATCCCTCGTGGTTATCATACACTTCTGTGGGCGTGGAAAAAGAGATGGTGGGCGGGGCCAGTAGGTCTGTGTGTGCACAGAAATAAAAAGATACAAATAAAACAAAGATGAATGGTTTTCTGATGTTTTATTTTAACTCTTTAGACTCCAGGACTGCCACTGACAGTTTTAGACCCTGAAGTACCTGAACAGACTGCTGCGAAGTGTGGACTGAAGTCATTGTATTGAATGTCGCACTCCTGCAGCACTGACTCTGATCCCGTGCAGTATACATCCACACTATCTACATCCTCCTGTGTTTCTAAACGTGTAGCCACTACAGCAGAACCGCAGTTCAGCTGTTTACACACCAGAGACGCACCTCCTAAAACTTTTTCAGTATATGAAACATGCTTATTATTATAGACGAATGAAACTTTCCTCCACTTTCCAATGTAGAACAGTTCCAACAGTCCAGCACATCGAGTGCTCGCATTCACCAACCTCACCTCAGGCCCTGGACAAAGAAAATAAACACTGCTTTCAATCAGCACATCTGTGATATTCATATCATAATCCTTCATTCATTTTTTGAACCGATTAATCCTAATTAGGCTCGCGGGGAGGCTGGCGCCCATCTCAGCCAACACTAGGCTATTATTTAAATTATTCTTCATTCATACACCTGTTAGGGTCACAGTAAGGCTGGAACCTATCTCAACCGACACTGGCCAAAGGATGGGTACACCCTGAACAGCTCACCAGGACATCACAGGGCCAACATACACAAGCACTCACACCAACACTTTCATATAGGGGCATATGACATATAGGGGAAGTCTGGAATAGCCAATAAGCCTACTGTTCATGTCTTTGAACTCTGTGAGGAAACCAGAGTGCCTAGAGGAAACCCACACAAGAAAGTCATGCCATGCCTAGAACTTGAACCCATAACCTTATCACTGTGAGGTGGATGTGATAACCACTACACCACAATGCACATAATTTTATTAGTAAAATGATAATAAATAGGTTATTCAACTGAATGGCTTTAAATTTAGATTTTATAATTTGACGGGGGGCTGATTACCCAACGTCATAGGGTGCCCTCGTGTCTGCTTTCCTTCTTGTTCTCTGCCTTTTAGTTATGCTGCCATAGCCAGTCATTCTGGAGTCCCTGCAGCACTCAGCAATAATAAATTCTTCTATTTCCATTACACAATTATGAGTATACCTAACAACCCCCCGCCCCGTTCCCCCGCACTGAGGTAAACATGTTGCTTCAGGGATGCCGGTGATCATGATCCTACTGATCCCTCTGCCTTCCGTGTCCTGTGGTCTGTCCTTGTGTGTTCATGCTGCCTGGAGTTCTCATCTTGGAAGCCCCTCCCTCCTGCTGATGAAGATTTATATGGACCCAGATGTGCACTAACAGATTGTGCAGATGCCTTTTTTCACTGCGAGTGATATAAATTTTTTTTCCCCACAATTATTTAGGACTTACAGTTCTGGTAAAACCCAACTGGACTACATTTTGGACTGTAATGAATTCAATGTGTATGGTTTGTATCTTTATGGTTTGACCCAAATGAGAATGGGTTTTCTCCTTTGTCACTGATTCTCTTCGTAATTTTTATGGACAGAATTTCAAGGTGCAGCCGAAGCGTTGATGGGTTCTGGTTTGGTGACCATCGGATCTCATCTCTGCTTGTTGCAAATGATGTTGTCCTTTTGCTTCATCAAGCCAGGACCTCCAGCGCTTATTGGAATAATTCGCAGCCAAGTGCAAAGCAGCCGGGATGTAAATCAGCACCTCCAATTCCAAGGCCATGCTTCAAAGTCGGACATGGGTGTAATGCACCGAGTCAGGAATGAGATCCTGTCCCAAGTGGAAGAGTTCAAGTATATCAGGGTCTTGTTCAGGAGTGAGGAAATAATGGAGGAGGAGATTGAAAGACGGATAGTAGCAGCCTCTGCTGTAGAGCGAAACGTGTACTGGTCCCTTGTGGTGAAGAGGAAGCTGAGCCGCAAGGCAAAGCTCTCAATTTACCAGTCAATCTACATTCCAACCTTCACCTATGGTCAGGAGCTTTGGGTAGTAACCGAAAGAACAAGATCGCGGATACAAGCGGCTGAAATGAGCTTCCTTTGCCAGGTGGCAGGGATCTCTCTTAAAGATAAGGTGAGAAGATCAGCCGGCTGGGAAGAGCTCGGAGTAGAACCGCTGTTCCTCCGCATTGAAAAGGGCCAGTTGAGGTGGCTCAGGCATCTGGTTAGAATGCTTCCTGAATGCTTCCCTGGTGTGGTGTTTCAGGCATGTCCAACCTGAAAAGGGAAGAGACCTCGGGGTGGGCCGAGAACACGCTGGAGGGACTATGTCTCTCAGCTTGTCTGAGAACGCCTCGGTGTCCGCCCGCAAGAGCTGGAGGAAGTGACTGGGGAGTGGGACATCTGGACCTTACTGCTTAGGCTGCTTTTATATTTTTTTATATTTTGTAAACCCCTATTTGTACTGTGTAAAGCTGCTTTGTGACAATGTCAACTGTAAAAAGTGCTATACAAATAAAACTGAAGTGAAAACTAAAAATTAAAAAAAAAAAAAAATTAAACAACCTCATGTTTTCAATCATTTAGGAACAAAAACTTTAATTAAATAAAAACTGCTGGATTTATATTTTTACTTTCCATTAAATGTTTATTCTCACCGGTGCAGAAGATGTGGAGAAAACCAGAGGAATTCGACGAATCGTATTTACAATCTGAAAGCAATGACTCCCTGCCTGTACAAATCATGGAGCTTCCAGACTCTTGTTTATGGTCGAATGTAATATTGCTGGTAATGGCAACTCTGGTGACGTTTCCACAGTTCAGCTCTCTGCATACCAACTCTGCAGTCTGGTTTTTAAAGGACGTAGGATTTACTCTTCTCCATTCTGTTTCGTGAAAGACCTCCAGTGTTCCAGAACACCATCCATCTCCATCCACTAGTCTGAGTTGAGTGTCCCCTGACCACACACAAGTACCTTAATAACTAAATTTAAAAAACATTTCAATTAAATTACATGCTGTTTATGTGTAACAAAATATGGACCATAAAATTTTTAATTGTTTCAAACAAATTAATACAGTAGGACAAAGAGACTTATAGTAAGTACTGCATACACAATATTTTATTAATGATGCACTGGAAGCAGATTGCTGCAGCCTCTGCTGTAAAGTGGAACTTGTGCCAGTCTGTCGTGGTGAAGAGGGATCTGAGCCACAAGGCAATGCTCTCAATTTACCAGTCAATCTACATTGCAAGCCTCACCTACAATCACAAGCTTTGGGAAGTTACCAAAAGAAAAAGATCGTGGATACATGCGGCTCCACATTGAAAGAAGCCAGTTGAGGTGGCTTGGGCATCTGGTTAGAATGCGTCCCAATCGCCTCCCTGGTGAGGTGTTTCAGGCATGTCTAGCCGCGAAGAGACCATGGGGTCAATATAGAACACGCTGGAAGGATTGTTTCTTGGCTGGTAATATAGCGTATATAACCTAGTACAGTGATGCCAGTCATTTTCACTGACAGCCACATCACTACATTTTAAAGGTAATCAAGGTCAGAATAATTACTAAACATCTATTCTGAAAGGGTAAAACAGAAATCTTCCTGGAAAATGATTGTTTTAGGGATTTGTGCTCTTTTGCTTTATTCTTTAGCATTTTCCAACAACACTTAACAATGACAAGCTAGCATCCAATCTTTCTTGAATCATGAATGATGAGCTGTTTACTTGAAATTGGTTGCTGCCACACTATCGTTGCCCTCATGGGTGTTGAAGTCTCCCAAGACAACAAGTGAGTCTCCCGAGAGAGCATTCTCCAACACACCCCCTAAAGACTCCAGCTGCCACCCAACTCACATTGCACGCGACCCCTATAGGCCCTCTCACAGGTGGTGGGTCCATGAGAAAGTGGACCCATGTCTCCTTTTCGAGCTGGGCCCAGCCAGGCTCCATGGGCAGAAGCCCTATCACCAGGTGCTCATTTTATGAGCCACATGTGTTTTGTGGATTTGGAGAAGGCTTTCGACCGTGTCCCTTGGGCTGTCTTGTGGAGCGTGCTTTGGGAGTTTGGTGTTCCGGAACTATTGCTATGGGTCATTCGATCGCAGTATCACCAGAACCAAAGTTTGGTCCGTATTGGTAACAACAGGTCAAATTTGTTTATAGTGAATGTGGGAGTTCACCAAGGAATGGCCTTTGTCACCGATTCTGTTCATAATTTTTATGGACAGGATTTCTACGCGCAGCCGAGGCATGGAGAGGTTCTGGTTTGTTGCCATCGGATTTCGTATCTGCTTTTTACGAATGATGTCATTTTGGCTTCATCAAGCTGGGACCTCCAGCTCTCATTGGAGCGATTCGCAGTCGAGTGCGAAGTGGCCAGGATGAAAATCAGCACCTCCAAGTCCAAGGTTTTCAGTCGGACAAGGGTGGAATGCACCTTCCGGGTCGGGAATGAGATCCTGCCCCCAGTGGAGGAGTTTAAGTAGCTTGGAGTCTTGTTCAGGAGTGAAGGAAAGATGCTGCAGGAGATCAACAGACGGATCGCTGCCACCTCTGCTGTAAATGGAGCATGTACTGATCTGTCGTGGTGAAGAGGGAGCTGTGCCGCAAGGCAAACATTTAAAATCTGTCTGAGGGTGAACGGTGTGGACTGAAAAGAAATTTCTAAGAACCAGACAGTCTCATCACAGAACTTCCAACTGTGGTTTACAGATCAGTCAGACATGAGAGATGTTAATACACAGTCACAGTATTGGAAGTGGGAAAATTCACCCTAAGGGTCCAAGGGTTTGTTTACAGAGAATATTACTTATATTGATATTTACAAATGAAAATAGGTGGAGTTTATCACCTCTGTCTGTGGGTGCTGCAATAAAGAGCGAAATTCTTTGCTTGTTTTAATTTGTTGAAAAATGTTAACTTACATGAGGTGTATTTCTATTTTTTATGACTCTGTAGTCTAATAAGAATTAACTGCCATATTTTTCTACTGGACCACAGCTCCATGATGCTGCAGCACCAGGGATGGCTTCACATTATTGAGTGTTTACTTTGGTGATTGGGGGAACTGGTGCAGCTGATCTCTCAGATAAAGGTGGTGTAGAGTAAACATCTCCACCATGTTATATTTTTGTGTGTGTCTCAGATAAACAAACCTTTCATTGAACCAACAGAACCAAATTGCATTTTATTTTTCCTTTTTCTCCAAGAAGCATGTGCTCAAACAAAAAGTATGACACAGAGTTCTATCGAATGGAGTTCGCTCAATCAGTTGTAGTTAATGTTATGATCTCAATCTTATTTACCAGAGGTCAGAGTTCTATTTCTTTGGCATGCGATTCGGAATGTCATGTGAACATGTAGCGGCGAATATGTTTTTAGCATTCTTGAAATCTTAAATATATGAAATCATTCTTAAAGATCATTATACTGAGCCTCAGATGGAAAACTGAGAACATTGCTATTGCTCCCAGAATGTTTAAACTGGTTCCTACCTGAAGTGTAGCAGTAAAACATTAGGAACATGACGACTCTCATCGATCTTCTACTTGCACACCAACTAGACCACCAAAACACCATGAACATGTTAAGAAAGTTTACACACACTGCGAAGACCTGAGATGTGAAACCAACTGCTGTGGTGTCTGAACTTCTGGACCTGCAGATGGACTTTGGATCCTCAATGTGCTTTATTCCCAGAAATGAGGAAGCAATGTCATTGCAGTGGAAATCAGATTTAAACTTTAAAATAGTGCTGAATTTTAATATTACTTGTTATTTAATCATTAGTGCCTCTATCAATTTGTGATTTGATTCCTCTTCCAATTAGTTTTCCTCAGTTGACTGCACATTCTAAATGGTTTTTGACTGCCATCTAGCGGAAGCATCATGTAATATCTTCACAATTTATACGAGATGAAAATTTCAAATCGCATGACGTGGGTTTGGGTTGTGACTATGAGGGTTCTTTAGGGTTACTGTTAGGATTCAGGGGTGTGACTGAAGAACCCCTAAAGTTACAGTAAATATTCCTCAGTGTTTCGGTGTAGATTTGGGGATGTGACTGTAAGGGTTCTTTAGCGTTACTGTGGGGATTACAGGGTGTGGGTTTGTGTTCATTCAGTTACAGGGGCATTAGAGAGGAGAGCCACAGTGATGTGGAAGTCTGGGGTACATTCATTGTTCAAGTTTATCATAAATTTGTCTAGTGATGTCGCGATCAGGACAATTAAGGCATGAGGATACATTAGAGCAGCCTTCCTGGAAGAGCTGCACGCCACCATATAACTATCCTTCCCCTTACACGACGTCAACTGCAGGTCCAGCCATAAGGCAAATTTCTTTTAAACATAAGGACTGAGATTTTAAAGATGAGATGGAAGTGAAGGCTTCAGGTTGAGAGTCTTGGAGCGTACTCATTACTAAACGGATGAGTTTGAATATCTCTTCGAGCCTGATTCACAAGTGGAGTAAGAATGGAGCGGAATACTGGATGCACGAGTGTCTGCAGGGATGCATACACTTTACTGGACCATTAAGGTTAAAAGAAAACTGAGCATAAAGGTAAAGCTGACAATGTACTGAGCGATACCCTCACCAATGAAAATGAGGCAGAGGGTATTAGCAAAAGGAGACTATGGAAACAAAAGAAAATGAGCTGAGCCGTGTCTGGGCCTACTCAAAGAGACATGATGAGGAGCTGAGACACTCAGAAATGATGTTGAAATTTAATGTGTCTATATTGAAATGTTTAACTGTGTAGTTCAAAAAATAAATAAAAATTCAGGTTTCATCCACATTTAATCAGAATCAGCAACAAAACAAGAATAACTGAGGAGGAGGTTTAAACAACTAGCTGTGAATTGTACACTGATCCCAGTTTTAACACACACACACACACTTACTGCATAGACTGTATAATTCTCTCTCTCTCTCTCTCTCTCACGCACACACAGGAAAGAATGCTAGAATTTGGTCCATAAAAAACAATTAACATGATCATTATTACACAGATATATTTAATGACGGCACGCGCGTGTGCACACGTGTTTGTATATGCAAATAAATTTTCTTTCTCTTATGACAGGCAGGAAGAGATCTTCCCCAGGATGTTGTGGGACACGTTATGTTAATATCTGATAGATTTTATAATGATAATGCGTGTATTAGACTCTCAGTGGGTGCAGATATGACGTGATGGAGCCAACAGGGATCCTGGGAGCTGTAGAATGCCAGCATGTTTGTGTATTGGACAAGTGTGTGCGGTCTAGCGGACGAGCGGGGATTGTTTCAGTGAGATGAGGACCGAGCGCATGCGGGACACGTCTTTGGCCTGTTTGCTGGATTTGGGGTTGAAGTCGCAGAGACGCGCCACACGCTCCCACTCCGTCCCAGGAGAGCTGTCATCTGCCTCTGAGAGGATCACCTCCTCTGCCGCCCTGCAGGCCACACCACACACCATTATAAACACATTTTTACACACTCACTCACTCACTCACTCGCGCACACACACACACACACACACACACACACACACACAGTTCAGTCTCAGACGCTTCTTAAACTCTCTCTCACACACACACACACACACACACACACACACACACACATCCAGAATCTTAAAGCATTATCAGAGATAGAAAACTAGCCATTATCAATTTCTTCAGTATTAATGACTCTCCCCATATAATCATGTCCGATTTAACTTTATAATAATCATCATGATCATCATTCTGTTCTGTTTTTTTACTTAACTGGTCTAGGCGGTAGCAAGGATGGTTAATATGAGTGCTTAAAAGGTGCATAGAGAAAAGAAACACAAGGAAGAAACAGAGCACAAGTCAGATATAACTATAGGAAATAAAAAGAAAAAGGAAGTGGGTGCAGGGGATGATAGGAACACGGGCATGCAAAGAAAAGAAAAAGAAAGAAAAAAAAAAAAAGATACACAATCATCTTTCACCTTCACTCAAACAGCGTTCAGCCTGCAGCCTTCATCATCATCATGCTGGCCTTCCTTTAAACAACCCTTCGTGCCTGTATCTAATTTCTAAATAGATTTCAGCTACAGCTCCATCTTCGAAAAAAGGTGTGGTTTAAAGGGGTGTGACCCCACAATGTGTGTGAAACAACCTTGCTTTAAAAGTATGTCACAGTAAAACACATAAGGTTGTGTCATCCTTCTCAGCCATGTTACAAACAACACCCCACGCACGCACCCACTGGACTCTGATTGGACAAGAGGTTTTCCTCAGAAGACAAAAGATTCTCTTGAGGTCATTTTATTAAAATACTACTTCTATGTTGTTTATAATACTTAGCTTTGAATGTTGTTTACTGGCTGTTCTGTTGACTTGGTAAGCCTTGATGCCATGGCAACCAGCATAGTATCATTCTTGCTATGGGCTGCTTGCTACACAGTAATCCAAATAATCATAGTTACAGTGTTTTCTATTCAGGCATCAGGTAATTAAGCAGACACATGGATGAACATGAGGGCTGCACAGCTAAGCTGAGGCTAAAACCAAGGATAAAACTAGCAAAACACTGTCCCTCTAAGCCAAACACAAACACAACTAGCTAAGCTAAAGCTACAGGATCGCCAAATGTCCACCAGCATTTACAGCACCGACGTGTCCGGCAAAAAGGACTCTGGGGCTGCAACTTAAACTTTTAATTAATATTATACAAAATAGAAAACATGACCTAAATCTGCAGTTAAACACCAACATCAAACATGGATGCTAATCACACCAAGCTAGTGTTAATGCTAATGCCAGAGACACTGGCTAATCGTACTAACTATAATTCAAAGCTAATGCTAACATCAGAAGCTATTGATAACCGTTACCGAGAGTTGATAAACACTAATGATGGAAAGCTAAGCTAAGCACATGAAAAAATACTTTAAACATTTATAAGAAAAGGACTGATTTTGCAAGAGAATTGCCGGACACACAGACGCTGAAAACAAGCCTAAACGAATGCTAGTGCTATGCTAATTCTAACGTTCCAACAAACCACTACATCACAACCACTTCTGTAACGGAGAGGCGGAATATTTATTTTAAAAAAATAAATAAATTTGATGGAAAATTTTATAAAAGCACATGACAAAGCTGTGCGACTGAATACACAAACAATAAAACACGGCACGACATCAAGTCCTCACACACATACCATGAGGGGGGAAAAAAATCCACAGGAAAGGAAAAAAAAAACAACAAAAAAACAATTGGCAATCATGCACCAGTGTGTGAAAGTAAGAGTGAAAGCAGTGAAATGACGGAGAAGCCGAGATGAACGAGTGTTAAAGAGTAGATGGACGAGTGTGAGGAAGAAAAGAAAAAAAGATGTTAGTTGAGCAAACATACACATAACCAATCAGGTGAGCGAAGGGCTGTTTGTAGAAATCCTCATCCAAAACCCTGGAAAATTCCGCCAGAGTGGCAGCCAATGAGGAGAAAGCACAGAGACAGAGAGATAGCAGTGAAAGGAGAACACACACACTCACTCATAACTATAAAATGCATAAAATGTTCATGATCAGGATTGAGTCATTTCTGTCTATTCATGAGAAGTGATTCACTAAAACTCACTGGTTCAGTGAGTCCCGGTTACGACTGAAAGATTTACTCTCACACACTGACCTGCTGAACGAGTGACGACCGAATCTCAGCCATGAACAAATGATGTAAACACTGGACTAAAAGATTCACCCACTCAAAAAAAAGAGATGAACACAAAAAGAGCGAATCATAAACAAAACTATTCCGTGATTCCAACTCTGTCTTATGGAAAAAAACCTCACAAAACTTAACGACTGCATATTACAGTAAGCCCCTGACTATTCACGGGTTTGCACTCGCGGCTTTGCATATTCGCAGATTGCCGATTAACCGTCACGTGATTCAAATTCAGCCAATGGCTGTCCTCCTCCCTGCTGATTGGTTGAGATGTACACGCCCCTTTTTCTTCATTCGCGCACAAGTTGTCAATGAGCATTTTTTTAGTGTGTTTTAATTACCAGTTAAGCTCCATGATGCCACTCAAACGTCAGCGAAGCACCAAAAAAAAGATAATAACGTTGGATGTCTCTTCTGAAGAAATACTTTCTCCAGAAGAAATAACAGTTTCCTCTGAAGTGCCTGAAAAGTAATATCATCTAAACTGTTGTAAAACACTCCACTATTAAAGTCTTTTTCAATTATTATTCCAGTCAGTACCCAAGTTATTGTTTACAATGTTTGTGTGTGTGGTTTTATGTACTGTGGTGTAGCATGTTTCTCATTTTGTTTTGTTTATCCAATTTGTTACATTTCTTGTTCTTTTGTGTCCTTTTTGTTATGGTGGTGTGTTTTTGGGGGACTTTGATTTTTGGCGGCTGTGCCTCTAACTGTTTTCTCTCCGCTTCGGCTGAGGGGCATGGCAAAGCAGCTCGGTGGCTCACACCTGAATTCACTATTCTCATCTACTCCCAATAAACAAAAGCACACACACCTCTGCACCAGAGGATTAACTCGCATCACGTTACCACTTCTTTGTATTGTAACGCTCTCTAACTCTCTCACTCTAAAACTCCATTTTCTACCTGCTCCGGCTGAGGGGCGTGGCTGAGCTGCTAGGACTGAATGCAGTTCACACCTGAATTCAGTCATCTCATGCCTCACAAATAATGCAATACCTTTCTCTAGTGGGCATTATTGAAAAGTACAGTGCTGTATGTTTCAAGGAAAATACATTTAAAAGGTGGTCCTATATATGCTGTATAATGTTTCTACTTTATTATCAATAAATATCACAGTAAAAAAAATATTTTTTCTTAAATTCTGTATTAATGAGTAAGACTGTCTATAGAATGTGTTTAAAAAGCATATTTTAGCGCATGTAATCGATACATAGTATTTTACTTCTGGTTGATCATGTAATATGATACATGGGGTTTTACTTCCGGGTACTGAACTCGCAGATTATCTTCATCCGCAGGAGGGGCTGAAACCAAACCCCCGCAAATAACGAGGGCCTACTGTATACTAGTCCTTTTCAAAAAATTTGCATATTGTGATAAAGTTCATTATTTTCTGTAATGTACTGATAAAAATTAAACTTTCATATATTTTAGATTCATTGCACACCAACTGAAATATTTCAGGTCTTTTATTGTTTTAATACTGATGATTTTGGCATACAGCTCATGAAAACCCAAAATTCCTATCTCAAAAAATTAGCATATCATGTTCAGGTACTCTAAACAAGCTATTAACCTAATCATCTGAATCAACCAATTAACTCTAAACACCTGCAAAAGATTCCTGAGGCTTTTAAAAACTCCCAGCCTGGTTCATTACTCAAAACCACAATCATGGGTAAGACTGCCGACCTGACTGCTGTCCAGAAGGCCATCATTGACACCCTCAAGCAAGAGGGTAAGACACAGAAAGAAATCTCTGAGCGAATAGGCTGTTCCCAGAGTGCTGTATCAAGCCACCTCAGTGGGACGTCTGTGGGAAGGAAAAAGTGTGGCAGAAAACACTGCACAACCAGAAGAGGTGACCAAACCCTGAGGAAGATTGTGGAGAAGGGCCGATTCTAGACCTTGGGGGAACTGTGGAAGCAGTGGACCGGGCTACAGATGCCACATTCCCCAGGTCAAGCCACTTTTGAACCAGAAATAGCGGCAGAAGCGCCTGACCTGGGCTACAGAGAAGCAGCACTGGACTGTTGATCAGTGGTCCAAAGTACTTTTTTCAGATGAAAGCAAATTTTGCATGTCATTCGGAAATCACGGTGCCAGAGTCTGGAGGAAGACTGGGGAGAAGGAAATGCCAAAATGCCTGAAGTCCAGTGTCAAGTACCCACAGTCAGTGATGGTCTGGGTTGCCATGTCAGCTGCTGGTGTTGGTCCACTGTGTTTTATCAAGCGCAGGGTCAATGCAGCTAACTATCAGGAGATTTTGGAGATCATGCTTCCATCTGCTGAAAAGCTTTATGGAGATGAAGATTTTCATTTTTCAGCACGACCTGCGCCTGCTCACAGTGCCAAAACCACTGGGAAATGGTTTACTGACCATGGTATTACTGTGCTCAATTGACCTGCCAACTCTCCTGACCTGAAGCCCATAGAGAATCTGTGGGATATTGTGAAGAGAAAGATGAAAGACACCAGACCCAACACTGTGGATGAGCTTAAGGCCGCTATCGAAACATCCTGGGCTTCCATAACACCTCAGCAGTGCCACAGGCTGATTGCCTCCATGCCACGCCGCATTGAAGCATTCATTTCTACAAAAGGATTCCCGACCAAGTATTGAGTGCATAACTGAACATAATTATTTGAAGGTTGACTTTTCTTGTATTAAAAGCACTTTTTTTATTGGTTGGATGGAATATGCGAATTTTTTGAGATAGGGATTTTGGGTTTTCATGAGCTGTATGCCAAAATCATCAGTATTAAAACAATAAAAGACCTGAAATATTTCAGTTGGTGTGCAATGAATCTAAAATATATGAAAGTTTAATTTTTATCAGTACATTACAGAAAATAATGAACTTTATCACAATATAATTTTTTGAGAAGGACTAGTATAACATCAGCACATCCCTTTTACCCTCACACACACACACACACACACACACACACACACACTCGCTCTCTCATGGAAATCAAGGTCAAAGTTACACATTATTACACCAAATGCAAAGGAGCCAATCAGAGCGCAGTGTCCATTAGTGAAAGAATCGATGTGATAGAAGCGTTAGGTGTTAGCAAGGCTGTAGTGTTCTGGGAGCCAAGTACAGGTTAGCACTGACCTAAGTTAATGTTCCAGGTAATGATATGAATGTGTAGGTGTGACTTAAGCTAATACTAACAACAGACACATTTTCAACTAAAAGTGTAAGTGTTTGGAGTTCTGCAAGTTGTGTACCTGTTGTTGACTTTAGTCTTGGCAAGTTGCTCATCTTGGCGAGTGTGCCACTCCTCCAACTCTTCCTTCGCTTTCTGCTTCCATTCTGCTTCCTGTTCACGGGAATTCGCATCTGAACACAAACACACCAAATATGTATTGTCGTCGTCCCCATTTCGTCTTGTTCTATTTCTCTCTCTTCTTCCCCCATCCTTCACTCCATGTTCATTATAAACGACATCCATCTCAGCAGTTGCTCGGGTTTGTTCGTGACTGATACAAGATACAGCACAAGTAGTGCTCTACACAGTCGTCCTATTTGCACCGTGATCTGTGACAGTCTGTGACAATGTTACTGAATTTACCGACTCACAACCAACTAGTCAGAAACTGACTCCCGCCTACCAATTTACAGACTCAGCCTCCACTTACCCAGAACCTCCAACCTTTCAAGTTGCTCCTCCCTCCACTTGCGCAGACTTTCAGGCTCCGCCTGCATGCGGTCAGCACTCGAGATTGCAGAGTACATGTCAGAGGGACCGTTAATCTGGGGAGAGCGCACACACACGCACACCATCATACAGTGTGGATGTTTTTCTCATTAGGTGACACACAAACACACACATCATGCTAATACAACCATTTTAAATGTGTGTGTACCTCGTGTAGATCCCCATTCAGTGCTCCGCCTGAGAACACACACAGGTCATAGGTCACAGTTTAATCCCTTAAACTCTAGGTGTCATTTTGCTGAGTGTTTCTCACAATTGCATCGCTGACTTGACAGAAAACACTCATTCATCACTGTTTTCATCGCCACTCCATCACTGCTTCACTTTCAGCAGGAAACGGTACATAAACTTCTGAAGAGGAAAATTCTCAAAGTGATAAGACTAACACTTTAGTATGTTTTACGATGTCCTAATGGATGCGGATGAACATTCTAATGAGCAGGTGTGATTGACAGGCCTGTGTGAGCTGCTGCCTGAAACTCCTCCCAGACAACTTAACTTGGGATCAGTGTTCTGTTGGTGGAGTTTAGCGTCTTCAGATTAACCCCAACCACTTTATAAAGAGCACATATACTGAAAGTCAGATTTTATCCTGTAGACAAATGCACTCGATATACTGAAGTTATACATACAGTGGTATGAAAGAGTATCTGAACCTTTTGGAATTTCTCACGTTTCTGCATAAAATCACCATCAAATGTGATCTGATCTTTGTCAAAATCACACAGATGAAAAAACAGTGTCTGCTTCAACTAAAACCACCCAAACATTTATAGGTTTTTATATTTTAATGAGGATAGCATGCAAACAATGACAGAAGGGGGACGAATAAGTATCTGAACCATCACATTTAATATTTTGTGCCCCCCCACACCTCCCCCCCTTTGGCAGCAATAACTTCAACCAGACGCTTCCTGTAGCTGCAGATCAGTCTGGCACATCGATCAGGACTAATCTTGGCCCATTCTTCTTTACAAAACTACTGTAGTTCAGTCAGATTCCTGGGATGTCTGGCATGAATCACTGTCTTGAGGTCATGCCACAGCATCTCAATGGGGTTCAAGTCTGGACTTTGACTTGGCCACTCCAGAATGTGTATTTTGTTCTTCTGAAACCATTCTGAAGTTGATTTACTTCTGTGTTTTGGATCATTGTCTTATTGCAGCATCCATCCTCTTTTTAGCTTCAACTGTCTGACAGACGGCCTCAGGTTTTCCTGCAAAACATCCTAATAAACTTCTGAATTCATTTTTCCATGAATGATTGCAAGTTGTCCAGGCCCCAATGGCAGCAAAACAGCCCCAAACCAGCATCCTCCACCATGCTTCACAGTGGGGATGAGGTGATGTTGGTGAGCTGTTCCATTTTTCCTCCACACATGATGTGTGTTCCTCCCAAACAATTCAACTTTGCCGAAAAAAGCCGAAAGGAAAAGAAGAAGTATACGTTAAACAATAATAACAACAAAAAAATGAGCTATAGGAGAAAGGTGCAAGAGTTTCCACTGGCTTTAATGAGGCTGTTGGTTTCAGTGTGTAATGAAATAACATCCTCCATCATTATTTATTTAACTTGCTCCAGACTGCATAGGTACACACCTGATCTCACCTGCGCACGACACACCTGCACTCTGTCTCCCTTGAACACAATCAAGCTATACCTGATCTCGTCACTCCTACATGTCCAGCAGCTCATAAACAGTGTCAAAGCTCAATAACTCCACTGCGCCTGGTTAATTTCCGTCACAAAGGCTCAAAGGTTCTCCTCTAATCACAAACAGAACCTTTCCTCACATTCTGCACTCAGACACTCCGTGTGTCACACAGCTTCGAAACTCCCTCAATTCCAATCATGTCATTCATATGGCATTTCCGCTCAGATTCAGCACATTCATGAGGAGCAGGAAATCCTGTAATAGAGTTTTTAAACACACACATAAAGAGGGGGGACGAGGGCGCAAGAAAGGGGGACAGATGATATGTAGTGTATGGTTTCAAACCAAAACACTAAGTGGAATACTGATGATGCACTGCCTTATATTATGTGCCTAAATTATGCAGTTAAAAAAATGTGCATATACAGTTCTCTTCTGCGCATGCGTAAACTCATCAGGGCCAACAAAATAGGCCATAAAGATTTCAGCACTAAAATGTTCCTGCGCATGCGCAATCAACGAGTTCGCAATATACTTGAACATTTTGTTGGGAAAAGGTAAATAAAAAGCAATAAGTTATTATTACTTTTTTCTAATCAAATATAGATCACGTTGTCGCTAATTATAAAAGGGAAACGTAGGTTTTAATTATGTCTGGTATCTAATGAATTCCAACCAGCTTATAAACCCTACACAGGCGTGTTTAAAAAAATAAAGGAAACCATTATTATCTGCACCCTATTTAGTGCACTATGCACATATTCAGGATGAAACCCAGACAGAGAACTGAAGAAAAGACTCGAAATGTATTTCTGCTGGATAGTTATTCCGGTAAAGGCTCTCGGAGCTGAGGTAAATCTCAGAGTGGTAGATTAAAAGGTGTTGGTGTCTTTAGTAATCGTGACTCTAACCGTTGTCTGTGAGGCTCGGAGGAACCTCTCCACCGTCCAGGATGCTGAAGCCCTCATCGTTCTCTATACCCGCGATCTCACTCTCCTGCTGCGCGAGGAACGCTGCGGCAGGGTCCTCCTCCTCACCGCCGACACCATTTCCCGCGCTGAGCATATCGAAATCATCCATACCGGCCCACACAGATCCAACAAATCCACCTCAAAATGCCGAAATCTCCACTTAACCCCGACAGCTTCGCCTTCGTCGACTCTATGTCAGTAAAGAAGGCTCTGACGACATTTCTAACGGAAACGTCCGCGACGTCCAATCAGCGCTGCGTTCGTTTGATTGACATTTCGAAGAGCCAGTAGTTCAAGCAAAGCGTCCACGTTCGACCAATGGAATGACTAAACCGCGTGCCATTGCGTCCCGTGATCTGACGCACACGCAATAGGAAACACATGACGTAAAAAAAAAAATGCTACTACTAATAACCAACCATCTGGGGTTTTTGAGAGTGATATAAAATAAAACATAACACTTATTTAATTGGTATATTTTATATATGATGGAAAATGCGACCGAGGTAATTAATTTCACGAGTTATCACAAATCTGACTGAGAGAAGCAATAGTGTACAGAGTGAAATACTGCACCTGAAATAAAATCACCTTACACTCACTTCACTGAATAAACTCCTAATACAATAATTACATAAATCATGCAATAATTAAACGGTGCAGTAAACCATACACTCACTTCCACAGGTATAATTATTATCAATTTAAACATATATTTCATTAGAGATCACTACGTGCATTGGACAGTTCTCCATTTCAGGATTACAAATGTCTTTGAATCAATAAATATAACTTCCAAAATAATTTCTGCATTCATATTGATGCTGTTAATGATCAATAATTAATTCCACTATGTGATCGGGGAGTCCGGCAATTTGCATAAGGATCAAACATATCACATTTCAGACCAGTCGGCAACAGGCCTTCCACAGTTCATGGGTCTGAAACACACACTGCGCCCCCAGTGACGCCTGATACCCCGATCTTCCTCCACCTCATACACACATACATATATAAACCCAATGAGTATGTAGCATTAAATGAAGCGAGTCTTCCCAGATACGGTTATATACAGCAACCTCATCTTACTGGCAGAGAAGGAACATCACAGTTATTTATACTGATAATCTCAGCCTTATACAAAAATATAGATATTGAATTTACCATGTTTGAAATTCTATACACTAACATTACGTGCATTCTTTGAAAAAATATGCCCGCACATCTGATTCCTTTAATGTTTTCAGACCCCCAGGGCCAAACTCAGAAATCGTCTGTGAATTTGTAGATTTCGTTTCAAACCTTGTTGTTTCTTTACATGAAGCTTTAATTATTAGTGACTTCAATATTCATTTCGATAACCCAGAGGAGCCTTTACAAACAGGGTTTGTGTCTGTCCTAGATGCAGTCAGGTAAATCAGAATAGGACCCATTCTTAAAGATGGCCACACTCTCAATTTAATACTAACTTTAAGATTAAATATTGGAAATATAGTTGCAGTTCCACAGTCAGAAACTATTTCAGATCATTATCTTATCTCACTTACAATGGCTCTTAGTTCTAATATATACACCTCGCCACATATCGCATTAAGCATACTTTTACATCAATAACTGCACAGTTTCACGAATAATCTTCCAGAATTATCAACTATGACTGCATCACCATCAGACCCCACAGAACCTGATCAATTCATTGAGCGCTTTGAGTCAAATTTACACCATACGCTAGATAATGTAGGTCCTCTTAAAAAAATAAAAAATAAAAAAATAAAAAAAAATAACAAACAATCAGACAGAAAAAATATTAGCTCCCTGGTATAATGCTGAAACACAGACATTAAAACAGAATATCCACAAATTAGAAAAAAATGGGGTCAAACTAAATTACTGGCTTTCCAAGTAGAATGGAAGGAGAGTGTCCTTAATGACAGAAAAGCTCTTAATGCTGCTAGAGCAGTAGATTTCTCAAGTTTAATAAAAAATAACAAAATAATCTGATATACAGTGGTACCTTGTCTAATGAATTTAATTGATTCCGAAGGCAAGCTCGAAAGCCGAAAGGTTTGTTAGATGAAACAATTATTCCCATAAGAAATAACAGAAAATCAATTAATCCGTTCCAACCCTCTCTCAACTCAAATAACCTGCCACAAACATGTATATTTCACCGAGTATATTAAAGATAAACATGTACAAACAATATTTCATTATAATAATACATGTACTTTAACATTAGGAATAATTAATAATAAATAATAATTAAAAAAAACAAGAATAAACAATGAGTTAACTAACCCTTCCGATCATTGACTGTGGCGAAGATGTCACGTGAGCAGGCAAGTGGTGGTGCGTAACAGAGGAGGAGGAGAATTTTGTGCATGTGCACGCTATGAATGCCAGTGAGGAAATCCCTGTGGTGAGCTCCCACAAGGCCAGTGCTTCTCAAATAGTGGGGTGTTTACCCCTTGAGAGGGGCGCGATGTGATGCCGGGGAGGGGTGCATATGACCCTGGGGAACATGCTTTTTTTTTTGCCATACTGTACTCATCTCAATCCAGCCTCTCTGACTTTGTCTCCAAAATCTCGTACATGTACTCATTCCTGATCCTATCCATCCTCGTTACTCCCAAAGAGAACCTCAACATTTTCATATCTGCTACCTTCAGTTTTGCCTCCTGTCTTTTCCCCAGTGCCACTGTCTCTAAACCATACAACATCGCTGGCCTCATCACCGTCTTATACACTTTTCCTTTCATTCTTGCCGATACCTTCCTATCACACATCACACCGGACACTTTTCTCTAACCATTCCAACCTGCCTGCACACGCTTCTTCATCTCTTTTCCACACTCTCCATTGGTCTGGATTGTTGAGCCGAAGTACTTAAAATCCTCCACCTTTTTTTATCTCTGCTCCCTTTAACCTCACTGTTCCTCTTGGGTCCTTCTCATTCACACACATGTATTCTGACTTACTGAGGCTAACCTTCATTCCTCTCCTTTCCAGGGCATACCTCCACCTCTCTAGATTTTCCTGCACTTGTTCTCTGCTCTCACTACAGATCACAATGTCATCTGCAAACATCATAGTCCATGGGGAATCTTGTCTAACCTTGTCTGTCAGCCTGTCCATCACCATAGCAAACAAGAAGGGGCTCAGAACTGATCCTTGATACAGTCCCACCTCCACCTTGAATTCTTCGGTCATACTGACAGCACACCTCACCGCTGTCTTACATCTCTCAAACATGTCCTGCACCACTCTAACGTCCTTCCCTGCCACTCCAGACTTCCTCATGCAATACTATAGTTCTTTTCTTGGCACCCTGTCATATGCTTTCTCCAGATCCACAAAGGCACAATGTAGCTCCCTCTGACCTTCTCTGTACTTCTCTATTAACATCCTCAAAGCAAACACTGCATCTGTGGTGCTCTTTCTTGGCATGAAACCAAACTGTTGTTCACAAATGCTAACCTCTGCCCTTAGTCTAGCTTCCACTATTCTTTCCCATAACTTCATCATATGGCTCACCAACTTTATCCCTCTGTAGTTGCCACAACTCTGCATGTCTCCCTTGTTCTTTAAAATGGGCACCAGCACACTTCTCCTCCATTCCTCCAGCATCCTCTCACTCTCTAAGACTTTTTTGAATGTTCTTGTCAGAAAATCTACTGCTCCCTCTCCTAGACACTTCAATACCTCCACTGGTATGTCAACAGGACCAACTGCCTTTCCACTCTTCATCCTCTTCAATGCCCTCCTCACGTCACCCTTACTAATCTTTGCTACTTCCTGGTCCTCAACAGTCACCTCTTCTACTCTTTTTTCTCTCTCATTTTCCTCATTCATCAGCTACCAAAGAGACGATTCATGGACGTGGTGAAGGAGGACATGAAGGCAGTTTGTGTAAGAGAAGAAGATGCAGAGGATAGGGTGAGATGGAGGCAGATGATTCGCTGTGGCGACCCCTGAAGGGAAAAGCCAAAAGGAAAAGAAGAAGAAGAAGAAGATTTAAAATGTAGTGAGAACATTTCTGCTAAAGCCTTGAATGCAGTTTAACTTGAGAAGGAATGGTCGATTTTTTTTAACCGTGCCGAGTTGCTCTGGATCTTGGAACGATCAAAGTACTCTTTCCATCTTCCCAGCACACTTCTGTCATCAGACAATACATTTTCCACTCTGTCCGTAATCACTCTAACTTGCTGCACGTCCTTCCCATCTCTATTTTTCTGCTGTGCCAACCTGTATAAATCATTTTCTCCTTCTTTACCGTCCAGCCTAGCATACAATTCATCATACGCCCTCTGTTTGGCCTTTGACACTGCTACCTTCACCTTACGCTGTCTCCCTGTACTCCTGTTTACTCTCTTCAGTCCTCTCAATGTCCCACTTATTCTTAGCTAACCTCTTCCTTTGTACACACTCTTGCACTTCCTCATTCCACCACCAAGTCTCCTTATCTACTTTCCTTCCCGGGGACACACCAAGAACTCTCCTACCTGTGTCCCTGAGCACATTTGCTGTGGTTGTCCAGTCATCTGGAAGCACTTCCTGGCCACCCAAAGCCTGTTTCAACTCCTCCTAGAAGACAACATGACACTCTTTCTTTTTCATCTTTCGCCACTTTGTCTTCTGCTCTGCCTTTGCCTTATTCACCTTCCTCACCATCAGAGTCATCCTGCACACCACCATCCTATGCTGTTTGGCAACACTCTCACCCACTATGACTTTGCAGTCACTGACTTCCTTCAAATTACATCGCCTACACAAGATGTAGTCTACCTGTGTGCTCCTGCCTCCGCTTTTATAAGTCACCCTATGCTCCTGTCCGTTCTGAAAGAAAGTATTCACCACAGCCATTTCCATCCTTTTTGCAAAATCGATCAACATCTGTCCTTCTGCGTTCCTGTCCTGGATACGAAACATGCCCATCACTTCCTCGTCCCCTCTGTTGCCTGCACCAACATGTATATTGAAGTCTGCACCAATAACCACTCTTTCACCTCTGGGGGTACTCTGCATCACTTCATATAACTCACCCCAGAATCTCTCCTTCTCTTCTCGCTCACATCCTGTCTGTGGGGCATAAGCACTAACAACATTGAACATCACGCCTTCAATTTCTAACTTGAGACTCATCACTCTGTCTGACACTCTTTTCACTTCTAGAACATTCCCGACAAACCCCTCCTTCAAGCTTAAACCCTGCTCCTAAGCTTCTAGTCTCGTTACCTTTCCACCTGGTGTCCTGGACACACAGTTTGTCCACCTTCCTCCTCTGCATCATGTCAGCCAGCTCTCTACCTTTTCCTGTCATAGTTCCAACACTCAAAGTGACTTCTCTCAGTCCTAGACTTATGCCTTTCCTCTTCTCTCTCTGTCTACGGACACGCCTCCTGCCTCTCCTTCTTTGACCAACAGTAGTCCAATTTCCACCAGCACCCTGTTGATTAACAGCACTGATGGTGGTTGTTGTTAACCCCGGCCTCGACCGGTGCGGTATGGAGGTGATATTTGTGATTTGCATTTCATATCTGGCGCAGGTTTTACGTCGGATGCCCTTCCTGACACAACCATCTGCATTTATCCGGGCTTGGGACCAGCATAATAGAGAACACTGGCTTGTGCCCCTGCTGCATTAGATGAGGTACCACTGTACTTATTTAATATTGTTGCAAAATTAACTAGAAATAAGATCACAAATAAAACGTGTCAACCATCAACTTATAGCACTGTTGGCTGAATGAATTTTTGTAATGTTACAATTGGAAAAAGAATCAGGCAAAAAATTAATTCCCGAAATTTAAAGACAGATGCATAAATAACTAAAACAGTAAATAATAATATAATGCCAGCCGATCCACAACTTGAGTGTTTCATCCCATTCAATAGACAGAACTATTCTCACTAATTTCCTCATCAATCATCTTGCTCGATCCAGTACCTCCATGTTTCTTTAAAGAAATATTATCAAAAGTGATCAACCCTTTATTAAATGTAACAAATTCTTCACTTCGAACTGGTTATGTACTTAAATCCTTTAAACTAGCAGTTATCAAAACCTTGATTAAAAAAACACTATCAAATTTGATGGTTCAACATCAGAGAAATTTGGCATCAACATTGGCATCAAACAGGGATGTGTCTTAGCACCAACTCTATTCAGCCTTTATTTTACTGTTTTGCTGCAGTATGCATTTCGGGAGTGACCTGAGGATCTGTACCCTGCATTGGAGAACAGATGGGTCACTTTTCAATCTTTCATGACTCTGAGCCAAGACTGTGCAATTAGAGATCTTCTTTTTGCTGATGATGCAGCACTGGTCTCCCATAACAACTCTACCTTACAGACCATGATTAACAAACTATCAACAGCATGCAAGGCCTTCAAACTAGTAATCAGTGATAACAAAATGGTTGTTCTTATTCAGCAAGACACAGAGAAAAGACACATCAGCTTCTCAACAAAGAACTTGGGAGAGTTGTCAGGTTTTGCTATCTGGGGTCTACCATCACGTCCACCCTGTCCATTGACGACAAGAGCAGCATCAGAACTGGAAAGGTTGTAACAACTTTTGGCAAGCGAGCAAAATGAGGGTGAGAAAATAAGAAACTGAAACAAAAGACAAAAATCAAAAAATCGAAATTAATCCGTTCCGAGAGCAAGCTTGTAAGTGGAAACGTTTCTTCTATACATGTTAAGATAAACATGTAACAATAAACATGTCACAATAATAACACATGTAGAGTAACATTAATAATACTGTAATTAATAATAAACAATAATAAAACAAGAATAAACAATAAGTCAAACTGGTGGACCAACTTTATAAGTGTGATTGCGCAGCCCTTACACTAGATGGCAGTGGCGCTCTCACTGTGTTTTCTCTGGTGTAGGGAAAAAGCACGGAGCAAATGATATGAAGTGCAGTAAACACTGTTTACAGTGGCACGCTGGGTCGCTGGGGGTGTTTTTTTTTCTTCCTGTAAGGGGCATCACAGAAAACAATTGAGAAGCACTGCACAAGACGTTCTCGGAACATGGAGGAATAACACAGAAGTAATACAAGGCGAATCAACCTGGAAAAGCCATTTCCCAAGCAGAGCTCGTAAATAGAAAATTTGCTCGTTTGTTGGAGCAGATTTTTGGTGGGATCGAAGCTCGTATCATGGAAAATTCGTTATTATGGACACTCGTAAGTCGAGGTACTACTATATTTTAGAAAAAAGGTGTAGTGCAGCAGTTATGTAGGAATAACATTCACAAAATATCTCAGTCAGGGTTTAGACCTCATTATAGCACAGAGACAGCGCTTGTTAAGGCGGTAAATGACCTTTTTGGTGGCCTCCGATCATGGCTGTGACCTCCTGCTTGTGACACTATTGATCACACGGGTCTCCTTGACAGATTAGAAAATGTTGTTGGAGTTAAGGGAATGGTCCTCTCCTGGTTTAAATCTTATTTAACTGACCAATATCAGGTTGTAGATGTAAATGGTGATTTCTCTGTACGTTCTAATGTTAAGTTTGATGTTCCTCAAGGTTCTGTCTTAGGTCCGCTGCTTTTCTCTCTATACATGCTCCTATTGGGTAATATCATTCATGATCATGGTATTCGCTTTCATTGTTATGCTGAAGACGCACAGTTATATATTTCAGCAAAGCCATAATGAGACACATCAGCTTAATAAAGTTGAGAAATGTATAAAGGACATTAGACACTGGATGCTTACTAATGACCTCATATTAAACTCTGATAAGACAGAAGTACTTGTACTCAGATCTCAGGCAGCTAGAAATAAGGTTTCTGATCATGTAACAAATTTGGATCAGTGTCATCATGTGTAGCAGTTAAAGACCTTGGTGATTACTGACTCTGGTCTTTCATTTGAAGGTCTTCTTCTTTTCGTTTCAGCTTTTCCCTTCAGGGGTCACCACAGCAAACCATCCACCTCCATCTCACCCAATCCTCTGTGTCTTCTACTATTACTCCAACTACCTTCATGTCCTCCTTCACCACATCCATAAATCTTCTCTTTGGTCTTCCTCTAGACCTTCTGCCTGGTAGTTCCAACCTCAGCATCCTACTACCAATATATTTCATTTGAAAGTCATGTAAATTATATTACTCAGGTAGCCTTTTTTTTTCCTTCAGGAATTTTGCTCAAATGATGTCACTGCATGATGCAGAAAAACTTGTTCAAACGAGGATGGGTTTCCCTTTTGGACCTGGTTCCTCTCAAGGTTTTTTCAACTTGGGGAGTCTTTACTTGCCACCATCGCCACCTTCTATGTTCATTAGGGATGTGTAGGGGTTGTAAAAATATTTAAATTCTTTTATACTTTGTAAACTCCTACGTTCACTGTATAAAGGTGCTTTGTGACAGTCGATTGTAAAAAGTGCAACACAAATAAAACTGAATTGAATTTGCTCTTCAGCATAAAGTATCACAACCTCTTCAAGCATTCTCGTATTCAAACTGATTTATGATTCCTGGAATGCGATAAATAGGCCCGACACCGTAATATGAGAAACATCCCCATGTCATGATATTGCCCCACCATGTCTCACTGTGTTCATAATGTACTGGGACTAGAATTCAGTGTTTGGGGCTCGTCTGACGGCCACTTGACCCAAAAAGAACAATCTTACTTTCATCAGTCCACAAAATGTTGTACCGTTTCTCTTTAGGCCAGTCAATGGGATCTTTGATTAATTCTAACCTCTTCAGCATCTTTTTTTTTTTTTTTTTTTTTTTTTTACCCCCCAACAGTGGGACTTTGCGGGGATTCTTGCTGATAGCTGAACTTCATACAGGTGTCTTCTAATTGTAACAGGAATCGCAGGTAACTTTTGACATTCTTTGATCTTCCTGGAGCTGATTGTTGGCAGAGTCCTTGTCATTTTGGTTCTTCTTCGATCAATTCAAATGGCAGTTTTTCACTTTCTTCCTTGTTGTTCAGGTTAGGTTGCCATTTTAAAGCATTTTGGATCATTTTTTGCACTTCTTCTATGTTTCCCCCTCTCCAATCAATTTTTTATTCAAGGTACGCTGTTCTTCTCAACAATGTCTGGAATGACCCATTTTCCTCAGAATTTCAAAGAGAGATGCTCTAGCAAGTATGTACTACATTTGCTGCCTTTCTTCCCGAAATAAGGTCAATAATTGGCATCTGGCTTTAAAAGAATGAATCACGTCACTAATTGAATTCCACACTACTATTATTTTGAACTCACCACTTTCAATTAGTGATTCAATCACACAGAATCAGCAGCATGCAAGTCATGACTGTTGGATTCTATTACTCTACTACACCTGCTAGTAATTTTATTTGAGTGCATGCAATGAGACAGAGCACACGAAATGGAGGTGGTATAGATAGGCTGATAACAAAAAGGAAAAAGAAATGAAGTGTAAAAGAAAAACTTTTCAACTTTAAAAAGATTCATGTTTGAATTTAAAAATGTCTCCTCACAGTCGGTTCTATAATTAATTAATAATCTTAAAAACCTATAGTACAGGATTTATTCCAGAACAGAATTCTAACACAGGCCACGTCTCTGAGAGAGAGCCTTACATCACGTCTGTGGTTGACCCCTTCAAATGGAGGAGGCAGTGCACGTCTGTGAGTTTCTGTAATGCGAGAGTGAGAGAAGACAGGATACCAGTACATTTCAGGTTCTATTCTTTATTTGGAGATGGAGGTTTTGAGAACAAAATGCTGTCACACACTGCTGAAAACACCAAAACCACTGGCCTGACCATACCACCATACCATCGTACCACCAGAGATTAACCTCCCACACCACAGTTTGATGTTCTTTACACCTTGGCTCGCTTGCCATGGTTCTCCACTGCGTCCTCGGTGACGCTCTCATCCTCCCCGATGTCCATCAATGTCTTCTTCCCTAGCAACTCGAAAATGTCTTCCGGACAAATTCCCTTTGGCTCAGCGACCTTCACCGTCAGCATGTCGATGGTTATCTCAGTCCCTTTAGGGATCGCCATCTTCGCCACGATAGACTTACCCAGCTATGGGGGAGGGTATATGAAGACAGAAAATAATGAATTGATGGGGGAGGGTATATGAAGACAGAAAATAATGAATTGAGAGAGAAAGAGAGACAGAGAGAGAGAGACATGGGGGGGAAAATGAGAGAGAGAAGCTAACAACTCACGCAGCATTATTTTAACAGCATATAAGTCACTAGTATAGTACATGAGTGTGTGTGTGTGTGTGTGAGAGAGTGAAAGACTGTGAAAGAGAGCGAGTGCATGAGCGAGAACGAGTGAGTGTGTGAGAGAGTCTGAGAGAGAGAGATTCATCACCTTGTTGTGGCAGGGTACTTCACAGGGAAGCATTTGTTTGATGCCGCTGCCCAGTGCCTTCTCCACTGTTCGGATGGATTTTACTAACTCAGCTAGCTCAGAGGGGTCGAGTGAGGCTGCGTGATCGCTGCCCTTCCAGGTCTTATCCAGAGTCACATGCCGCTCCAACACCTTTGCACCCAGAGCCACGGCTGCCAAAGAAACACTGATGCCTGTTTCATGACCCGAGTAACCGATTGGGATGTCCGGAAACTCCTTCTGGTATTCCTTTTGGTTGAGACAAAATAACTACAGTGTAATTACAGCTCGCTAATTATTCATATTCTCACACACAAACAAACACACACACACACACACACACACTACCGTAATGACGTGTAGGTTGACGTCGTCAGGCTTGAGAGGGTAAGCGCTGGTACATTGCAGGATGCAGAAATTATCATTGTGTTTCTTCACTGTCTGATATACTCGCCGCATCGTCTCCATGCACTGCATCCCACTGGACACCACCATCGGACGACCTGTGGGAGACCACACACACACACACACACACACACACACACACACACACACACACACACACACACACACACCATCAATGTATTCTGATTAATTACAGAAAATGACTTGCCATATTTTCCAGGCCATTTGTGGATCTGAAGAAAGCATATGACAGGGTGCCGAGAGAGGAACTGTGGTATTGCATGAGGAAGTCTGGAGTGGCAGAGAAGTATGTTAGAGTGGTGCAGGACATGTATAAGAGATTTAAGACAGTGGGTGAGGTGTGCTGTCGGTGTGACAGAAGAGTTCAAGGTGGAGGTGTGACTGCATCAAGGGTCAGCTCTGAGCCCCTTCTTGTTTGCTATGGTGATGGACAGGCTGACAGACGAGGTGGGACAAGAATCCCCATGGACTATGATGTTTGCAGATGACATTGTGATCTGCAGTGAGAGCAGAGAACAAGTGCAGGAAAATCTAGAGAGGTGGAGGTATGTCCTGGAAAGGAGGGGAATGAAGGTTAGCCTCAGTAAGACAGAATACATGTGTATGAATGACAAGGACCCAAGAGGAACAGTGAGGTTACAGGGAGCAGAGATAAGGAAGGTGGAGGATTTTAAGTACTTAGGCTCAACAATCCAGAGCAATGGAGAGTGTGGAAAAGAGGCTTCTTCACCTCTTGTGTACAGGCTGGTTGGAGAAAAGTGGCCGGTGTGATGTGTGATAGGAAGGTATCGGCAAGAATGAAAGGAAAAGTGTACAAGACGGTGATGAGGCCAGCGATGTTGAATGGTTTAGAAACAGTGACACTGAGGAAAAGACAGGAAGGAGGCAGAGCTGGAGGTAGCAGAGATGAAAATGTTGAGGTTCTCTTTGGGAGTAATGAGGATGGATAGGATCAGGAATGAGCACATTAGAGGGACAGCACATGTAAGACGTTTTGGAGACAAAGTCAGAGAGGCTAGATTGAGATGGTTTGGACATGTAGAGAGGAGGGATAGTGAGTATATTGGTAGTCGGATGCTGAGATTGGATCTACCAGGCAGAAGGCCTAGAGGAAGACCAAAGATAAGATTTATGGATGATGCATTGAAGGAGGACATGAAGGTAGTTGGTGTAAGAGAAGAAGATGCAGAGGATAGGGTGAGATGGAGGCAGATGATTTGCTGTGGCGACCCCTGAAGGGAACAGCCGAAAGGAAAAGAAGAAGAAGGGCACACTGAATTATAAGGCGCAATATCAATGAATGATCTCTTTCCATATATAAGGTGCACTAAGCGAAACAAAAGTCAGATAAGTCAAACTTGATTAAACTCATTCACAATAACTCATCATTGTTTGGTTGTAACAATAAAAATCAAAATTCTTCATCTTCAGTGTCTAGTTTAACACTTGCACGAGTTGCACATAAAGCCCGGATCCTTCTATTCTATTTTATTATTATATTATTTTATAATATTTTATTATCAATTTCTTCACGCGCATCAAGTCACAGATCAATAGAGATGCATAGAAAGTCTTTCGGAAAAAGTCTTCCAGGGTCATAAAATAAACTTCTCAGCCACGCCCCCTTTAAACGACAGCGTCTTCACAGTAACAAACATGGCGGCACTCATTCCCAGCATGAGTATTGTGTTCATTACAGAACAGAGGTGATGACTCTTGAGGGGCTGTATCAGTGTAACTGTTAATTCAAGAAGGTTAATCCGAGGTCTCAGGAGGAGCCTTGTAGCAGTGCTTTATCCCGGTGATAAATGTGAGACTCCCAGTAAGCCATCTGAGCGTTCTGAGACGCAGAAGCATCCTTGTAACAAGACAGCTGGTCAATAGAGACGGAGATTAGGTGGAAAAAGTCTTCCGGTCTTGTGACGTAAAGTTCTCTCAGACACTCACGTATTACTCAGCGAGTCACCTGACTACAATAGCCGTAATGCAGTATTTGGACATAAAGCCTGAACTCCCGCTAACTTACGATCTGTTGACACCAATATCTAGCAGTTGGAGTTCTTTGGTTAGTCCACCAGGACTGGTGGTGACCTCTGAATTAGTTCGTTTCACTTGGGATTTGACGGTATCAGTTAGATGGAATTGCGCGGCTTTATCCATACATAAGGCACACTGGATTATAAGGCGCACCGTCAATCTTTTGAAGATTAAAGATTTTTAAGTGCAACTTATGGTCCGAAAAATATGGTATTATGAAATATGTTGACGCTTCAGAATCAAATCCAGGTGTAAAAAAAAAAAAAAAAAAAAAAAAGCCACACCTTTCTGAGCCGTTTTCTCCAGGTAGGGGAAGTTATTGGTGTCTCCAGAGCCAACTTTAAAGAAAGGCACATCCAGCTCGTGAAGAAATTCCACAGCCATCTGGAATAAAGACAGATCCAGAATACATGCTATCACACTGAAGAACACTGGAGGCGCTAAAGACCCAACCTTAATACTGGTCCTAACAAAACGACATCATTCATCGCCGTTTTATTCTTCTGCCGTTTTCTTTCTCAAACTAAACATATATTCATGATTCATTATATTCCATAGTACTGAGTAAGGCTTATAATATAAAGGAAATAGAACAGCAATTAAACTCGAATTTAAATATATTTACATTATTTATAAAAAAATTTTTCTGCAGATTTAAAGTTAAAATGCAAGTAAAATAAATACATACATCAATTAAAAAATACATTTTAAAACCCCACAGTAATTCCTTCCAGACATTTCCATATAATGTTTTATTATGCGATGTGTGTGTGTGTGTGTGTGTGTGTGTGTGTGTGTGTGTGTGTGTGTGTGTGTGAGAGCGAGACCGCTAACCTCATCCATGCCCGAGGCAGTGAAGAAGATGCCGACTTCCTGAGCGTAGTGCTGCAACTCCCTGTACTGGTCATGTGAGAACTCCAGGTGACGCTTGTGTTCTCCGTACGTTTTGCCCCAGGAGTGTTCGGAGGTGTAGGGTCTGTTCAGAGCACGTTTATTAAATTTGTACTCCAACTCACTCTTCTGGAACTTGGCACAGTCTGCACCACAATCCTGCACAGCATAACACAGCCAACACATTCACACCTGATTCATATCTACATCATTTTTCTCTTCATTTACACACTACAGGTTTATTGCATCTGGAAATACTGGATTTTTTAATCTTACACGCGCACACGTGCACGTGCGCACACACGTGCACATGCGCACACACACACACTTCTATAGGGAAGCAGTAAAGTTCTCTATTCTTGTTTGTCTTTTATTGTTATTAATATTGTTTATCTTGACAATATTCTCAGCCCTCACATAGATCACATGACACATCGTGGACTGTTTTTGTTTTATAGGACGAGAGAATGTGGTAGAAAATGAAACAGATCTGACTCCAAAATGTTTTCAGTGTGTTCTGGAATTTTCCGGAATTTGGAGGAGCCACAAGCGTAGTGGTTAGGGTGCTGTGCTCATGATCGGAAGGCTGTGTGTTCAAATCCCAGTTAGACTCCCACTGTGCTAAGACCCCTGGGCAAGGTCTCAACCACAAGTGTGCCTCTGTTCACCCAGCAGTATAAATGGGTACCAGTAAAAATAGACTGGGAAGGTAACCTGTGATGGACTAGCGTCCCATCAAGGAGGAGTTAAACTCCTGGTTGCTTCAGGCTATGGAAACCGGGGATAAGCACCGGCCTGATGAGCCACTAGGCTCAAGAGTAAAAAGCCCAAAAGACTAAAACTGAGCTGGCTGATGGTAAGCATTATATAGGTCAGGTCAGGTATGAGGGCATGCGCCGGGACGGCACTTCGCTGCGTCCACCAGCCGCCTCCACTCATCCGGCCATCTCCTGGCGATCGACCAGGCCTGCGTGGGGCCCATACCCCCCGGCAGGGCAGCCCTCAGCTGCGACAACCACGTCGCACGTGGTCGTCCCCGCGATCGGCTCCAGCCCCTAGGATCCCAAATGGACAGGAACCGTTAAGCCAAGCATTATATAATCTAAAACAAATGTAAAATAAAATGTAAAATGGCCATTGATCAAACTTTCATTCCCAGTGATGATGTCATAAAATATATCAGATGGGAACTTCAGAGGCAAAACCTGACTAAGTAGTCTTTCAAGGAATCAAATGTATGGGACATTGTTCCTCTATAAAGATTTATAGTGTCATGTATATAACATTCTATAAGTTCAAATCATGATAATATGAAAAATTTGTACATTTTTGTTACTCTAATTTTTTGATAAAAAGTTCTTAAAATTTAAATAAGAATAAATTTCTCTGTATTGCCAATGGCAGTTTTTTGTACAGCATCGGTGATGCAGAGCATGTTTCCAAGGCAACTGCCTGTTGGGGAACCAGAAATGTGACACTTACACTAAAACGGCTACTGTACACATCTATAGTGTTCGAGTCTCACTCCCACCGGACTCAGGGAAGCGTTCCATAGAACCACAGGTACCAGTGAGAGCAACAGCAATAATTAAGTTCAGAAAGCTTTGAGACTCGAAGCACCAAGCAGGAAATTTAATGTACTTTAGGGTTATATTTAATTAAGAGTGAAAAAACATTTGTATTTTTTCTCCACATAATCCTCACACATTAATAATTTACTGCCCCTGAGCTCAAAATACTCTTATTTATTTATTTATTTATTTATGCTATTTCTCAATTTGTCTGGGAGAAGTCGGAGGATCTTGGCTCGTTCGCTTGTTGCACTGGTGATCGTTATCTGGATTCCATTGGTGAGGGCTTTTTACTTCCTCGTGTCCGATCCTCCCTCAGAGGAGCCTGAAGCCGAGCTGCTCAACCTGTAGTTCGAGCTTCGACTCCGGATATGTGAAATTCGCTTTCTCAAACTGACTTTGTGACGTCACTACCCTGGAAGTCGACCATAATGTAGATCCTCACCAGTAAAAACAAACACATTTTACCAGTTGAAGATGTTTTTCATCCACCTTTAGTACTCAATGTTTTGGGAGCAGTTTTTCTCGTCTTCAGTCTGAGGTTGTTTGTTTATGTGGTCTGTCCGTGCAGTTGCAAGAGCTTTTAATCACCACGTCTAGCTCGCCATGCTGGTACTCGATTTGTGCTTCTTTCAGTTTACCCAAAAGTTCCAGAGTTAAACAGCCCAGTGTGGTCAGAGTGTGTTTGTGTGCATGGAAGACAGAGAGAGAGAGAGGGAGAGGGGGGGGAGAGAGGGAGAGGGAGAGAGAGAGAGAGAGAGAGCGAGAGCGGATCCATGACAGTGAGTGTGTGAGAGCGAGAGTGAGAGCTGGTGACAGTGTACATGTGTGTGTGAGAGAGAGAGCAAGACTCGTGACAGTGTACGTGTGTGTGTGTGTGTGTGTGTGAGAGAGAGAGCGAGAGTCGGCGACAGTGTGTGTGTGAGAGAGAGCGAGAGTCGGTGACAGTGTGTGTGAAAGAGAGCGAGACTGCAAAAGTCAGTGACCGTGTGTGTGTGAGAGAGAGAGATCGATGTGAGCGAGAGATCGATGTGAGAGAGAGTGAGAGCTGGGGACAGTGTGTGTGTGTGTGAGAGACAGAGAGCACGTGAGTGGTTACAGTGTGTGTGTGTGTGTGTGTGTGTGTGTGTGTGTGTATATGTGTGAGTGTGAGAGAGAGAGAGAGAGAGCATGAGTTGGTGACTGTGTGTGTGAGAGAAAGAGAGAGAGAGAGCGATATAGTGCGAGTCGGTGACACTGTAGGTGAGAGACAGAGCAACAGTTGGGAACAGTGTGTGTGTGAGAGAGAGAGAGAGAGTCGCTCTGTCTCTCTCTCACACGCTCTGTCTCTCTCCCTCTCTTACACACGTGTGCTCTCTCCCTCTCTCTTACACCCACGTGTGTGTGTGTGTGTGTGTGTGTGTGTGTGAGAGAGAGAGAGAGAGAGTGGATCCATGACAGTGAGTGTGTGAGAGCGAGAGTGAGAGCTGGTGACAGTGTACGTGTGTGTGTGAGAGAGAGAGCAAGACTCGTGACAGTGTGTGTGTGTGTGTGTGTGTGTGTGTGAGAGAGAGAGATTGAGAGAGAGAGAGAGAGAGTCGGAGACAGTGTGTGTGTGTGTGTGAGAGAGAGCGAGAGTCGGTGACAGTGTGTGTGAAAGAGAGCGAGACTGCAAAAGTCAGTGACCGTGTGTTTGTGTGTGTGAGAGAGAGGTCGATGTGAGAGAGAGTGAGAGTTGGGGACAGTGTGTGTGTGTGAGAGACAGAGAGCACGTGAGTGGTTACAGTGTGTGTGTGTGTGTGTGAGAGTGAGAGAGAGAGAGAGAGAGAGAGCATGAGTTGGTGACCGTGTGTGTGAGAGAAAGAGAGAGAGAGAGAGAGAGCGAGCGATATAGTGCGAGTCGGTGACACTGTAGGTGACAGACAGAGCAAGAGTTGGGGACAGTGTGTGTGTGTGTGTGAGAGAGAGAGAGAGAGAGAGAGTCGCTCTGTCTCTCTCTCGCGTGCTCTGTCTCTCTCCCTCTCTTACACGCGTGTGCTCTCTCCCTCTCTCTTACACCCACGTGTGTGTGTGTGTGTGTGAGAGAGAGAGAGAAAGCGAGAGAGAGAGAGAGAGAGAGAGAGAGAGAGAGTTAGTTAGTTAGGCAATGTCTGCTTGTATAACTTTATTTACACACCACGGTTATTCAACACCCCGGTCCTTGGAACACTACAACATGTCGCGAGCATCACTGCGAGTCCGCACAGAGACCGAATCCCAACCAGCTCTCTGTGGAAGTGCAGTGCACGGCAGATGGACTGTTAACTGTTACACCATTAACACAGTGCAATCGTTCTCCACTCACTGTGAGGTCTACCACAGCCAGTCAAATTGGTTACAGGCCTGTAAACCCTGGTCACTTTAAGCTCCTCGGCCTTGCTTGGGGCAAACACCAGGTAATTCCCGATACCAGGACAATCGGCCTGGGAAGAGCACGTGATTCAACTGAATCGGAGTCCATCAATGCCATTGTGCGTTATTCTCGCCTCCCTGTAGTCCCCTCTGAGGTCACACTGGAAAATTTCACTTCCAACTTTAATCAAGTTTAATGTGTGAAACTTTCAGGAAGCAGAATTTCACCACCACACTCAGCAAACTGGGATCTATTTCGTCCCATTTCACTGAACTCTGGTCTCCATGGCTCCCTACAGAGGTTAAAAGTTCATCACGAAATTGCTCGTGCATCTTGTTTATGTAGAATATGCTTCTGGGATTGACAACATGTTTTGTTACGACGTGCCTACTGCTTTACGGCACTTGTGCACGTGACCTGATGACGTCATTTAAAAATACGACTTGAACCCGCTATGGTCGTCTGCTTCAACTGACATGTTCGAGTTTATTTTTGAGCGCTCTCTGATGGTGTGACTTCCGGAATCACCGGACTCGTAAAAACTCTATTCAACAACAAAGTGGACCATCACGAATCGGATTTATCGACTGACGGGTCTGCACAAATCAAAACATACGCAAGAAAGTAAACATCTTGAACAAGTGGCAGCAATTACCATCAAACCCAGTTGATCCGGTACCCGGCAGTGCTGGGATAGTACTTAGAGCCGAACGGACTCGGCACATAAAGGGTCTTACTTTAGCCATTTTGATCATTTTCTTGGCAATCTCGATGTCTCCCTGGTGATTCTGTCCAATCTCGGCGATGATAAAACACGGATGGTTTCCTCCAATCATGCGTCCGGGACACAACTCAAACTTCAGAGGCATTTTGACGCACAGAAATAAACAAAGAACTCCACACAAATCCTCACAGAGACACAGAATGAGACCGATGGAACTTCCGGGTTTCTTTGCGAAGCCACGCCCACTCTCGGACGTGTCCATGCTGATTACGTCATCTGTTAAAGCCCCAATATCCCACTTTACCTTAAAGACCGAGTGTCAGCATTTCACAGTTTTATTCAAAATGCAGACGACAATGCAGCCATGAGGTGGGGGGGCACTAACCAGTGTCTCTCCCCCTCATGCCGGTCCCAAGCCCGGAGAAATGCAGAGGGTTGTGTCAGGAAGGGCATCCGACGTAAAACCAATGCCAATTACTTAAAATGCAAATCAAAAGTATTACCTCCATACCGGATCGGTCGAGGCCCGGGTTAACAACGACCGCCATCAGTGCTGTCAATCAACAGGGTGCTGATGGAAATTGGACTACTGTTGGTCAAAGACGTCGAAGAAGGAGAGGTGGGAGGCGTGTCCGTAGGCAGAGAGAGAAGAGGAAAGGCATGAGTCTAGGACTGAGAGTGGGGACTTTGAATGTTGGAACTATGCACAGAAAAGGTAGAGAGCTGGTTGACATGATGCAGAGGAGGAAGGTGGACATACTGTGTGTTCAGGAGACCAGGTGGAAAGGTAGCAAAGCTAAAAGCTTAGGAGCAGGGTTTAAGCTATTTTATCACGGTGTGGATGGGAAGAGAAATGGAGTCGGAGTCATCTTGAAGGAGGAGTTTGTCAGGAATGTTCTAAAAGTGAAAAGAGTGTCAGACAGAGTGATGAATCTCAAGTTAGAAATTGAAGGTGTAATGCTCAATGTTGTTAGTGCTTATGCCCCACAGGCAGGATGTGAGCTAGAAGAGAAGGAGAGATTCTGGAGTGACTTAGATGAAGTGATGCAGAGTACCCCCAGAGGTGAAAGAGTGGTCATAGGTGCAGACTTCAATGGACATGTTGGGGCAGGCAACAGAGGGGACGAGGAAGTGATGGGCAGGTTTGGTATCCAGGACAGGAACGCAGAAGGACAGATGTTGATAGATTTTGCAAAAAGGATGGAAATGGCTGTGGTGAATACTTTCTTTGAGAAGAAACAGGAGCATAAGGTGACTTATGAAAGCGGAGGTAGGCGCACACAGGTAGACTACATCTTGTGTAGGCGATGTAATTTGAAGGAAGTCAGTGACTGCAAAGTCATCGTGGGTGAGAGCGTTGCCAAACAGCATAGGATGGTGGTGTGCAGGATGACTCTGATGGTGAGAAAGGTGAAAAAGGCAAAGGCAGAGCAGAAGACAAAGTGGTGGAAGCTGAAAAAGGAAGAGGGTCGTGTTGTCTTCAAGGAGGAGTTGAAACAGGCTTTGGGTGGCCAGGAAGTGCTTCCAAATGACTGGACAACCACAGCAAATGTGATCAGGGACACAGGTAGGAGAGTACTTGGTGTGTCCTCTGGAAGGAAAGTAGATAAGGAGACTTGGTGGTGGAATGAGGAAGTGCAGGAGTGTGTACAAAGGAAGAGGTTAGCCAAGAAGAAGTGGGACATTGAGAGGACCGAAGAGAGTAAACAGGAGTACAGGGAGACACAGCGTAAGGCGAAAGTAGCAGTGGCTAAGGCCAAACAGAGGGCATATGATGACTTGTATGATAGGTTGGATAGTAAAGAGGGAGAAAATGATCTATACAGGTTGGCACAGCAGAGAAATAGAGATGGAAAGGACGTGCAGCAAGTTAGATTGATAAAGGACAGAGAGGGAACTCTTGACTGATGACAGAAGTGTGCTGGGAAGATGGAAAGAGTACTTTGAAGAGCTGATGAATGAGGAAAATGAGAGAGAAAAAAGAGTAGAAGAGGTAACCATTGAGGGGCAGGATGTAGCAAAGATCAGTAAGGGTGAAGTGAGAAGGGCATTGAAGAGGATGAAGAATGGAAAGGCAGTTGGTCCTGATGATATACCTGTGGAGGTATGGAAGTGTCTAGGAGAGGTAGCAGTAGATTTTCTGACAAGAACATTCAACACAGTACTAGAGAGTGAGCAGATGCCGGAGGAGTGGAGGAGAAGTGTGCTGGTGCCCATTTTTAAGAACAAGGGAGACATGCAGAGTTGCAGCAACTACAGAGGGATAAAGTTGATGAGCCATACGATGAAGTTATGGGAAAGAATAGTGGAAGCTAGACTAAGGGCAGAGGTCAGCATTTGTGAACAACAGTTTGGTTTCATGCCAAGAAAGAGCACCACAGATGCAATGTTTGCCTTGAGGATGTTAATAGAGAAGTACAGAGAAGGTCAGAGGGAGCTACATTGTGCCTTTGTGGATCTGGAAAAAGCATATGACAGGGTGCCAAGAGAAGAACTGTGGTATTGCATGAGGAAGTCTGGAGTGGCAGAGAAGTATGTTAGAGTGGTGCAGGACATGTATGAGAGATGTAAGACAGTGGTGAGGTGTGCTGTCGGTGTGACCGGCAATTCAAGGTGCAGGTGGGACTGCATCAAGGGTCAGCTCTGAGCCCCTTCTTGTTTGCTATGGTGATGGACAGGCTGACAGACGAGGTGAGACAAGAATCTCCATGGACTATGATGTTTGCAGATGACATCGTGATCTGTAGTGAGAGCAGAGAACAAGTGCAGGAAAATCTCGAGAGGTGGAGGTATGCCCTGGAAAGGAGAGGAATGAAGGTTAGCCTCAGAAAATCAGAATACATGTGTGTGAATGAGAAGGACCCAGGAGGAACGGTGATGTTACAGGGAGCAGAGATAACGAAGGTGGAGGATTTTAAGTACTTAGGCTCAACAATCCAGAGCAATGGAGAGTGTGGAAAAGAGGTGAAGAAGCGTGTGCAGGCAGGCTGGAATGGTTGGAGAAAAGTATCCGGTGTGATGTGCGATAGGAGAGTGTCAGCAAGAATGAAGGGAAAAGTGTACAAGATGGTGGTGAGGCCAGCGATGTTGTATGGCTTAGAAACAGTGGCGCTGAGGAAAAGGCAGGAGGCAGAGCTGGAGGTAGCGGAGATGAAAATGTTGAGGTTCTCCCTGGGAGTAACGAGGATGGATAGGATCAGAAATGAGTATATCAGAGGGACAGCCCACGTAAGATGTTTTGGAGACAAAGTCAGAGAGGCTTGATTGAGATGGTTTGGACATGTACAGAGGAGGGATAGTGAGTATATTGGCAGTAGGATGCTGAGGTTGGAACTACCAGGCAGAAGGCCTCGAGGAAGACCGAAGAAGAGATTTATGGATGTGGTGAAGGAAGACATGAAGGTTGTTGGAGTCAGAAAAGAAGATGCGGAGGACAGGGTGAGGTGGAGGCGGATGATTTGCTGTGGCGACCCCTGAAGGGAGCAGCCGAAAGTAAAAGAAGAATTCAAAATGCAGACGACATTGTGATCTGTAGTGAAAGCAGAGAACAAGTGCAGGAAAATCTAGAGAGGTGGAGGTATGCCCTGGAAAGGAGGGGAATGAATGTTAGCCTCAGTAAGACAGAATACATGTGTGTGAACGACAAGAACCCAAGAGGACCGGTGAGGTTACAGGGAGCAGAGATAAGGAAGTTGGAGGATTTTAAGTACTTTGGCTCAACAATCCAGAGCGATGGAGAGTGTGGAAAAGAGGTGAAGAAGCGTGTGCAGGCAGGTGATGAGGCCAGCGATGTTGTATGGTTTAGAGACAGTGGCCCTGGGGAAAAGACAAGAGTCAGAGTTGGAGGTATCAGAGATGAAAATGTTGAGGTTCTCTTTGGGAGTAACGAGGATGGATAGGATCAGGAATGAGTACATCAGAGGGACAGCGCATGTAAGACGTTTTGGAGACAAAGTCAGAGAGGCTCGATTGAGATGGTTTGGACATGTACAGAGGACGGATAGTGAGTATATTGGTAGTGGGATGCTGAGGTTGGAACTACCAGGCAGAAGGCCTAGAGGAAGACCAAAGAGACGATTCATGGACGTGGTGAAGGAGGACGTGAAGGTAGTTGGTGTAAGAGAAGAAGATGCAGAGGATAGGCTGAGATGGAGGCAGATGATTCGCTGTGGCGACCCCTGAAGGGAAAAGAAGAAGAAGAAGAAGAAGAAGATTGAAAATGCAGTGAGAACATTTCTGCTAAAGCCTTGAATGCAGTTTAACTTGAGAAGGAATGGTCGATTTTTTTAACCGTGCCGGGTTGCTCTGGATTGCTCTGGATCTTGGAACGATCGGGGAAGAAGATGGAAGGGACGTCACTCTAATGTTGATTTCCTGGTAGAAAGGCAGAAGACAGCTAACATGCCATCATATTTATACTGCACCCCGGGTTACTGCAACAACACGCGTGCGAAAGGTGTTGGTTTGTTCAAGTTTCCAAATCTGAGAAATTGACGACGGAAATGGACAAACAAGTGCGGAGGAAGAGCGGAAAATCGCTTGTGTTTTTTTTTATTCTATTAATTATTTCAATTTTCAGTATTTTTGTGTATTACTCATTATTTTATGTCTTTTGGGCTTTTTACACCCGAGCCATAGTGGCTCATCAGGCCGGTGCTTATCCGCGGTTTCCGTAGC
>CM045731.1:11832500-11867500 GCA_024760905.1 Plotosus lineatus | reverse complement strand
TGGCTGCAGGTTTTTGTTTCAACCAAGCAACAGCACAGATGACTTTGCTCATTTAAACAAACATTTGAGTCTTCAAGCAGTTGACTTGTTAATCTGTGTGCTCTGTACAGAGACTGACCAATCAAATACCTGAAGAGTCAAATAAGTTGTTTAAATGAGCGAAGTCAGGTGTGCTGCTGCTTGGTCGAAACAAAAACCTGCAGCCATCTGGCCCTTTGTGACATCAGTTAGATACATGTATTATAGATGATCATCCTGCCAACACAATCAGATGCCTGCTAAGTGTTCAACATTGAGGCAGAGGCTTTCAATACCTTGTTGATTGTAAAGGATACGGTCTCGAGGAGCATTCCTGGGTTTCCAGTAATTTCATTTTGGATCCTTCCCTCAGCTTTGATTTCTATCAGGAAAATCCTTGCAAGCCTGGTGGTCAGCCAGGTGTTGGTCATTGAGAGGGGGTACTGTCATGATTCCACATATCTCACCACCATTGGAGCTGTTGTTCTGGGTTTTTTTTTTCTGTTTTTCCCATGTGTAGCTCCAGGCTGATAGATGTCACTTTGCCTCCTCCTCCTCCACTCCCAATTATCTCCACACACCTTTTACTCATCTGCACTTCTATTTTTATTCCAGTATACCCTCTCCTAAGTGTTGGTTCATTGATGTTGTCACTTCCATTGATTCTGTCTGCACCAGCTCCAGTATCGCTCAACTTGTCTGTCTATCTGCCAGACCTGTCTAAGCAAGTTCTAACAGCCTGCTGCCAGTGTTTACACCTTTGTCTACTTTCTGATTTTCCATTGCCTGGGGACTGTGAAAAAATGTCTTATTTTCCTCTGCCTCTCCTCACCCTTGTGTTGTACTGCATGTAAGCTTATAATTGTTCATTTATAAACAGCTAATACCTGTTCTTACACTAGTGAGTCAGCTCACTCATTGTAACATGGACATTTTTGTATTTAACAAATAAGATTATTTAAACAATTAGCAAGTAATCTCAGGCTACAAGTGGTTAGACCATTTGGCAAGATATAGACCAGATGTGCAGGCTGGGCTGCGGGACAGTACACCTACTGCTCCTCCCATTCTCTCAGCATGCTACTCAGTCATGTCAAAATATATCATTTCTGCAACCAAAAATAAAAAACGATGACCATGAATTTCAAACTTCTGGGCTTCCTTTGAAGAAGGAAGTGTGTTAGTCCACCTCCAATGTGTATGCGCAGCAGTTTATAAAGATGCAGGTGGCCTGGATGGTGCTTACTTACACCCCTCCATGGTTGATGGTGATCGTATGATAGGAAAGGAAGAGCACCTGGGTGCGAACTGAATTTCTCTAAACTGGGGATAAAAAAAAAAAAGATCTCTGGATTATTAAAATTCAAGATTGGATAAAACTCACTTTCTCCTCACTTTTTTAACAGGTTTAAAAGTATTTCTAGTGTTAATCCTTCAATGAAATAATCAATGTATATCAAAGCTGCCTTTGTTTGCAAAATATTAAAATATTTTCATTAAATAAGATAAAGCACATTAACCCTTTCTAATCTGGTTTCGATACACAACATTCTACTGAGAAGGCTCTCAAAAAAGTCTGAAATGATCTTCTCATGTGTTCGAATGCAGAGAAATGTTCCCTGGATTTATTTTATCTTGATACAGCCTTCAATGCTGCTAATCCCAAGATCGAACTTATTCGGTTAAAACATTAAACTGGTTTTCTTCCTGCTTGACTGACGGGACTTTCTCTGTAAGAATGGGCAATTTTTCTTATATTACCAGTTTTCTTGTGGGATCCCTCAAGATTCCATCCTGGGTCCATTATAATTTTTATTTTACATTCTCTCTATCACTTAAATGAGTAGTAGTTGGCACGTCCAACTCAAAGAGGCAAGAAAGTCCTGTTTCAGTCCTAGGATTGGCAAGAGCGTATGTGTGTGGAATGGGCATGTGCTTGCATGTGTTTCCTCTGGGTACTCCAGTTTTGTCATGCATGGTCTCGAATTTATAACCAACCCTTTCGATCATGGGCCCAGCACCTGTACTCACTACACCATCTGCCATCAATGAATGAATGAATTCAAGTTTCAAGTTTCAAGTTTCAAGTTTATTTGCATTTTGGGCCTTGTGACCCATATTGCTAATACACAAAATACATACAGTGTGCTTTGAATACAATTTTTCATATCATATTGGCAGATTTCTTTTCTAGTATAATGATACAGATCTGATACGTTTTACATTTGTAGATGATAATAACTGATTCATTTTAGAAATGGAAGGTTCATTATAATAATATTCTGGTAAAACCTGCTGTCTGCTGGCCTTAAAATAAGGACAAACAAGTAAGAAATGATACTCATCTTCCTTACAGTCTAAACTACACTTTGTGCGCAGCACATTGGGATTTTCATTACATTTAAATCGAGATAATTGAATTTTCAACTTGTGTGAAGCACAACGGAATTTCCAATATAATCTTAGTAAATCCTTTTCTGAAAACGATTCCACTACATACTTCTCTATACCTAAATTGGATTTAAAACCACTATAATATCTTACAAAAGATGATTCGAAAATTTTATAGTGCAAATTTTGAAATTGAATATCCTTACATCTTTGTGAAAATACTTCCATAAATAAGTCTGTCCTACCACAATCTTGATCAATCCACACATGTGCAAACCCAGTTTCAAACAATAATACCCGAATACGAGAAACCCAACAAATTTTATTTTGCTCATCAAAATACTTCAACATTTCATAACAAGCCCTTGGGTAACGCGAACTATCCATATGAATAAGTCTACACCAGTAACTAATACAATGACTATAATATCTAACACACATATAACTCCTCCCCGTATTGAATGAATAGAATTGATTAATCTATATACTGGAACAACTGCCTTTCTTGTCTGGATAGAAATAGTATCACATGCTGTCGACCAAATTAATCTTGAAGAAAATGTAAGTCTTAAATACTGATAATACGAAACGCGCTTGAGTTCCCTACCAGTATAAGACCAACACTCCTTCCATTTTAATGGACCCCCATTTCTGAAAATGACAACATTAGACTTGTCAAGATTTATATCAAAACCCCATTTAATGCAGACCTTTTCAAAAAAATCTATTTTTTTTTGTAAGCCTATCACTGTGTCATCAACCAAATCAAGATAATCTGCAAATAAAAGTAATAGTATTTCCTTAATATTCTTTTGAACAAATATGCCTCTAAGATCACTTTGATTAAATTCATACACAATTTCATTAATAAAAATAATGAAGAGAAGTGGGCTTAACATACAGCCCTGATGAACACTGGCAGAAGTGGTGAAGTTACCTGAGAACCCTTCTCTTGCCTTAACACATGCCTTAACTTTTACATACATATCACAAAGAACATTAAATAATTTACCACATATACCATTTTGATGAAGAACATACAAAAGTTTTTGGCGATTAACTAAATCGAAAGCCTTACGAAAGTCGATAAAAGCTACATAAAAACAATGCCTTGGTTTTCTTAAATATTTTTCACATAATGACTAGAGAGTAAATATATTATGCTTGTGATTCATAAATAATTTCATTTAATTCTACCCATTTCCTGATCCTGTCCTCAATTAGAGAAGTAAAGACTACCTAAAACATTTAATAAAGATATACCACAATAATTATTGAATGCAGCCGTGAGGGGGGGGGGGGGGGGCACAAACCAGTGTCTCTCCCTCACGCCGGTCACCAAGCCCGGATAAATGCAGAGGGTTGCGTCAGGAAGGGCATCTGGCGTAAAACAAATGCCAAATAAACTATGCGAATCACAAGAAAGAATGACATACCAGATCGGTCGAGGCCCGGGTTAACAACGACCGCCATCAGTGCTGTCAACCAACAGGGTGCTGATGGAAATTGGACTACTGTTGGTCGAAGACGTTGAAGAAGGAGAGGCGGGAGGCGTGCCCATTGCCAGAGAGAGAAGAGGAAAGGCATGAGTCTCGGACTGAAAGTAGGGACTTTGAATGTTGGAACTATGGCAGGAAAAGGTAGAGAGCTGGCTGACATGATGCAGAGGAGGACGGTGGACATACTGTGTGTTCAGGAGACCAGGTGGAAAGGTAGCAAGGCTAGAAGCTTAGGAGCAGGGTTTATGCTGTTTTATCATGGTGTGGATGGGAAGATAAATGGAGTCGGAGTCACCTTGAAGGAGGAGTTTGTCAGGAATGTTCTAGAAGTGAAAAGAGTGTCAGATAGAGTGATGAGTCTCAAGTTAGAAATTGAAGGTTTGATGGTCAAGGTTGTTAGTGCTTATGCCCCACAGACAGGATGTGAGCTAGAAGAGAAGAAGAGATTCTGGAGGGAGTTAGCTGAAGTGATGCAGAGTACCAGCAGAGGTGAAAGAGTGGTCATTGGGGCAGACTTCAATGGACATGTTGGTGCAGGAAACAGAGGGGACGAGGAAGTGATGGGTAGGTTTGGTATCCAGAATAGGAACGCAGAAGGACAGATGTTGGTAGATTTTGCAAAAAGGATGGAAATGGCTGTGGTGAATACTTTGTTCCAGAAGAGAGAGGAGCATAGGGTGACTTATAAAAGTGGAGGTAGGAGCACACAGGTAGACTACATCTTGTGCAGGCGATGTAATTTAAAGGAAGTCAGTGACTGCAAAGTAGTAGCGGGTGAGAGTGTTGCCAAACAGCATAGGATGGTGGTGTGCAGGATGATGCTGATGGTGAGGAAGGTGAAGAAGACAAAGGCAGAGCAGAAGACAAAGTGGTGGAAGCTGAAAAAGGAAGAGTGTCGGGGTGTCTTCAAGGAGGAGTTGAAACAGGCTTTGGGTGGTCACAAAGTGCTTCCAGATGACTGGACAACAACAGCTAATGTGATCAGGGAGACAGGTAGGAGAATACTTGGTGTGTCATCTGGAAGGAAAGTAGATAAGGAGACTTGGTGGTGGAATGAAGAAGTGCAGGAGTGTGTACAAAAGAAGAGGTTAGCTAAGAAGAAGTGGGGCATTGAGAAAACCGAAGAGAGTAAACAGGAGTACAGAGAGACACAGCGGAAGGCAAAGGTAGCAGTGTCAAAGGCCAAACAGAGCACGTATGATGACTTGTCTGCTCGGTTGGAAAGTAAAGAGGGAGAAAATGATTTATACAGGTTGGCACAGCAGAGAAATAGAGATGGGAAGGACGTGCAGCAAGTTAGATTGATAAAGGACAGAGAGGGAAATGTATTGACTGATGACAGAAGTGTGCTGGGAAGATGGAAAGAGTACTTTGAAGAGCTGATGAATGAGGAAAATGAGAGAGAAAAAAAGAGTAGAAGAAAGATAAATCAAGTTGACATGTCACTGGAAGGTGATCGGATTCTGTCCTTGATTTTACAACAAGGTCACTAATTTTTTTTAAATAAGCTTGAAGAGGGTAACACATAATCGACTAGGCTCGTTCCATTATGAGTTGTACATGTGAAAGCGCCTTTGGGGTCTCCTGACTTGCGTCCATTTACAATGTGAACACCCCAGACACAACGCAAGTCTAATAGTTCCATCCGAAACAATTCGTAACTGTATCTGCAAACCGTAAAGACAAATTTCATACCGGATTAGTCGAGGCCTGGGTTAACAACGACTGCCATCAGTGCTGTTAACCAACAGGGTGCTGGTGGAAATTGGACTACTGTTGGTCAAAGAAGGAGAGCATGAAGCAGAGAGAGAAGAGGAAAAGCACAAGTCTAGGACTGAGAGTAGGGACTGTAAATGTTGGAACTATGGCAGGAAAAGGTAGAGAGCTGGCTGACATGATGCAGAGGAGGAAGGTGGACATACCGTGTGTTCAGGAGACCAGGTGGAAAGGTAGCAAGGCTAGAAGCTTAGGAGCAGGGTTTAAGCTGTTTTTTCATAGTGTGGATGGGAAGAGAAATGGAGTCGGAGTCATCTTGAAGGAGGGGTTGGTCAGGAATGTTCTAGAAGTGAAAAGAGTGTCAGACAGAGTGATGAGTCTCAAGTTAGAAATTGAAGGTGCGATGTTCAATGTTGTTAGTGCTTATGCCCCACAGGAAGGATTTGAGCTAGAAGAGAAGGAGAGATTCTGGAGTGAGTCAGATGAAGTGATGCAGGTGCAGGCAACAGAGGGGATGAGAAAGTGATGGGCAGGTTTGGTATCCAGGACAGGAACACAGAAGCACAGAAGTTGATAGATTTTGCAAAAAGGATGGAAATGGCTGTGGTGAATACTTTCTTCAAGAAGAGACAGGAGCATAGGGTGACTTATAAAAGTGGAGGTAGGAGCACAGAGGTAGACGACATCTTCTGTAGGCGATGTAATTTGGAGGAAGTCAGTGACTGCAAAGTAGTAGTGGGTGAGAGTGTTGCCAAACAGCATAGGATGGTGGTGTGCAGGATGATGCTGATGGTAAGAAAAGTGAAGAAAGCAAAGGCAGAGCAGAAGACAAAGTGGTGGAAGCTGAAAAAGGAAGAGTGTCATGTTGTCTTCAAGGAGGAGTTGAAACAGGTTTTGGGTGGTCAGGAAGTGCTTCCAGATGACTGGACAACTACAGCAAATGTGATCATCGAGACAGGTAGGAGAATACTTGGAGTGTCCTCTGGAAGGACAGTAGATAAGGAGACTTGGTGGTGGAATGAGGAAGTGCAGGAGTGTGTACAAAAGAAGAGGTTAGCCAAGAAGAAGTGGGACACAGAGAGGACCGAAGAGAGTAAACAGGAGTACAGGGAGACACAGCATAAGGCGAAAGTAGCGGTGTCAAAGGTCATACAGAGGGCATATGATGACTTGTACGCTAGGTTGGCCAGTAAGGAGGGAGAAAATGATTTATACAGGTTGGCACAGCAGAGAAAGAGAGATGGGAAGGATGTGCAGCAAGTTAGAGTGATCAAGGACAGAGAGGGAAATGTGTTGACTGATGACAGAAGTGTGCTGCAAAGACGGAAAGAGTACTTTGAAAAGCTGATGAATGAGGAAAATGAAAGAGAAAAAAAGTAGAAGAGGTGACTGTTGAGGACCAGGAAGTAGCAAAGATTAGTAAGCGTGAAGTGAGGAGGGCATTGAAGAGGATGAAGAGTGGAAAGGCAGTTGGTCCTGATGTTGAAGACACTTCTTCAGCCGATCCCAACTGTTACTGCCAAAATTTTACAAAATACTTACCAAAAAGAACTTAGTATAGATCTGGCTCTCCAGTTGTATTTTCTGATATGGTTTGAGAATTTAAAGAAATCTGGACATTATACAACAATGTTAGATAATACCTCTTGTATAGATAAATTTAAAGAAATATAGTAGCTGCTATTCTCATAGGGCCTTTGTGTCACTATGGGAATGCTATACTACATACAGTCACATTAATGATAATTGGTAGAGCATAACATGAGGAAAAATTTCTGTAACAATAAAGAAAATTGTTAGTAGTACAGTATGTGACAATTGGTTGGGATATTAGACAATTGAGTCAGGATAGAAAATAAAATAAAATAGTAGTCTGGCAATAGTTTTATGAAATTTCGATCAGTTTTGAAAATGTAATTTTATCTCAGAAACAAATATTGATTACGGGGGCTGGGAATTTTTTTTTCCATCTTTAATAAAATATAAATCCATATAATAATTTATTTTTTTATTTTTATTTTTTATGCTGCCCACAAGTAAATTAAATAGCTGTGCGGATCTTCTTGTCCTTTCGGCTGTTCCCTTCAGGGGTCGCCACAGCAAATGATCTGCCTCCATCTCTCCCTGTCCTCTGCATCTTCTACTCTTACTCCAACGACCTTCATGTCCGCCTTCACCGCATCCATAAATCTTCTCTTTGGTCTTCCTCTGGGCCTTTTGCCTGGTAGTTCCAACCTCAGCATCCTACGACCAATATACTCACTATCCCTCCTCTGTACATGTCCAAACCATCTCAATCTAGCCTCTCTGACTTTGTCTCCAAAACATCTAACATGTGCTGTCCCTCTGATGTACTCATTTCTGATCCTATCCATCCTCGTTACTCCCAAAGAGAACCTCAACATTTTCATCTCTGCTACCTCCAGCTCTGCCTCCTGCCTTTTCCACAGGGTCACTGTCTCTAAACCATACAACATCACTGGCCTCAACACCGTCTTGTACACTTTTCCTTTCATTCTTGCCGATACCCTCCTATCACACATCACACCGGACACTTTTCTCAGACTCAAATGTTGAAGTTGATCAGATCTGAATTGAGTGTTTTAAACAAGAAGTTTGACCGGATGTTTGAGGAAATCAGGGAGGACTGCAACGCTCTGAGAGAGGAAAACTTAATGTTGAAAACACACTTGGAGACATTTGAATTCATTCTGGATAACCAAGATGCTCAAATACGACGAAATAACATAATCATTCACGGCGTTCAAGGAACAGCGGGAGAAAAGTGGGAAGAGATAGAGCAGACTGTGCGAAATTTTCTGAGAGAGTGTGAAATTTGACAACTCAAGCAGTGTAAAATTTGAACAGGTCAAGAGACTTAAATCAAAGAACCAAACGAAACCAATTATGGTGAAGTTTAGGTCTAATAGGGGTAAGATAAGAGTTATGGAGGCATCAAGAGCTACACTGAAGGATACGGAACAACGCGTGGTCAATGACTTTACACGACGAGTTCGGCACATCAGAAGTAGACTGATACCGCATCTGATCAAGGCCTGGAAAAGCAGAAAGGATGCATACTTATCCTATGACAAGTCAGTGATTGAGGATAAAGTGTTCACTCTTAAGGACGACCAGCTTGCAGAGATTGGAAGAAACTGGAAATATAACCGCCGTGATCTGCGGTTTTCGCCCGGACAGAAACTGGAACATTCATGGTTCATCTTTTCATTTCTGCTTTTATTGTTTTCCTTTCTGCTTTTTCCCGTCTTCTTTATTGAAATTTCTTGTAGAACAGAGACTGTGATGATAGCTCTGCCTGATTTAATTCCTTGTGCTTACAATTTAAACCCAGTAGTCATGATCTTGGGCACGGTGGCGTAGTGGTTAGCACGTCCACCTCACAGCAAGAAGGCCTGTGTTCGATTCCCGGCCTGGGTGTTTCTGTGTGGAGTTTGCATGTTCTCCCCATGCTTGTGTGGGGTTCCTCTGGGTGCTCCAGTTTCCTCCCACAATCCAAAGACATTCACAGTAGGTTTGCATCGTGCAAAGGCAAACCACTGCACTCATCCTGCCGAGAAAACCTCCATGAAGATGTTAACCTTTATGGTGGGTCGCCAATGGTCGTCCTACGACTCAGGCACTAGATAGATTCATGATCTTGAGGTAATCTTTGAGTTTCGATTATTACATAATCGATTTTTATTAACTTTCCTAAATTGGGGCCTTTATTTTTCTAATCTGTAAAATATTGTTTCTGTGTTGTTGTCTGGTTTAGATTACCATAATGTCTTGTTTACAGGGTTATATAAACCATCATATGTTCATTTAAAGCCATTCAGCCAGGGTTCACATGCCTGGAACAGGACTGAGATCTCCTAGACTTTATATTCACTAAAGTGGCGTTTTAAATGCTTAATGGTCAAACCTCACTTTATTTGTCTGGCTTTCTCTTTAAATATACTGCTCCTCACTCTCTCCAGTCCCAGGAATTAAATGTACTGCATCTGTTGTGCCTGCTGTGAGCTTAAAATTTAAATCTGATAGAACCTTTCCGCCTGTAGCGCCATGGAATAACCTATTGAAACCAGACCCAGCATCGGGGTGCAACTCACTCCCTCAGCACCACATATTTTCCCTGGTGATTTGGAAATCGAACCAGCAACCTTTCGGTCCCAGAGCCACTTCTTGAACCATTGGGCCATGGCTGGTCCTTTTATTGATGGTGATTTTGCGGTTTAGTACTTTCTGGATTATTGCTTGTGAAAAATCCAACACAAAAATGTTTAAATATACCTTGAATATGATGCTAAATTAAAAATATTGAAGATAACAATACAGAAAAATACGAAATTTGAAAACCGATCTATTAATCCAACATCCCTGTAGGTGTGTCGTATTATTCTGAGCACACTTTGTGACACCACTTCTTGCATCACACCAGGAAAGCAATTAACGCTGTTCAGCTTCCATGAAGCTCTTCATGTGATTTCACAAAACAAATTGGATTATCTCCACCAATCACTGTGAAATATGCAAATTATTCTATACCCGTGTCTCAAATCCAGCAGAGATAGTCACTGCAGCTGCTAACCGCAATAAACAACTAAAAAAAAAATACATGTGGCCGCATGACAGAAAAACAATCCAGTCCTTCTGACAGATTGTTTTAATGGTATACTGTACTGACTTTCATTGATATACAGTACTTCCAGTTACATGATCGAGTGCTAGGCATCACTTAATAGACATGGGCGGGACTTAAATTTGATCTGCCAATTAAAACCAATTTTATTAATTCTTATTCCATTAACTTAGCTGATATTTGCATAAACATTAACAACTGTGTATTTTAAAATTGGTGTTTACTAACACTAGCCAAGCATCACTAACAACCAAGCTAACATGGTTCCAGCATAAAAGTAAAACGTGTCTCAGATGGCTAGCTGTTATTTAATTAAATAAATAATTTAAAAGAATCCTATAGCAACATTTTTTGGCAAACTAATAAAAACTTTTTAAAAAAATACTGTATAGGGTAATACTTTTAAACAAAACACAAAGAGCTGACAATCATATGATGAAGCTTGTAATTGGCTTATCAAATTTATGACAGCATGCTCCGCCTTCACTTACATAGCCATGACAAAATCACTCATGTGAAAATGAATCTGATTCTGTTGAACACATGCCATCCTTTAAAGGACTAAATAATGGAACAATACAGCTACATGTACTCCATCAAGGGGAAATGAACAAGGAAGGATCCAGGACTGGAAACGCAGTCTCAGTATTCTGACATTAACAGATAACTCGGTCTTCCTTCACGTACGTCATAGTCTTTATCAGGCTTGTAATTATAAATAAACACAGATCACACCAGGAAAGATTTTTTTTTTTTTTTTTTTTGGGGGGGGGGGGGGGGGGGGGGGTTGTTTGTAATCTGCATCTGGTCTGACAAAATCTTTAAGATTTGTGTAGCAGACTAGTGTATATAAACCCCCCTCCTATTCCGAATAACCACAAATACAGTTCAAAGGTACAAACAGGAAAAGACCAGGAGGGTAGAGCCACTTACACGTAATTACATATATTAACATACCTAACAAAAGAGTAATAAAATCAGGTAAAAAAAAATCCAAACAAACAAAAGGAGGATAAAATAAAATAAAAAAAAAAAAACAAGTTCTGTTTTATCTCACATACAAAGGTTCTGATTAGTTGTTAATTTCAGTAAGTGCCATTTGATTGGCTCCTGGGTGTTGTACGCAATCAGCCAGGAACCTTCACTATTTCATCACTGAGTCACGTCTCTTCAAGATGCTCACAGCCAATCAGATGAGACTCTACAAGGCTCACAGAGTCAATCTGGCTGGGGGTCCCAGAGTGTCATGTCTAATCGGCAAAGAGCCTCGGAAAGTCTCGTCTGACTGGCTGAAAGTGTCAAACTGGACCGTGCGATTGGCACCAAGCCTCGGAACGTCTCATAAAACTGGCTCCGAGGCATGGAGCGCATCATCGGATTGGCTCGGAGAGTGACGGTTCCATCATTTCTGAATGGTTTGATCCCAAACACACTGGAGTTCACGAGAACATTAAAAGATAGAAAAAAGTCGGATTGGCCCTCGAAGTCAGGGTGTAGTGTCTTAGTAAGTGCGGCGTGTGGTATAGTCCAGGACCATGCTGGCAGCACCAAGCAGGGCAGGGTTATCAAGGTCAGAGGTCATGACCTTCACGTCCCTGGCAGTGGAGAGAGCGTGCTGGCTGATGAACTGACTGACGGGACTCTCGTAATGCTGAGCTAGAACACCGGAAAGAACCACCAGAGATGGGTTCACTGTGTGCAGAATGTTGACTACAGCAATGCCAAGAGCCATACCCGCTGGGAGGAGAGAGAGAGAGAGAGAGAGAGAGAGAGAGAGAGAGAGAGGGGTCTTTAAAAGTTTAACAATGTAAAAATAATGATGGAGAATAGAAAAAGATAAAATGTCTGTGTGTTTCACCTGTATGTATGTATGTATGTATATATATATATATATATATATATATATATATATATATATATATAATAATAAATAAAGGACAGGACAAAGACTTTCTATTGAAACTCCATTTATCACTACAGACTGATAGATCTGTAGTGATAAATGGAGTTTCAATAGAAAGTCTTTGTCCTGTCCTTTTATTTTTATTGTTATTTGCTCTACCAAAAAGAATTGAGCACTCTCCTACGGAAGGATCTACTCAGAAAATCCTCTATATCTCTCTCTATTATATATATATATACACACACACACACACACACACACGCACGCACACGCACGCACGCACGCACACGCACGCACACACACGCACACGCACGCACACGCACACGCACGCACACGCACGCACACACACGCTTCGACGTGATAAGCGCCCAAGGTGCATTAAAAATGGGAGTGGGTGGGCGCTTATTAAAATGTTACCAACGGAGTGGAACGGTAAGTGCTTATTTCCATCATGGTGGAAAACATGAATAATAACAGAACAATTAAAGAGTTTTACGGGTATTTGTGTTACAGTATTCATTTTGTGGCATCAACCAAACTACTTACAGGAAAACTGAAAATAAACAAAAAACAGAATACATTTCTCATAAAAGACCCCACACTTTTCCGTCCCAGTATTGTTCCTTTAAACCCGGAAGTAAAGTCGAGCCAATCAACACAAATGTCAACTTGTTGAACCAATCGACACAAACATAAACAAAAGCACATGGCCAGAAACGTGCTTAAATGTATGAAGTTAGTGAGCAGGAGAATCGGGTGAAAAATACTTGTCATCACTTTCTGATGGGTCCATATCTGGCTCATCTCCATTCATTCAGAGCATCGCATAGTTTTGCTGTAGCAGCTTCTAATGGTTCATCGGTTGTTAGAGGTTTCCCAAGAGAACACAGCAAAACATTTTCCTATTTTTAAAAGCACAGCGGAACAATCAAATGTGTTGTTATTGATAAACATAATAGACATTCTCCAGTGGCAGGGGGTCTTGAAATACCGTGTAAACTCACTTTTACAGGCACTGAATGCCTCGTTTTACTGTTACAGAGACTGATCAAATAAAATTGGTAAGTTTGATCTACGATTTTGCTCCCAGTGCACATGGGCGGTTATTAGAAGCAAGATCAAAAACATTAGGGGGGTGCTTATTGGAGCAGGAGCTTTTTACATCGAATACAGTGTATATAAACAAACAAAACTCGGCATGTGTTCTTTTTATGATAATTTTGTTATTTGATATGTTGATGTATGTTTTTTTTCCTTTTTCATATACAGTAAAACCTCCGCTGACGAACGCTTAAGCTCACGAACTTTTCGCCTCAAGAACATTAAATTTGCGAGCATATAGTCTCTGCTGACGAACTAGTTTTCGGCGGACGAATCAAACCACGCGGTCGAACAGCGCCACGGTGGCGGCCACGAGAAGCTGACGCACGCTCACGGCGTCACAGTTAAATCACCCCTTTCTTTGAATGCGGAAGTGGTTTGTGTTTGATAGACATTTTGGACCATATTGAGTGTACTTTTGCTATTATGGGACCGAAAAAGACCCACCACAGGCGGAGATCATTGAAAAACACGAACGAGGTGTGCGTTTGTGTGACTCAGCGTCCCAGTACCAGTACGCTAAGTCTACCATTGCTCCCATCCTTAAGAACAAGGAAGCTATTAAGGGTGCGTGTGTGGCTAAGGGTGTTTCCAAACAGTAGGCGGTTCCAAACTCTCCTTCCAAACAATAAGTCCCTCCCTCCCTCCTCCTCCCACTCCATTCCATCAAGCCATCAACTACCATCACAAAGGTAAATAAAACCACTTTATTATACAGTACAGTTTATTTCTTTAATTACAATACAATAGCACATTTATTATACATAAAATAAGGTATATTTTTGTGTAGTTTTAAGGCTTATTTAGTAGAAAATTATGTTTTATGGGGACCTGGGAACGGATTATTCTCATTTTAATGGTTTCTTATGGGAAATAAATGTTCGGAAGACGAACTTTTCACCTTACACACACTTTCTGGGAACCAATTATGTTCGTGAGCTGAGGTATCACTGTATTGAAAACATGAATCATACCCCACAATGGCAGACCTCTCAGATTTTAAAAGAGACCAAATTGTTGGTGCTCGTATGGTCGGCGCTAGTGTAACACAAACTGCCCAAATGTTCAGCGTTTCAAGAGCTACTGTCTCAAAAGTAACGAGTGCCTTTGAAAGAGAGAGAAAAACGTCCTCAGCAAAGCACAAGTCCGCCATCGTCTCTAAAAGCGTTGGAGGGGATTCTAACTGAAGAATGGCTTCAAATTCCTTTGGAAACAATTCAAACGTTGTATGAATTAATACGTATGCCAAGTTTTGATTGGTTAAATTATGTTCAAAGATTATGATGCCAAAATGTTAGGTGTTTCCATTATTTTGTCCACCCCATGTATATACACGCATACACACACACACACACACACACACACAGGTACCTCGACTTCTGACATTTAGTCCGTTCTTTAATGAAACAAAAATTCCCATAGGAAACAATAGAAAACCAATTAATCCATTACAATCCCCTCCCAAACTCATAACCCGACACAAACATGTCATTTTGATATAATATAGTGCGTGTGTGCGTGCACGCACCCCGTCTCTACTGTGTGTGTGTATGCGTCTCGTCTCTACCGTGTGTGTGCGTGCGCCTCGACTCTCCCGTGTGTGTGTGTGTGTGTGTGTGTGTGTGTGTATGCGTGCGCCTCGTCTCTACCGTGTGTGTGTGTGTGTGTGTATGTGTGTGTGTGTGTGTGTGTGTATGCGCCTCGTGTCTCCCGTGTGTGTGTATCAGCTTATCAGCATGAATATGATTAAATTGTCTGTCTGTCTTCCTTTCGGTTTTTTCCCTTTTATTCGGGAGTCGCCACAGCGAATCATCTGATTGGCACGTTTGATTTGGCAGAGGTTTTTATGTTGGATGCCCTTCCTGTCACAACCCTTTTAGCAAGGGACAGAAACACGCTGACGACTTTGCAGCTACTCTTTACGAAAGTCAGCAATGGTTCTTTTACATGAACCTCTCACCATAGACAGTGAGAGACATGGCCCGCCTTTGATAACCCAGTTAGCTGCACTGGGGGGGACAGTGACAACCTTGTGGAGAGTGGGACTCGAACCCCCAACCTTTGGATCAGCGATCCAGTGCCCTATACCACTAGACCACCACTGCCCCATCATGTATATGATTAAATATGACATTTAAAATACGATCGCTCGTTTATTTTTGTTTTATTACTATTTATTAATTATTATTAATGTTAATGTACATGTATTACTATAAAATATTTATTGTTTTATGTGTTGATCTTTAATATATTAGGTGAAATATACATGTTTGTATCAGGTTATATGAGTTTGGGACAGGGTTGAAACAGATTAATTTCGTAAGTCGAGGAACCACTGTAATATATATTTGTGAGTGTATGCGTGTGTGTGTGTGTGTGTGTGTGTGTGTGTGTGTGTGTGTGTGTGTGTGTGTGTCACCTCTACGCAGCACTTCCTCTGCTTTACTGTTCCCAAGGTGAGCGGCCTGGATCAGGTGTGTCGCGTTCACTTGCTCCTTGTTGTTTACACTCATTCCCTCCACCAAAAGCAGATCCTCTGTAATGGTCACGTGATTAGAATATTTGCTCCTATATGGCTGATAGATGCCTGGTACTTTTTGCAGCTTACCATCATGCAGTCTCTTCGACTCTCGCTGCAGTGCTAACCCGGATGCATAGGCCTCAATGCAGCCGTGATTACCGCATGTACACTCCGGTCCATCAAGAGACACCATGATGTGTCCAAGTTCAGCAGCACAGAACGTACTGCCGTGTATCAACTCGCCGTGCTGGATGATTCCACCACCAATACCTGTGTAGATGCCCCCCCCACATACACATACGTTATCCATCCATCCATCGCGTGCTCTCTCTCTCTCACATACACACAAACTATCCATCTCTCCCCCTCTCTCACATACAATCTTTATCGATCTTGCTCTCACACACAATTTATCCATCCATCTCTCTCTCTCCAACACTGTTTACCCATCTCTCTCTCTCCAACACTGTTTATCCATCTCTCTCTCTCCAACACTGTTTATCCATCTCTCTCTCTCTCTCCAACACTGTTTATCCATCTCTCTCTCTCCAACACTGTTTATCCATCTCTCTCTCTCTCTCTCGCCAACACTGTTTATCCATCTCTCTCTCTCTCCAACACTGTTTATCCATCTCTCTCTCTCTCCAACACTGTTTATCCATCTCTCTCTCTCTCCAACACTGTTTATCCATCTCTCTCCCCCCAACACTGTTTATCCATCTCTCTCTCTCTCCAACACTGTTTATCCATCTCTCTCTCTCTCTCGCCAACACTGTTTATCCATCTCTCTCTCTCTCCAACACTGTTTATCCATCTCTCTCTCTCTCAACACTGTTTATCCATCTCTCTCTCTCTCTCTCGCCAACACTGTTTATCCATCTCTCTCTCTCTCCAACACTGTTTATCCATCTCTCTCTCTCCAACACTGTTTATCCATCTCTCTCTCTCCAACACTGTTTATCCATCTCTCTCTCTCCAACTCTGTTTATCCAGCTCTCTCTCTCTCCAACACTGTTTATCCAGCTCTCTCTCTCCAACACTGTTTATCCAGCTCTCTCTCTCCAACACTGTTTATCCAGCTCTCTCTCTCCAACACTGTTTATCCATCTCTCTCTCTCCCAACACTGTTTATCCATCTCTCTCTCCAACACTGTTTATCCATCTCTCTCTCTCCAACACTGTTTATCCATCTCTCTCTCCCCAACACTGTTTATCCAGCTCTCTCCCCCCAACACTGTTTATCCATCTCTCTCTCTCTCTCCAACACTGTTTATCCATCTCTCTCTCTCCAACACTGTTTATCCATCTCTCTCTCTCCAACACTGTTTATCCATCTCTCTCTCTCTCCAACACTGTTTATCCATCTCTCTCTCTCTCCAACACTGTTTATCCATCTCTCTCTCTCTCTCCAACACTGTTTATCCATCTCTCTCTCTCCAACACTGTTTATCCATCTCTCTCTCTCCAACACTGTTTATCCATCTCTCTCTCTCCAACACTGTTTATCCATCTCTCTCTCTCCAACACTGTTTATCCATCTCTCTCTCTCCAACACTGTTTATCCATCTCTCTCTCCAACACTGTTTATCCATCTCTCTCTCTCCAACACTGTTTATCCATCTCTCTCTCTCTCCAACACTGTTTATCCATCTCTCTCTCTCCAACACTGTTTATCCATCTCTCTCTCTCTCCAACACTGTTTATCCATCTCTCTCTCCCCAACACTGTTTATCCAGCTCTCTCTCCCCAACACTGTTTATCCATCTCTCTCTCTCTCCCCAACACTGTTTATCCATCTCTCTCTCCCCAACACTGTTTATCCATCTCTCTCTCTCTCTCCAACACTGTTTATCCAGCTCTCTCCCCCAACACTGTTTATCCATCTCTCTCTCTCTCTCTCCAACACTGTTTATCCAGCTCTCTCCCCCAACACTGTTTATCCATCTCTCTCTCTCTCCAACACTGTTTATCCATCTCTCTCTCCAACACTGTTTATCCATCTCTCTCTCTCCCCAACACTGTTTATCCATCTCTCTCTCCCCAACACTGTTTATCCAGCTCTCTCTCTCCAACACTGTTTATCCATCTCTCTCTCCCCAACACTGTTTATCCAGCTCTCTCTCCCCAACACTGTTTATCCAGCTTTCTCTCCCCAACACTGTTTATCCATCTCTCTCTCTCCCCAACACTGTTTATCCATCTCTCTCTCCCCAACACTGTTTATCCAGCTCTCTCTCTCCAACACTGTTTACCCAGCCCTCTCCCCCCAACACTGTTTATCCATCTCTCTCTCTCTCCAACACTGTTTATCCATCTCTCTCTCTCCCCAACACTGTTTATCCATCTCTCTCTCTCTCCAACACTGTTTATCCATCTCTCTCTCTCCCCAACACTGTTTATCCATCTCTCTCTCTCTGTCCAACACTGTTTATCCAGCTCTCTCTCTGTCCAACAGTGTTTATCCAGCTCTCTCTCTCCCCAACACTGTTTATCCAGCTCTCTCTCTCCAACACTGTTTATCCATCTCTCTCTCCCCAACACTGTTTATCCATCTCTCTCTCTCTCCAACACTGTTTATCCATCTCTCTCTCTCCCCAACACTGTTTATCCATCTCTCTCTCTGTCCAACACTGTTTATCCATCTCTCTCTCTGTCCAACACTGTTTATCCAGCTCTCTCTCTGTCCAACAGTGTTTATCCAGCTCTCTCTCTCCCCAACACTGTTTATCCATCTCTCTCTCTCCCCAACACTGTTTATCCATCTCTCTCTCTGTCCAACACTGTTTATCCATCTCTCTCTCTCCCCAACACTGTTTATCCAGCTCTCTCTCTCCAACACTGTTTATCCATCTCTCTCTCCCCAACACTGTTTATCCATCTCTCTCTCTCCCCAACACTGTTTATCCAGCTCTCTCTCTCCAACACTGTTTATCCATCTCTCTCTCTCCAACACTGTTTATCCATCTCTCTCTCCCCAACACTGTTTATCCAGCTCTCTCTCTCCAACACTGTTTATCCATCTCTCTTTCTCCCCAACACTGTTTATCCAGCTCTCTCTCTCCAACACTGTTTATCCATCTCTCGCTCCCCAACACTGTTTATCCATCTCTCTCTCTCTCCAACACTGTTTATCCATCTCTCTCTCTCCCCAACACTGTTTATCCAGCTCTCTCTCTCCAACACTGTTTATCCATCTCTCTCTCTCTCCAACACTGTTTATCCATCTCTCTCTCTCCCCAACACTGTTTATCCATCTCTCTCTCCCCAACACTGTTTATCCATCTCTCTCTCTGTCCAACACTGTTTATCCATCTCTCTCTCTGTCCAACACTGTTTATCCAGCTCTCTCTCTGTCCAACACTGTTTATCCATCTCTCTCTCTCTCTCGCCAACACTGTTTATCCATCTCTCTCTCTCTCCAACACTGTTTATCCATCTCTCTCTCTTTCTCCAACACTGTTTATCCATCTCTCTCTCTCTCTCCAACACTGTTTATCCATCTCTCTCTCTCTCTCCAACACTGTTTATCCAGCTCTCTCTCTCCAACACTGTTTATCCAGCTCTCTCTCTCCCCAACACTGTTTATCCATCTCTCTCTCTCTCCCCAACACTGTTTATCCATCTCTCTCTCTCCCCAACACTGTTTATCCATCTCTCTCTCTCCCCAACACTGTTTATCCATATCTCTCTCTCTCCCCAACACTGTTTATCCATCTCTCTCTCCCCAACACTGTTTATCCAGCTCTCTCTCCCCAACACTGTTTATCCATCCCTCTCTCTCCAACACTGTTTATCCAGCTCTCTCTCTCCAACACTGTTTATCCATCTCTCTCTCTCTCCCCAACACTGTTTATCCCTCTCTCTCTCTCTCCCCAACACTGTTTATCCATCTCTCTCTCTCCAACACTGTTTATCCATCTCTCTCTCTCCAACACTGTTTATCCATCTCTCTCTCTCCAACACTGTTTATCCATCTCTCTCTCTCCAACACTGTTTATCCATCTCTCTCTCTCTCCAACACTGTTTATCCATCTCTCTCTCTCCAACACTGTTTATCCATCACTCTCTCTCTCCAATACTGTTTATGCAGCTCTCTCTTTCCAACACTGTTTATCCATCTCTCTCTCTCTCCAACACTGTTTATCCAGCTCTCTCTCTCTCCAACACTGTTTATCCAGCTCTCTCTCTCCAACACTGTTTATCCAGCTCTCTCTCTCCAACACTGTTTATCCAGCTCTCTCTCTCCAACACTGTTTATCCATCTCTCTCTCTCCAACACTGTTTATCCATCTCTCTCTCCAACACTGTTTATCCATCTCTCTCTCTCCAACACTGTTTATCCAGCTCTCTCTCTCTCACACACACACACACACACACACACACACACACACACACACACACACACACATGGAAAAGACTAGCATTACAAGTGCACATCCAGACTTTAGAGAATAATAATGAGAGTGAGAGTCGCTTTCCTGTAGTCTGGATGCTTTAGGCAGATATATTAACCTCCCTCCTCCGGCATCAGAGCCCTCACAGCGGGACGCAAGGGTGACGACTCGGCAGCATATTGTGAAGCCAAAACTAATGCTTAGGCTCTCCTACGGGAGCACCACTTGTCTGCGCCTCATGTGTTGAATAGGTTTCCGCTCCTCAGTGAGACACCAGCTGAGAAACCTGAAAGAGCTCTGGCTATAGGAAGCTCTATTTTAAGGCACATGATGATAGCAGCATTTGTTCGGTGTATCCGGGGAGCCAGAGCGCCAGACATACCAGGATATCTTCGGCTTTTAGGCAAGCGCAGATTCTCTAAGACAGTTATACATGCTGGAGTTAATGATTGCACACCTTCGGCAGTCAGAGATTACTCAGAGTAACTTTATAAGAGGTGTGGAAATTAGCGCAGGTGATATGCTCTGGTCCCATCCCAATACGGCGTGGTGATGTAGCTTACAGCAGGCTATGGTCACTGAACTGCTGGATGTCCAAGTGGTGTTCTGAAAACGAAGTTGGCTTTATAGATAATTGGAGTACTTACACGGGGCAGTGGTGGTCTAGTGGTATAGGGCGCTGGATCGCTGATCCAAAGGTTGGGGGTTCGAGTCCAACTCTGCACAAGGTTGTCACTGCCCCCCCCCCCAGTGGAGCTAACTGGGTTATCAAAGGCCGGCCATGTCTCTCACTGTCTATGGTGTGAGGTATGTAAAAGAACCATTGCTGACTTTCGACAAGAGTAGGTTGCAAAGCCGTCAGCGTGTTTCTGCCCTGTGATGGCCTGCCCTCGCCCGAAGTTGGCTGGGATGGGCGCCAGCCTCCCCGCGACCCAAGTTAGGATTGAGCGGGTCCAGAAAATGAACTGAACTGGAGTACTTTTGAGGGTAAACCTGGCCTGATAGGGTGGGATGGGACGGTATCCATCCCACTCGGAAAGGTGATGCTCTCATTTCTTGCAGTATAGCACATAGTCTTAAGAACAGGACTAATCAGTCAGTGACTATCCAGGGCGAAGGCCAGAGAGCAGACAAACAGGCTAATCCAAGCGTCTGCTAGCTGCGCAGAGATATCATCTCAAGGTCAAGTTTAATGCTATAGAGACTGTGTCTGTTTCCTGAACTAAACAAAAATGTAACAACTCTGAGAGTTTGTTTTAATAATCTTATTACCATAAATTTAAATCAAACCAAACTACACCCTGTACCTTTGATCTAAAGATCGAGGTATTAAATATTTGATCTCTTGCACCTAAAACACTTCTTCTTTTCCGTTCAGCTTTTTCCCTTTTCCAAGGGTCGCCACCGCGACAGGAGGAGGTATCGCAGTTATTTATACTGATAATCTCAGCCTGATACAAAATTCCAGACATGAATTTAACATATTTTAAATACTATACACTAACATTACGTATGTTCCTGGAAAACATATACACATACATCTGATTCCTTTAATTATTATTTACAGATCCCAGAAATTAACTCAAAATTCCCATGTGAATTTGCAGATTTCGTTTCAAAGCTGGCTGTTTCTTTAGATGAAGATTTTTAAATTCTGAATTCTATTAAATTAGGATTAAATAAAACCCACTCAATTTAATACTAACTTTGGAATAAATATTGAAAATATACTTGCAGTTCTACAGTTAGAAACTATTTCAGATCATTCATTGTGTCATCTCGCTTTCACTGCCTCTTAGTGCTAATATTCACACGTTGCCACATTATCGCGTTCGGGGTCATTCAACATTTTTCTAAGTGTACAAAACGTACACTGGGGGGGAGGGGGTAAGATGTCAGTGTACGCTTTTTAATATTATAAAAATGTTGATCAACAATAATACATGCGATCGTGAATTTTTTATTATTTTTTTTGTGCGTGTACGTTTCAAAGTCTAAATGCGTGATTCGCCAACCACCTAAGAGCGGTACACGCACAACAACAACAGCAACATCGTTTGATTCGCTCTGCTTGACATAACACCGGTGTTAACGCTTAAAGCTTTTAAAGTTTAAGGCTACGCAAGGGTGTACAGAGTGCACAGAGTGCACGTGCACCCCCCCCCCCACCCCCACCACAGCAGGAGTTGACTTCCGTTGGACACGAAATGATGTGTATTCACAATCTTATAATCACTGTTATTGAAGAGAAAGTCGGAGATAAGTTCCGCATGACTCGAGTCAGGAAGTAAACCGGAAGTTAACGTGTAACGGGCACTGCGCATGTGCACGCCCGAGCTGACCAATCAACAAACATAATATTATCAGTAAGCAATAATAGCTGAACACTGTCAATCAAACAAAGTGCGAGTGTGAGAATAAAGCACAGTTTGTTAGTCCCGCCTCCGGCTCCTGCACATGTGTTAGAACACAAACATTGACGCACAGAGAATGAATGGATAAAATAATCATAATCCATCCAGCCTGGATCTGCAGCCTAATGCTCAGTACGTTTATAAAATTAATAGTATGTTTTTGTGCTGTAAATATGAATTAATATTTGTTTGCGCCTTTGAATAGATAAATAACTTTAGCTCAATTTGTCAATGTATTTAGCACATGTACTTGCAGATGTAGTTTTAAATATATTTGAGAATGTTTTTGGTTGAACTATAATATTTGTTCATCTTGTGAGAGTAATAGATGAATCGTCTTCTGCTGAAAAACTGTGCGTGTTGTTGGCGTGAGATTCCATGTTGTTTGTATAATATGCTGTGATATCCATGCACTATATTTCATGTGGTACTTTGTACCAAACCAGTGACGTCACGGTAACTTTGTGTAGGCGGGCACTTAGCAATGGCGGCTTTCGGGTCGATAACTTATACGACAAGCACATAAAACAAAAGCTGTAATGGTTTATTTATGAATACTACCCAACCCGGTATCAGCTGCTGAAACATCAGAAAGCAGCTGATCACAAACTGAAGTGCGGTCGTCCAAAAGCCAATGACCAATAAAAAATGCAGACATTTTGAATTATATTTTAATATAAAAACAATATTATTAAAAAGAACGTCATTTTTATTATTAAAACCAAATGTCTTAATATTAATATTAAAGCAGGTGTCATTAAAAAGAATTCTTTAAAAGTAATTTTTTTTTTATTTATTTCATTATTATTTGACTGGTGTATAAAAGAGGTAATACATTGATTTATTTTATAAAAGAGGTTTGACCATTGTTTTGTTTAATATCTTATTAAAAAATCCTGCCGAGAGATCATCAACATTTATTTGTACGCTTTCTTTTTCGGGGGGGGGGGGGGGGGGGTACTTTGTACGCTTGGGAAAATGTTGAAAATGTTGAACCGCCCCTAAGTGACACTTTTACATCAACGACTCCAGAGTTTCATTAATAATCTTCCAGAATTATCAGTTATGATTGAATCACCATCAGATCCCGCAGAACTTGATCGAGCCATCGAGTGCTCTAATTTACGCCATACGTAAATCAGGCGATCATGTAGCGCCTCTCAAAAGAAAACCAAATCAGAGTAAAAAAAAATTAGCCCCGGTATAATGATGAAACACGCACAATACAACAGAAAACCCGTAAATTACAACGGAAATAGTGGCAAACTAAATTTCTGGTTTTCCAATCGGAATGGAAGGATAGTTTCCTTAATTACAGAAAAGCTATTATTGCTGATAGAGCCGTATATATCTCAAAGCTAATACAAAACTGTTGCACCTGTGTGTGCACACGTGTCTGCGATCGTGCATGCGCACGCGTATGTATGCTGCCCTCCCAAGCCAGACCGCAGTATCTGCAAAATCATGAAACTGAGGACTTGGGGGTCGCATGCCTTTTTGCAGATACTGCACATTGTCATAGGCATTTTCTCAGTATCTAGAGGTCTTTCATAGTTAATATTTATATCACTAGGTGGAGCTGATTGCACTTAGTCAGAAAAACATAAAAGGCCAATTTGGCTAAAATTGCAGATACTGCGGTCTGGCTTGGGAGGGCAGTATGTATGTATGTCGTCTTCTTCTCATGCAATACCATCTGTATGTGTGTACAGACGCTACCCAGCTTACTAATGAGTTAAGTTCAGGACGGCAGTTCTTAGATGAATTTGTTTGTAAGTCGTTACAGGGCATTCTTTAGAGGGGAACGTATGTTTAAACCTTGTATGAGTAACCTATACGAGTTCGTACTGTATACGATCTCTCTCTCTCTCTACATAATCACCACATTATCAATATCATTATGTCCCGTGTTTAAACTCCTGGTTCCTCTCAAGCACAGCTCAGTGGATCTGATCAGATTTACAGAGAGTTTCACTCTTATCCAGTTCATTATAATACTGGAGTCAATTTGTTTCTTCTTTGAAACTTTTGGCAGGAGTTCAGAAATGTATTGGTTCTGCTTCTCTTCCTGGACCTCAGCCACGCCCCTCTCTGCCGGAGCCGAGTGTTAAGTGTACCTCGGGATAATGTTTAATCATATTTCATACTTATATTTATGATATATCTTACTATAGATTTTATTCCATTTCTATTTCTACTTGTTCATCAATTTCATTTCACTTTCACTTTCATGTTGGTAAGTTGGGGAGTGTCTGTGTTTATATTTTAGTTACATCTTATGCATTTTTTTAATGTTTAATTGTTATTTTAATGTTTTTTTAATGTTAATTAAAATTTTAATAAGTTTTTTTTAATGTATTTTAATGTTTAATTGTTATTATAAGAATATGTATTTATCGATATTATATACATGTACGTATACGTTAGTTGGGGGGGCTGGGGTGATCCTCCTTCGCGGATTTCGATGGTCGCATGGGCATCTCGGTCTCGATTAACCGCGGAAAGTGAGGGATCCCTGTATATTAATGCCATCATAGCGATGCGCATAGGCCTGCTGCGCACATGCCGCACGTAGAAGATTTATAGTGATGCTGACGGCTCGGGAAAGTCTGTCAAACTTTAGAACTTTACTATAATTAACAGGCAATATCATTTATCATATAAATCATATTAATATGATCATTATGCTGGAGAGAAGTGGAATGTAATTTACCGGAATCTGGGACCGATTTGGAGCATGTTGAGCCTGAGGCTAAGTCTGCAAGTTGTGTGACGTCATCCCCCCTCTCAGAGTTGACAGATATTATTGCATTGTTGAGCAAAAAAAAAAAAAAAAAAAAACCCAAACATGCATGCTTAATGTGCCTTGTTGGAGATCACTTCCCTCTTTTGCTCATTTTTAAATAAATTTTTACGCGAAAATCTAGATGCAGTAGGTCAGTAAATGTCTGAGCAATTAGCAACATGAACCGTGGTTTTGTTTTTAGCGGGAATTTCCGTATCCTGTATAAAAACAAATTCTATTGGCTGAAGGCCTTCGTGACATCCACACTGCCCAATCACGGCATGGCTCTTATTATACCGGGCTCTCCGCACACTGAATGGCTGTAGATAAGAGGACGAAAACACAATTGTGTCAGAATTATGCCGGAACTTCTGCGGTCACCATTTTTTTTTTTCAACAAAAGCGTTACTTCTGGTTCTATTAGCGGGAATAGCTGAAGTTTTTTTACTGTCCAAAGTTTTCTGAATGCATGTCGTAAAACCGGTTTTGCTTCAGAGTATCACAATACGTATTGTTTGCATGTTAGAACCGGTTTGAATTTTTATGGTTTCATTCAAACGAGGAAAAGTTTCCCTTTTGGGCCTGGTTCCTCTCAAGGTTTCTCCCTCACAACTACTGAGGGACTTATTCCTTGACACCAACTTGCACATTAGAGATACGTAGGGGAAATAGGAAATATTTACATTTCTATATACTGTGTAAGAACCTGCATTCACTTTATCCATCTCTCTCTCTCTCTCTCTCTCTCTCTCTCTCTCACACACACTTTATCCATCTCTATCTCTCTCTCTCTCTCACACACACACACACTTTATCCATCTCTCTCTCTCTCTCTCTCTCTCTCTCTCTCTCTCACACACACACTTTATCCATCTCTATCTCTCTCTCTCTCTCACACACACACTTTATCCATCTCTCTCTCTCTCTCTCTCACACACTTTATCGATATCTCTCTCTCTCTCTCTCTCACATACACACACTTTATCCATCACTCTCTCTCTTTCTCTCACACACACACACACACACACACACACACACACACACACACACACACACTTTATCCATCTCTCTCTCTCTCTCTCTCATACACACACTTTATCCATCTCTCTCTCTCTCTCGCTCTCTCACACACTTTATCCATCTCTCTCTCTCTCTCTTCACACACACCCACTTTATCCATCGCGCTCTCTCTCTCTCACACACACACTTTATCCATCGCTCTCTCTCTCTCTCTCTCACACACACACACACACTTTATCCATCACTCTATCTCTCTCTCTCTCTCACACACACACACACTTTATCCATCTCTCTCTCTCTCTCTTTCACACACACACACTTTATCCATCGCTCTCTCTCTCTCTCTCTCTCACACACACTTTATCCATCTCTCTCTCTCATACACACACTTTATCCATCTCTCTCTCTCTCTCTCACACACACACACTTTATCCATCTCTCTCTCTCTCACACACACACACACACACACATTTTATCCATCCATCCAGCCATCCATCCCTCTCTCTCCCTCACACACATTATCCATCCATGCATCCACCCCTCCTCCACACACACACACACACAAAAACATATGGGGGTCTCTGCGAATGAGTACGACAGGAGAGTCCTCACCTGTCCCCGTGATGAAGGTGACAAAGTTCTCCACACCTTTCCCATGGCCGAACTTCCTCTCAGCAAGGGCAGCGCAGTTTCCATCGTTATCCACCCACACCGGTAGGTGGAGCGACTGAGACACTGGTGAACGCAGATCGATGTGATTCCACTCATTTATCAGCTTAGTGGAGTCCAACACCACGCCATCCTTTGGGTTCACCCTGCCCCCTGTACTCACCCCTACAGTGGAGAGAGGGACCGAGAATAAATACACAACCACACGCCAAGAACATCTACATGAGCAAACACTTCGATGGATGGGACTGTGGGGATAGACAAAGAAATGGTCAGAGCTATGGCTAGACTGGAAGGATGGACAGAGAGATGGATAGAATGGAATAATGGATGAACAGTGGGATGAAGTGAGCGACGGATAGATGAATGGAGAGACTGACTGTAAGGATGGACAGCTGTATGAACAGAGACTTAGGTGGACACAGGCATACACAAGAGGACAGAAAGAAGGAATGTCAAATGGATGGGTGGACAGGTAGATGGATGGACAGATGGATGAACAGAGACGCTTACCCACTCCCAGAACCCTGCAGTTGAGGTGGATGGCTTCAGTAATAGCCTGTTTGCATAAGCTCAGTATGAGCTCCATCCTCTCCTCATAAGTCTTAGGGTTGGGATGAGTGTACATCTTCACAATCTTCCCCTGTCTCACACACACACACACACACACACACACACACACGCATTTAAAAAAAAAAAAAAAAAAATCATCACCTGAATGAGGCATACGTGGCCCTAATCTCTTAAATGTCCCACTGAGAATGTGAGCCAATAGAAAAAAAAAAAAAAAATCAGTCAGCAGATCTTCTATATAAGGAACTTCTCAGTGCAGGTTTAGTCTCCATCCTGGAGTTCAGTTTGATTAGAGAGAGAACAGGAAACAAACACAGAACACCAACAGAGTGAGTGGCACATCCTGTTCTATTTGAACATGTCCACAAACATGAAGAAAGAAAAACAAACAAAAGAAAAAAAAACAAACAAAAAAACACTCCCAGAAATGTCCCTCACATATCCCATCCCTCAACTTCACAAAATATATAAAAAAAAAAAAACCCATCTGATTGTTTTGATGTAGATTTAAAATAAAAACAAACAAAACAAACAAAGAAAACAAAACAAAGGGGGAAAAAAAGAAAAAAAGAAAAAAATGTTTCGGGTTACACACCCATATCCTAGCAGTGTGTGTGTGTGTGTGTGTGTGTGTGTGTGTGTGTGTGTGTGTGTGTGTGTATAAATACCGCCATAGTGACAATGCCCACACGTAGGTTGGTACCCCCAAGGTCAATGCCCAGTGCACTCTGGGTCTCCAGGATGTGGTCGATGTCCTGAGAGCCACTGTCCTCTGGCACCGCTGGAAAACTGAACTTCTTCTGCACCGGCTCTGTTAGATCGATGGTCTGCAGGAACTTCAGGATACGCGGTACTGCATTTCCGTCTCCGTATATCTTAGAGCTGCGTGGACACAGACACAATGAGGGGGACATGCACACCACATTATAGAACAGCACATCTTAAACCGAGACATTGGTTCTCCTCCATACCAGGGGTACCGTTTCCCAAACTGCAGCTCCAGGGCGTGGTAGATCTTATCCTGAGTATCAGCATCACGCACGTGGAGAACGTTCTCTCCTGGACACACACAGACTCTTAATATTTAATCCTGGCTGGAGAGGGGACGTGTATTAATTAAGGTTTTGTGGGAAGACTTTGTTGAGAACATTCGCAGTTTTGGTGCCGGATGGTAAGTTTCAGGTTATTACCCGTTTCTCGGCCAGTTTGGCGCGTGCCCAGGTTGATAACTGGTGTCCCGAAGGCTCCAGCCTCACGCACACCGCAGCTGCTATTCCCCACCATGCAGCCTGCATGGGCCACCAGTTGGATGAACTGGTTAAAGGGGACATGTTTAACTGCACGGAAGTTCGGGTGCTGCTCGATTCTCTTCCTCCTCATCACACGCACCATCTCCTTGCTGCCTACACACACACACACACACACACACACACACACACACACACACACACACACACAATTATCAGGTTTCCATTGTAGGGAAACACCCAAAGTGCAAACAGTGGGTACAGTGTAAAGATTTGTGCACATGTGTATGTTGTGTGTTTGTGAATGTGTGTGTGTGTAGGCGTGTGTATATACATGTGCTTATACGCATGCTTGTGTGCGTATGCGTGTGCATGTGGGTGTACACGTATGTGTCGGTGTATACGCTTGCGTGTGTGTGTGTATGCGTATGTGCGAGCGTGTGTATGCGTATGCATATGTGTATGCACAGGCTTGCATGCGTGCATGTATGCGTGTACTCACCAGCGTCGACGTTGGGGAACAGGATGAGTGTTTTCTTTTTGAAGGAAATAAGTGCCTCCAGCATGAGGTCATAGATCTTTATGGAGTTTGTGATGTCTGTCGTTACAGGATGCTGCAGAGCCACGATATAATCAGATTCCTTCACACCTTCACCTACACACACACAGACGCACGCACGCACAGACGCACGCACGCACACCACAGTTCAGTCTGTGTTCTGTAAAAATAAACCTGGATAACCCAGTGTAAAATCTGACGCACCAAGCCAGGATTTTATGATGTCCTCAAAGTCATCGCGGTTCCACGCGTTCAGCAGGCGGTCATAAGACGGACAGCCAGCCAGAAGGATGCGGCTATGGTCCTCGCACATGGCAAGCAGGTGTGTCTGGGCAGCGCGGGTGCACACGGCGTGGTAGTGTGCCAGTTTGGTGATGGCATGGCGGATAGAGTCGTCAATGGTGCCGCTCACTTCACCTCCCTCCACATGTAGGATGCGGATGTTCATCAAAGCCGCAGCTGTTGCCACAGCGAGAGCATCAAAACGGTCCCCGTGGACGATCAGCACGTCAGGCACCAGGCGGTGAAGGACGTCGGGGAGCTTGACAAGCGCCAGGCCGAGGGACTCCACCATTGCGGCTTCATCCTCACCACGAACGATAGTATGGAGACTGGAGCTGATGTTAAACTCGTCCTGCTCGATCATACGATATGTATTACTGGGAGGGAGGACGGGACGGGACGGGACAGATAAAGATAGAGAGAAGAGAGAGAGCTCATTATTTCCTGTGTAAGTTTACTCAGATACACATTACCCATAAAGCATTGTGTCAACGCTTCCCTAGTGCATGCGCGCGTGTGTGTGTGTGTGCGCGCGCATGTTGTTGTTGGTGTGTACCCGTAGTCATCGATGAGATGTGATCCCAGGACAACAACCTCCAGCTCGAAGAGTTCAGGGTGAGCTTTGATGCCGAACATGATGGGGGCGAGTTTGGAGTAATCTGCACGGTTGCATGTGGCCACGCACACCTTCAGTTTCCGCCCCGATCCCTCATTTCCTCTGGTCTTCCCACATTCCATCTTCTCGTCTATCGTCTGGATCTTCAGATAGTATTGCTCCTGAGAAAAACACACATGGGAACATCAGCCGTTTACACTAAAGATGAGATGAGTGAACAATAAGAACATTATTATTATCTTTCAGTTCACAGAAAATAAATCAGATTTATTGCTCAGGAGACACAAAATGTGTGCGAGACAGAGAAAGAGAGAGAGAGAGAGAGAGACGGGGTACAAAGTCTCACATTACAACCTTTGTTTGATCAAATTCATTTTAACCAGGTGTTTGCTCATGGCAAACACACACACACACACACACAGAGACACACACACGCACTTTAATGGGCATTTACTGTCCTTGAACAGTTATTCCATAGTTCTTAGAACTGTTGTAGGAACCTCCTTTTCTGAGTCCACACTGAGAATGACTGCACAGCTCTTAGAACACTGCAGCGTGTGAGTGTGGTACTCTAACAGTACATGAGGAACCATAAGCGAGGTATGGGAACAGTGAGAACACCGTATGAAGATAAAACTAGAGCGTGAAAACATTAAATTCTTAAAGAACTATGGGACACAAGACAGCAGTAAGGTTCCGTGCTCAAAGGGACAGTAGCCCCCCGGAAACCCTGGGGGCCCGTGTTCTGCATATCTGCTTAATGTGATAGTAGCACAGTGTCAGTGTTTAGCACATTCATCTCACAGCAAAAAGGTCTTGGGTTTTAGTCTCAGGCTTGGCCCGTTTGTGTGTGTGTGTGTGTGTGTGTGTGTGTGTGTGTGGAGTCTGCATGTTCTCCCAGTGCTTGTGTGGGTTTCCTCCAAGTACTCCAGTGTCCTCCCATTGTCCAAATACATGTGCATTAGCTGTTCCGAATCTCCCCTACGTGATGAGGGTGAACGTGACTTGTTGTGCACGTTGTCCTGTGATAGTCTGATGAGCTGTTCAGGGTGTACTCTACCTTCACCCAAAGTCGGCACAGCCTTCCAGCAACCCTAGGAATAAGTGGTTCGGCAAATTTGTGAATGAGAGTGTTTGGTGAAAGAGAATCAATGAGACCAGGCAGACGAGCCCACTAGATCGCTCTCTCTCTCTCTCTCTCTCTCTCTCTCTCTCTCTCTCTCTCTCTCTCTCTCGCTCGCTCACACACACACACCAGACAGACACACACACCCTGATGACGGAGAACCAAATCTAGATCTGCATGTGGAATGGCTTCTTGCGACCTTACACTTCCACTGACACCATGACCACACCCACCTGCTGATTACCACACCCCCTCAATGTATCTTTCCGGTTCTAGAGCAAACTCAGAAGCAGGATGTTAGTCATTTTGGACACGAGAGAGCCAACCATTCTTTGCTGGGAGGAACAAACACTTGGCCTAACAGAAAAGAGTTATACGGGAGATGGATGGATGGATGGATTTGATGGATGAACTCCATAACTGCCAGACTGCTTTCCAACACCACCCATCAAATACTAATATGGAAAAGAAAGAGTGTATGAGTGGACAAGCTTGTCTTGAAAAACTGGCAGTGTCTCCTTACAAATTTGGAAACAGTTTGGTTATGCAAAGTAACACACCACGCCACCAACCACTAATCTCAATCTGGGTGTCGTACCAGAATTCTGGCGTAGGCGACACCCATATCAGCTTGTCATGGCTGTATGCAAAGGGAAAAAAATCTGCAGTGGAGGCCCAAAGTTCTTACTTCAGGGTGTTTTTATTGAGATACCATCTCTAGGTAGCTGGCCGTTGACTCTAAAGAGTTCATGCACCCTTTGATAGGTCTTGTTTTTATTCCCACTGGGTTGCGAGCCACCCTACTCACCAAATTGGAACCTGGTGGGGGAGTCGGTTTAGACACCGACCACTCGACCATGCAACAGGTTGTACTGGCACCAATGTTATCAGTAGCAGGACAAGACCTGACCTGACACCAAACCACTGTAAGGTGTAATTTGGTGTAGGTAAAGAAAAAATATTTGGAGATTTGGTTTTTGGTCTCTATCGCCCAGTGCTAAGTAAACCATTGTTAAACCAATGGGGGTTAGATAAGAATCGACCTCGTGTGTTCTCGCCACAGGAAGTCAGAATGAGCCACATTTCAGCAAGGAGAGGTCTGAAAGCCAAACACCAAGCATGAAACTAACCATCAGGACAAACATTATCATCCATTCATCCATCCATACAAACATCCATCCATGCATCCATCCATACAAACATCCATCCATACAAACATCCATCCATCCATCCTTCCATCCATTCATCACCCATCCATCCCTCCAAACATCCACCCATCCATCCATACAAACATCCATCCATCCATCCATACAAACATCCATCCATCCATCCATACAAACATCCATCCATCCATCCATACAAACATCCATCCATCCATCCATACAAACATCCATCCATCCATCCATTCAAACATCCATCCATCCATCCATTCAAACATCCATCCATCCATCCATACAAACATCCATCCATCCATCCATTCAAACATCCATCCATCCATTCAAACATCCATCCATCCATCCAAACATCCATCCATCCATACAAACATCCATCCATACAAACATCCATCCATCCATACAACATCCATCCATCCATACAACATCCATCCATCCATACAAACATCCATCCATCCATTCAAACATCCATACAAACATCCATCCATCCATTCAAACATCCATCCAAACATCCATCAAACATCCATCCATCCATCCATACAAACATCCATCCATTCTTCCATCCATCCATCCGTACAAACATCCATCCGTACAAACATCCATCCATCCATTCACACAAACGTCCATACAAACGTCCATCCATTCATCCACACAAACATGATCATCCATTCATCCATCCATACAAACATACATCCATCCATACAAACATCCATCCATCCATTCATCCATCAATACAAACATCCATCCATCCCTATAGCTGGAACTGTAACACACCATGATGAACGGGGGTGGGTGGGGGGGGGGTAATTCATTCAGTTGCCATGACAACCAAGCTGACATTTACCTCAGATCGTCATAATGCCGGTTGTTCCGGTTGAACCCGCTTTCATGTTCAGTGTGGACACTGGCTTTACACATGTGTACTTCTCCACATTTTTCTTACTCGTGTGTGACTTCCGCAAAAATAATAACGTGTCGTGTCTCATGTTTCAATAACACAATTATACAAACACAACAAAAAGTAAAGATCTGTAAGTCAGTGTCACCAAATAAACATGAAACCCAGTTCAAACGGAACCAGCGCATAAACAAACAGCATCCTCCACACAGCATCGCGGAACTGAAACATCCTCCAGCGCTTTTACTCACATGCGGGTTTCTGACTCCACGGACTCCGAACATGATTCTTTTCCTTCAAGCAACCGGGTTCGTATCCTTTTCTCTCTCTCTCTCTCTCTCTCTCGGACATTAAAAAGAAAGAGAGGAGGAGGGCGCGCGCACACATGAACGCCAGCTGGGCAAGGGGGCGTTACCTAAAGCACCATCCGCTCCCTGATTCGTTGTATAAAACAGAGTAGTTTCTATAGCTCCGCCTCCACAGCGCCACAACACAAAGAAGAAAAAAGCGACCGTGTGCACTTCACGCAGACCGGAAGTGTCTCATTATAAAAACCTGAGCGACTTCCAAAGTTCATTCTCCCTCTTTCACTAATTCATTCTCCCTCTTTCATCCCCCCTTCTATCACTCACTCACCATCATACATTTGCCATCTCTCATCATTCTCTCATTTATTCATTCACTCTAATTCCTGCTCCATCTCTCGCTCACACACACAGGTGTGTGGGAGCGAGCGATTGTGTGGCTGTGTGGGATCGAGTAAGAGTTTTCTGTGGGAGCGAGTGAGTGGGTGTGTGGGGGGTCTAGGTGTGTCTGTGTGTGGGGTGTGTGTTGGGGAATCTGTTTGGGGGCGAGTCTGTATGTGTGTGTGTGTGTGAGAGAGAGAGAGAGTGTGTGTGTGTGTGTGTGTGTGTGTGTGTGTGTGTGTGTGTGTGTGTGTTTGTCTGTGTAGGAGCAAGTGAGTGAGCGTGTGCATGAGATTGTGTGAGCGCAAGTGTGTGTGTGTGTGTGTGTGTGTGTGTGAGCGCAAGTGTTTGCGTGTGTGTGAGCGCAAGTGTGTGCGTGTGTGTGAGCGCAAGTGTGTGTGTCAGTATGTGTGTGTATGTTCGTGTAAGAGACAGAGCGAGAGAGAGAGTGTGTTTGTGTGTGCATGCATGAGTGAGTATCTGTGTGGGGGGTCTGTTTGTCTGTTAGGGAGTCTGTGTTTTGGGGTGAGTCTGTATGTGTGTGTGTGGGATGTGGGAGCGAGTGAGTGCGTGCATGAGATTGTGTGTTTGAGAGTGTATGCATCAGTGTGTGTGTGTGTGCATGTATGAGTATGTGTGGGTGTGTATATGTGTGTACGAGTGTGTGTGTGTGTGTGTGTGTGAAAGACAGAGAGAGAGACAGTGGGTGCATGTACATTGTATGAGGGTGTGTGGGTGTGTGTGTGTGTGTGTATGAGAGGGAGA
>CM045731.1:11785000-11827500 GCA_024760905.1 Plotosus lineatus | reverse complement strand
TCACTATCCCTCCTCTGTACATGTCCAAACCATCTCAGTCTATCCTCTCTGACTTTGTCTCCAAAACATCTAACATGTGCTGTCCCTCTGATGTACTCGTTTCTGATCCTATCCATCCTCGTTACTCCCAAAGAGAACAAGACCAATTATGCAAAAAAACAAAAACAAACACAAAACAAAAAACAACCCAAAATCTCCCATCAAAACTATGTATTTACATTTTTGTGAGGTGCATGTCTTTGTGTGGATTTATATTTTATTTACATCTTATGCATTATTTTTTAATGTTTAATTGTTGTTATAGTATTTATAGCATTGAATATGTATTTATTGATATTATATACACATGTACTGGGGGGTTGATCCGACTTCGCGGATTTCAGTGATCGCGGGGGGGGGGGGGGTGTCTCGGGCCAAATTAACATCGGAAAGTGAGAGATCCCTGTATTTTTTTTTTATTATTATTATTCTTTTTTAATCTTTTGTTTCAATTTCAAAACCTTTACTTTCTGTTTTCCTGATATAATTGATCCATTTATGGGTGTGGAAAGGTGGAGCCTAACTCAGTTGACTTAAGAATTGTAAGTACAGTGATACCTCAGCTCACGAACATAATTGGTTCCCAGAAAGTGTGTGTAAGGCGAAAAGTTCGTCTTCCGAACATTTATTTCCCATAAGAAACCATTAAAATGAGAATAATCCGTTCCCAGGTCCCCATAAAACATAATTTTCTACTAAATAAGCCTTAAAACTACACAAAAATATACCTTATTTTATGTATAATAAATGTGCTATTGTATTGTAATTAAAGAAATAAACTGTACTGTATAATAAAGTGGTTTTATTTACCTTTGTGATGGTAGTTGATGGCTTGATGGAATGGAGTGGGAGGAGGAGGGAGGGAGGGACTTACTGTTTGGAAGGAGTGTTTGGAAACGCCTACTGTTTGGAAACACCCTTAGCCACACACGCACCCTTAATAGCTTCCTTGTTCTTAAGGATGGGAGCAATGGTAGACTTAGCGGACTGGTACTGGGACGCTGAGTCACACAAACGCACACCTCGTTCGTGTTTTTCAATGATCTCCGCCTGTGGTGGGTCTTTTTCGGTCCCATAATAGCAAAAGTACACTCAATATGGTCCAAAATGTCTATCAAACACAAACCACGTCCGCACTCAAAGAAAGGGGGTGACGAACTGTGACGCCATGAGCGTGCGTCAGCTTCTCGTGGCCGCCACCGTGGCGCTGTTCGACCGCGTGGTTTGATTCGTCCGCCAAAAACTAGTTCGTCAGCAGAGACTATATGCTCGCAAATTTAATGTTCTTGAGGCGAAAAGTTCGTGAGCTTAAGCGTTCGTCAGCGGAGGTTTTACTGTAGCTTTAACCGATCAAATTACTATTAAACAATGGATTGTATAAAAAAAAAAAAAAAAAGGTGAAAAGTGGAAGTAATTTGATTGGTTAAAACTAATTCCATGCTCTGTGGATGCTCTGTGTCATAATTCCATGCTCTGTGGGGGGCATAATGTGGTCAAGTTTTGTTCATGTTATAGGTAGAAAGTCATCAGGATATCTGTGTAAAATCACAAAAATCCACTCAGGCATTAAAGCAGGACTGTATTTGAAAGATGTGAATAGTATGATTGCTAAATTAGCATTAGAGACAGCAGACAGGACCATCGACCCAGAGATCGAGAGTTTGAATCCGGGTTAATGTCACAGCCATCCGTGGCTGGAATTCTGTAGGAGCTCATCGGCCGAGCTCTCACATGAAGAAGGGATGGCATACGCTCACTTCCCTGTCACTCACAGCGATCGCCAGCCAATCGCAGGCGTCTGTGAGCTCATTCGTACGACGGGGTGGATCGTACTTTCCCTCCGAGTGCGTTCGACCTGCCCTCAAATACGCATGCGCTACAGTTCGAAAAGAGACACGTCACAGTGGGGATGTGTGCATGCTTTTGCCCCTCCCTGCACAGTGGTGGTCATGTGATAGGGAAGGTAATACTTGATGGGTGGGGAAATTAGATAGGAATAAATTAAACAGAAAATAGTGGGAAATACCCCCCCCCCCAAAAAAAAAAAAAAAAAAAAAGAGAGACAGCAGAAAACGATGGAAGATAAGAAAGACATAGAGGAAGAGATAGAAAGAGAAAATTGATGGAGAAAGACAAAAACAAAGAGACATATTGGATATGGATCAAAGCTAAACTGCAGCAGCGAGAACATGAACACTGCAATGCAGGGGCATAAGATAGAGGGGGTGGTATGAGAGAGAGAGAGAGAGGGAGGGGAGAGGGGCGAGTGGGGAAGAGAGAAATGGAGTGAGGGATAGAGATAAAGAGCTTATTCAGCATTTCTGACTGTTATCAGTCCATGTGTGTGTGTGTGTGTGTGTGTGTGTGTGTGTGTGTGTGTGTGTGTGTGTGTGTGTGAGTGTGACTACTAACAGTATCCAGGCTCACTCACTACACAGCTGGTTATTCATGACTTCAGAAAGAGTGAAGTCCAGCTTGTGTGCTGCCAATGACAGAAAAAAAAAGTGAATAAAGGAAGAGAGAAAATACCTAAAGAAGATTTCATGGTTGTCCTTTTAAAAAGACGTTCAGTGATTTTTTTTTGTTTTGTTTTGTTTTGTTTTTAACTTGTGAGAGATCATCATCGTGTTGAGATGTTCCAATGTTATTGGATTGAAAGTATTCGTTCCATGATCACATGATCTCCAGTGCCGTCATAAAAATGCAAGATCATCGTCAGCATCACCACTCCAAGCTGCACGCGCAGCATCCGGGGAGGGAGGAAGAGAGAGAGAGAAAGAGTGAGAGAGCGAGAGAGAGAAAGAGAGCTGGGACGAGAGGCATCTTCACGCGTGCTCGCAGGACACACACGAGGAGCTCCTGCCAGAAGGTAAATAGAACGATGACCGCACGAGCTGAACTCACACTCTACATGTATTGTTATTACGTATATTGTATTCGCGCGCGTGTGGTTAATTACTCTGTGTTGATTAATTTAAAATGCAGAAAAGAATCACTTGATTTTTTTTAAGCAGATATAAAACGCAATGACCTGCTGGTTGCCATGGATACATGTCCAACCCCGCATGATATCCTCCAAACCAGAGGGGAAGTACAGCAGCACCTCATGCTGCACTGGGGTTCTGTCCCCAACCACTTATACACCGAGTACAGGCTGCTGCTGCTGCTTAGGTCACCTCCAGTTAGCTTTAGCACTCTGGTTAGCTTGTAGTGCGATTTATCTTCCTGTGATCGTCACGTTCACACCATCTCGCTCCACCGTCCTCGTGTGCAGGAGGGTGCGGTGGACGCAGCCAGTCTCTCCAACGGAAGGGCATAGTGCCTGTTCATAGAGTGCACATGCGCAAAGAAAACCTCCATGGAATGTATTTTATAGTTTTTAATTAAACAATTAATTCTTTTTTTTTGATTTTGCAATGTTTTGATGATTTTCTAAAAATATGATGTCATTTTTACCAAAACAAAAAAATGTTTATAAGGAATTTTTAGTGGTGGACCGGTGGTAGGGTGCTGGATTACTGCTCCCAAGGTCAGCATTTCAAGTTGCAACGGTCACTGGGTTGTCACTGTTGCCCCCCCACCCCCACCCCCACCCCCCACCCGCCCCTTCCTAGTGCGGCTAACTGGGTTATCAAAGGCCGGCCATGTCTCTCAGTGTCTATAGTGGAAGGTTCATGTAAAAGAACCATTGCTGACTTTTGTAAAGAGGACCTGCATAGCCGCAATGGCCTGGAGAGCTGTCCAGGGTGTACTTTGCCCTCGCCCAGAATTGGCTGTGAGGGGCGCCAGCCTCCCCATGACCTAATTAGCATTAAATGCATCAGAAAAGGAATGAATATAGAATGTCTGTTTGTCTTCCTTTCGGCTTTTTCCCTTTTACTCGGGAGTCGCCACAGCGAATCATCTGATTGGCACGTTTGATTTGGCAGAGGTTTTTACGTCGGATGCCCTTCCTGTCACAACCCTTTTTAGCAAGGGACAGAAACACGCTGACGACTTTGCAGCTACTCTTTACGAAAGTCAGCAATGGTTCTTTTACATGAACCTCTCACCATAGACAGTGACAGACATGCCCGCCTTTGATAACCCAGTTAGCTGCACTGGGGGAGGGGGGACAGTGACAACCTTGTGGAGAGTGGGACTCGAACCCCCAACCTTTGGATCAGCGATCCAGCGCCCTATATTTGATACCATACCTCCATCATCTCAAAGTAATAATCATTACTACACATACTGAATCAGCTAAATCACATTTAATCCTTTAACATCAAATCCAAAGTCAAACATCTTCAGATGATCTTCTTCTTAAATTCCATTATTAATTCAGATTGACACTTGAGAGTCGAGTCCTGCATAATATAATAAAATTATTTGCAAATTAAGCAAACATAAATACTGTTGTTTTAGCGTTAACCAACATAGCAGTGTATTTTAGATTTGAAGAACAAGATGATCGGTTAAGCCAATCAAAACTGGACATTGGCTTAACATCGGCAGGAACTGTTGATGATGTCATAATAACCAATATCGCACGGACACTGCGAGCGAGCTTTAATAGCTTAGTAGCTAGCTCGTGTGCATGTTTGTCATCATTATCCTATATAATAAAATATACAAAATCTGTGAATTATTTATGTCTATATGATCAGTATTTCACCTCCAGATGAAATTGTGAGCATTTTTGATGGTGTACAGGGTGAGGTTTGAATTATTTTAATTACGTCACTGCTAAGCATGTAGTTTGCTCGCTGTGGTTCAGAGGATTTTTGTTGACGCTCTGATAAACTGAACTTCGTTGAGCAGCTGAACTGCACAACACTCAAGTGTTGGTAAAGTTGGTGGCCACCATAAGGAATGGAATTGTTTGCATTTCTAAAGGGGGGGGGGGTTGTTTTTGGCTCCACCCACTCAATTTTAGCCTCCCAAATTCAGTTCAGTTCATTTTCTGTAACCGCTTCATCCTAATTAGGGTCACGGGGAGGCTGGTGCCCATCCCAGCCAACTCAGGGCGAGGGCAGAGTACACCCTGGACAGCTCGCCAGACCATCGCAGGGCGGAAACACGCTGACGGCTTTGCAGCTACTCTTGTCGAAAGTCAGCGATGGTTCTTTTACATGCCTCACACCATAGACAGTGAGAGACATGGCCGGCCTTTGATAACCCAGTTAGCTGCACTGGGGGGGACAGTGACAACCTTGTGGAGAGTGGGACTCGAACTCCCAACCTTTGGATCAGCGATCCGGCACCCTATACCACTAGACCACCACTGCCCCGCCTACCAAATTAAAATATGAAATTGTATTAGAAACCCAGATCATAATGCATTGTAAGGTAGGTAGGTAAAGTCTGTTGGGTTTTTACACCCGAGCCTTGTGGCTCATCAGGCCGGTGCTTATCCGCGGTTTCCGTAGCGCGAAGTGACCAGGAGTTCATCTCCCCCTGGATGGGACGCTAGTCCATCGCAGGTTACCTTCCCAGTATAGTTTTACTGGTACCCATTTATACTGCTGGGTGAACAGAGGCACACTTGTGGTTGAGACCTTGCCCAGGGGTCTTAGCACAGTGAGGGTCTCGGTGGGATTCAAACTCACAACCTCCCGATCATGAGCGCAGCACCCTAACCACTACACCACCGGCCCCACATAATGCATTGTAGATCCACTTTAAATTTGAAAATGAACACATTGTTTGATGCTGGCAGCATGAGGGATTCGTGGGGAGCATGTCTGCCTTACAGAAAGTAGGTCTTATGTTTGAGTCCCCATTTCGACGAGGGTGTTTCTGTGTGGAGTTTGCATGTTTTTCCCTGTGGATGTGTGTTTCCTCGAGTACTCTGGTTTCCTCCAACAGTCCAAAGATATACAAATTAGGCTAATTGGCTGTTCCAAATTGCCCCTAGGTGTAAGTGTCAATGGTTGTGTGTTTGTTGGCCCTCTGATGGACTGGCGAGTCGCTCAAGGTGTAAACCACCTTCGACCAGAGTCAGCTTGGATAGGCTCCAGCCTCCCCACGACCCTAATTAAGATTAGCAGGTCAGTGCGTGAATGCATTAATTACTTTATGCTGCATGATCTGATTTTTTTTTTTTTTTTTTTTTTTTTAATTTACAGAATATGGTGCTTGTGTTGGAAGATGTTTAAAATGCGGATGATGGTCATTTTCGCAGGATACTGAATGAATGAATAAATAAAATACAAACATCAGATGTTTTTGTAAATATGTATTCTCAGTGTTTTTGCTTTTTGACTCTGCAGGCATCTGAACACGAGACTCTACGCAGCGCAGTGACTAGAGCAGAGCCATGAATTTTGTAATGAAGGCAGCGTTGGGAGGTGGGTGCAGTGTGTGTGTGTGTGTGTGTGTGTGTGTGTGTGTGTGTGAGAGAGAGAGAGAGAGAGAGAGAGAGAGAGAGAGAGAGAGAGAGAGAGAGATGAAGAGGTTGTGCTAATGTCCTGAGTCAGCAGTTCAGTGCCGCAGCAGCAGCAGCACTTAATGTCATACCAGATTCATCCAGAGTCACGCCGTACCACTAAACTCGGATATCAGGAGGCTTCCCAAGGACAGTCTGCATAGCGACATACAATTTATTCAGAATATTTCTCAGCTAACCTGACAGGAAGTCAGAGTCATTTTTCCTTTCTCTTCCTGTTAGCCAGTCGCTGAAATACTAAAACCTGAAAGGTTGCTTTTAGTTTTTACTATATTCATAATAAGCAGACAAGTGGTGGCCAGGTGGTAAGGTGCTGGATCACTGATCCCATGGTTGGGGGTTCAAGCCCCACTCTCCACCCCCGTGCAGTTAACTAGGTTATCACGACGGGCCATGTCTCTCACTGTTTATGGTCCGAGGCATGTAAAAGAACCATTTGCTGACTTTCGTCAAGAGTAGGCTGCATAGCCGTCAGTCTCTTTCTGTCCTGCGATGACCTGGTGAGCTGTCCAGGGTGTACTCTGCCCTCAGCCATAGTCGGCTGAGATGGTCACCGGTCTCCCTACGACTCTAATTAGGATTAAGTCTGTTGGTTTTTTTACACCCAAGCCTCATGGCTCATCAGGCCGGTGCTTATCCATGGTTTCCATAGCATGAAGCGACCAGGAGTTCAACTCGTCCTGGATGGGACACAAGTCCATCGCAGGTTACCTTCCCAGTATATTTTTACTGGTATCCATTTATACTGCTGGGTGAACAGAGGCACATTTGTGGTTGAGACCTTGCCCAGTGGTCTTAGCACAGTGAGGGTCTCGGTGGGATTCGAACTCACAACCTCCCGATCATGAGCGCAACACCCTAACCACTACGCCAACGGCCACACTAATTAGCATTAAGCAGTTCAGAAAATGAATGGATGAATGAATCATGTATTCATGATTTTGTCCCCATAATTCATTTACAAGTACAGTAAAACCTCCGCTGACGAACGCTTAAGCTCACGAACTTTTCGCCTCAAGAACATTAAATTTGCGAGCATATAGTCTCTGCTGACGAACTAGTTTTCGGCGGACGAACCAAACCACGCGGTCCAACAGCGCCACGGTGGCGGCCACGAGAAGCTGACGCACGCTCACGGCGTCCCAGTTAAATCACCCCTTTCTTTGGGTGCGGACGGGTTTGTGTTTGCTAGACATTTTGGACCATATTGAGTGTACTTTTGCTATTATGGGACCGAAAAAGACCCCACCACAGGCGGAGATCATTGAAAAACACGAACGAGGTGTGCGTTTGTGTGACTCAGCGTCCCAGTACCAGTACGCTAAGTCTACCATTGCTCCCATCCTTAAGAACAAGGAAGCTATTAAGGGTGCGTGTGTGGCTAAGGGTGTTTCCAAACAGTAGGCGTTTCCAAACACTCCTTCCAAACAGTAAGTCCCTCCCTCCCTCCTCCTCCCACTCCATTCCATCAAGCCATCAACTACCATCACAAAGGTAAATAAAACCACTTTATTATACAGTACAGTTTATTTCTTTAATTACAATACAAGAGCACATTTATTATACATAAAATAAGGTATATTTTTGTGTAGTTTTAAGGCTTATTTAGTAGAAAATTATGTTTTATGGGGACCTGGGAACGGATTATTCTCATTTTAATGGTTTCTTATGGGAAACAAATGTTCGGAAGACGAACTTTTCGCCTTACACACACTTTCTGGGAACCAATTATGTTCGTGAGGAGAGGCATCACTGTACTGTGTCGTCCCCCTCCCCAGTGAAGCTAACTGGGTTATCAAAGACCGGCCATGTCTCTCACTGTCTATGGTGAGAGGTTTGTGTAAAAGAACCGTTGCTGACTTTCGTCAAGAGGAGCTACAAAGCCGTCAGCGTGTTTCTGCCCCTTGCTAAAGGGTTGTATCAGGAAGGGCGTCCGACGTAAAAATCTATGCCAAATCAAACACGCGATGATTCGCTGTGGCAATCCCTGAGGAAAAGGGAACAGCCGAAAGGAAAAGAATAAGAATTAATTTACAAGTACTGTACTGTATTTATAATCCTCACTGCTAACAATAACTTGCGAATGGGGCAGCCGAGGCCTACTGGTTCCGAAGCGGGTTTTGTGACCTAAAGGTTACTGGTTCCAAACCAATAGGAAAAATGAGTGGCGGTGAAGGAGTGAGCAGCACCTTCGATACCGCCACCTATATGGTTGAAGTACTCTTGAGCAAAGCATATAACCAGCCAACTGCTCTCTAGACGCGGAAGCTCATTGTAATAATAAGCCCCCCCCCAAAAAAAAAAGAAAAGAAAAAAAAAAAAAAAAGAAAGAAAATGTTGTGTTTCCAGAAACATGGGTTGAAAAATCTAGGGTAGGAAGGTATTATTTTCAGTTCAGTTCATTTTCTGTAACCGCTTCATCCTAATTAGGGTCACGGGGAGGCTGGTGCCCATCCCAGCCAACTCAGGGCGAGGGCAGAGTACACCCTGGACAGCTCGCCAGGCCATCGCAGGGCGGAAACATGCTGACGGCTTTGCAGCCTACTCTTGTCGAAAGTCAGCAATAGTTCTTTTACATGCCTCACACCATAGACAGTGACAGACATGGCCCGCCTTTGATAACCCAGTTAGCTGCACTGGGGGGGACAGTGACAACCCTGTGGAGAGTGGGACTCGAACCCCAAACCTTTGGATCAGCGATCCGGCGCCTTATACCACTAGACCACCACTGCCCCAGGTATTATTTTATTTTCTGAAATTTTTATCACTCCTATAATTTGGATTCAATGCAGATTATTGATTAAGCAGAACTTCTTGGAGACTCGTGTCCTGAAGCCGGTCAAGCTAGACAAACAGGCAAGACTGACAGTTCCTTTGTGTGTACCACAGTAACAACAAATCTTTTTGTTTAATGCCAGCAGTGCAATAAATGGAATTTCTTCTCTGGAATCACATGTGATGCCAAGTCTCATGAATACTTTTTGTAGCCAGTGGATGATCGGGAGGTGTAACAGGAGCCCCACATGAATATGCATACGTTGTCATCAAGGTCATGAGCTGCGCTTGCGGGCGTTCAGTACATTTTTACTTTTTTTTTTTTTTTTTGAATATACTCCCCTTGGTTTTCTGCAGTCCTCACACTCAAACACTGACTCATCAGAAATTTCACTTTCATGTGAGCATAAAATCGATCGCTGTCTGACGAGGCCTTGCTTTCACTTTGCTTGTATTTAATGTAGCACTTGTTGAAGAAACTCCAGTTCATTTCTTCTGCTGGTTTTGTTTGGCAACCTGTTCCATAAGGATTAGCCGGTCATCTTCATTTATTTTAGAACCATATACAGCACTTGTAACGTTCACCAGTGTGGTCAAGAATGGAGTCTGGTACCGGACAAGCATTTGACCGACTGCGGTAGTGAACATCTGACCTGACATCCTGATATGAAGCAACACCTTCTATGGTTTTCTTTGTGATATTTGATGCATCAAGTCCAGGGAACAAGTCCTTAACCTACTGTGTAGCCTGGATCACTCACAGGGGGTTGAGTATGTTCGAGTTTCTCCAAGACTAACAATCTCTTGAAACAGGTTTGGATAGTATGTTTTCATTCCTGGATGCTGTCAGACCATGCTTCTTTGAAACTGGAAACTTTCTACTCCATCTAACTGATATCACTCGTATTATTACACTGACTGAGCTTTGCTTCTACATGGGGAACACTTGTCACGCTGAAGAGCATAGTTCTGGAGGCCTGGGTTCAACATGGACATTATTCTCTCGGCGAAGCTGGTCCAGCTCTGCCCTGGCTTACTTACTCCTGGCAGCAATGAGCATGTCGGGAGCAAGTTTCTTGAACAGATAAATAAGTGATTACTTGACACATTCTAAAGGATTTCTATGATCTGTTCCACCATCAGAAAATTTCTGAACAATTTTGTGTGGTCACGAGCTGAACAAGTTGAGTCGATGCTCCATGGAAATTGCAAGTCGAAATGGATTTGTAGATTCAAACACCGCATCATTAAACAACAGAGACTTGACATGACAGAATGATTTATGGATGTTATCTGGTATGTCTACTTTTAAATAGACAGAAGATGTCAGACTGACTTTATGACTTACATCATGGTCCATTGCAGATAAGGTTGGACTTGTGAGTGCCAGAGGGTTTGTTTTTTTTTTGTTTTTTTTTGTTTTTTTTTTGGCCCCAAACATCAGTCAACAGGGCTAAGCCAGGCTTCACCAGAGGAATCTGCCTTGTTGTTGCGGCTCATAAAAGCACACAAGGAACCCAGAGACACAGACAGGCATGTCATATACTTTAGAACAGCAGCACAATAATGTTCGTCATTAGCTTGTGCACATAGTTGCCTTCATTGGATTTTATATTGGACAGCAAACGTGACCAGAAAAGTTTAGGGCTGCATGCACATAGGGGTTCCTAGGAGAATTCTGTAGGCAGACAAGAGCAGATGATGGTATTTGAGTTCCTGCAGGACATTTATCTGTGGTTTGATGTGTCAGGTCTTTCAAAGAAATCCTCTGAGAAAGATGTGCTACATTATGCCGTCTTTTATCTGCTGCAGTTACCTGCTCTATAATTTTGCGTTCAACATCCCAGAAAGTATCAAAAGGTGTTTGATGGCCATCCTACATTGAGTTTTCGAAGATCTGGGAGGAGGCCTTTCTCCCCCAAAAATATTAGTTTCAGTATCTCTGGATGTTCTGCCACTGAAGCCTCAAGGGACTTTTATTAATTGCAACATTCAGTACCAACCAGGCTGGAGTTGACAGACTAGGTCAGCGCAAAATGCTGTACAGTGTCTCAACATGACTCTTCAGGCAATTGCCGTAAAACACAGAATTTTTTTTTTTTTTTTTTTTTCGCTTGGTATCATCAAATCTCTCGTATTTCTCGAACATAGCGGTACTGGGCAAAGTTTACTCCTCTTCAGTGATGTACTTTTGATGGTGTCACGGTGACTCATCACACACCACAAGGCATTGCGAAGCACCTGCAAAACAAACCAACAAATATTATTCTAATGCAGTTCTTTGTTGTCATATTCAGTGCAAAGAAAATTATGGTGACTTTCTAAACTCTGATTAAGTCCTACAGATGCAAATATCCGAACCTGAATGAGAAAAAAAACCAAAAGTGAACAGATGTGGAAGGCGTTATTCAGTTAAATGGGACAAGTGAAGCTGGTGAAATGAGTAAGCAATCAAGAATGATTTAATAAAAAGCCATTGTTAACCTTAACTCTACAGCTGGAGAAAAGTGATATCATTAAAAATGTTGAATATATCCAGTTACTTAATATATCCGAGATATCATTTCATAAAGTTCATGGAGTGATATAAATATAAAATGGTATCTTTATTCAGTTGGAGAGCTATTGAAGTATTAAACTATTCTTGAGATCTATTCTGACATCTGTGACAAGCTGAGCTGTTAGTGAACATTCAAGTAACCTAATAAGGACAGTTTACTATTCAGTATAGACTCTGACGTCACACTAAAGCTTCAACTATAACAGTTGCATAGAATATTGGATGATGCTAACACGCATACAGCGATGTGTGTTAAGACACCATAAAGGCATGTGAAATATATTGTGTACATATATATATTATATATATTATAGATTATATTCTTCTATAATCACCTGAAGAGAGAGGATGGTTTCACCTCCCCTCGAAACAGATCTGTAGCGATAAATGGAGTTTCAATAGAAAGTCTTTGTCCTGTCCTTTTATTTTTGTTATTTGCTCTACCAAAAAGTATTGAGCACGCTCCTACGGAAGGATCTACTCAGAGAATCCCCTATGTATGTATATATATATATATATATATATATATATATATATATATTTATATATATGTGTGTGTGTGTGTGTGTGTGTGTGTGGGTGTGTGTGTATATATATATATATATATATATATATATATATATATATATATATATATATATATATATATATAAATATATATGTCCTGTCTCTTCTTGAAGAAAGTATTCAGCACAGCCATTTTCATCCTTTTTGCAAAATCTATCAACATCTCTCCTTCTGTGTTCCTGTCCGGGACACCAAACCTGCCCATCACTTCCCCATCCCCTCTGTTGCCTGCACCAACATGTCCATTGAAGTCTGCCCCAATGACCACTCTTTCACCTCTGGGGTTACTCTATATCACTTCATCTAACTCACTCCAGAATCTCTCCTTCTCTTCTTGCTCACATCCTGCCTGTGTGGCATAAGAACTAACAACATTGAACATCACTTTTTCAAATTTTAACTTCGACTCATCACTCTGTCTGACACTTTTCACTTCTTGAACATTCCAACATTGAATGTTGGAACTATGATAGGAAAACCTAGAGAGCAGGCTGACATGATACAGAGGAGGAAGGAGGATATACTGTGTGTTCAGGAGACCAGATGGAAAGGTAACAAGGCTAGAAGCTTAGGAGCAGGTTTAAACTGTTTTTTCATGATGTGGATGGGAAAAGAAATGGCGTAGGAGTCATCTTGAGGGAGGGGTTTGTCAGGAATGTTCTAGAAGTGAAAAGAGTGTCAGACAGAGTGATGAGTCTCAAGTTAGAAATTGAAGGCATGATGTTCAATGTTGTTAGTGCTTATGCCCCACAGGCAGGATGTGAGCAAGAAGAGAAGGAGAGATACTGGAGTGAGTTAGATGAAGTGATGTAGAGTACCCCCAGAGGTGAAAGAGTGGTCATTGGGGCAGACTTCAATGGACATGTTGGTGTAGGAAACAGAGGGGACGAGGAAGTGATGGGCAGGTTTGGTATCCAGGACAGGAACACAGAAGGACAGATGTTGGTAGATTTTGCAAAAAGGATGGAAATGGTTGTGGTGAATATGAGGAGCATAGGGTGACTTATAAAAGTGGAGGTAGGAGCACACAAGTAGACTACATCTTGTGCAGGCGATATAATTTGAAGGAAGTCAGTGACTGCAAAGTAGTAGCAGGTGAGAGTGTTGCCAAACAGCATAGGATGGTGGTGTGCAGGATCATGCTGATAGTGAGGAAGGTGAAGAAGGCAAAGGCAGAGCAGAAGACAAAGTGGTGGAAGCTGAAAAAGGAAGATTGTCGTGTTGTCTTCAAGGAGGAGTTGAAACAGGCTTTGGGTGGTCAGGAAATGCTTCCAGATGACTGGACAACTACAGATAATGTGATCAGGGAGACAGGTAAGAGAGTACTTGGTGTGTCATCTGGAAGGAGAGTAGATAAGGAGACTTGGTGGTGGAATGAGGAAGTGCAGGAGTGTGTACAAAGGAAGAGGTTAGCTCAGAAGAAGTGGGACATTGAGAGGACCGAAGAGAGTAAACAGGAGTACAGGGAGACACTGCGTAAGGTGAAGGTCGCGGCCAAACAGAGGGCGTATGATGACTTGTATGCTTGGTTGGAAAGTAAAGAAGGGGGAGAATGATTTATACAGGTTGGCACAGCAGAGAAATAGAGATGGCAAGGACATGCAGCAAGTTAGATTGATAAAGGACAGAGAGGGAAATGTATTGACTGATGACAGAAGTGTGCTGGGAAGATGGAAAGAGTACTTTGAAGAGCTGATGAATAAGGAAAATGAGAGAGAGAAAAAAAGTAGAAGAGGTGACCGTTGAGGACCAGGAAGTAGCAAAGATTAGTAAGGGTGAAGTGAGGAGCGCATTGAAGAGGTTGAAGAATGGAAAGGCAGTTGGCCCTGATGACATACTGGTGGAGGTATGGAAGTGTCTAGGAGAGGTAGCAGTAGATTTTCTGAAAAGAACATTCAACAAGGTCTTAGAGAGTGAGAGGATGCCAGAGGAATGGAGAAGGGTGATGGTTCTCATTTTTAAGAACAAGGCAGACGTGCAGAATTGTGCCAACTACAGAGGGATACAGTTGATGAGCCATACAGTGAAGTTATGGGAAAGAATAGTGGAAGCTAGACTAAGGGCAGAGGTCAGCATTTGTGAACAACAGTTTGGTTTCATGCCAAGAAAAAGCACCACAGATGCAGTGTTTGCTTTGAGGATATTAATAGAGAAGTACAGAGAAGGCCAGAAAGAGCTGCATTGTGCCTTTGTGGATCTGGAGAAAGCATATGACAGGGTGCTGAGAGTGGAACTGTGGTATTGTATGAGGAAGTCTGGAGTGGCAGAGAAGTATGTTAGAGTGGTGCAGGACATGTATGAGAGATGTAAGACAGTGGTGAGGTGTGCTGTCGGTGTGACATACGAGTTCAAGGTGGAGGTGAGACTACATCAAGGGTCAGCTCTGAGCCCCTTCTTGTTTGCTATGGTGATTGACAGGCTGACAGACGAGGTTAGACAAGAATCTCCATGGACTCTGATGTTTGCGGATGACATTATGATCTGTAGTGAGAGCAGAGAACAAGTGCAGGAAAATCTAGAGAGGTGGAGGTATGCCCTGGAAAGGAGGGGAATGAAGGTTCGCCTCAGTAAGTAAGTCAGAATACATGTGTGTGAATGACAAGGATCCAAGAGGAACAGTGAGGTTACAGGGAGAAGAGATAAGGAAGGTGGAGGATTTTAAGTACTTAGGCTCAACAATCCAGAGAAGTGGAGAGTGTGGAAAAGAGGTGAAGAAGCGTTTGCAGGCAGGTTGGAATGGTTGGAGAAAAGTGTCCGGAGTGATGTGTGATAGGAGGGTATCGGCAAGAATGAAAGGAAAAGTGTACAAGACGGTGGTAAGGCAAGCGATGCTGTATGGTTTAGAAACAGTGGCCCTGGGGAAAAGACAGAAGGCAGAGCTGGAAGTAGCAGAGATGAAAATGTTGAGGTTCTCTTTGGGAGTAACGAGGATGGATAGGATCAGGAATGAACACATCAGTGGGACAGCACATGTAAGACGTTTTGGAGACAAAGTCAGAGAGGCTAGATTGAGATGGTTTGGACATGTACAGAGGAGGAATAGTGAGTATATTGGTAGTAGGATGCTGAGGCTGGAACTACCAGGCAGAAGGCCTAGAGGAAGACCAAAGAGACGATTCATGGATGTAGTGAAGCAGGACATGAAGGTAGCTGGTATAAGAGAAGAAGATGCAAAGGATAGGGTGAGATGGAAGCAGATGATTCGCTGTGGCGACCCCTGAAGGGAAAAGCCGAAAAGAAAAGAAGATGTGGAAATATATTGAGACACTCTCACTTCCTACAGTAATGCAATCTCAGGGTTTTAGCAGATGGTTTAAAAGAGGAATGTGCAGGGGTCTTGTGAAAATAAAAGGATTCAGCTTTTACAAATGATTATTAATGGTTAAAAAAATGCATGATTAATACTCCGTGATATCCCAATAATATTCTATCAATATGAGAACAGATCAAACAATTTAACATAAATGTTGAGCCTGTCACACTCAGGACTCACCTGGGAATTTTTTTAGTAGTTAATCACTTTTCCTGGGTCATCAGGATGTCAAAGGCTGTTCTGCCAACATTCTTCATTGTATCATCTGCATTTTCACTTTCATTTTTGCATAAACACTTTAAATGCATAAATCGAATTTCAAAAACATTGACAGCTGACACCACCGAGGGTTTTTTCAATCAGGGATATCAACACAGGGTCCATTTTTTTGTGGCAGAACACATCAGGGACAATAAACCCGTATCATATGGATCATGAAGCTTTTGTTCAAGCTCTTCGGAAGTTTCAGAACTGATGACATTCACAAATATTCCACTGGCTGGTGTATTTTTCCCACCAGGGCCTAATATTGCTCACATTGCGCAGTACAAAGTGGAAACCGCTGATTCTAAATTTGGCGGGATGAGTTATTAATGACACGTATAAGGGGAAATAACCTGGTGGACTCCCATTAGCCCGATGTTGAAATGTCACACAGGTTTAGTATTAAGCTTTAAACTGTGCGACTGAACATTTTTTACCAAAATAATTGTAAAAAATATTTAAGAGGTGGGGAAAAAAATGTAGGGGTGGCCGGAAATAACCTTTTTTAATTTGCCTAATAATAAAATAGTAGTTCATTAAGATGAAGAATTCATTTTATAATCACATTTATAATTAAAAGGTTAAATTTTCATGTCTTACGCAAGTTTGTAGTGACCTTCACACAAGCCTGCATCATTGCATTAAATCAAATGGGTTGTGTTTAAATTTCTCTTGTTGCTGGCAAATATTATCTGTGCTCGGTCCAAACATCTAGGTGTGTGTGTGTGTGTGTGTGTGTGTGTGTGTGTGTGTGTGTGTGTGTGTGTGTGTGTAAAATTGTTCTTCACATTACTCTTCGCTGTTTCTCTGCATCAATACGTGCTTTACAGTATGGAGAGAGCGAGAGGGAAAGAAAGAGAGATAGAGGAGGAGAGAGAGTGCTAGAGAGGAGTAAGGAGTGGAGAGAGAGGAAAAAGAGATGGAGAGAAAGAAGGGGATAGATTGAAAGACAGAGGGCTGGGAGAGAAAATTTGAGAGAGAACACATAGGGTACATAGGTTGGTATTAGACATCGGCAAAAATATTGTGTGTGTGTGTGTGTGTGTGTGTGTGTGTGTGTGTATATATGTATGTGTGAGAAGGTGGGCCTCCTGATGTGGGAAAGATGCTGGGAGGAGAGGAAGATAAAGACCCCGAGGCAGAGAAAGAGAAAGAGGAGGAGAGACAGGAGGCTCTGAGGCAACAGGAGGAGGAGAGGAAGGCCAAGTATGCCAAGATGGAGGCCGAGAGGGAGGTGCTCCGCCAGGGCATCCGAGACAAGGTACACCCCAACATTGACCAGTCACAAGCAGCCAGACTCCTGTCTGAAATTTTTCAACCCTGTACTTATCTGTGCCATATTCATAGTGTTGAGTAATACGCCATGTTAAGAAGGTGCTCGAGCATGGGCTCAGTCTGCCAAATGAGTTTACTTTTTCAAACCTGAGAACTCAAAAAACACAGAACCCTGGAAACACAGGCGCTAGAAACAGCTAGAACTGTGATTTAACACTGATGATCTTGGGAATAGAGATTCCTGGATAAATAGATAAATATAATTCAGTTAAATTTATTTTTATTTGTACAGTGCTTTTTACAACTGACATTGTTGCAAAGCAAGTTTACAACAGTAAAAGTAGGAGTTTACAAAGTATAAAAGAATTTAAACAGTTTCTACAACGCACACACATCCCTAATGTGCGTTGCCTGTGGCAACACTGGCAAGGAAAATCTCCTTCAATAGATGTGAGGAAGAAACTTTGAGAGGAACCAGGTCCAAAAGGGAAAGCCACCCTCATTTGGGAGGAACCATAAAGAAACCATATATGAGAAACTTCCTTACAGTCCAAAAAGATAGAGATCTTTATTGTCAACTGTTCCATCAGTCTACAGCAATTATAAAAAGAAAATGCACAAGAGCCAACTAATGAACTACACTAAGCTCTACATGTGCATATATCCTACATACACATATGCATGCATACCTATATATATATATATATATATATACACATATACACACAATATATATATATATATATATATATATATATATATATATATATATATATATATATATATATATACAGTGATACCTCTGCTCACGAACATAATTGGTTCCCAGAAAGTGTGTGTGAGGCGAAAAGTTCGTCTTCCGAACATTTATTTCCCATAAGAAACCATTAAAATGAGAATAATCCGTTCCCATGTCCCCATAAAACATAATTTTCTACTAAATAAGCCTTAAAACTACACAAAAATATACCTTATTTGATGTATAATAAATGTGCTATTGTATTGTAATTAAAGAAATAAACTGTACTGTATAATAAAGTGGTTTTATTTACCTTTGTGATGGTAGTTGATGGCTTGATGGAATGGAGTGGGAGGAGGAGGGAGGGAGGGACTTACTGTTTGGAAGGAGAGTTTGGAAACGCCTACTGTTTGGAAACACCCTTAGCCACACACGCACCCTTAATAGCTTCCTTGTTCTTAAGGATGGGAGCAATGGTAGACTTAGCGTACTGGTACTGGGACGCTGAGTCACACAAACGCACACCTCGTTCGTGTTTTTCAATGATCTCCGCCTGTGGTGGGGTCTTTTTCGGTCCCATAATAGCAAAAGTACACTCAATATGGTCCAAAATGTCCATCAAACACAAACCACTTCCGCACTCAAAGAAAGGGGGTGACGAACTGTGACGCCGTGAGCATACGTCAGCTTCTCGTGGCCGCCACCGTGGCGCTGTTCGACCGCGTGGTTTGATTCGTCCGCCGAAAACTAGTTCGTCAGCAGAGACAATATGCTCGCAAATTTAATGTTCTTGAGGCGAAAAGTTCGTGAGCTTAAGCGTTCGTCAGCGGAGGTTTTACTGTATATATATATATATATATATATATATATATATATATATATAAAATATATGAGTATTCATGTTTTTGCACTCACGGTTTGAGTATTTGCGGAGTGCCAAGCAACTGACAAGTCACTCAAATTCAGCCAATGGCTGTCTTCCTTCCGGTTGATTGGTTGAGATGATGTAACGCTCCTTTTTCTTCATTCGTGCACAAGTTTTCAATGAACCTTTTTTTTAGTGCGTTTAAAGAAATAAGACTTTCTCCTGAAGAAAGGACAGTTTCCTCTGAAGTGCCTGTAGAGAAATAATCATCTGAAAGCACTCTAGTATTGAAGTCTTTTTCAATCATTATTTGAGTACAGTACCCAAGTTAATGTTTAGAATGTTTATATGTGTGATTTTATGTACTGTGGTGTAGCATGTTTATCGTTTTGTATTGTTTATCCAATTTATTACATTTCATGTTTTTTTCTGTTCTTTTTGTTATGGTCTGTGTTTTGAGGGGACTTTGATTTTGACGGCTGTGTTCTCTAGCTCTCAGGTCCAGCTGAGGGGCATGGCTGAGCTGCTCCGTGGCTTCGAAACATTCTAAACATTAACTTAGGCACTGTAAAGCTATAGTAATTAAGTCTTTTCAAATTATTATTCCAGTACAGTGCCTAAGTTAATGTTTAGAATGTTTCGAAGCCACGGAGCAGCTCAGCCATGCCCCTCAGCTGGACCTGAGAGCTAGAGAACACAGCCGTCAAAATCAAAGTCCCCTCAAAACACAGACCAAACAGTTCAGATGATTATCTTCAGGCACTTCAGAGGAAACTGTTGTTTCTTCAGGAGAAATTCTTATTTTTTCAGAAGAGACGGCTCTGAGCCAGTGTTTGAGCGGCATCATAGAGCTTCACTGGATAATATATTATACATACAAAATGAAAACATACATACTGCATGTATGCATGTATGCATATATATATATATATATATATATATATATATATATATATATATATATATATATATATATATATATATATATATATTATACTTCCGGTTGCTCATTCGCACATGTAATATGATACATGGGGATTTACTTCCGGATATAGAACTCGCGGATTATCTTCATTTGCGGGAGGGGCCAGAACCAAACCCCCGCGAATATCAAGGGCCTACTATATACCTATATATATATATATATATATATATATATATATATATATATACACACATCTTTAGTATTAAAATCGACAGTATGGCGGACTTTATGATTGGGTCATATTAAATTCTGACTCACCCCTACTGAATCCAGGATTGATACAAACGCTGAATGAATATTAAAGCCACCAATAATTAAAGCTTCATCTAAAGAAACAACCAGGTTTGAAATGAAATCTACAAATTCAAATAGGAATGAGTATGGCCATGGGAGTCTGGAAATAATAAACAAATCAGCTGTGTGCGCATATTTTTTACAGGAACATATGTAATGTTAGTGTATAGAATTTCAAATGCGTTACATTCATGTCTGGAATTTTGAATAAGGCCAAGATTATCAGAATAAATAACTGCAATGACTCCTCCCCTGTCAGTTAGACAAGGTTGGTGTATAGAACTGTATTCGGGAGGACTTGCTTCATTTAAATGTTACATACTCATTGGGTTTAAATCATGTTTCTGGGAAACACATTCCACTCAACCCCTGATTAGTAATGATTTCAATAACAATAAGCGTTTTAGATGCAAGAGATCTAACATTAACAACCCTACATTTAGATCAAATATGCAGGCTGTAGGTTCAGTATTATTTAAATTTATCTTAATAAGATTATTCAAACAAACTCTAGAGTTGCTATATTTTTATTTAGTTCAGGAAGCAAACGCAGTTTCTACAGGATTGAATTTGACCTTGAGTGACTATTCTGCACAGCTAGCAGATGCTCGGATTAGCCTGTTTGTCTGCTCTGTCATTTGCTCCGAATAGTCACTGACTAACTGGCCCCGTTCTTAGACTATGTGCTATGCTGCAAGAAATGAAAGCAGCACCTTCCCGAGTGGAATGGATACTGTGCCATCCTATCACGCCAGGTTTACCCTCAAAGTACTCCAATTATCTATAAAGCCAATCTTGTTTTCGGAACGCCACATGGACATCCAGCAGTTCAGCAACCATAGCCTTCAGTAAGCCAAATCAACATGTTGTATTGGGATTGGACCAAAGCATATTACAGCATCGGACGTTGCCTTCACTGATTTCCACACCTCTACAAAGTTACTCTGACTGATGAAAGCATATATCATTAACTCCAGCATGTATAACTATCTTGGAGAGCCTTCACTCTCCTTAGAACCTAAGATATCCTGCTATGGCTCCCTGGATACACCTAACAAGCGCTGCTGGTGTGCCTAAAGGACTAGCCAATTTCAAATGCCTTAAAATAGAGCTTCCTATAACCAGAGCTCTTTTAGGTTTCTCAGTGTTGTGGAGAGCAAACCTGTTTGATGCGCAAACGAGTGGTGCTCCCATGGACGAGCCTCAGCATTAGTACGAGTATGCAGCCGAATCTTCACCATGCAAGGGCTCTGATGCCAGAGGAGGGGGGGTCTACAATCTTCGCCTAAGGCACCCAGACTTCCGGCTACAGGGATGCTACGCTCACGCTTCCTCCCTAAAGTCTGAAGGCTTCTAACGCTACAATCATCTCCGTCAGAGAGCTAACTAGTACACACCGATCACAAATAAACTTGTCGCTAATGACGGAGGGAGAACAGCAAAACATCCTGCATTCCTGCAAATCAAAACACTGAAAAAGCTGGATAGTAGCCATGATGCTAAAAACAAACCTGAGCTGGACAGTTATGGATAGTGGCAAGATGTTGCCATCAAGCACATAGGTTGATGATTTTGATGAGTTATTACTGTGCAAAATATTGAAGACTATTTTTCATATTAGCCTGATACCTTAATATTGTGTGTGTGTGTGTGTGTGTGTGTGTGTGTGTGTGTGTGTGTGTGTGTGTGTGTGTGTGTGTATGCATGCATGTTTGGGTCAGTATGGGATTAAGAAGCGTGAGGAGGCTGAGGCCGAGGCTCAGGGTGCGATGGAGGCGGCAAGTGAAGGCAGTTTGACTCGCCCGAAGAAAGCTGTCCCGTCCGGTTGCGGAGACGAGGATGAGGAGGAAGAGAGCATCATGGACACCGTGATGAAATATCTACCAGGACCATTGCAGGACATGCTAAAGAAATAACACACACTTGAATGCACCTTGACGAACAAACTCGGCTTTTGGTAATGATGCGCTTCCGCTTTCTAACAGCAGAGGGTGCAGTTTCAGTTCAGGCTAAACCGCAGTGACCCCTCATCCTCCTCACACAGGTTCTTAGTGTAAATAGATCTCGGTTGAGTTCCAAACGCTACTGTTCAACCAACATGACTTCACCAAGAACAGAAACATTCACTACATAGTGAGTTATATATTAAAGATAACGTGTGAAAACCTGAGTTTTTGGAACGAAGAAAGTTTCACAATAGAAGCCATATTTTAACTTTAAATCAGAACACTAAGTCATTACAGAAAAGGAACTAGGCCACAGAAATGTGCATGACGTATAGCCTACTTTTACTCTTTTCTACTTAAACTGTGTCTCAAATTGTATCCAGATAGAATTACTTCATCTATGCATGTGTCTGTGTTTAGGTAGGTTTATTTGTGCTTTAAAAAAAGCTCATATTTTTGGTGCATTCATCAAAATAAAAAGGCAATAAATTATGATTATTATTATTATGCATTGTTAAACATGAATTTACCAAAAAAACAGCCCCCTCCCCATTTTTCTCACCATAACGGTACATACAGACTTCAGGTAAAAGATGCTTCATATCAGTTTATGTAAAACTTCTAATAAACTAGTTTGCACTTTGTTTTCCCTGGAATCTCAGCAATAATCTCGTCTTGTTTGCTTGGCTTTATGAAATTGGTGAAAAGAAAAACCTGAAAGAATAAATGATGTGAATTGTCTAAATAAAAGAACAAATATAATCAATAAACTGTTGTTTAACCTTTGTTTTAATGTCCTATTTCCAGTCACACTCGAGAATCATTAAATGTTTTTACGCTTAACTGTATGCACACTGTGCGTCATCCGTTTTTTCAGTCCACGTTACAATGCAAGAGCATTACATTAAACACAGACTATCTTCAGCACATGCACCCCAGTGCTTTCCACTATATTTAGAAATAAACAGATTTCACAAAAACGCCAAACTACTAACATTTTATTTGATATTTAAAACAATACTCAACACAATTAACAATCTAAGCTTCATAAAGAATTCTTGCTTCGTGATTGGTACACTGCAGATCATCACTTCCCTTGAACACAACCACCATCTTGAATATGCTCACAAACTGATATAATATTCTATTCAGTGAATTCTACAGTTAAAAAGCATCCAAATGTGTGTGTGTGTGTGTGTGTGTGTTACATTACAGTAGAATTACAATCCAAAAAAGTAAGAAAGAATGCCGCTGGCTGCCCACCTTCAGGCCACCAGGGGGCATCTTTACAGCTGCTGCTACACGTTTGTCCGACATTTGGGGAAAATCGGGCCGCTTTCACGCCTTCGCTTTCTTACTGCAGAGGGACAGACAGTTGGCAAGATATACATAATTTTATTCTGTCTAGCAATAAAAAAAAATGTACCGTATTCGACGTGATAAGTACCCAGGGCGCTTTAAAAATTGGAGTGGGTGGGCTTATTAAAATGCTGACCAGTGGAGTGGAATGGTGAGTGCTTATTACCATCGAGGTGGAAAACATGAATAATAACAGAACAATAAGAGTTTTACTGGTATTTGTGTTATTCGTTTTGTGGTATCAACCAAATCACTTGCATGCTGAAAATAAACAAAAAACATAATTTTTAATAAAAGACCCTTCACTTTTCCCTCCTGGTACTGTTTCTTTAAACATTTTCCTGGAAGTAAAGTCGAGCTAATCAACACAAATGTCAACTTTAGCACATGGCACGTTGAACCAATCAACATGAAGATAAATAAAAGTACATGGCCAGGAACATGCTTAAATTTATGTAGTTAGTGATCAGGAGAATCAAGCGAAAAATACTCGTCATCACGTTCTGATAGGTCCATATCTGGCTCATCGCTCCATTCATTCAGAGCATCCCATAGTTTTGCTGTAGCAGTTTCTAAAGGGTCATTTCCTGTTTTTTAAAGCATGGTGAAACAATCAAATGTGTTGTTACTGATGAACCTTATAGACATTCCCCAGTAGCAGGGGGTCTTGAAATACTGTGTAAACTCACTTTTACAGGCAGTGATTGCCTCATTTTACGGTGACAGAGACTGATCGAATAAAATTGGGAAGTTTGATCTACGATTTTGCTCCCAGTGCACATGGGCGGTTATTAGAGGCAAGATAAAAAACATTGGGAGGGGCTTATTGGAGCAGGGTGCTTATTACTTCGAATACAGTATATTATATATATATATATATATATATATATATATATATATATATATATATATATCTCCACACACATGAATAAAAAACTGTTTTTGGCAAAGTTTAGAAAGAAAATGAAATATTGTGGAAGTAAGAGCAAAGCTCATGAAAAAGGAATAGTAAAAAGAAAAACAGTAAAATTCTGAACAAAGCCCAAAAAATAAGAGAAAACCCAAAGTGAGAGATGCTAACTGCTAATACCCACAACCAACTGAATCAGAAGAATAAACAAAACAAATAACGTTTCAGTTAATAAAATATATATTTGAAACATATCTATGATAAATTACATGATTTTGTTCACGTAACTTAAAACCGTGTTTGTAAGAAACTCCTGTCAAGCTAGGCAGCTTTTTCTAGAAAGCGTTTTCAGCCAACATGTCACATTCTTTTAGACTTACTTTTCAGACTTCCTGTCAGATTAGCTCATGTTTTCAACATAACTGGAATTAGCAATGCAGAAATCAAAACATTATATATATATAATTTTATTATGGATGCTTGTATAGCGCATACTCCATACACACGTATGCTCCATGCACTCGTCGCCACCATGCAGTGCCAGTTATTGCATTGTTCTATCCTTTTGATGCTGAGCTAAATCCCCGGTGTGTGTGTGTGTGTGTGTGTGTATGTATATATATATATATATATATATATATATATATACACACACACACACACACACACACACATACACATATATATACATATTTATATATATATATATATATATATATATATATATATATATATATATATATATATATATATTTGCTATATAAAATATCAAATCTTGAAGCTTCTCAATGTAAAAGTATGAATAAAACTCCTGTCAGGGTAATATTCATTCATTCATTCATTCATTCATTCATTTTCTGTAACCACTTAATCCTAATTAGAGTCGCCGGGAGACTGGCGCCATCCCAGCCGACTTCTGGCAAAGGCAGAGTACACCTTGGACAGCACACCAGGCCATCGCAGGGTGGAAACGTGCTGACAGCTATGCAGCTTACTCCTGTTGAAAATCAGCAATGGTTCTTTTACATCAGGGGTCCCCAAAACTTTTTCCTGTGAGGGCCATATAACTTTTCCCTTCTCTGATGGGGGGGCCGAGGTCAGTTTGTAACAGAAAAAGTGTGACGATCGCAGGCCTAAACGTAAACATTTATTGTTTTCCAGTAAGCCACGCATAACCAAATATGTATTAGTAACCCTTTCTGGGAACTTCACAGAAAAAAGTCAGGAAATTAAAAAAAAAACACGCTGCTTGCTATCAGTTAAGCAACCCGAAAACTGCCCGAACGGACGACTGGTTCAGCCGAGCCTGGCATACAGATGTATTCTCCTGAGCTAACAGTCCACTTTTTAGGTTTGAAAGTTTGTCTACTTGCAAGCGATCATACTCGTCTTTGTGACGGGATTCAGAGTGTTGGCGCAGATTGTATTCTTTGAATACCGCCACTGCCTCGTGACAGATGACACAAAACATTTTCTTTGCATTGAACAAAAAAAAAAAAAAAAAAAACGTTAGTCCACTGCAGGTTAAATATTCTGCATTCTGAATCAATTTTTCTCTTCCATAACCTTTTCACTATTATTGTGTTCTATTTGACAGGGGACAGGATTTTTTTTTTTCGGGGGGAGTGTTCAGATAGGGGCACAGATGGCAGAAGGGTGGATTAGGGTGTCATGCTCTAGGTGTGTATTAGTCTTGATTGCGTCGCCAGACTAAAAAAAAGTAATCATAATGCATCTCTGGTATTGTTCAGGGGCCGGGCCAAATGTAGCGGTGGACCACATCTGGCCCACAGGCCGTAGTTTGGGGACCACAGTTTTACAGCCTCACACCATAGACCATGAGTACATGGCCAGCCTTTGATAACCCAGTTAGCTGCACTGGGGGTCAGGGTAAAATTAACTAACCTATTTAGGGTCCCAGAGATCGTGGCGCCCATCTCAGTCGGCTCTGGGGTAGCGCAGGGTACACCCTGAACATCTCACCAGGCCACCACAGGGCACACACACACACACACACACACACACACACACACACACACACACCTAGGGGCAATTTAAAAACAGCCATTTAGCCCACTGTGCATGTTTTTGAACTGTGGGAGGAAATCGGAGGCTCTGAAAGTACGGGGAGAACATTCAAACTCCCGTAGAAACACCCCGAAACTGGGAATCAAACCAGGAATTCTTTATGGTGGAGGGACACAAGTTGGCGATGAACTACGGGGCAATGAACTCACTGGACAAGACCGTGTGGCGGTTGAGGTATCTGAGCAGGCGGACGAAAGCCTGAGTCTTTCACTCCCTTGTGCTCCCTGTGTTGCTCTACTCAGGCGAGACATGGACGCTCACGGTTGAGCTTGGACGACGACTGGACTCCTTTGTTACGACTTCCCTTCGCCGCATCTTCAGATACCGCTGGCGGGACTTTGTTACCAACCGGAAGGTGCTCGAGGATGCGGGGATGGTAAAAGTAATCTGCTTGATCCGCGACCGTCAGCTGCGCTACTACGGGCACTTTGACGCGTTTCCCGCCTTCGGATCCAGCACCTCGGATCCTGTCCGTTTGGGATCCTAGGGGCTGGAGCCGATCACGGGGATGGCCACGTGCGACGTGGTTGTTGCAGCTGAGGGCTGCCCTGCCAGGGGGTATGGACCCTGCGCAGGCCTGGTTGATCGCCAGGAGACGGTCGGATGAGTGGAGGCGGCTGGTGGACGCAGCGAAGTGCTGTCCCGGCACATGCCATCATACCTGACCTGACACAAATTGGCATGCATTTATGGAATGCTGCCTGAAACATCTCACTACAGAAATGTGCAAATAACACCAAGAACAAATTAAGAAAAAAATGAAAAAGACAACAAGGTAGAGTGTGAAAGTCGAAGGTTTCCGTGGTGGATATGAACAACAAGACATTTCATTTGCTAGTAAATTACCATACATTGAAAGCTGATCTTATTTTAAATGTTGGAAGTTATCAAAAAAATGAACTTGGAAAAAAATTCCTTTAGGCTTGTAGCAGGGTAGGGCTGGGAGGGGATTCTCGGATGAACCGCCCAAATTCCTCCAAAAGCGCCGCCATGATGAGCCTATAATTTTTTTCAGCAATTGGCAGTTTATTGAAAACAGTAAACACCTGTGGAGAATCTCAGTGCCTTAATCAGTAAGCTAGCAGTGGATTCGGCCAACAGATCAGCTCAGTCAGGCAAGTGTGCAGCGAATGGCGTCATTACACAACAGCACAAGCAGCTCTCTGTTGAATTTGGAATTTCTTTCCACCTGTTTGATTTATATTATCACAGTACGTTATGAATTACCTCACAAGTTATAAACATAGCTTATAGAATGTGGCGTTATCATAATCTTGCGACCATGCATTAACAATCTTGTTAACACACATTTTTTTTTCATCCGATGTCACCAGAGGGTTTCCATATGTTTTAGAGAACGATCAGTAAACATCATTTTTTAGCCTGTCTTAGCAATGAATGCTAATACGAGAATCCAAGAATCTCTCAGAAAAAAAGTTCTGAAAGGAATTTTAAGAGGAAGAAAAATACCAGAAGAAAGCAAGAGAAGCAAAAAGTGCAGCGAAGAAGTTGAAACAGAGCAGGGAGTAAAGCTCTGAAGACAGGGAAGTCACAGCTTTGAGACTTCATTTTAATCAAAAACATTGTTTACTTGGGTTTCGAGGAGAACTTGAATTTTTTACAGAAGGCTCTCTCCAGCTCGGGGACGGACAGAGTGAAAGTGATGGCTCCGTCTGAATCTGAGCGAACTACGCGCACTGCAATAAACGCACCACACCCCCACACACACTCACACACACACACACACACACACACACACACACACACACACACAAACGCACGCACACACACACTCCACCCAGTACACATCACATTTTCCACATTGGGTACGTACCATTAATAGCTAAATACTCAGTAGCACTGTCTGCACACATGAAATCAGTTTATTCAATTTTAGTCACAAATTAACCTGATAGCAAGTTAGCAGCTAATACATTCAGTAATAAGCTATCTACAGGTCTCTGTGAGACAATATTATACATTTTAACTACAGTACATTTTAAAAATCGTGTTCAAGTATTTAAGTATTTCATGTCAAACATTTCAGTATTAAAAATCTGAAATTTCCACTAAGCTAGAGAAATCTTGCAACTCCACAGCCAGGGTGGGACTTGCTAATGTGAACAACTAGCTAGCATTCTTTGTACTTTGCTCGATTTCTGTGACAAAAGCTAAGTCAGTTTAAGAAGCTAGGATACCGTTTGGGATAAAATACAATTCATACGGCGGTCTCCACCTCGTATTCAACATGATTTTAGTGAAATGTGTGTGTGTGTGTGTGTGTGTGTGTGTGTGTGTGTGTGTGTGTGTGTGTGTGTGTTACCCAGGTCATTGTTGCTCATCATAGCATTAGAGCAGCGTAAACGAGGACCCTGCTGTGTGAAATGATATCCGAATTTAAGTAGAGTGCTGTTTTTCTCCAACATGCTGGCAATCTCCATCTCTACCTTATTACCTAGGGGTTGACTCTGTGTCTCACACACACACACACACACACACACACACACACACACACACACACACACACACACTTCATGAATATTGTTTTAGTGGTTAACGCTGTAACAGGAGTACATTACATACAATGAAAGGGCTCGTCAATTATTATTTTTTTAATTAAATGGGAGGTAAATGCTGATGGTCCAGATGATTCTATCTTTACACTGTCTGTAATAAAGATTAAATAACTGTGTGTTTACTTAATCATTGGCCTAACTAGCGACCGACTCTGGCAAATGATTTACATTTAGAAAACTCAGCTAGCAAGTGTGTAATCAGGGATCCCAGTGAGCTTTAGAAAAAATAGAGGAAATGGGTTCAGAAATAGAGGAAATAAAGGGGGGAGTCAAAGGGGCCGCAGGGAACCTGAAGATGAAAAAAATAGAGGAATTCCGCTAATTAGACGAGTAAAAATAGAGGAATTCCTCTAAATAGGCGAGTAAAAATAGAGGAATTCCTCTAAATAGAGGAGATCTGGGATTCCGGTGTCATACACATAGTAAACACACTGCTGGAGTGTTAAACAAACCATCCGGAAAACCCAGATTTACTTCAAATGTTAAGGTGAAACAATTAAATTACAACATACAATGCAGTAAGCTTCATCAGCAACATTAACCTCAGCTGAGTATTGTGTCTCCTGAATTCAGTGCTTATGAAATGTTATATTTTCTGAAATTTTTTTTTTTTTTTTTTTTTTTGCATATTCATCTACACATTGATGAATTTCAGAAACAGCAATGGACCATTAAGAAGTGAGTTCTGTACTTTCAACAGCAATTATACTGAAGCATGAATGAATTTTGAATGCTCTACAATTTGTGTGTGTATATACCTGGTTGTCGATTTTGAGCTCTTGTAATGTTGTGTTGTGCTGCAGTGACTCGACCAGAGACAGAATTCCATTTCCTGTGATGAAGTTTGACTCAACATTCAAACACTTCAGTGTGGTGTTCACTCGCAACATATCAGCTAATGCCTGACATACAGACGCACAAACACATACATGCACACATACTGACATGTGAACACAATTTCATAACTAACGCAAGGTTTACTATTATGAGGCAATTAGAGCTTGTGAAAATAATGAGTCCAAAATGCTGATGTGTGTGCGCGCGCGCGCGTGTGTGTGTGTGTGTGTGTGTGTGTGTGTGTGTGTGTGAGTGAGAGAGAGAGAGACAGAGAGAGACAGAGACTTACATAGGCAACAGGATCGTTGCTCCGTGTTCCCACGATGCTAAGTCGTTCTACTACAGTGTTTTGTTTCAGTGCTTCGCCGTATGCTTTTAGAGTGGCAATGGGGATATTCTATACACACACACACACACACACACACACACACACACACACGTTACATGATAAGTTCAGTATAGAAGTAAGTGTGTGTGTGTGTGTGTGTGTGTGTGTGTGTGTGTGTGTGTGTGTGTGTGTGTGTGTGTGTGTGTGTGTGTGTGTGTGTGTGCGTGAAAAGAGAACCTTAATGTTGTTCAGGTTGACTTCCACAAGTTCAGGGTCATTGTGTTTAATGCTGACCAGTGTTTGTTCCACATCAGTGTTGTTTGGATCCTCATCTGGAATCGGCTTATACTGCGCACACTGAATCACACCTGACCAATCACAGAACATCAAACCTGACCAATCACAGCACATCAGTTTCACACCTGACCAATTGCATTACCGTATTTTTCAGACTATAAGGCGCACTTGAAATGCTTTAATTTTTCTCAAAAATTGAGTGTGCTTTATGTATTTACGAAGCTTGATGGATTGTCGGAGCATTACGGCTACCATATTGTGTTACATAATGTGCTTCAACAGGTAATATTATGGTGTGTGTAAAACCCCAAAATGGCACCTGTTAAGAGACATGCTTATGAGGCAGATTTCAAACTGAAGGCTGTCAGTCACGCAGTACAACATGGGAATAGAGCAGCTTCCAGAGAATTCAACATTATTGAATCAATGGTATGACAGTGGAGGAAGGAAAAAGATGACCTGCATCAAGTAAAGAAGACTAAGCACAGGCTTTGAGGGAACAAAGCGAGATGGTCACAGTTAGAGGATAAAATTGAACAGTGGGTTATTGAACAGAGAACAGCTGGCTGAAAGCATCTCTACAGTCTCTCGTCAACTCAAGACAACAGTGGTAGCACATGAAATGAAGATCAATGACTTTCGAGGAGGTCCTTCTTGGTATTTCCGTTTTATGAAAAGGCGTAATCTCTCCATCCGCAAAAGAACTACTGTATCACAGCAACTGCAAAAGGATTACGAAGAAAAGCTGACACTTTTCCACACCTACTGCAAGAACAAGATCACTGAAATGAAAATCCTGCCAGAACACATCACCAACATCGGGTCCCCCTCACTTTTGACATCCTGAACCGTACCGAGTTATTACGGGATTACTACGGTATCTATATGCACCACAGGGAACAAGAAGTCATCCTTCACTGTAGTACTCAGCTGACAGGATAATGGTCAGAAACTATCACCCATGGTCATTTTCAAGAGGAAGACCTTTCCAAAAGAAACGTTTCCGGCCAACGCCATCATCAAGGCTAACCTAAAGGGCTGGATGGATGAGCAGCCAAGAAAGGTTCATGTCAAGAGACCGGATGGTTTTTTCCACAAATCTCCATCCCTATTGATCTGCGACTTCATGCGTGCCCATCTCACTGATACCGTCAAAACCCCAAGTGAAGCAAACTAATTCAGAGCTTGCCATCATTCTAATCTTGGATTAATCAAAGAACTCCAACCACTAGATATTGATGCCAGCAGGTTGTTCAAAGTTAAACTGCGAGCTGTGTGGGAGCACTGGATGACACAAGTCAACCACACATTCACCAACGCAGGGAGGCAACGCAGGGCAAGTTACACCACTATATGCCAAGGCAAAGGTTTCAGTCTTAAGTGTCGTCCGAGCTTTCATAAAGGCCAGAATCACCACTGGTCAGCTAAGTAACAGCAATGAGACTGATTCGGATAATGATGAGAGGGATCTGGGCATGCTTGATGTCGAAATCACGCAACTGCTAAACTCAGACACTGAAGATGAAGAATTTGTGGATTTGTGGAAGAAGAATGAACTGAAAAAGTGAGTTTATTGTTTTATATTGTTACAACTGAACAATGTTGACAGTTATTGTGAACGAGGTGAATAAAGTTTAACTCATCTGACTTTTGTTCCGTTTAATGCGCCTTATAATCTGGTGCGCCTTGTGTGTGAAAATGAACAGTTCGCTGATCGCTCATTGGGATTGCGCCTTATAATCTGGTGTGCCTTATGGGCCGCAAAATATGGTACATCACTCCTGACCAATCACATCATATCACACCTGATCAATCACAACAGGTGATCAAACCTGACCAATCACAGCACATCAGTGTCACACCTGACCATTCACATTACATCACCACAGTTGGCCATTCACATGACTTCACACCTGACCATTCACATGACATCATACCAGATTACTCGCATCACATCTGATTACTCACATCACATCACATCTGATTACTCATATCACCACACCACCAAATTATTTGAGATATTTTCCTTCAGTTTTAGCTTGTCCTGTTCCTTATCATCTTTGTCTCTTCCTTTTCTTATATCATCAACCTCACTCTCCACTTAATCACCTGACTCACACTCCTCTTCAGCTAGATCAATGAGTGCTTCATCTGAATATTTGTATTAGTTTGTACAGTATTAGTACGTATTAGTACTACATAGTTAGCTTTAAATAACATTTAAAGTAGTGCGTGAACTCAAACTTTCAAAGTGTGGGTATAGTCATTGGTCCTACCTGAAAAGTCCTCTTTGGACGTCAATTCTTTTCATAATCTTTATAATCTCGAACATTAGTGCTACTTAGTCCAGCGTCACGTTGGTCAGTTTTTTTTTATCTTTTACAAAGCCAGTTAACTTTATCATTTTTGACATTGTTAATTATTTAAATTGTTATTATACTCATGGATTGGCAGCAAACCCAGAAGTTACTGGCACATGATTCAAATTTAGCCAATGGCGGAGAGCTTTTGTTTCTCCCTCCTGCTGATTGGTTGCAGATGATGTGTACACCTCTTTTTTTTTCCTCCTTCGCACACGTCATCAACGTGACTGCTTGAATTGTGATTTCACATTGTTTTTAGTGTGTTTTTAATTATTATTTAAGTCCTATGATGCCACTCAAACACCCTGGATCTTCTCTAGCTTCTGGTAAGAAGCCTTCATTGAAGTGTCATATCTTAGGCAACGGCGGATTGTTCATTTTATTAAAAAGGCCTTCTGCCCGACACGGGGGCCAGTATTGGGTTAGTTTTTTCCGGACCTCGCACAAAAATGCCAGTGGATTTCGTGCCCTGTCATAACACCTGACCTACACAGCAAATCACATTGTTACACTTGACCAATCACATTACATCAAATCATCACATCTGACCAATCAATCACATATCACACCTGACTACTCACATCACATCTGACCAGTCATTACATCGCATTACCACACCTGACCAATCACACTACGTCATAACACTTGAACAATATCACATGTCCAGTCACATAATACCTGACCAATCACATCATCACACCTAAATAATGATATACAGTAAAACCTCCGCTGACGAACGCTTAAGCTCACGAACTTTTCGCCTCAAGAACATTAAATTTGCGAGCATATAGTCTCTGCTGACGAACTAGTTTTCGGCGGACGAATCAAACCACTCGGTCGAACAGCGCCACGGTGGCGGCCACGAGAAGCTGACGCACGCTCACGGCGTCACAGTTCGTCACCCCCTTTCTTTGAGTGCGGAAGTGGTTTGTGTTTGCTGGACATTTTGGACCATATTGAGTGTACTTTTGCTATTATGGGACCGAAAAAGACCCCACCACAGGCGGAGATCATTGAAAAACATGAACGAGGTGTGCGTTTGTGTCTCAGCGTCCCAGTACCAGTACGCTAAGTCTACCATTGCTCCCATCCTTAAGAACAAGGAAGCTATTAAGGGTGCGTGTGTGGATAAGGGTGTTTCCAAACAGTAGGCGGTTCCAAACTCTCCTTCCAAACAATAAGTCCCTCCCTCCCTCCTCCTCCCACTCCATTCCATCAAGCCATCAACTACCATCACAAAGGTAAATAAAACCACTTTATTATACAGTACAGTTTATTTCTTTAATTCCAATACAATAGCACATTTATTATACATAAAATAAGGTATATTTTTGTGTAGTTTTAAGGCTTATTTAGTAGAAAATTATGTTTTATGGGGACCTGGGAACGGATTATTCTCATTTTAATGGTTTCTTATGGGAAATAAATGTTCGGAAGACGAACTTTTCGCCTTACACACACTTTCTGGGAACCAATTATGTTCGTGAGCAGAGGTATCACTGTATAACCATACTTGTCCATTTACATCACATCATCACATCTGGCCAACTACACATCTGATCAGTCACACCTGACCAATCACAATCACACCACACCTGATGGATCACATCAACAAACCCAAACAATCACATCACCACATATTCACACCTCTGTGTGTATTTTTGTGTGTCTTACTGTTTAAACCCTGTTTGTTGACGATGTTGCTGCTAGTCAAAGCTTCATAATACTGCTGATTACTCATTAAAGTGTGCATACCCAGGATAGCTAGAGAGAGACAGACAGACAGAGAGAGAGAGTGCGTGAAAGAGAGAGTAGAAGAGAGAAAAAGAGGGGGGAGAGAATTTTAGAAACAGGAGGGAGAGAGAGAGAGAGGGGGGGTTAAACAAAGTTCAATAACCAGTAAAATCTCAACAATTGGATCTTTGAAGTGTAAACTTTTCAAAAAAAAAAAAAAATTCTCATTCACTCACTCAGTAAGTAAAATGCAGGTTTAATACAATGTTTGAACAACCTTCTGAAAATATCCACAGTTTACAGCCAAGTGCTGAAAAGAATGAAGAGTGAAAGAGGAGTGATTGAAGTGACTGGAGCAGAGGAGGAAAGCGCACACACACACACACACACACACACACACACACACACACACACACACACACAGAAAGAGAGAGAGAGAGAGAGAGAGAGAGAGAGAGAGAGAGAGAGAGAGAGAGAGAGAGAGAGAGAGAGAGAGAGGGGTTAACAGAGGGATTATTTGTCATTAGTGTGCTGGATGAACTGGCGTGATGTTACAGGAGGAAGATAGATACTAGTAAATTAACAAACATCTATGAAAACGAACAAACATTCTCATTCCCCAGTTTTAGGAGCCACTCTAATTTATACCAACCCGACAAAACTGTCCACAAGAGACTCTGAGAATGGAGCTGTCCACACTCTTCTACATATACTAGTATACACTTCTGATTGGCCAGTGTCTCTGTGATTCTCCTCATGGCTGTGGCATAATCAGAATTTAAAGGGTGATGTATTGTGTATAGCTAGTGACAATACACCTATAAGGTGTTTATTATATTCGCTCACAAACCAGCTTTAAGCGATTTAAGGGCTTCACTAACGTCAAGCTTCAGAGCACAGGAGTTTTGCCACGTCGCATTTCCTGTGACGTCACATCGTTGACAAAGCCTCCACCGGAACTGCGAGATTGCAATGTAAACCTATGGCTCTATATACCTGACATATAGAACACAAGCTCACGGAAAATTGGAAAAAACAGACATTATAGTAGTTTTTTTTTTTTAAACCATGGACGAAGACAATGTCGTAGAAGGAGCAGAAGGTTATTTATATGAACCACTTAAGAAAGACTATCCACATTTAGTGAAATCGGACCAGGAAAGTGACGACTCGGAGGACGATATCGGAGAGTCGGCAGAAGCTCTTACACGGGAAAATCGTAGCAAACAACCAGCAAATATTTGGTGCTCTTGTGGAAAATGCGTGCGTCAAAAAAACCGATCAGGACTGCTATTGTTGTAAAGAACATAAATTGCTTGAGGAAAATATACTGACATTCTGCAATTGGCGAAACGACTGTCAACGATGTTACGTCACAATGAGCTTTGACCCTGGTGAAAAAAAATCCAACATATCCGCGCGCGCTGAACCTCCCTGAGCAAGGAATGTCATATAGAAGAAAAGGAAATGTGGACTTATACATAACCTACCGACATCACGCGATGTTTAAAAGTTAATAATAAGGTATGGTGGATCTTTTTTTTTAATGCTGTCAAATTTTGGGTACAGGTACCCTTTAAACTTATAATCCAGGAGATATTATAATATTTAAATATTTAACTCTTAAATGTTAATGTGTATTATAATCATGTAAATTATTTTAATTCATCTAGCTCCTCCCACAAATCAAGCAAAAATGCTTAATTCCACCCCGCATGACTGTGTACAGATCACCTGTACTAATTATTTAAGTATTCCTTTAGCTCCGCCCTCACATGGCTTCTGAGGTCACCCCACCTCTGTTCTCTATGTACAGGCTGCAAAATACATTATTCTAAATCTGATGTGTCTGATTCTGTTATCAGACCAGAATCCATGTGTGTTGGACCATGCCCTTTTTGTAAGCCAGTCGAATATTTGGAATAAAATAATAATTATAGTAATACTGTATACAAAAACAATATTTTCCTTACAGCTGCAGTTCTGCCCATAATCACCAGAGGGCAGCACAAAACAGTTCATCTGGTTGATTTATTGAAAAATGAATATGGTAATGTGATGATATGATAAAGGGGCAGGGCAGAGCAGGGTAAAATGGCAACATATTGATATGAATTAAATCTGAGGAACATAAATATCCCTGCATTTAAGTTTCAACGTTAAACATTTAAGCTGGCAACCCATCACTGTTCATGCAGGCACCTGCAATGTCACACAGCTCTGCATCTGTAGCATTGGTTAAAGCTTCCTCCAGCTCGGGCTCCAGTGTGATGTCTTCCAGGATCGGATCAACAACCTTCTTCTTTGGAACCCAAGGCTTACCTACACACATGCATGTGCACACACACACACACACACACACACACACACACAGAATTAAACTAACAAACACTACAGTGAGAATATGTCCATCCATTAAAGCATCCTTTGACAGACTGTGTGTATGAGAGATAGAGAGGGCGAGACCTCTCTTCTCGCCGGTATACGGCACCAGGTCGTCTCGATCTGGATGCTCCTTGGCCTGTTTTTCCAGATGAGCCAGCAGGTTGTCTCTGTAGAACGTTCCGGTTGGCGATTTTTTCGTCTGATCTCTCTGTCTCAGACCCGCCGGTAACAGAGCATTCTGTTCTCAAACACACACACACACACACACACACACACACACACACACACACACACACACACACACACACACCCCACTAAAAGTATTCGAATGAAGGAAATGACATATTAAATAATCAGCTCTTTGTAATAAAAACGCAATAAAATGTGTTTAGAGATTTTACACACCTCATGAACTGTGGAAGTGATGATATCTTGACACCATGTTATGATTAGTGCAAGTGCTTCTAGGAAATCATGCACAGGACTTTACTGCAAATCACACCTCATCAGTGTAATAAGCACACCGAGGAGAATAAACAGCGTGGTGATGAGCGTGGTGATTTATAGCAAATTCTCCCGAGGAACCATGAGAAGAACCACATAGGCAGTGAGTGCATTAACGTAAACACTCATCATCTCTACACACCTATAAATAACTTCTACAGCTGGGGCCCTTCATTGCCTCACACTCCTCAATACAGTGTGAGTTTATGTGTGCATGCACACGCGTGTGTGTGTGTGTGTGTGTGTGTGTGTGTATGTACTGTATGTGAAGTGGGATGGACTGCAGAACTCACTGGACTTCAAGTACATCTTTATCTCATGTTCCAAAAGTTTATCTTTAGAGTCAGGGAAAAGCAGGAGAGGAAACCAGTCAATCACAGCTCACTAACCCCCAGCCAATGACGGCACACTTACGGCCTCCACTAAGCCCAATCACAGCACACTATCCCCGAGCCAATCATAGCACACTTACATCCGGTCCTGCCAATCACATCTCACCAACTTACCTACACCCTTTCCCGGTCAATCACCGCTCATTAACCCTGAGAAAATCACATCTTACCAGCCTCCAGCTAGTCACAGCACACAACCCCCAAGCCAGGCAATGACAGAAAATCAAACACCACCCGGTCTTCGCATACTAGCTCCATGCCAGTTACAGCAAATTAATGATCGATAACTAATTAAACCAATCAGAACACACCAATAACCACACAATCATAGCATGCATGAACCACAAGGTCGCTCTCATACACAGTCTGATAGTGTTAATTTCCTCACAGTTGCATCATCATGTCTGATGAGGTGTAGAACTTTTTCAACTTTACATACAAGTCCACACATCCATCCTGTCTTCAATTGAGTCAAACGCCAAATGACCAGATTTGTAGGTTTCCATGGTGATAAATTCGGAAATAATATAATGCAAGTACTGATCAATACTTACGTCAGGGTCAAGTTCTTCAAGTTCATCCTCAAGTCTCCTCAACTCCTCCTCGCTGAGTTTCTGTAGGAGCTCATCCTCGTCCACGTCTCGGTATTTCTCCATCTCCTTACGGTATGACATGGTGGAGGGCGTGAGGAGGTGTAAAGAGGGAACAGGAACCAGAATGAGATAAAACGTCCTCCTTAAACCTTCAAGACCTGCCAAGAAGAAATATTGTAAAACATCGTGCCGTTAGTTATAATCAGCTCTAATTCTAATCACAGTGGGATGGCATGTTGGTTATTCATTCATCTAATGGGAATGCATTGTACCTTATAATGAATCCACCAATAAATGTACAGATTTTATATTTCACTCACTTTTACCAGATAATTTCATTTGATGTAACACTAGAATTTAGTCATTAGAGCCAGTTTCTGACTGGTTGCAAAATTAATGGGGCGGGGACTGTGATATATTTATATCTAGCATCATCAGTCCATATTACAACAGTCTTGTCATATGATTAATTGCAATGCCATTAGGGGCGGGGACAATTAGATGTATTGGTACTAGGAGCTGTGATTTGATGAGATGTACAGTCAAACCTCCGCTGACGAACGCTTAAGCTCACGAACTTTTCGCCTCAAGAACATTAAATTTGCGAGCATATTGTCTCTGCTGATGAACTAGTTTTCGGCGGACGAACCAAACCAGCGGTCGAACAGCGCCACGGTGGCGACCACGAGAAGCTGGACGCGCTCACGGCGTCACAGTTCGTCACCCCTTTCTTTGAGTGCGGAAGTGGTTTGTGTTTGCTAGACATTTTGGACCATATTGAGTGTACTTTTGCTATTATGGGACCGAAAAAGACCCCACCACAGGCGGAGATCATTGAAAAACACGAACGAGGTGTGCGTTTGTGTGACTCAGCGTTCAGTACCAATACGCTAAGTCTACCACCATCCTTAAGAACAAGGAAGCTATTAAGGGTGCGTGTGTGGCTATGCGTGTTTCCAAACAGTAGGCGTTTCCAAACACTCCTTCCAAACAGTAAGTCCCTCCCTCCCTCCTCCTCCCACTCCATTCCATCAAGCCATCAACTACCATCACAAAGGTAAATAAAACGACTTTATTATACAGTACAGTTTATTTCTTTAATTACAATACAATAGCACATTTATTATACATAAAATAAGGTATATTTTTGTGTAGTTTTAAGGCTTATTTAGTAGAAAATTATGTTTTATGGGGACCTGGGAACAGATTATTCTCATTTTAATGGTTTCTTATGGGAAATCAATGTTCGGAAGACGAACTTTTCGCCTCACACACACTTTCTGGGAACCAATTATGTTCGTGAGCAGAGGTATCACTGTATTGTAAATATGGGAGGGGGCTGTGAAACGATTATTTATAATGGCACTGGGGGACTAATATGATTAGATGTAATGTCAATGGGTGGGTGACTGTGACGTAAAATTCTTATTAGGGTGGGGGTGCAAAATGAATACGTAGTTGTAATGTAAATAGGGCAGGGACTGTGATGAAACATGCATAATGAGCAGGGGCTGTGATTTGATTAGTTGAATTCTTATTAGGCGTAGGGTGTTATATGATTAGTTGTAATGTCTTTGGGGTGGAGGCTGTGATTAGCTATAGTTTGATTTGAGTAGTTGTATTGTAATTAGGGGTGGGGTTGTAATATGAATTATGAATAGTTGTAATATGATTAGGATCGGGGACTATGGTTTGATTAGTTGTGGTGTGATTAGGGGCGGGGACTATAATATGATCAGCTGAATTGTAACTCGAGGTGGGGGTTGATTCGTTCTAATGTGATTGGGGCGGAGACTGATATGATTAGTTGTAGTGTGATGAAGGACATGAACGATGATATGATTAGTTGTAATGAGATTAGGGGCGGGGACTGTGATATGCTCAGTTGTATTGTGATTGGAGGACTGTGATAATGTAATATTGGGAGATTACATGATTAGTTCCAGCATCATTACAAATGGGGAAAATAACATCTGATTGGTAACAGTGGTAATAAGGTTGGGGTCCTGTTCTTGAATTCGGAATGTTTTGATTGGTTAAAGTGGAACTGGGTGTGGCGCCAATCATCTGACGGTTAAAATATGATTAGTGAGAGAACTGTAGTCACATGCCATACTTTTTAAAGAACTAAAATGTTATATTTTGCAAAGTGTTTAATTTTTTTTTTACATTTCTTCAGTAACATCTTTCAACCGATCAGAACATGGTTTCAGACTGATATTGAAAATACAGGGAGCCTTGTTTAAAATGTCATTTATCACAAAGGCTTTGTGTTTCCAGGCCCCCCCAACACAGTTGTTTCATTAGAGAAGGTGACAGGTGGCAGGGGTCTCAGTGTCTCACACGTTATATTTAGAATCAGCTTTGGAAAACAAAAGTGTGAGGGCAGAGACTCTGGAACAGAACACGGTGAGACTTCAACCTTAAACCTGTTCATCTCATACAGCACCAAAAGCAAGAACATCTTCACCACACCTCCCTTAAACATGTACCGGTCATATCGGAGATCTTTGGACAGGTGTAGCCTAAGCGGCTTTGGGATCGAATTGTTGCCATTTCGATTCCAGAACCAGCAGGAAAAATGTGTGGTGTTGGGAGAGTGAGTTCCACATTCATTTCTGAAGTGCCCTTGAGCAGGGCACCTAAACCCCAACTGCTCTCTATGTGCCCCAGTGTGTGAGGGCAGCCCAATGCTCCGAATGTGTGTGCTCATTGGTTATATGTAGAGGCAACAGTTTCCATTCTAAGAAAATAAAAGTACAGTATATTAACTCTCAGAAGAAATAAAATCTTCAGCGTTTGAGGTGATCTGGTTTAGCACCCTGTGCTCTTCACACCGATTTTGAAAGTGGAAATAGAAAAGGCTGCAAAGGACATGAAAAGAGGTAAAGCTGCTGGCCTGGATGGGATTGTGGCAGAAATGATCTTGACACTAGAAGAGTTTGGGATGGAACAAATAAGGTTAGCAAACAAAATTTACCGGGGATTTAGCCCAGTTGGTAGAGCGTCCGCTTTATCCTCCAGAAGGTCGGAGTTCAAATCTCACCGCGTCATAACATGAGACATTAAAATTTGGGGGTTGTTTCTTCCTGCTTGGTGCTCAGCATCAAAAGGATAGAACAACGCAACGACTGGTGCCGTACAGTGGTGATGGGTGCCTGGAGCGCAGGGGGTGCTGGGGTCTCATATGCATTGAGCATAAGTGTGTACGAATTTGCGCTATATAAGCATCCATAATAATAAGAAGAATAAAATCTACAAGAAAGGTCACTTTCCAGAGATGATGTGCAGATCTATCTATCACTCTGCCCAAGAAACAGGGGGCTAAGAAATGCAAGTTTTTCAGAACAATCAGCTTAATGAGTCAACAAACAAAGCTGTTTCTTAGAGTTTTTCCTCAGTAGGCTGCGAGGTTGAACAGTTGGGGAGGTAGAAAAAGAACAGTATGAATTCACAGCTGAAAAGAGCACACAAAATACCATCTTCATACTGAAAATATTAGCAGAGAAAGCAGTGAGTATGCAAAGAGAAGTACATGTTCGTTTCATTGACTATGTGAACGCTTTCGATCGAGTTAGACATGAGCCCTTGTTTGAAATCCTGGAAGCATTAGATCTGGATAGACAGGATATTGAGCTGTTAAAAAACTTATACTGGGAACAAGAAGGCAGCTGTGAGACTCGATGGCAAATGTAGTGAGTATGTCGAAATAAGGAGGGGAGTGACACAGGGATGGATACTATCTCCTGACCTGTTTTCACTTTACACAAAAATGATCACGCGAAACATTAAGGATATGAAAGGAATATCTATTGGTGGAATAAATGTCAACAACATCAGATATGCAGATGACACAGCATTAATAGCAGATAGTGAAGAAAAGCTGCAGAACATTGTGGATACAGTGGTAGAGGAAAGCGAGAGGAAAGGTTTGGAGATAAACAGAAAGAAGTCTTTTGTGATTTTTTTTTTCAAAGAAGGAGATGAGATGTAAGATCCTGGTTAAGGGCCAAGAGCTGGAGAAAGTTGAACAATTTGTTTACCTGGGTAGTATGGTTTCAGAGGTGGAAGTCAAGAGAAGA
>CM045731.1:11722500-11780000 GCA_024760905.1 Plotosus lineatus | reverse complement strand
CACTGGACACTTTTCTCCAACCATTCCATCCTGCCTGCACAAGCTTCTTCACCTCTTTTCCACACTCTCCATTGCTCTGGATTGTTGAGCCTAAGTACTTAAAATCCTCCACCTTCATTATCTCTGCTCCCTGTAACCTCACCGTTCCTTTTGGGTCCTTGTCTTTCACACACATGCATTCTGTTTTACTGAGGCTAACTATCCAGGGCATGCCTCCACCTCTGTAGATTTTCCTGCACTTGTTCTCTGCTCTCACTACAGATCACAATGTCATCTGCAAATATCATAGTCCATGGAGATTCTTGTCTAACCTTAATCTGTCAGCCTATCCATCACCATAGCAAACAGGAAAGTGCTCAGAGCTGACCCTTGATGCAGTCCCACCGCCACCTTGAACTCCTCTGTCACACCGACAGCACACCTCACCACTGTCTTACATCTCTCATACATGTCTTGCACCACTCTAACACACTTCTCTGCCACTCCAGACTTCCTCATGCAATACCACAGTTCCTCTCTCGGCACCCGGTCATATGCTTTCTCCAGATCCACTAAGGCACAATGCAGCTCCGTCTGACCTTCTCTAGTTCTCCATTAACACCCTCAAAGCAAACACTACATCTGTGGTGCTCTTTCTTGGCATGAAACCAAACTGTTGTTCACAAATGCTGACCTCTGCCCTTAGTCTAGTTTCCACTATTCTTAACACATAACTTCATTGTATGGCTCATCAAGTTTATCCCTCTGTAGTTGCAACAACTCTGCACGTCTCCCTTGTTCTTCAAAATGGGCACCAGCACACTTCTCCTACATTCCTCCAGCATCTGCTCACTCTCTAAGACCTTGCTGAATATTCTTGTCAGAAAATCTACTGCTACCTCGCCGCCGAGACACTTCCATACCTCCATCGGTATGTCATCAGGACCAACTGCCTTTCCACTCTTCATCCTCTTCAATGCCCTCCTCACTTCACCCTTACTAATCTTTGCTACTTCCTGGTCCTCAACAGTCACCTCTTCTACTCTTTTTTCTCTCTCATTTTCCTCTTTCATCAGCTCTTCAAAGTACTCGTTCCATCTTCCCAGCACACTTCTGTCATCAGTCAATACATTTCCCACTCTGTCCGTAATCACTTTAACTTGCTGCACGTCCTTCCCATCTCTAGTTCTCTGCTGTGCCAACCTGTATAAATCATTTTCTCCCTCTTTACTGTCCAGCCTAGCATACAAGTCATCATACGCCCAGTTTGGCCTTTGACACTGCTACCTTCGCCTTACACTGCGTCTCCCTGTACTCCTGTTTACTCTCTTCAGTCCTCTTAATGTCCCACTTCTTTTTCGCTAACCTTTTCCTTTGTACACACTCCTGCACTTCCTCATTCCACCACCAAGACTCCTTATCTACTGTCCTTCCAGAGGACACACCAAGAACTCTCCTACCGGTCTCCCTGATCACATTAGCTGTTGTTCTCCAGTGATCTGGAAGCACTTCCTGACCACCCAAAGCCTGTTTCAACTCCTCCTTGAAGACAACACAACACTCTTCCTTTTACAGCTTCCACCACGTTGTCTTCTGCTCTGCCTTTGCCTTCTTCACCATCAGCGTCATCCTGCACACCACCATCCTATGCCGTTTGGCAACACTCTCACCCACTACTACTGACTTCCTTCAAACTGCATCGTCTACACGAGATGTAGTCTACCTGTGTGCTCCTACCTCCGCTTTTAGAAGTCACCCTATGCTCCTGTCTCTTCTGGAAGAAAGTATTCACCACAGCCATTTCCATCCTTTTTGCAAAATTGATCAACATCTGTCCTTCTGTGTTCCTGTCCTAGATACCAAACCTGCCAATAATTTCCTCGTCCCCTCTGGTGCCTGCACCAACATGTCCATTGAAGTCTGCCCCAATGACCACTCTTTCACCTCTGGGGGTACTCTGCATCACTTCATCTAACTCACTCCAGAATCTCTCCTTCTCTTCTTGCTCACATCCTGTCTGTGGGGTATAAACACTAACAACATTGAACATCACACCTTCAATTTCTAACTTGAGACTCATCACTCTGTCGGACACTCTTTTCACTTCTAGAACATTCCTGACAAACCCCTCCTTCAAGATGACTCCGACTCCATTTCTCTTCCCATCCACACCATGAAAAAACAGCTTAAACCCTGCTCCTAAGCTTCTAGCCTTGCTACCTTTCCACCTGGTCTCCTGAAAACACAGTATGTCCACCTTCCTCCTCTGCATCATGTCAGCCAGCTCTCTACCTTTTCCTGTCATAGTTCCAACATTCAAAGTCCCTACTCTCAGTACTAGACTTATGCCTTTCCTCTTCTCTCTGACTATGGACACGCCTCCCGCCTCTCCTTCTTCGACCAACAGTAGTCCAATTTCCACCAGCACCCTGTTGGTTGACAGCACTGATGGTGGTCGTTGTTAACCCAGGCCTCGATTGATCTGGTATGAAATTACTGTTGACGGTTTGCATTGTGTATTTTGGCAAAAGTTTTATGCCGGATGCCCTTCCTGTAGCAACCCTCTGCATTTATCCTGACTTGGGACCGGCGTAAGGACGAATACTTGTTTGTGCCCATCTTCACGGCTGCAAGAAATTATATAGATATATATACACACACATACACACTAGTCCTTCTCAAAACATTAGCACATTGTGAAAAAGTTCATTATTTTCTGTAACATACTGATAAAAATTACATTTTCATATATTTTAGATTCATTGCACACCAACTGAAATATTTCAGGTCTTTTATTGTTTTAATACTGATGATTTTGGCATACAGCTCACGAAAACCCAAAATTCCTATCTCAAAAAATTAGCATATTTCATCCGACCAATAAAAAAAAAAAGTGGTTTTCATACAAAAAAGTCAACCTTCAAATAATTATGTTCAGTTATGCACTCAATACTTGGTCGGGAATCCTTTTGCAGAAATGACCGCTTCAATGTGGCGTGGCATGGAGGCAATCAGCCTGTGGCACTGCTGAGGTGTTACAAAGGCCCAGGATGCTTCGATAGCGGCCTTAAGTTCATCCACAGTTTTGGGTCTGGTGTCTCTCAACTTTCTCTTCACAATATCCCACAGATTCTCTCCAAAATCTCCTGATAGCTAGTTGCATTGAACCTGCCCTTGATAAAACACAGTGGACCAACACCAGCAGCTGACATGGCACCCCAGACCATCACTGACTGAGGGTACTTGACCCTGGACTTCAGGCATTTTGGCATTTCCTTGTCCCCAGTCTTCCTCCAGACTCCGACACCTTGATTTCCAAATGTCTGTCTTCCTTTCGGCTTTTTCCCTTTTACTCAGGAGTCACCACAGCAAATCATCTGATTCACAAGTTTGATTTGGCAGAGGTTTTTACGTCGGATGCCCTTCCTGTCACAACCCTTTTTTAGCAAGGGACAGAAACACGCTGACAACTTTGCAGCTTACTCTTTACGAAAGTCAGCAATGGTTCTTTTACATGCCTCTCACCATAGACAGTGAGAGACATGGCCCGCCTTTGATAACCTAGTTAGACATGCAAAATTTGCTTTCATCTGAAAAAAGTACTTTGGACCACTGAGCAACAGTCCAGTTCTACTTCTCTGTAGCCCAGGTCAGGCGCTTCTGCCGCTGTTTCCTGTTCAAAAGTAGCTTGACCTGGGGAATGCGGCACCTGTAGCCCAGTCCACTGCTTCCACAGGTCCCCCAAGGTCTGGAATCGACCCTTGTCCACAATCTTCCTCAGGGTCCGGTCACCTCTTCTGGTTGTGCAGCGTTTTCTGCCACACCTTTTCCTTCCCACAGACGTCCCACTGAGGTGCCTTGATACGGCACTCTGGGAACAGCCTATTCACTCAGAGATTTCTTTCTGTGTCTTACACTCTTGCTTGAGGGTGTCAATGATGGCCTTCTGGCCAGCAGTCAGGTCGGCAGTCTTACCCATGATTGTGGTTTTGAGTAATGAACCAGGCTGGGAGTTTTGAAAAGCCTCAGGAATCTTTTGCAGGTGTTTAGAGTTAATTGGTTGATTCAGATGATTAGGTTAACAGCTCGTTTACACTACCTTTTCATGATATGCTAATTTTTTGAGATAGGAATTTTGGGTTTTCATGAGCTGTATGCCAAAATCATCAGCATTAAAACAATAAAAGACCTGAAATATTTCAGTTGGTGTGCAATGAATCTAAAATATATGAAAGTTTAATTTTTATCAGTACATTACAGAAAATAATGAACTTTATCACAATATGCTAATTTTTTGAGAAGGACTTGTGTATTATATATATATATATATATGTAAACTGGTTGCTCAGAAAAGGGTTGCCAGAGGGAGGGGAAAAAAAAAAAATCCAGAAAAAGGATCCCCTGACCCCCCCCCCCAAAAAAAAAAAAAAAATTCGGTCGCTTGGGGGGGGGGGGGATCAGAAAATGGTCACCCAAAACAACAACAAAAAAAAAATTCAAGAAGGGGAAAGACACTTGGGGGGAAAAAAAAACAAGATGAGAAAAGAGGTGCAGTCAGATTTCAAAAAAGTATGCGGGACTAAAAAAAATTACAGCTTGGGAAAAAAAAGATTCGTAATTGAAACATTATAAAACATCCAGTGTTTTGGGGTTTTTTTGCTCTAATGAAGCAAGTTTCTTCAATTATTCAGAAATAAAAACAACAACAAATAAACAAACCATACACATTTACGCTTGTTTTTTTTACTCTTCCCAGATTAGAATAAATCACACACACACGCAACAGGACTCACTACAGGAATAAATCACTGCAAATAGAGGAGGATATACAGGGCCAGCAACATCTTTTCTGCCCAAAACAAAAGGTAAGGAACACATACAGAGAGAGAAAAGACAGCCAGAGAGAGAGACTGATAACGAACTACAGTCAGTCGTCTACCATGAGAAACACAGACCACAGATGCAGAAACATCACAGCTTCTCTTCTGCTCAGTGACACTTTGGTTACTATGTGGTATTGCACCATATTTATTTATTTTAATATTATTGAGCATACTGTAGATTGTGCAAGGGCTGCGTCCCAAACCACAGTTCTAATCAGAGCTGCTGGCGTCCCAAAATCACTTTCTACCCTTACAGAAAGCGACTGACAGCATTTGAAGCTCACTATTCTGAACATGTGTAATTCTTTAAAGATTATGGAATATAGAATGTGGTGTGCGACAGAAAGTAACAGAATTTAATTTATTGTGTTGAACTGTCAATGTGGGACAAAGAGAAGCATCTCAAAACAGCCTACACACTTTTTTTTTTTTTTTACTACACATCTTGGGGTCACATGACTATCGGGGATGTTTGAAACAGTCTCACAGTGAGTGTCATATACACAGGAGAATGAAGGTGACGACGATAAAGACGAAGTTATTCTGCGTCAGTGTTGGACTTGTTGGGGAACTCGGCCATGATGTTGTGGATCCAGATGTCGATGTGGTTTTGTGAGGTATCCACCAGGTACACAGTGACTCTCCTCTCCCAATGCTGTGCCCCCTGTTGGATGGAGTGAATCAGGGCCACCAGCGAGCGTCGCTCTACGTGGTTGCGGAATACGATGGCTGCTTCCTCACTCCAGCCACTGTGTGGGAGTCCTAAGACAGGACACGAGACACTCGGTCAACCCAGAGATAAACCTGAATGATGAACACTGTATGTGTGTGAATGGGCACCTGCAAGCTGGGCTGGAATTCCCTGGAAAGGCAGATGCAGGAATTCTTTAATGAGGGGCCGAAGGTGAGAGGTGTGCACAACCTCATGCTTCCCGTAATCAAGCTCATACACTGAGACCAGAGAGTTTGACAACACGCCCTTCACCACCACACGGTGCCAACTACACACAGAGAGAGAGAGAGAGAGAGAGAGGTATTAATAGCAGTTTCCCACAACCCCTCTATCCATCCATCCATCTCTTTCTATCCCTCACTTGCTATCGATCTTGGCAGCATAGATGTTGTTCTTTTGGGCTGTGATGGGTGTGGCCTCCTGACAGTTGTAATACAAGATCATCTCCCCCATCAGCACACCCAGTTTGTACAGCTCCTGCCATGGCTGCAGCACAAAGTATCCCGGGTGACATGCCACAGACACAAAAATGTCCAGGGTTTGCCCGGTCTCAGGCAGCTCCAGCACCGGAGGCATGACCGGGGAACCAGAACTAAGGGAGAAGTTGCCAGTCTGGAGGAGGTCCGGACCAGGGACCAATGAGACATGGCGGGAAAGCGAAATGGAGGAAAGTGGGAGCTGTAGGTTAATGCTGGTAGAAGGATCATGACCTTCAGAGCTGAGGAACAGGTACACCAGAATCTGACCTCGTGAGTCCAGACAGGATATCTACACACACACACACACACACACACACACACACACACACGATTTTGGATGCCAAGAATGCTTGCATTACCATCACGCAAAACTAGTCCCACCAAAATTTTACAACTGACAAACCTTCATTGTGCAGTCTGGAGTGTTGAGCACGGTCTGTCTGAGCCACAAAACCACATCAGGAGGCCAAACATCACAATTATATTCCACTTCAGCTAAACAACACTTAACAGCCTACACACACACACAGTCAAAATATTAAAACAATGGGGAGTTCTTCTGAAGGTGTGTACTGTGCTGAATGCGTGTTTGTCTGTACCCATTTTGGGATTGTGAGTTCTCCTGAACAGGGATCCCCAACCACCGGTCTGCAGACCAGCTTAATTGGTACCGGCCCGCAGAAAAAAAAAAATTAATTATTTCCATTTTATTTATGAGTCTGAACGATCTTTTATTTTGAAAAATGACCCAATTCTCTCGGTTACACGTTGCTCATTTGAGCGCTAAAATGTAACCCACAAGAGGACGGCACATGAACAGAGGCGAGTTGGACATGTTTCAAACAATAGCGGGGATTTTGGGTGAGACTGAGCCTGAGCCTTCATTCTCCCAGCTGGGGCACCATCACCTGTATGTTTTTTTTTTTTTTTAGAAAAGTTCAAGCTCTACTTCCCAAACAACTTTATTTCAGCTGTTGAAAAATAACATTCATAGAGTTCTTATTAATAATAAGAATAATAATTTGTAAAAAATAAATTATATTTACCATATAAACAATCTATGACACACACAACTCCCCGGTCTGCAGTAAAATTATTAAGCGTTGACCGGTCCACAGTGATAAAAGGTTGGGGACCCTGCTCCTGAAGGTGTATACAGTGCTTTGTGCGTGTTTGTCTGTACCCATTTTGGGATGGTGAGGAGTTCTCCTGAAAGTGTGTGTGTGTGTGTGTGTGTGTGTGTGTGTGTGTACCTGTTTGGGATGGTGAGGACTGCTCCTGAAGGTGTGTACAGTGCTGTGTGTGTACCTGTTTTGGGATAGTGAGGAGTTCTCTGATGAACAACACTGGAATTTCTCTCAGCTCACTGAGCTCCAGGGAAGCAAAGAATCCCAAATCCACAAACTCTACATCCAACACACGATTGCCGTGCACATTAATGATCTGAGGAAGAGATCAACTCACTCAACTATCAACTCACACAATATCCACGTCACCTGCCCAAATCAACCCTGAGTGCTTTTCTCAATCAACACAGGGCCCGTTTGTCCCTGCACATCAGGGAAAAAATAAAAACCTACATTTCTTATTTTTTTCATGCTCACCTCCACTCGGGCCCATTTCCCTTTGTGTTGTACCAAACACATTTTACTGCAGAACGGTTCTGACACCAATAGCTCTGATGAAACCTGCACTCGCTCACACACACACACACACACACACACACCAGTTTTAGAGGGTTGTGAAACTTTAAAAGTGAAAATGACATCTAAAAAAAAAAAAAAAAACGATAAACAGAGCAGCCCTGCAATGGCCTGGTGGGCCGCCCAGGATCTACCCAGGATCTACTCCGCCATCGTCCAGAGTTGGTTGTGATGGGCGCCAGCCTCCCTGCGACCCTAATTATGATTAAGCGGTTAAGAAAATGAAAGAAGGAATGAACAAAGTGAGAGAACCTGAGACAGGAAGTATGACTCAATGTTGTCCATTATGCCATGGAGCTTGGAGAGGCCTCGGGATGGAAGCTGGCAGAACACACTGCCATCAGAACTCACGTTTGTCACACACACGTTCGAGTACAGGCTGTTCACCTGCACACACCATCAGGGAAAACACTTACAGCAAGGTGATAGAGTTTGTGACAGATGCTATGTTTTCCATCTTTATTACATTACTCAATTTTTACACACGATGGCATAGCAGTTAGTACGTTCACCTGCCTCCACATGACCCTAATTAGGATCAGTAAATGAATGAATGAAAAAAATACATACATAAATCACACACACACACACACACACACACACACACACACACACACGAGTTGTGTTCAACATACCAGTCAGACATTATATTACAATTATACTTCTACATACAGTAGGCCCTTGACTATTCGTGGTTTTGCACTCACAGTTTGAGTATTCGCGGACTGCCAAGCAACTGACACGTCACTCAAATTCAACCAATGACTGTCCTCCTTTTTGCTGATTGGTTGAGATGTAATGCCCCTTTTTCCTAATTTGATCACAAGTTGTCAATGAGCCTCTTTTTTTGTGCGTGTTTTAATTATCAGTTAAGCTCTATGATGCCACTCAAACGCTGTGCGTCTTCTCTGGCTAAACGATAGAAAATGCTGGATGTTTCTTCTGAAGAAATAAGACTTGCTGCTGAAGAAACGACAGTTTCTTCTGAACTTTTGTATTAAAGTCTTTTTCAATTATTATTGCAGTACAGTATCTAAGTTAATGTTTAGAATGTTTGTGCGTGAGATTTTATGTTCTATAGCATATTTAACAAATGATACCAAAAGGATAAACTTTATTATGCTTCAACATTGAACTCGGAGTGACGTCTCCAAGATGACACTGCCTAGAGGACGACGTCGAGGAGTTCTCAGTCAAATTGTTTCTTTTAATTGTTGTTTTGTTTGTTCATGTTTTGCACTACTATGACCCTACTACAGCTATGAGATCGGAGTCTTCGGGCAACTAAGCATACTAAGAACTCCTATCCTGAGCTAATATGCTAATGGTAGCTCAATGCTAGCCGCACCCCGTTTAACAATAAGCCCAGGCGGAGTTCTCAGAGTCTCCGGCGCTTGGTTAGAAGTGGAAGGTTAGCACTTCCAGTCATACAGCTTGAAAATAGTCAGTCCCTATGAAACAAGATGGACGAGCTTCATACTCAGCAAATAAACAAATTAAAACGAACAAAAAAACAATTTGACTCAGAGAACTCCTCGACGTCACCCTCTAGGCAGCACCATCTTGGAAACGCCACTCCAAGTTCAATGTAAAAGGACATGAAGCGTAATAAAGTTTATCCTTTTGGTATAGTTTTTTTTAAACATGCTATAGAACATAAAATCTCACACACACAAACATTCTAAACATTAACTTGGGTACTGTACTGAATAATAATTGAAAAAGACTTTAATACTAGTGCTTTACAACAGTATGTGTTTATATTTTATCATCAATAAATAACAGTAAAAATTGAAAAGTTTTCTTAATCATTACTACTGTATTAATGAGTAAGACTGTCTATATAACGTGTTTAAGAAGCATATTTAAGCGCATGTAATAGATTCATAGTATTTTACTTCCGGGTACAGAAACTGAACCCCCGCGAATATTGAAGGCCTACTGTAGTAAATAATTTACTAGCAGGTGTAGTAGAGTAGAGTAATAGAATCCAACAGATCCAACAGTCATGACATGCTGCTGATTCTGTGTAAGTGAATCAGTATTTGAAAGGGGCGTTTTCAAAATATTGTGGCATTTTAATTATTGACGTGATTCATTCTTTGAAAATCAGGTGCAATTATTTACCTTATTTAAGGAAGGCAGGCCCATTGACTGGCCTAAAGAGAAATTGTGCAACATTTTGTGGACTGATGAAATTGTGAATGATTGTTCTTTTTTGGGTCTTGTGGCTGGAAACAGTTTGTCAGACAAACCCCAAACACTAAATTGAAGCCACAGTACACTGAAGACAGTGAAGCCTGGTGGAGCATGGTCATTTCAGATCCATCAGAATACTTGAAGAGGTTGTGCTACATTATGCTGAAGAGGACCTGCCCTTGAAATGGGTTCCAACAAGACAACGACCCCAAACACACCAGTAAACGGTAACAAAATTGACGTTATGGAGCAACCAGCCCCATCTCAGACCTTAACGTAATAGAAAAATTTGTGGGGTGACATTAAAAAAATGCAGATTCTGAGGCAAAACCGAGAAACACAGAAGAACTGTGGAATGTAGTCCAATCATCATCATCCTTGGCTGGAACACCTGCAAACTTGTGGCAGATGGTGGCTGACTCCATGCAACACAGATGTACAACAGTTCTCAGAAACAAATTATACCGCTAAATGTTAATTCAGTGACTCAAAGATATACAAAACCTGAAACCATTTATCAGTTTATGCACTGACTGAGTGTGTAAAGAAGAAAGCAGATGCTGCAGTTTTTAACAGTCTAAAACTCACTTTTCTTCAATTTCTTTGAAGGAATAACACAAATTTGATACATTTTCCTTCATGTTTGAATGTTGGATTGAATGCATCATGTTCCCAATGAAAATGCGTGTACGGAAATAAGAGCGGATTATAATGATTGAGCTTTTTGATTTTACTTTTTTAAACACACTGTTATTACAGTGGTACCTCACCTTACGAAAGACCCAACAAATGAAAAATCCAAGTTACGAAATGCATTTACCTAAAATTTCTGTCTCTGGATATGAAAAAAATTTACGTTACGAAACACGACATCTCAAAAATTCAAACAATGCGCGAGTTGCTCTCCCATTGGCTATCTCCCAACACCCCACCCCTGCAACTTTATTTTTCGTCATTCATCATGGGCCCGAAGAAAGTAATTCCCGGTGCGAGTAAAAAGAAGCGAGCTCGTGGCATGCGGTTGAGAGATCTCGCAAAGGAATATGGCCGAAACCAGTCTACTATTGATACGATGTTGAAGCAGGTATACAGTCGGCCCCCAACTTACAAAGACCCCTGTGTATGAAATCCCCGGGTCACGAAAAACATTTCCCCGAGTTTCCGTTCCTGAGATATGAAACAACCCCCTCTTATGAAAAGAAATTCAAAATTCAAACACACCAATCAAAATTTCACACAATGCGGGAGTTACTCTCTCATTGGCTGTCTCTCAGCATCCCACCCTGCTGGCCTCCCAGATAGAGACAGAAGAAAGCTTCACACTTTAGTTTTTAGTTTAGTTTTTTAAGTTGTTTAATAAATGTGGGCGCATTTGAGCTCATCTGGAATTCCGATCCTTCAAGGAATCAAATTAAAGTTGAGCTTGTCAAGCAGGGAATGCGCTTTGAATTCACATCTTGTGGGCGTGACCCGCAGCGCACGCGCGCGAGAGAGAGAGAGAGAGAGAGAGAGAGAGAGAAAAAGAATAATGCTTTAGTTTTTCAAGTTGTTTAATTCAGTAAATAATTAATAAATGTCGGTGCATTTGAGCTCATCTGGAATTCCGATCCCTCAAGGAATCAAATTAAGGTTGAGTTTGTCAAGCAGGGAATGCGCTTTGAATTTCATGTCTTGTGGGCGTGGCCCGCAGCGCATGTGCGCACGAAAGAGAGAGCGGTGTGTGTGTGTTAATATTTATTTATTAAACATTTATTAATAAAATGGTTTAATATGTATAAATGGTTTAATAAATGATTCTTTTACTTTTAACAAATATTTCATACAAAATTGGTGTACTTTTATCATTTTTAAAGGGTTTATGGGGTTTATTCAGTCCAAAGACTGGAGCCTTAGAACGGATTAGGCGTTTAAAATGTAAAATGCAACCCCTACTTACGAAATCCCCACTATATGAAAAGGGCTCTGGAACAGATTAATTTCATAAATTGGGCACTGACTGTACTTTTATAATTTTTAAAGGGTTTAAGGGGTAGTGGGGGGCTTGAAACGAATCAAGCCTTTTACATGCAAAATGCTAAACCTACGGGGGGGGGGGGGGGGGAATCAGGTTACGAAACCACTTCTAGAATGGATTAATTTCGTAAAGTGAGGTACCACTGTATTTTGAACACACAAAAAGTCTTAATTTTGCAATGTAAACTCTAGCCTTTACCTTTCACCCAACCAAAGTGAGCATGCACACACTTGGAGCCGTGGGCTGCCTCACACATTACACCGCCCGGAGAGTAGTTGGGGGTTAGGTGCTTTGCTCAAAACCACTTCAGCCATGAAGGCGACCTAACCCCATCGCCATGCATATTTTCTGCTGGTGTGGGAATCGAATCAGAAATCTTCCGATTCCAAACCAGCTCCTCGCACCATTAGGCCTTAGTCCATGGCTGCACCTGGCCACTTTCTCTAAATATCACAATACTTGTAAAATCTAATACTCTAACCTGCAGTGGATTCTGCATGGCTTTATCCTGCAGCGCAGTGAGGCATGCACCATTCACGTTAACGTCTTTCTCGCCTGATGTGTCATACAACACCACGAGGGGCGGAGTCTCGCGCGTCACCAGCTCAGCCAATAGTGTTTTGCCCTGTGCCACTGACTCCAGAGTCTTCAGCACCACCGCATCCTCACTGAAAAGCTCCAGACCTCACACACACAGAGAGAGAGTATATCTACATACACACATGCCCACCCAGCCAAAGTGTGTAAGGAGTGTGTGTTACCTGCGAGTTGGCAGCTGGTGGCCTGGAACGGCAATGTGAGGAACTGATCAGTAAGCTGCAACAACTTATTAATGTTCACCACCTCAGAGAAACCATGATCCATACAATATACCTAAACAGACACATTTTATGACTCTCATATGCAAATTTGCCAGTCCAGTTACCACTAGGCATCTCCCAAACTCTTACCTTCACATCACATCCTGTGATCTGGTGCACTTGAGCTCGCAGCATGGCCTCATTGTCAAGGTAAACTGCCACCAGCTGACCAATCGTAGGAGCGGTGACACTAAGCAAGGCCCCTGTGCTGCAGTAAAACTCCAACATGGTCTCTTCCATCTTCTCAAGAGCTTTAGAATATTTCTCACCCACATACCTGAGAGGAAGAGAAACAAAACCAACTATTAACAAGAAAATGATTTCTGCATGGATACATTTCAGAGCATGCACACATGTGTACCTGATGACAATGTCATTGGTATCGTTGGTTTCCATCACAAGCACGGATGGGAACTCCTCCTTTGGAGGGTGCAGCTGTGGCACCTCTGGGTCACCGTAGTGGGAGATGATGCGTGATTTGATCTTTGGGCGGGGCTTTGAGTGCACACTCACTGTGGGCAAGATGTATAAAATGGCTTTGCTGCGGTTTTGCGGCACTGGATATTCGATCAAGCATGTATCGGCCAGAGGAGACAGGTCGTCCATCAGTGACTCAGGGAAATCAGTCCTGAGTGGAAGAAAGAAAACCCCTGCATCAGATTTTGTTTTCAAAAAAGGTGTTTTCTGGTGTCTGGGCCAGTACCTGAACACTTCCTGAAAGAGTCGGGGCAGAGCGTGAGCCCACAGGCCATGACTGTATTTATTCAACAGCTCGCGCACTTTCTCTTTCACAGTCTGAGACAGAAGTGCAGGGGGCGTTGTCGGAGGGGTGGGCAGAGAGTGAGTCAGAGATTCAGGGGAAGGCAGTTTCATGGATGGAGTCATTGTGGAATGAGGGCTGATGAAGGAGAATTGGAAGGGCATCTGGGTAACACATTGAAGGGTGTGGGTTTTTGGAGAAGAGTGGTTAGTGGGGTAAACCAGAATCTCAGCTACGTTCCCACCACCCAGCTTCTCCACCTGGAAATCAGAACACAAATGACATGTACATTACACATTGTGTGCTCACAGTACAGATGCAGGCTGTTTCCCAGCTATGTATGTCTATGTGTGCACGCACTCACAGTACAGATGGCCCAGTTTCCCTGCTATATATGTCTGTGTGTGCGCACACACACACACACTACAGAGGCAGACCCGGTTTCCCAACTGTGTGTGTCTGTACACTCACAGTACAGATGTCAGCCTGGTTTTCCAGCTGTGTGTGCACTCACAGTACAGATGCAGGCCTGGTTTCTCAGCTGTGAGTGTTTCTGTGCACACACAGTGCATCCCGCGGTCTGTGTGTGCTCACAGATGTATGTCCAGTTTTCCAGCTGTGCGTGTGCGCAGTCACAATACAGATGCATTCAGCGGTCTGTATGTGCATGTGTGCTCACAGTACAGCGGGGTGTGTGTGCGTGCGTGTGTGTGCGTGCGTGTGTATGTATGTATGTGCTCACAGTACAGATGTCTGTCCAGTTTTCAAGCTGTGTGTGTATGCATGATGGAAGATCTTGCCGGAACATGGTCCTGTAGAGATGAGGCAGTTTGGAGAACCACACTCCGCTGCTGTACTTTTGAAGGAGTTGCCACACTCGACACTGAAACAGCTTCACATCGCCCTCTACAGGGCATACAGCAAATTAACTCCAACAAAATACATGCTGACTTACCATATTCGACGTAATAAGCACTCTGCTCCAATAAGAACCCCCCCAATGTTTTTGATCTTAAGATAATAACCGCCTGTGTGTACTGGGAGCAAAATTGTACATCAGACTTACCAATTTTAATTGATTAGTCCCTATAACCTTAAAATGAGGTGTTCAGTGCCTGTAAAAAAAAGTGAGTTTACACGTATTTCAAGACCCCTGCCACTGGGGAATGCCTATAATGTTCATCAGTAACACCACATGTGATTGTTCCGCCGTGCTTTAAAAAACAGGAAAATATTTTGCAGTGTTCTCTTGGTAAATGTCCAACAACCAATGAACCATTAGAAACTGCTACAGCAAAACTATGGGATGCTCTGAATGAATGTAGTGATGAGCCAGATATGGACCTATCAGAAAGTGACGAGTATTTTTCACCCGATTCTCCTGCTCGCTGACTTCATAAATTTAAAGACCTTCCTGGTCATGTGCTTTTGTTTATGTTGATTGGTTCAAGTGCCAGGTGCTAAAGTTGACATTCGTGTTGATTGGCTCGATTTTACTTCCGGGAAAATGTTTAAACGAACAGCACCTGGAGGGAAAAGAAAGGGGTCTTTTCTTTTAAATGTATGGTGTTTTCTGTTTATTTTCAGCTTCCATGTAAGTAGTTTACTTGGTAGCACAAAATGAATAACACAAATACCAGTAAAATGCTTTTATTGTTCTGTTATTATTCATGTTTTCCACCTCGATGGTAATAAGCACTTACCGTTTCACTCCACCGGTAATATTTTAATAAGTGCCCACCTATTCCAATTTTTTCAAGCGCCCTAGGCACTTATCACGTCGAATACGGTACTTATTTTAGCAGCACAAATGTGAGAGGCTCTGTTCATATTTTACCAATGTTTTGCTTTTCGCTGGGCAGATGAGGGGTCACTTCCTGTTGTACTACAGCACTAGAAACAGCACGAAGAGGAACACAGTAAAATAAATTACTTTATTGTCCGTCTACATGGTGAAGATATAATCTAGGTCTATGCTGCAGGCATTTAATGGTGATAATGACCTGTGGTGATACTCACCATGTGGGTTTCCTGCACCGATGAGTGGAGCCTGGTAGGGATTTATTCACCTGCTGGCCAGCATTTGTGCTGATGGGTGAGCCTGACGGCTGCCTCAGAGATGAGCAAGGTTTCACTTTGAAAACAATCAAACAAAAAATATTTAAACAGAGGTGAACAACAGGGAATAAATTAACACCCAGTAATGGTCCACGACATCAGAATACCACATTTGGATGCATGGTATCCAGTTAGGAAAAATCGGTTATCATGCATTACCCACATCAAACCCAAATCCTTGACCAGACTGACTACTTGTATGGAATTACCAATTGAAGACAATTAATGATGGGTTCATATGGATTTACTCTACTCAATAAACTTGTGTTCAATATTGTTTTGAAAGATATAAAATTGACTTAAAGTTTTAACACAAGTTGAAGATAGGGATGTCATTGACAATCGGAATATCGCCGATATAATTATGTCGATCTATAATCAATACCTATAAAAGGGATATTGATACTTCTAACATTATAGCTTCCTGTGTTCATGACAGCATCAGTAGTAAATGCCATTTTCAATGACACCCCTAGTAAATGGTACATCCCGCCTCTCTGTATGGTAAATGGTACGTCCCTGCTTCTAGTGTGCCTGTTTTCAACAGTACGGAACATTTTGAACAAGAGACACTTATCACCAGATAATGCAGATATGTGCATCTTCTTGCATCATAATTATGAATTGTAAAAATGCATCTCTCAAACTTTTCAATTGACAAGTGTTTGTAGAATAGAAACAACTTGCTTGAAATTAACTAGTAAACAAGTGTTTATCCATGTTAAATACAAAAAGGTGTTAATTAAAATCTTGTCGGAGGAAAAATATTTCCTGCCTTTTATTTCAGATTTGGCTTTAGTAATTGGTCACTTTATTATAAAATATTCAATGCATTATACAAACTATTGTAATATATTAGTCTGTTCTATTTAATACATTTATGGAACAGTACAGCAATATTAGGGTAGTGGGGTTCCACCCTACCAATAGGATGCAAGTAAGGCAGCTCCTTCCCTCCATAGCCTGCGAGCCACCCTCGGGCAAGGTGCAGAACTCTTTTAGCCCCCCTTGTCAGGGTTACGACTCGGAGGAGGTTTATTCCCCAGACATGTGGCAAAAAGACCCCAGGGGTGAGTGGACTGCCAATGAACTAAACCCCCAGCTACTGGGTCAAATAGCACCACCGCCTTGTGGTGAGCCACTAGACTGGCAAAGGCTACAGGAGACAACCCAGACAGAAAATCCGGAGTGGAGCACGATAGGCAGCTGGTGGAACACTGTGAAACCTTCTGGCAACTCCTGCAGCTGAGCCGACACCAACTGTACTGGACTTCCTTTCTGTTGGATCTTGTCTGCGAAGCCGAGAGGGGGGCACTGAAGTTTGGGCAACCCAGTATCTCCATATCACCCGCCCTGGCCTACATCTGGAGGTCACTCCAGCCACGCTGTACCAGCGACTAAATCAACACGGGAGAAGACAGTTATGAGTTCTAAGACTAAAGCGTATTGGCGTAAGCTTGGATGCTACGGCTCATCGCCGACGGTGGGAGGGACCGCTGTGTCCCACTAGTCAGCTACCGCCCGCCTCAAGCTGGGCATCCCCCGGCCAATAAGGTGCTGACTCGCCACGGTCTGCCTGCTTCAATGGGTGCTTGGGGCTCGCAACCTGGAACGTCAGAACAATGTGTCCTGGTATCTCTGACAACCTCCAGCAAATTGACGACACCAGGAAAACTGCAATCATCGTCTGCGAACTAAACAAACTTCTGAAAGACATTGCTGTTCTTCAAGAGACCAGACTTCCTTCCTGCGGCAGTCTGAAGGAAAAGAACTACACTTTCTTCTGGCAAGGTCTTGAACCAGACAACCACAAAATACATGGAGTCGGCTTCGCTGTACGCAACACCCTCCTTTCATCAGTGGAACCTCCATATGAAGGAACAGAACGCATCCTCTAACTTCGCCTCTCTACATCCCAGGGCCCCATCAACGTGCTCAGTGTATACGCTCCAATCCAGTGCTCAGAAGCTGCCACTAACTCGAGGCAAAAATAACCAGCACACCTCCCAAAGATCACCTTATCCTCCTAGGCAACTTCAACGCCCGAGTAGGAAATGACCATGACTCCTAGTCAAATTGCATAGGGCATTTTGGAGTCGGTAAGCAAAACGAAAATGGACAACACCTTCTTGAACTGTGCGGCTATCACAATCTTTGTGTTACTAACACTTTCTTCAACAAGCAAACTGCACAGAAGAGTATCCTGGAGCCACCCCCGCTCCAACCACGGGCACCAGCTTGATCTCGTCATTACAAGAAGGTCCTTCCTTAATAGTGTGCTGGTCACTCACACCTACCACAGTGCTGACTGCGACAGACCACTTACTTGTGGATAGCAAGATTCAACTCCATCCTCAAAAGGTTCCATCAAACCATACAGAAAGGCAACCCTCGTATCAGCACATTGAAAACAACCCTCCCAAATCTTTAAAGCAGCTTCTCCGAAGCTCTCAACGATGCCCTAAATGATTGCCAAATTGAGAACACGACAGAGTACTGGGAATTCATCCAAGATACTACCTATCAAATTGCAATTGAGATCTTCAGCAAGAAAGCAAAGAAAAGTGAAGACTGGTACGAAGCAGGGATTGAGGAAATACAACCAGCCATTGATGCGAAGAAAATTGCGCACCTTAAATACAAACAGCACCCATCCAAAGCGTCGCTACTTACCTAAAGACAAGCATGGAACACAGCCAAGTCCGTAGCCCGCAAGTGTGCAAATGACTATTGGCTCAAACTGTGTAGTGACATTCAGGCTGCAGTAAACAAAGGAAATACTGGTGCTATGTATGAAGGGATGAAGAATGCTTTCGGTCCCCAGCCGATTAAGATGACGCCCCTAAAGTCAACATCAGGAGAAATCATCAAAGACAGGGCAAAGCAAATGGATAGATGGGCTGAGGACTATCAAGATCTCTACCCAAGACAAAACATCACTGATAAAGCCTTGGCTGGAACTCCCGAGGACACACAGGAATAGAGCTTGATGTCTTACCAACACCTGGAGAGCTTAAAAGGGCAATCAACTCACTTTGCAGCAGTAAAGCACCAGGAAGTGATGGAATCCCCCCAGAAGTCATCAAGGCAGGAATAAAAAGCGAGCTCTTCCACCATCTCCATCAACTCCTGATGAAGTGTTGGGAAGAAGGCACTGTCCTGCAGGACATGCGTGATGCCAAGATTGTGACCCTCTACAAAAACAAAGGCGAGCCCAGTGACTGCAATAAATACCGGGGGATATTCCTGCTCAGCGTTGTTGGAAAAGTGTTCGCTCGTTTTGCCCTCAACCGGCTACAAGCTCTCGCCGAGTCTGTGTATCCTGAATCTCAGTGTGGGTTTCGATTAAAGTGTTCGACAATAGACATGCTGTTCTCACTCAGACAGCTACAGGAGAAATGCAATGAACAGAGACGTCCACTATACCTTGCCTTCATTGATTTCACCAAGGCCTTTGACCTCGTCAGTCGCCCTGGTCTTTTCAACCTCCTGCACAAAATTGGTTTCCCTCCCAAACTCCTTAAACTGATCATTGCCTTCTACGACAACATGACAGGCACTGTGCACTTCGATGGATCATCATCCAAACCACTTCCAGTCAATAGCGGGGTAAAGCAAGGGTGTGTACTGGCCCCCACACTCAGAGTGTTCTTCTCCCTCGTCCTAAACTACGCCTTTCGCAACTCCGAAGATGGCATCTTCCTCCACACAAGGAGCGACGGCAGCCTTTTTAACATCAACCGCCTTAATGCCAAATCAAAAATTCGCAAAGTATGAATAAGGGACCTGCTGTTTGCCGACGATGCTGCTATTGCTACCCATTCTGAAGATTCCCTTCAACGCCTTATCACAAAGTTTGCAAAAGCGTGCTCTGAATTTGGCCTAACAATCAGCCTAAAGAAAACTATATTCATGGGTCAAGACGTTAGTGCCATCCCCTCCATCTCTATTGGCGATCACACCCTTGGAAATGGTGGAAATCTTCAAGTACCTTGGCTCAACAATATGTCAATGCAACATAAAATGGAGTCCAGACTTGGAAAAGCCACAAGCACCTTGGGTCGCCTCTCCAAAAGGGTATGGAACAACCAAAAACTGACCAGAAACACAAAAGATCCGTGTGTATGAAGCTTGCGTTCTCAGCACCTTGCTGCATGAAAGTGAAACGTGGGCATTGCACTCGAAAGAAGAGCTTTCCACATGCGCTGCCTCAGAAGACTCCTTGGAATCTCTTGGAAAGATCACATCACAAACGCAAAAGTGCTCAGTCAAGCTTGTCTCCCAAGTATGTTTGCATTGCTCACTCAGAGACATCTACGCTGGCTAGGCCATGTTTGCAGGATGAAAGATGGACGTATACCCAAAGACATCCTGTACGGTGAACTCTCAGAGGGCTCCAGACCTATAGGTTGACCACTCCTCCGATTCAAGAATGTGTGCAAACGTGACCTCAAAGCTTGTAACATCACACCTTCTCACCTCGAACAAGTCACTGCAGATAGAAATCTCTGGAGATCAACTGTGAAATCTGGAATCAACCAGGCAGAGGAGAAGAGAGTTCTCTCGTCTAGAAAAGAAGACTCGTCACAGTGAGAATCCTGTGTCGACAACAACTGTGCCACCCACAAACTTCATGTGCCCAAAGTATTCAAGAGCTTGCCTGTCTCGCATTGGACTATATAGCCACAGTAGGCGTTATAACCCCCAACCTCACTAGATGTAGACTATTGTCTCACGAGACATACAGATGCCATCATCATAGCAATATTCTAATGTATCGATACGTCGGAATTTTTTTATCAATATATCGATACCAATAATAGGTTTTCAATGACACTCCTAGTTGAAGAATCTGTAGTGTAGTGAACAGCCAAAACCCTTCACTGTTTAAAACCCAACGCTGGACTTAACTGCTTCATATGAAAGAAGAAATTGTGGAACCAAACAATCCCTGATGTATTGAGCGAATAACGATCTTAACTTTCCAAACAGAAAAAGAAAAAAAAAAAATCTGATTTCAGTTTTTAAACTGAAGCGAATCCACCATTCCACTGAGGAACAGGTAGGAAGCCGTGATCAACAGCCAATGAAATCACACCATTCCGTTTACCAGTCACCTCCCAGCGCAAACATCAGCATTCAAGATTCCTCAGAAGTCTGATTTTAAATAATAAACCTGATGAATATTCAGTGTGCTTGTGCTGGTTGAAACCGCAAGTGATTGTAATGTTTGTGTTTTATATAGACTCTTCACCAGGTGTGACTGAGGAAGGGACTCGACACGTGAAAATCAACAGGACTGCAGTAGATGGGCCGACTTGCTCGACACCAGGATACATGCAGTATGAAAACTTCTCCGACCGATGTAAACTTGTTGAGTTGGAAAATAAACATCAGTCAGAGTGTTATGACGGTGCAGGTGATGAGTCGTAGCCATAGCAGCTGTTAGCAGAGCTCCAGAGCATCAGGAATAAGCAGCACACAAATTGGAAAGACTTCAACGCCACAGATTTATTTAGCTGATGGTGCTGTCGACCGTATAAAACTCAGCTTTACGGTACTAAAAACACTGCTCATCCATAAAACTATAAAAGAACAGGTGAAGTACCGCCTGCACTGAGTAGGTATGTGCATCATAAAGAACTGGAGACCAGATGTGACGTATAAGTGAGATGCTATTACAGCGTTGCACGAGCAAAAGGAAAAGCCGCCACTTTGTGGTGCAAAACGGCACTACAGCTGTACTCTGTTACAACCCGGTCCAACTAACAGAAAAATGAGAACAGCAGTGAATTTTCTTTAATTATTTTTGTTGGTGCCATTCAGTGGAAAATGGAAGTTTGTTCCTGGTAATCTTGGCAGTGGTAACCGACACATAACCAAAACAATCGTTCACCGCTTATCTTACTCCCTGGAATAAGAAATACTTTAGCCGATTTCAATCAAAACCAGAGGTTGGCATATAGCTGAGGTATGTGTGTGTGTGTGTGTGGTGTACATGTGTTACCGCTCTGTGTCAACAATGAGGAAGATTTTGTCCTCATGCAACACTCCAGCAACTGGGAACTCCTGTTCTTCTTTGTATTCCTCTGCCGAGAGACCAGCTGAGCGATGTGGGCTGTTTCCTTACACACAGCCGCAAAGCAGAACACCTACAATCACACCAGGGATTTTGCTGGGGCGTAAATTGGTGCACCCCACACTGTACCACACTCAACAAAAAATTTAGGTGCCTAAATGCAAAACAAGAGACTTTCATCGCATTGTCATTCAGAAGAAAAAAAAAATCTGTTAACATCCTGTTCAGTTCATACTAGCGCTGCAACAACAAATCGATTAAAGTTGATTTGTAAAAGTGTTGGCAACAAACCTAATTGTCGAATAGTCTTGCAATTATTGCACTAGTCAGCCACTACCGATGAGTGTCACTCAGTATGGAGTTAAATGTACGTGTCATACGTGTGCCTCGCTGTAATTGTAAAACGAGGCTGAATTGTAGTACGAGATTGAGGGACATTTTTTTCACCTTCATAAACATTGCTCAGCCGACTGCCAGTGGCACTGGGATGGTGTTCGAACGAAATCTTCAAAAGTTTGGGAGCATTGAAATCACACGCATGTGTGCGTGCACGTGTGTTGACCATGTCTTCTTAGCAGAGTTACAATCTTACAAATGTTCATGGAAGGTTAAAAGCCTGAATCAAAAAATAAAGCAATGAGAACACTCAAAAAAAAAAAAAAAAACCCATGAAAGAACAGTAACTCTGTCCTTAACACGAACAAGTATTATGGGAGATGCAGCTCCATAATAGCCAATGGAAGGGACTAGCCAGTGGGAGGCCAGCGAGGATGGTGGAAGACAGGAGAGCAGCTTGTGCATTGTTTGAATAGCACATTTGGCTTGTTTTGTAAGGAGAACTTGTTTCGTATACAGAGACAAAATATTTTGGAAAATGTTTTTCGTAACCTGGATTTTTCGTTTGCTGGGACAATCGTAAGGTGAGGTACCACTGTGTGTGTGTGTGTATATCTCATCTTCCAGGGTTGGGTTGCCGGGGTAGCACCCTAAGCAATGAGGTCCAGACGTCCCTCTCTCCATATATCTCTTATTTTCCTTTCGGCTTTACCCTTCATGGGTCGCCACAGCGAATCCTCTGCCTCCATCTCACCCTATCCTTTGCATCTTCTCTTACACCAACGACCTTCATGTCCTCCTTCACCACATCCATGAATCGTCTCTTTGGTCTTCCTCTAGGCCTTTTGCCTGGTAGTTCCTGCCTCAGCATCCTATTACCAATATACTCACTATCCATCCTCTGTACATGTCCAAACCATCTCAATCGAGCCATTCTGACTTTGTCTCCAAAACGTCTTACATGTGCTGTCCCTCTGATGTGCTCATTCCTGATCCTATCCAGCCTCATTACTCCCAAAGAGAACCTCAACATTTTCATCTCTGCTACCTCCAGCTCTGCCTCCTGTCTTTTCCCCAGGGCCACTGTTTCTAACCCATACAACATCGTTGGCCTCAACACCGTCTTGTACACTTTTCCTTTCATTCTTGCCGATACCCTCCTATTACACATCACACCGGACACTTCTCCAACCATTCCAACCTGCCTGCACACGCTTCTTCACCTCTTTTCCACACTCTCCATTGCTCTGGATTGTTAAGCCTAAGTACTTAAAAATCCTCCACCTTTCTTATCTCTGCTCCCTGTAATCTCACCGTTCCTCTTGGGTCCTTGTCATTCATGCACATGTATTCTGTCTTACTGAGGCTAATCTTCATTCCCCTCCTTTCCAGGGCATACCTCCACCTCTCTAGATTTTCCTGCCCTTGTTCTCTGCTCTCACTACAGATCACAATGTCATCTGCAAACATCATAATCCATGGGGAATCTTGTCTAACCTCGTCTGTCAGCCTGTCCATCACCATAGCAAACAAGAAGGAGCTGAGAGCTCACCCTTGATGCAGTCCCACCTCCACCTTGAACTCTTCTGTCACACCGACAGCACACCTCACCACTGTCTTACATCTCTCATACATGTCCTGCACCACTCTAACATACTTCTCTGCCAGTCCAGACTTCCTCATGCAATTCCACAGTTCCTCTCTCGGCACCCTGTCATATGCTTTCTCCAGATCCACAAAGGCACAATGCAGCTCCCTCTGACCTTCTCTGTACTTCTCCATCAACATCCTCAAGGCAAACACTGCATCTGTGGTGCTCTTTCTTGGGATGAAACCAAACTGTTGTTCACAAATGCTGACCTCTGCCCTTAGTCGAGCTTCCACTATTCTTTCCCATAACTTCATCATATGGCTCATCAACTTTATCCCTCTGTAGTTGCCACAACTCTGCACGTCTCCCTTGTTCTTAAAAATGGGCACCAGCACACTTCTCCTCCATTCCTCTGGCATCCTCTCACTCCCTAAGACCTTGTTAAATGTTCTTGTCAGAAAATCTACTGCTACCTCTCCTAGACACTTCCATACCTCCACAGGTATATCATCAGGACCAACTGCCTTTCCATTCTTCATCATCTTTAATGCCCTCCTCACTTCACCCTTACCAATCTTTGCTACTTCCTGGTCCTCAACAGTCCCCTCTTCTACTCTTTTTTCCTCTCATTTTCCTCATTCATCAGCTCTTCAAAGTACTCTTTCCATCTTTCCAGCACACTTCTGTCATCAGTCAATACATTTCCCTCTCTGTCCTTTATCAATCTAACTTGCTGCACATCCTTCCCATCTCTATTTCTCTGCTGTGCCAACCTGTATAAATCATTTTCTCCCTCCTTACTTTCCAACCGAGCATACAAGTCATCAAACGCGCTCTGTTTGGCCTTTGACACTGCTACTTTTGCCTTACGCTGTGTCTCCCTGTACTCCTATTTACTCTCTTTGGTCCGCTCAATGTCCCACTTCTTAGCTAACCTCTTCCTTTGTACACACTCCTGCACTTCCTCATTCCACCACCAAGTCTCCTTATCTACTTTCCTTCCAGATGACACACCAAGTATTCTCCTACCTAATCACATTAGCTGTAGTTGTCCAGTCATCTGGAAACACTTCCTGATCACCCAAAGCTTGTTTCAACTCCTCCTTGAAGACAACCCGACACGCTTCCTTTTTCAACTTCCACCACTTTGTCTTCTGCTCTGCCTTTGCCTTCTTCACCTTCCTCACCATCAGCATCATCCTGCACACCACCATCCTATGCTGTTTGGCAACACTCTCACCCACTACTACTTTGCAGTCACCGACTTCCTTTAAATTACATCGCCTGCACAAGATGTAGTCTACCTGTGTGCTCCTACCTCCACTTTTATAAGTCACCCTATGCTCCTCTCTCTTCTGGAAGAAAGTATTCACCACAGCCATTTCCAACCTTTTTGCAAAATCTACCAACATCTGTCCTTCTGCGTTCCTGTCCTGGATACCAAAACTACCCATCACTTCCTCGTCCCCTCTGTTTCCTGCACCAACATGTCCATTGAAGTCTGCCCCAATGACCACTCTTTCACCTCTGGGGGTACTCTGCATCACTTCATCTAACTCCCTCCAGAATCTCTCCTCTTCTCGCTCACATCCTGTCTGTGGGGCATAAGCACTAACAACCTTGACCATCACTCCTTCAATTTCTAACTCGAGACTCATCACTCTGTCTGACACTCTTTTCACTTCTAGAACATTCCTGACAAACTCCTCCTTCAAGATGACTCCGACTCCATTGCTCTTCCCATCCACACCATGATAAAACAGCTTAAACCCTGCTCCTATGCTTCTAGCCTTGTTACCTTTCCACCTGGTCTCCTGAACACACAGTATGTCCACCTTCCTCCTCTGCATCATGTCAGCCAGCTCTCCACCTTTTCCTGCCATAGTTCCAACGTTCAAAGTCCCTACTTTCAGTCCTAGACTCATGCCTTTCCTCTTCTCTCTCTGGCAATGGACACGCCTCCCGCCTCTCCTTCTTCGACCAACAGTAGTCCAATTTCCACCAGCACCCTGTTGGTTGACGGCACTGATGGCGGTCGTTGTTAACCCGGGCCTCGACCGATCCGGTATGTCATTCTTTCTTGTGATTCGCATAGTTTATTTGGCATTTGTTTTACGCCGGATGCCCTTCCTGACGCAACCCTCTGCATTTATCCGGGCTTGGGACCGGCGTGAGGGAGAGACACTGGTTTGTGCCCCCCCACGGCTGCATTCCTCTCTCCATATATATATATATATATATATATATATGATAGTTTATTCTGAAAGCTCACAATGCAACGAATTGGCTCATTCCACCATTTCTATTCATTGAGAAATAACCTCACCCGGCCTGGGCAGTTCATTGAACTATTCGAAATGTTAAGGTTGTTTCTCATGCTCGCTTCATTAGCATTTAATAATTGTTTACGTTAGCATTAGAAACTGGTGTCGAGTGCTGAGAAATTGCTGCATGATTTATAGAAGCAACAGACCTCTTTCATGATTAGCAATGCTAGAAGAGTATATAACAAAACATCTCTCCTGATTCTTTAGAATACACAATTTGCATGAAAATTGAAATACAGGGATCCTTCACTTTCCGCAGTTAATTGGGACCGAGATCCCCCCGCGACCATCGAATTCTACAAAGTAGGATCAACCCCCCCCCCGACTGAAGTCTACATACATGTGTGTATATAACATCGATAACTACATATTATATTCATATTATATTCAGCGCTATAAATGCTTATAATAAACATTCAAAAATAATATATTTTATTTACATCTTATGCAAATACACATATACATTTTTGTGAGGTGTGCATGTGAACCTCACATAAAAATGCAAGTAGTTTTGATGGCAGGTTTTAGGTTGTTTTGATTTTTTTGCATAACTGGCCTTCTTTGTTTTATATATATATATATATATATATAGATATAAGTCTACTTTTATCATTTTTAAAGGGTTCATGGGATAGTCTTGGGAGCCTTGGAACGAATCAGGTGTTTTACATGTAAAATGCGTCCCTACTTAAGAAACCTCCGCGTTACGAAAAAGGCACTGGAACGGATTAATTTCGTAAGTAGGGGGCCGGCTGTACTTTAGAAACTTAATGAGTATTGGTATTTTTCTCACCATGCAAAATTTGATGATAGAATTTTTTTGATCATTTGAGTTGTGTGTAATCCTGACCGGACTGGATGTGCTGGATCGTGGGTTGTTTAGTTTTGTACGAAAATTGGTCAAGACCTCAAAAATACTTAAATGTTTCATTCCTTTTACATATAAACAAACTGTTGACTATGCCAGCTGAGTTGATGAAGATTTTGATGTTGATGAAGAGGCATCTGTTAATAAAAGTGTGATGACTGGTGTTTGTGAAGATGATGTGATCTTATCTGCTGCTGAGCAGGATATAGATGAAGATGACAATGCTGAGGGCAGTTGATTAAGCTTACTTGTATAAAGAGATCAGAGGGGTTTGTTGTATGGTTTTCTTATATATAGTTTTCTTAATTTCAGTGTGAATCTTTGAACCTGACGGTGTTTTTTTTTTTGTTTTTTTTTTTTTCAATCAGTATCATTTGAAGACATTTGAACATTTATATAATGGTCAAAAAGATACATACTGATCTTATTGGAATAAACAGAAATGAAAAAAAAAAAGTCGTTTTTTTTTTGTTAATTTTTGGGGGCTACCACGGTGACTAATGGGTTTAAAAAAGATGTGTCAGATTAAAATGAGGATGATTTCTCTTCTCTTAGAACACATGTCTAGGAAGAGTTTTAGGAAAATTTTATATGGCTAAGGTGCATAAAAATGTTTGGTTGCTAAGGACTAATGATATTGGAAGAAGTGCAATCTTTGTGCTCATTTTTCTCTAAAACGTCTTTCGAAATTTTTAATTGAATGCTGACACATGAAATGGCATAGCTCGCTCAGTTTTCAAGGTATTGACAAACTTTTTGCTGTATTTTGCAGCTTTGGGCCTCTTCGATCTGACTGTGTAAAAATCTAATTTTTGGACCCAAGAGCCTACTTTCAGTGGAGTGACGCACAAATAAGGAAATTAAGGAAGAACGGGGGAAAAGTTAAAAAAAAAAAGCCACAAAAACAAGGCCAATTATGCAAAAAAAACCCCAAAAAAACCCACAAACAAAACAAAACAAAAAACAACCAAAAACCTCTCATCAAAACTACTTACATTGTTGTGAGGCATGCATGCGTCTGTATGTGTATGTATTTATATTTTATTTACATCTTATGCATTATTTTTTTAATGTTTAATTGTTATTATAAGCATTTATTGATATTATATATACAGGGATCCCTCACTTTCCACGGTTAATTGGGACCGAGATCTAGCGGCGTCATTGAAAACCTATTATTGGTATCAATATATTGATAAAAAAAATTCTGATGCATCGATACATTGGAATGTTGGTGTACAGTACTGTTCCATAAATGCATTAAATAGAACAGATTAAGATATATTACAGTAGTTTGTATAATGCATTGAATACAGTGAGTCGTCGACTTACGACCCATGCGAGTTTCGTCTAATCGACTTTACGACCACAAAAGTGGTGAAGCATGATTCTTGGCATTGCCAGCATCTTAAAAGGTCAAGCAAGAGATGATGCAGCTTCACTTTCTAACTGCTCAGAGCAAATCTATTCATCTACTTTCAATGCCACATCACTGTGGCGCAAAGCTGAGAGCCAATCCTTTCTGTGTGGATGGATCCGATACCTTGAAGCTCTAATTTTATTGGACTCATATGCTGCAGTGTTTATGTGACAGGAAGCGCGTCCCAAGTTTTGGCAATCAGCTGCTCTGCGGGTTGAAGTTATTCCATGTCCGTCCATTTGTGTTTGCTTGCCAGCTGTGCTTGGGTTCGTGGGAATGAGCCGATCAAAACGAGGGAAATTCATCTCTTTACTCAAAAACAATACGCGCAGTCTGTGGCTGTTGTTATAATCCAATAAAATTGGAGTTTGAAGCTATCAGACCCACCCACACAGTGGAGTACAGAAAGGATTGGCTCTCCGCTGCGATGTATAGATTCAGATGTATAATAGATGTATAGATTCAGAAGATGCACATATCTGCATTATCCGGTGATAAGTGTCTCTTGTTCAAAATGTTCCGTGCTGTTGAGAACACACGCTCTGACGGCACACCAGAAGCAGGGACGAACCATTTACCATACAGAGAGGCGGGACGTACCATTTACCATACAGAGATGCTGGACGTACCGTTTACTATGGGTGTCATTGAAAATGGCATTTACCACAGACGCTGTCATGAACACAGGAAAGCTATAACGTTAGAAGTATCAATATCCCTTTTATAGGTATCGATTATCGATCGATAATTATATTGGCGATATATCGATATTCCGATTGTCAATGACATCCCTACCGAGATCCCCATGTGACCATCGAAATCCGCGAAGTAAGATCAGCCCCCCACCATCACCCCCGACTGACGTATACGTACATGTATGTGTGTATATAATATCAATAAATACATATTCAATGCTACAAATGTTTATAACAATTAAACATTGAAAAAAATAACATAAGATTTAAACAAAATATAAATACAGACGCTTTCCAACTTACCAACATTTGTTTTGCAAACATCTGGAGATACCAACAAAGCTGTCCAAGGTGGAAAGTGAAATGAAATTGAAGAACAAGTAGAAATGGAACAAAATCTACAGAAAGATAGATCATAAATATAAGTCTGAAATATAATTAAACATTATCCTAAGGTACACTTAATACTAGGCTCCGGCAGAGGGGGGCGTGGTTGCACACAGATGCAACAATGTATCCTCAAAACAATGTAACTAGTTTTGATGGGAGATTTTGGGTTGTTTTTTGTTGTGTGTTGGTTTAGGGTTTTTTTGTTGTTGTTGCATAATTGGCCTTGTTTTTGTGACATTTTCCTTAACTTTTCCACCTATTCTCCCTTAATTTCCTTATTTTTTAATTTGATGAATATTTATTATTTAAAAAAAAAATGCACTGCACTGAAGTCGCATTAATTGAAGCGCGAAATAGCGAGGGATCCTTGCACATACACGTCAGTCGGGGGGTTGGGGGTTGATCCTACTTCGTGGATTTCGGTGGTCGCGGGGGATCTCGGTCCGAATTGACCGCGGAAAGTGAGGGATCCCTATATATGAATTTTAATTTATAAAACTAAATTTAAGCTTTATACAAAATTAGCTAAAATCAAGCCATTTGTTTTATTTGCCTGTGTGAGTGCATATCTAGTCATTTGTTAATTCTATGATATAGTTAATCATAGTTCAACATATTCATATAAATAATAAGGCACACAGTTATTAATGTAATTTTATACACTAATAACTGTGTGTGTGCCTAAGGAGATTATTTATACGACTATGTTGAACTATATCATAGAATTAACAAATGACTAGATATGCATTCACACAGGCAAATAAAACAAATGGTCCATTTTTGAATATAGAAATTTAAAAAAAATGTGCTCTTTCCAATTAATCGAAAAAAATAATCGTTAGTGCAGCCCTAGTTCACACTTGTACAGGATCCTTCCTATCAAATTTTAGGCACCGGTGTAAATTTAATCTCCATCTCACCTGTCCAGTGGGTGAATGCCGGAGCTGCACCACGTCAGGGATGCTCCTGAGGAAGTCTTCCAGGTTCCTGTAGCCGAGCTTTTTGAGTGGGATGGAGTCTCCAGTCAGAGCGGAATAATCCGTCTGCACCTGTGACAGGGCCACACCATTCTTACTGCTCTGCAGAACAGCACGTAGCATCTTCTTCATAAACTCCACGTCAATCATCCTACACACACACACACACACACTAAACATTATTCTGTTATACAGGGATCCCTCACTTTAAATGGTTATTTGGGACCAAGATCCCCAGGTGACATACAAAATCAGTGAAGTAGGACCACCCCCCCAACTGATGTATACGTACATGTATGTGTATATAATATCAATAAATACATATTCAATGCTATAAATGCTTATAATAATTAAACATTCAAAAACAAGTTATAAGATGTAAATAAAATATAAACACACACATACAGACGTGCCGGCAAGCAGATGCGCGTGCATTCACTTAGATGCGCACCTCACAACAATGTAACCAAGTTTTGATGGGAGGTTTTGGGTTGTTTTTGTTGGTTTAGGGGTTTTTTTCCCCTCGCATAATTGGCCTTGTTTTTGAGGCCTTTCCTTAACTTCCCCCCTCGTCTTCCTTAATTTCCTAATTTTTAATTCAATGAATATTTAAAAAAAAAAAGCAATGCACTGAAGCCACATGAATTGAAGCACGAAGTAGCGAGGGATCCCTGTACTCTTGAAACTGTTCTGCATCATCTGTAAAGAAACAATTGTTTTCTCTTTTCAATAATAAACCACCACATCTTTTATCTTTTTTGTTTCTTTTAACTTCTTTCATCCACTTTTCCAGCCTATTCTTAAATTGTGCCTAAAATCTATGTAGAAAACAGATTCTGTCTTACTTTATCCAATTCAAATCATCATACGATATATCTTGATGTCGTTTATAAAAATATTGCATATTTGTGTTTAAAAATTGTAAACTTTAATATTAAACTCAATCAGTTAAGGTGTTAAAGTTTTTGAAATTATTTAAAGGCCGTGGCTACCCATACCGGATTTTTTTATTTTTTTTGCTATTCATACGGCAATCCTTTTGCACATATGTATTAACTCACCGCCTACTGGAATTGATACTGGAATTGAAGTTAATCATTCTGTTGTATGTTTAGCAGACATCGGCCACATGGTCAAAATGGCGCTGGAAGAACTTGCGTTCTATGTCGAGGATAAATTTTCATTATAAGAAGAGCTTGAAAAACGTGTCCTTTTATATGACACGTACAATCAAAAACACTCCAAAACAATCGGCAAAGCAGGCTAAGTGGGTATTCAATCTCGCTGTGAAGTTTGTTGAAGTATAATTGCACTGTATCCATGGGGGCAAAAACTTCAAATCCGTTCAAATCAACAGTAGTACACCCACAGAAAAGTGGCCCTTTCGAAGGCTTCCGTAAAGTTAAGCGTACGGCATATGCTTTGATGTGTGGATATCCCACTGGTTAAACGTACATTTTACCAGAATTATTTCTAGTGTACAAAATGGTGCCATACAATTAGCAAACAATATACAGACGCTTCCCATCTTACGAACATTCGTTTTTCAAACATCCGGAGATACGAACAGGGCTGTCCAAGGTCGAAAGTGAAATGAAATTGAAGAACAAGTAGAAATAGAAATGGATTAAAATCTAAAAGATATATCAGAAATACAAGTATGAAAAATAACTAAACATTATCCTGAGGGAATGCAGCCGTGAGGGGGAAATGCAGCCGTGAGAAACCAGTGTCTCTCCCTCACGCCGGTCCCAAGCCCGGATAAATGCAGAGGGTTGCGTCAGGAAGGGCATCCGGCGTAAAACAAATGCCAAATAAACTATGCGAATCACAAGAAAGAATGACATACCGGATCGGTCGAGGCCCGGGTTAACAACGACCGCCATCAGTGCCGTCAACCAACAGGGTGCTGATGGAAATTGGACTACTGTTGGTCGAAGACGTCGAAGAAGGAGAGGCGGGAGGCGTGTCCGTTGCCAGAGAGAGAAGAGGAAAGGCATGAGTCTAGGACTGAAAGTAGGGACTTTGAACGTTGGAACTATGGCAGGAAAAGGTAGAGAGCTGGCTGACATGATGCAGAGGAGGAAGGTGGACATACTGTGTGTTCAGGAGACCAGGTGGAAAGGTCGCAAGGCTAGAAGCATAGGAGCAGGGTTTAAGCTGTTTTATCACGGTGTGGATGGGAAGAGAAATGGAGTCGGAGTCATCTTGAAGGAGGAGTTTGCCAGGAATGTTCTAGAAGTGAAAAGAGTGTCAGACAGAGTGATGAGTCTCAAGTTAGAAATTAAAGGTGTGATGGTCAATGTTGTTAGTGCTTATGCCCCACAGACAGGATGTGAGCGAGAAGAGAAGGAGAGATTCTGGAGGGAGTTAGATGAAGTGATGCAGAGTACCCCCAGAGGTGAAAGAGTGGTCATTGGGGCAGACTTCAATGGACATGTTGGTGCAGGAAACAGAGGGGACGAGGAAGTGATGGGTAGGTTTGGTATCCAGGACAGGAACGCAGAAGGACAGATGTTGGTAGATTTTGCAAAAAGGATGGAAATGGCTGTGGTGAATACTTTCTTCCAGAAGAGAGAGGAGCATAGGGTGACTTATAAAAGTGGAGGTAGGAGCACACAGGTAGACTACATCTTGTGCAGGCGATGTAATTTAAAGGAAGTCAGTGACTGCAAAGTAGTAGCGGGTGAGAGTGTTGCCAAACAGCATAGGATGGTGGTGTGCAGGATGACTCTGATGGTGAGAAAGGCGAAAAAGGCAAAGGCAGAGCAGAAGACAAAGTGGTGGAAGTTGAATAAGGAAGAGTGTCGGGTTGTCTTCAAGGAGGAGTTGAAACAGGCTTTGGGTGGTCAGGAAGTGCTTCCAGATGACTGGACAACTACAGCGAATGTGATCAGGGAGACAGGTAGGAGAATACTTGGTGTGTCATCTGGAAGGAAAGTAGATAAGGAGACTTGGTGGTGGAATGAGGAAGTGCAGGAGTGTGTACAAAGGAAGAGCTTAGCTAAGAAGAAGTGGGACATTGACAAAACCGAAGAGAGTAAACAGGAGTACAGGGAGACACAGCGTAAGGCAAAGGTAGCAGTGTCAAAGGCCAAACAGAGCGCGTTTGATGACTTGTATGCTCGGCTGGAAAGTAAGGAGGGAGAAAATGAATTATACAGGTTGGCACAGCAGAGAAATAGAGATGGGAAGGACGTGCAGCAAGTTAGATTGATAAAGGACAGAGAGGGAAATGTATTGACTGATGACAGAAGTGTGCTGGGAAGATGGAAAGAGTACTTTGAAGAGCTGATGAATGAGGAAAATGAGAGAGAGAAAAGAGGAGAAGAGGTGACTGTTGAGGACCAGGAAGTAGCAAAGATTAGTAAGGGTGAAGTTGAGGAGGGCATTGAAGAGGATGAAGAATGGAAAGGCAGTTGGTCCTGATGACATACCGGTGGAGGTATGGAAGTGTCTAGGAGAGGTAGCAGTAGATTTTCTGACAAGAACATTTAACAAGGTCTTAGAGAGTGAGAGGATGCCAGAGGAATGGAGGAGAAGTGTGCTGGTGCCCATTTTTAAGAACAAGGGAGACGTGCAGAGTTGTGGCAACTACAGAGGGATAAAGTTGATGAGCCATACGATGAAGTTATGGGAAAGAATAGTGGAAGCTAGACTAAGGGCAGAAGTCAGCATTTGTGAACAACAGTTTGGTTTCATGCCCAGAAAGAGCACCACAGATGCAGTGTTTGCCTTGAGGATGTTAATGGAGAAGTACAGAGAAGGTCAGACGGAGCTGCATTGTGCCTTTGTGTATCTGGAGAAAGCATATGACAGGGTGCCGAGAGAAGAACTGTGGTATTGCATGAGGAAGTCTGGAGTGGCAGAGAAGTATGTTAGAGTGGTGCAGGACATGTATGAGAGATGTAAGACAGTGGTGAGGTGTGCTGTCGGTGTGACAGAAGAGTTCAAGGTGGAGGTGGGACTGCATCAAGGGTCAGCTCTCAGCCCCTTCTTGTTCGCTATGGTGATGGACAGGCTGACAGACGAGGTTAGACAAGATTCCCCATGGACTATGATGTTTGCAGATGACATTGTAATCTGTAGTGAGAGCAGAGAACAAGTGCAGGAAAATCTAGAGAGCTGGAGGTATGCCCTGGAAAGGAGGGGAATGAAGATTAGCCTCAGTAAGACAGAATACATGTGCATGAATGCCAAGGACCAAAGAGGAACGGTGAGATTACAGGGAGCAGAGATAAGAAAGGTGGAGGATTTTAAGTACTTAGGCTCAACAATCCAGAGCAATGGAGAGTGTGGAAAAGAGGTGAAGAAGCGTGTGCAGGCAGGCTGGAATGGTTGGAGAAAAGTGTCCGGTGTGATGTGTGATAGGAGGGTATCGGCAAAAATGAAAGGAAAAGTGTACAAAAGCGGTGTTGAGGCCAACGATGCTGTATGGGTTAGAAACAGTGGCCCTGGGGAAAAGACAGGAGGCAGAGTTGGAGGTAGCAGAGATGAAAATGTTGAGGTTCTCTTTGGGAGTAACGAGGATGGATAGGATTAGGAATAAGCACGTCAGAGGGACAGCACATGTAAGACGTTTTGGAGACAAAGTCAGAGAGGCTAGATTGAGATGGTTTGGACATGTACAGAGGAGGGATAGTGAGTATATTGGTAATAGGATGCTGAGGCTGGAACTACCAGGCAAAAGGCCTAGAGGAAGACCAAAGAGACGATTCATGGATGTGGTAAAGGAGGACATGAAGGTCGTTGGTGTAAGAGAAGAAGATGCAAAGGATAGGGTGAGATGGAGGCAGATGATTCGCTGTGGCGACCCCTGAAGGGAAAAGCCGAAAGGAAAAGAAGAAGATCCTGAGGGACACTTAATACTAGGCTCCTGAGAAGGGGCGTGGCTGACACGTGAGGTCACAGAGAAGCAGATCGATACATTTCTAAACTCGAAGAAACAAATTGACTCCAGTATTACAATAAAGTGGATAAGAGTGAAACTCTCTGTAAATCTGATCAGTTCAGCTGTACTCTGCTTGAGAGCAACCAGGAGTTTAAACACGGACATAATATTAATAATGGGCAGTGGTGGTCTAGTGGTATAGGGCGCTGGATCGCTGATCCAAAGGTTGGGGGTTTGAGTCCCACTCTCCACAAGGTTGTCACGCCCCCCCCCCCAAGTGCAGCTAACTGGGTTATCAAAGGCCGGCCATGTCTCTCACTGTCTATGGTGAGAGGCATGTAAAAGAACCATTGCTGACATTCGTAAAGAGTAGGCTGCAAAGTCATCAGCGTGTTTCTGTCCCTTGCTAAAAGGGTTGTGACAGGAAGGGCAGACGATGTAAAAACCTCCGCCAAATCAAACGTGCGAATCAGATGATTCGCTGTGGCGACTCCCAAGTAAAAGGGAAAAAGCTGAAAGGAAGACAGACATAATAATATTGATAATGTACAGGTGATTATGTAGAGAGAGAGATTGTATACAGTACAAACTCATATTGGTTACTTATACAAGGTTTAAACCAGGGGTGTCAAACTCGTGCCACAAAGGGCCATGTGGCTGCAGGTTTTTGTTTCAGCCAAGCAGCAGAACACCTGACATGGCTCATTCAAACAACTGATAAGAGTCTTCAGGCATTTGATTGGCCAGTCTGGTTTATTCAAACGACTGATAAGAGTCTTCAGGCAGTTGATTGGTCAATCTGTGTGCTCTGTCCAGAGACTGACCAATCAACTGCCTGAAGACTCTTCACAGTTGTTTGAATGAGCCAAGTCAGGTGTGCTGATGCTTGGTTGAAACAAAAACCTGCAGCCACATGGCCCTTTGTGGCACGAGTTTGACACCCCTGGTTTAAACATACGTACCCGACTAAAGAATGCCCTGTAATGATTTACAAACAAATTCATCGGAACCTAACTTGTTCGTAAGCTGGGGAGCGTCTGTATTCAGTACAATTGAACGGAACAACTGAAAGCATTTTTTTTAAGCTCTTCAAATTATGAGAATTTATCCCCAACCTGGAACACATGTTCTTCCGTCGCCATTTTGAGCACGTGACCAACGTCAACTCACGCATGTGCGAAATCTCTGAATAGCAAAACCTCGTAAAAATACGGTGCCGTACGGGAAGTCACTCCGTTATTTAAAACGCAACCAAAGTACTTCAGCATAGTTTAGACCGAACAATAGTTTTAACCTTTTTTTTTTGTTTTGTTTTTAAATAAACAAATAAATATGTGACTGAATTAATTTTCAATTAAAACACTGGCTCGGACAAAATGTTTGAACAGACTTTGGACAAGAGTAAGGCTGCATATCCGTCTGCCTGTTTCTGCCCTGCGATGGCCTGGCGACCTTCCAGAGTGGAATCTGCCCTCGCCCAGACTCGGCCGAGATGAGCACCAGCCTCCCCACGATCCCAATTCGGATTAAGCGGTTCGGGAAATGAATGATGAATGAACGAATGAATAAGAACAGTGTTTATTTTTTTCTGTTTCAGATTTGATGTTGAGACGTAAACTGGATGCTAATTATGCTAATTAAATCTCCACAGACTAAACCGAAAATCTTAAAAAGATGAAAAAAGGAAAATTGCCGAAAAAATTGATCCAATTCGGAACAAACGATGACAGTATTGTTACTGAACACGTCTTAGAAAAAAAAAATCAACATTTATAATCACATAAATAAGTTAAATATATTAATTACTCACCTAAAGTTTTGCTAATTTTCCAGGTGACTTCACGAGCTCAGTCTGTGAGGCCAATGAATCGATTCCTTGCTTGAACCAAATGGCTCTTTTAAGTGAATCAATCGCTTGAGTTGATTCGCAAAGAGAAAAAAGCAAACGTTCCTGGACTACTATATCTGTTTTTATTATTATTATTATTATTAGTAGTAGTAGTAGTATTATTAATAATAATAAATTATTATTATAATAGCATAAATAAATTAGATACAATTATACAGAATTGTTGATTGATGATGCAAGTCATAAACTAACTAAATAAAAATATTATATATAATATATAATAATATTATTATAGTAAATAAACTAAATATGTTTCTTACCATCTACACACACAAACACACGTACCTCGAGTTCTAAATACTGATGCACACCTATTAACATTGAGAAGGCTTGACTAAATGCTTGGTTTACTACAAGTCTCTGGTCCACGTTTATTGAAGTCTCTCCCCAGGCCTGGTAGAGGAGTGTGGCTGGGAAGCAGGACACACTGAGGAGAATGGGATCAACCCAATAATACAGTGGTTCCTAACCTGGGTTCGATCGAACCCTAGGTGTTCGGTGAGTCAGTCTCTGGGGTTCGGCAGAGGTCAAGACACACACCAGACTCATATTCATGACGACACACCCCGCTTGGCCATCATTGGCTGCAGGTGATCACACAACATTGCTTGGTGAATCTGTGCTGCAGGAAATTTGGTGGGCTCAGTAGTCGACTTGTGACTGTTGTGATGGTGCGTCGTGTGATTTCTTTCTAAATGTTTTAATCCATACTATGTTGAGCAAAAAAAGAAAGTATATATAATGGAACGTGATGCTAGTCAGCGTCCTATCTGCATGATTTGTGAAGTAGGATCAACCCCCACTGACTGACGTATACGTACATGTATATGTGTATATAATATCAATAAATACATATTCAATACTATAAATGCTTATAATAATGATTAAACATTCAAAAATAATGCATAAGATGTAAATAAAACAAATACACACACATACAGACCCGCGCGCGCGCGCACACACACACACACATGCGCGTGCACACACTCAGATACGCACCTCACATAAAAATGTAAGTAGACGTAATGGGGGAGTTCATGTATTGTATTGGTTTTGTTCAATTGGTTCATTTTGGTGCCCCAGTAAAAACATACCTATATCTTGAATTTGAAAAAAAATCACATTTTATTTTTCAATAAAGGAGGAACCCTCCTTATTAGCATATGAAACTGGTGGGGTTCAGTTAAGAACCACTGCAATAGTAGCTATTCCTCACAGTTTTGGGGGCTCATCCTGGACACCTTCAATCAGGTGCGTACTGCAGATTTGATCTTCTTCTTCTTTTCCTTCCGGCTGTTCCCTTCAGGGGTCGCCACAGCAAATGATCTGCCTCCATCTCTCCCTATCCTCTGCATCTTCTACTCTTACTCCAACGACCTTCATGTCCACCTTCACCGCATCCGTAAATCTTCTCTTTGGTCTTCCTCTGGGCCTTTTGCCTGGTAGTTCCAACCTCAGAATCCTACGACCAATATACTCACTATCCCTCCTCTGTACATGTCCAAACCATCTCAATCTAGCCTCTCTGACTTTGTCTCCAAAACATCTAACATGTGCTGTCCCTCGGATGTACTCATTTCTGATATCTTGTCATATTGTTGAAGTGCAAGCAGTTTCCCTGGCTGATGGTATCTATGAAACTGTAGTAATTGTTAGAAGTCTTTGCTTAAGGTCCAAAGAAGGAGATTAAGATGCCGGTCGTTTATTTCACACGCTGGGTACTTCTGTTCCGAGTGGACAGAACATTTATTCTCCTCATGTGTAATCCCTCATGTCACATCCTCCATTTTTTGTGAATTGTCTACTTCTTATTCTTTTCCTTTTGGCTGTTCCCTTCAGCGGTTGCCACAGTGAATCATCTGCCTCCATCTCTTCCTGTCCTCTGCATCTTCTTCTCTTACACCAACTACCTTCATGTCCTCCTTCACCACATCTATAAATCTTCTCTTTGATCTTCCTCTAGGCCTTCTGCCTGGTAGTTCCAATCTCAGCATCCTACTACCAATGTATTCACTATCCCTCCTCTGCACATGTCCAAACCATCTCAATCTAGCCTCTCTGACTTTGTCTCCAAAACCTCTTACATGTGCTGTCCCTCTGATGTACTCATTGCTGATCTTATCCATCCTTGTTACTCCCAAACAGAACCTCAACATTTTCATCTCTGCTACCTCCAACTCTGACTCCTGTCGTTTCCCCAGTGACACTGTGTCTAAACCATACAACATCGCTGGCTTCAACACCGTCTTGTACTCTTTTCCTTTCATTCTTGCTGATACCCTCCGATCACACATCACACCGGACACTTTTCTCCAACCATTTCAACCTGCCTGCACACGCCTCTTCACATCTTTTCCACACTCTCCATTGATCTGGACTGTTCAGCCTAAGTACTTAAAATCCTCCACCTTCTTTATCTCTGCTCCTTGTAACCTCACCGTTCCTCTTGAGTCCTTCTCGTTCACACACATGTATTCTGTCTTACTGAGTCTAACCTTCATTCCTCTTCTTTCCAGGGCTTACCTCCACTTCTCTATATTTTCCTGCACTTGTTCTCTGCTCTAATGTCATGTGCAAACATTGTAGTCCATGGGGAATCTTGTCTATCCTCATCTGTCAGCCTGTCCATCACCATAGCAAACAGGAAGGGGCTCAGAGCTGACCTCTGATGCAGTCCCACGTCCACCTTGAACTTGTCTGTCACACCTACAGCACACCTCATCACTGTCTTACATCTCTCATACATGTCCTGCACAACTCTAACATACTTCTCTGTCACTCCAGACTTCCTCATGCAATACCACAGTTCCTCTTTCGGCACCCTGTCATATGCTTTCTCCAGATCCACAAAGGCACAATGCAGCTCCCTCTGACCTTCTCTGTACTTCTCCATTAACATCCTTAAAACAAACACTGCATCTGTGGTGCTTCTTCTTGGCATGAAACCAAACTGTTGTTCACAAATGCTGACCTCTACCCTTAGTCTAGCTTCCATTATCCTTTCCCATAACATCATCGTATGGCTCATCAACTTTATCCCTGTGTAGTTGCCACAACTCTGCACGCCTCCCTTGTTTTTAAAATGGGCACCAGCACACTTCTCCATTCCTCCAGCATCGTCCCACTCTGTAAGACCTTGTTGAACGTTCCCTTCAAATCTACTGCTACCTCTCCAAGACACTTCCATACCGCCACCAGTATATCATCAGGACAAACTGCCTTTCCACTCTTCATCCTCTTCAATGCCCTCCTCACTTCACCCATACTAATCTTTGCTACTTCCTGGTCCTCAATAGTCACCTCTTCTACTCTTTTTTTCTCTCTCATTTTCCTCATTCATCAGCTCTTCAAAGTACTCTTTCCATCTTCCCAGCACACTTCTGTCATCAGTCAATACATTTGCCTCTCTGTCCATAATCACTCTAACTTGCTGCACGTCCTTTCCATCTCTATTTCTCTGCTGTGCCAACCTGTATAGATCATTTTCTCAATCCTTACTGTCCAGCCTTAACCCAGGTCACGACCATTCCGGTATGTTATTTTTATTACTGATTCGTGTTTTTATATGTGGCATTGGTTTTACGTCGGATGCCCTTCCTGACACAACCCTCTGCATTTATTCGGGCTTGAGACCGGCATAAGGTAGAGACACTGCATTGTGCCCCTCCATCACGGCTGCATTGTGAAGTGTCTACTACTGGTTAATTTTGGAAATTTTGGAAGAATCCATCTGTAAAAATTCCAAACCTGATCCAAAGGAAGCTCCCTGGGACTGGATGAATAGATGTGGATTGGCATTTTTTTTTACTATCCTATGGTTGGATAATTTGACTGGCTGCACTGAATCCCAGCCCCAATTATTGATATACAGTACCCTCGAGGGGGAACTTTTAAGCTTGAATACTTAAGTCCAGCATGTCTGTCTTCCTTTCGGCTTTTCCCTTTTACTCGGGAGTCGCCACAGCGAATCATCTGATTCGCACATTTGATTTGGCAGAGGTTTTTACATCGGATGCCCTTCCTGTCACAACCCTTTTTAGCAAGGGACAGAAACACACTGACGACTTTGCAGCCTACTCTTTACGAAAGTCAGCGATGGTTCTTTTACATATATAACCAAATCTATGAGGGACTGGGAGATCACACTGGGATTATAATTACATGTCTGAGGGTTGTGCAAAATGGATAGTGATAAAACCTGTGTGGGATAAATCTCTAGGAATTACAAATTCTAAGAAATAATCTCAAATCTGTTCCAAAGGTGACTTCTGAAATCAAACCCAAATTACCTTTGCATGCTAGTGTCTTGCCACCATCGTATTCTTGTAGGAAGCTGACTTCGGCTCCAATAACGAAGGGTTTATATTCCAAGCTGGCAGGCATCAAACCATTTTCAAGCTGCACTTCCATTCCTACTCCCGCAAAGTGCTTATTGAGGACATCAAGAATTTCTTTGGGGTTATTCGTTACTTAGCTGTCTTGTGGTTTCTTACCTGTCTTGTGGTTTCTTAATAACAGAAATGAGACGTTTTTTACTCCTCTTGCTATTTTGAATTAGGTTGTAATCCCTTCCAAGGTTTTCTTTTTATTCAGATTTTGCAAGAAAAACTTGTAGAAATAATTTATTTTGCTTATCCATGTAAGATTTGTTATTTTATTTCTATGCAACTTGCATTTTTCTCTATGACCAGATGAAAAATATTTGTTTTTTAGTTTGATTGATTTTAAGATACCTGGGGTTATCCATATTTTTTTAAGTTGCTTAGCTTTCCTCTTGAATTTGTTTTTAAATGGAGAATGTTTGTCTAAAACTTTATTTATCGTATTCAAGAGAAATGAGAAATTAATATCCACGTTTCCATTTATTGCTTCTATACTATCCTAATCAATTCCTGCTAGATCGATTAAAAAGTCTCATTCAGAGAAGTCTGTGAAATCACGAATTTTATCCCTTCATAGTTTTTCCGACAGTTCATAATTGTGGCCAGGGAGAACACAAAATTGGGAAAAATGATCAGTGATGTCCGAGATGATGTTACCGCTAACAACGGAGCTGTTAGCCATATCATTAATTAAGATATTATCAATTAACATGGCTGATCCATTGTGTACCCGGGTTGGTTTATCAATTATTGGGATAAATCCATAACTTTTGAAGAGACTAAAGAAATTCGGAAGCATACTTAGAAGTACTGGAGCGGAGGAGATTCACATTAAATTCGGCCCAAATAAAAACTGGTTTACTGTGTGAACTATATTTTTCTCGGCTGAGATTGAAATAATCCTGAAAGTTCACCGGCTTATTATGTTGTCTGTTAATTACTGCACATATTACTTTTGCTTTCTTTGGAAACTGAATTACTATCCTATTTCTAATGCCTGAAAAGATTAATTAGATGTTTTTTCAATTACACTGTAGTTCATTGTGTTGTTTATGTACATCCCGACACCTCCCACACTGAGAGGCGTAGGGACGTATTCAAAACAATACCCTGGAATGTTGGGATTGAAGCCTAGTGATTCCGAATTTGACTTTGTAATTCGAGTTTCGGAAACGCCAATAATACTAAAATTATAATTTAACTCATGAAGTAGGTAATTCTGAAAATTATCAAGATTTTTCTGTAAACTCTTTGTTATTGTGTAAAAAAGAAAGACTGCTATCTAGTATTGAGAAATTGATATCTTGTTTTTTTAACATGCTAAAGCTGTGTGGCGAATAATATTTTCAATGTATTTCTGAGAAACAAGCATCTAAACCAGAGTTTAAATCTGAGACAGTGTTGAGGGAGAATAGATCCAGATCATACAAGCTAGGTCATTTTTCAAGATATTTCTTGGTTGGTAATCTAGAGTTCAGGCTGTTATTAAACTTGCCATGAGAGATTTCAATATTTTCTTTGTTATACGGCAGTTCTTTGAAAAGGACTTTTATCTCTTTTTGAGCCGATTTGCTCATTTTAACTGGGTTTGCTTCTAAAAGTCACAAGACATGGGATTTAAACACTAATCTGACTAAGTTCCATGTTGTATTGTAACCATGGCTTGATGCATGGCTCTGCCTGGAAAATCGCAATCATCGCTCTCATTCCTTAGTACTTCCAGATCATCTTCTGAATTAATGCAAATGACCCTTGAGTTCTCTGACTTTCTCAGGAAGACCCCAGTTGATTTGGCCCAGCAGAACCTGTATTCGCGATGAGCTTGAAAAGTTTTCGCCAAGCGCAGCAGCTCTTGTTGCTTTGGGGATAGATGGCTCAGGATATTGATGCGGCCCAGCTCAATTTATGGTGTAAAACCAAGATCGGCAGGTTCAATGCAACTAGTTCTGTATCTTGCTGCATGCACTTTCTCCTTCACCATTCGTCGTACAAATTTGCATACAACGGTGGTGCCCTCATGTTGCTCCCTTGGGTGGCCATTTTGATTTCTCGATGGCAGCCTATGTGAAATATCGATGTCTTCTTCTTTAACGACCACACCAATCTTGTTGAATATCTTAAGACAGAGTCGGGTGGTACTCCCAGTATTTTAAGGTCATACTGATAACTATAATTAGTGGCGTCGCCAATTGCGTTGGAGACCGTTTCCACTTGGAAGGTCCAAGCACCAAGCTGTTTGCTGAATTTGTCCAACAACGACATCGTGTTCAATTTCCGACCCATTACATCGTCAAAAGTGTCACTGAGTCCTTGGACATCTTGACTACTTGGTGATGAGCTAATATCTGATTTCTCTGCTATTTTGGCCCGTAGGTTTTCAAATTCCTTTGTAAACGATTTAAGTTGTTTTTTTAAATCCTCTTGATCTTTTCTGTACTGCTTTACATCTCCCACTATGTTGCAGATAAATAATAAGCTATTAGAAGAAGATCAAGCGTTTAACTATTGCTTGCAGTTAAACTTGCTGGACGGACACCAGCACAGAGCAGAGCGGCTCTTACAACACCCCTGTTAATCTGGTCCCAAACCAGCCAGGACTTAGAGATTCACTCGGGATTTGTGGAAGATAAATGACATCATCATCCCTGTAGCTCCTATTGTACCTGATGTACCTTCTATTATGGCTTCCATTCCATGCCATCATTCACTTTTTTTGTTATTCACCTTTGATCTTCCCTCTTTAGTGTTCCTGTTGAAGAGCAGACACAGCATCTTTTTGCTTTCACGCAGAGGGAGAGATAGTACACCTGAACGCACTTACCACAGGGCTTCATTGATTCTCCTGCAGTCTCTGTGGCTGTGGTAAAGGATGTACTATGTGACCTGACCTTCCCCACTGATTCTGTCATCTTGCTGTATGCGGATGAGCTTGTCTCAGCCGTATCAGAAGACATCTGTGAACAAGGCTCTCCTTGAACACCTGGCCACAAAGGTCTTCAAGGTATCAAAGGAAAAGTTGCAATTTTGCAAACTCAACGTGAAATATCTGGATTTTGAACTCTCGCAAGGTTGCAACTGAAAATCAGAATATGAAACATTCTTTGCTCCACCAGTAACTTGGAGATAAGGCCTACTTCATCTTTCGATACCATGGGTCTCACACTTTAGTTCATCTTATTAATGCCCAGCATGAAACACTCACAGACACAGAGTACCCTTCTCTCTGACCTTGACCTCCACTCTGTACAGGCATCATCTACTCCAAATAATACCTTCTTCTGCCAATCCCAGAAGTCGTATGTCGCTTCTAATGGATACATTATGGGTACAGTACATACAGTTGCTTCTGCCTTCCCGCCCACTGTCTTCCATTCCTCATGCGTGAATTCCACAGTGTTACTTATCGTGCATGAGAGGGGTCAAGGAAAATGTCAATAAACTTTTTGTATAGCCAGCAGGTGCAGTATAACTGACTCTATCTTGTCCAGATGTTTAATTTCTGTTCAGAACAACATTACCAAAACATCAGTTAAACACAAACTACTAATCCCCACCTCTCCATTCTCAGAATGACAAATTGATTTCACCAACATGCATACCTGCAGAACATTTAAATTTATTTTGGTTTTGGTTGATAAGTTTTCTAGGTGGGTTAAAACTTTTCTTTGGAGCCAGAAAAATGCTAAGGTGGTCAGGCGGGTATTGGCTAAAGAAATTTTCCCCAGCTATGGTGTGCTACATGCAATTGACTCAGACAAAGGAACTCCTTTTACCTTCAGAGTCACTCGGGACTTATGTAAATACCTGTCACTGTCTTGGCATTTCCATATTCCTTAACACCCTCAGTCTTCGGGTATCATAGAGAGAACAAACCGGACATTGAAGGACAAATTGAGCAAAGCATTGCAGACAACCAGAAAAGAAAAATTGGGTGGGCCTTTTACAAATTGTATTGGCAGAACGAAGAATGACACAGGAAGGACGTACACCTCTCCCAACATGAAATTATTATCTGAAGACCCTTCCAGGTTCCATGGAGAAAAGGAATAGGTATTTCAGATTTAGAGGTGCATGTTGCTGAGTATTCTGCTGCAATTTTATCAAATATTTTATCAAAACATTATGAGCAAATGGCAAATTAGATCCCAATTATAACTAATAAACCTACCCACCCTTTCCAGGTGGGTGATACCATCCTGGTCAAATCATTGAAAACCAAGAAATTAGGAGAATGTAAGTATGAAGGACCAGCAGAAATAGTCATGATGCCACGTACAGCTGTACTAACCAACCTTTTTCCACAGTGGATCCATGCCACCAGATTGAAGAAACATCCCAAGGACACTCTAACCTGATGACATGCTTGTCTGTTTGAACCCTGTTTTATTGCCATGTTTCTTTGTGTTACAGCACTTAAAATGACTAATTAAAACATACATGAGTTTCCTACAAGATCTGGATCGAATTTTCTTCAGGCCATGACCATTCACCCAGTTTACCCACAGACAACTTTTTTTTTGAAAGCTGTTCAAGCATCCAACCCAGTGCAGAACCTGCGCACGTAAGCTACAGGGAACAGACAGCGGACCATTACTGTCACAGCGATGGAGGATAGAACATAGACAGTGACCAGTATGGCTATCCTCGTGTTGATCTACATCATCACACTTGGGGCAGGGTTAACTTCATGACAAGTCCTTCTGGCAGTTTGCCAATTGGAATGCTCGGAGTCATGTTAATACTTCCTGTTACATCTCTCATATGATAACACAACGAAATGTTTAAGTTTGTTTTTATCCTTTGTTTTGGATTAAAATGGGAAATTGTGTGAATTTAATCATACATGTAGCTCATTTTACAATAACTCGGCTGAAATATGAAATCTCCTATGTGCTGTACCAGATGAGGATGTACTTCTTGTTTTACTGTTACTTTCTTTCACTGTGTTAAATACCAATGCACACATATTTACATTGAGAAGGCTTGAATAAATCCTTAGCTGAGTACAAATCTCTGGTCTCCGTTTATTGAAATCTCTCCCCAGGCCTAGTAGAGGAATGTGGACAGGAGGCGGGACACAACGAGGAGAATGGGATCAATCCAATAATAGGTATTCCTTACAAACACACAGTATTTTTCATCTATCGAACATCTCAAACATATTTAATAAAAAACAAGCAGTATACACCGATGAAAATCAGTGAAATGAAACTGTGTTAAACATATTACATAACTGTTCATCTCGGTTGACTCTGGGCCGAGAGCAGGGATACCCTGGACAGCTCATCAGACTGTCAAAAGGCAACACACACAACCATTCACACTCACATCTTGGGGCAATTTGGAAAAACTATTTTTGAACTCTGGGAGAAAACCCACACAAGCATTGGGAGAACATGCAAACTCCACATGCCCAGGAATGGAACCTAGGCCTTTTTTCTGTGAGGCACAGTTGCTAACTGTACCGCTACAGTTAATCAGTTCATCTTCTGTAACCGCTTCATCCTAATTAGGGTTGCGGGGAGGCTGGTGCCCATCCCAGCCAACTCAGGGCAAGGGCAGAGTACACCTAGGACAGCTCGCCAGGCCATCGCAGGGCGGAAACACGCTGACGGCTTTTCAGCCTACTCTTGTCGAAAGTCAGCAATGGTTCTTTTACATGCCTCACACCATAGACAGTGAGAGACATGGCCAGCCTTTGATAACCCACTTAGCTGCACTGGGGGGGACAGTGACAACTTTGTGGAGAGTGGGACTCGAACCCCCAACCTTTGGATCAGCGATCCGGCACCTTATACCACTAGACCACCACTGCCACACACACAGTTAATCATTTAAATTAAATTCACACACTGTGGTGATTTCAGAAATGGAATGAAAATATCGACTTATGATCTGCTGTACTTTTACATTAATTATTTTCATCGGTTGATTCCGTGATGTTTGTTTTGTTTTCTTGACAATGACTTATTTCTTAACTTACAGCACAAATGGACCAGGCATTGGTCCATTCTCATCTCTCACTTGCCAAGTTAGCATATTGCTAGCATTCTGCTTAGCCTTCACTTTTACAATCACTGTGATTGTTGTTATAAATGTAGTTTAAAGGTAATACAGGTTAGTTCAGATATATTTAACATGTTGTTCTCCCGGTACTTTTAATGGTCTGCTAATCAATAACTCTTTCACAAATTAAATATAATATAAATATAATTCATATAACCTTCACAATAAAATGATTGGTTCATATAATGCATCCAAGAACTGCTACAAATAACATTATTTAATTAATGTTATAAAAAAGCATTTCCCAAGAAATTTAACCAAGCTGTACATGTTGTGGTATTTTTCTTTTACTGCTATAATGGCACATTCCCCTAATCACAGATACTGTACTTTACACATCTCTTTTATTTTATTTTAACCATTACACCCCTGACACTGAAATGTGAAAAACAGTTAGTTTGTTAGCATTTTAGTAATACGTTTGAGGTAGATCTTTATATTCTGCATGCTTCTGCCTCACTTCTACAGTTTCAGTTGACGGTGTCTTTATGTTGTCAATTGGGTGGGGCCTGTGGCGTCGTGGTTAGGGTGCTGCGCTCATGATCAGGAGGTTGTGAGTTCAAATCCCACTGAGACCCTCACTGTGCTAAGACCCCTGGGAAAGGTCTCAACCACAAATGTGCCTCTGTTCACCCAGCAGTATAAATGGGTACCAGTAAAATGTACTGGGATGGTAACCTGTGATGGACTAGCGTCCCATCCAGGGGGAATTGAACTCCTGGTCACTTCACGCTACGTAAACCGGGGATAAGTACCGGCCTGATGAGCCACTAGGCTCAGGTGTAAAAACCCAACAGACTTACCTTACCTTTATGTTGTCAATGAAACAAATAAACAAAAAACAAAAACAGCTAGCTTACATCAAGTCTACATTTTCCAATTGTTTAGCAACAATGCCCTGACAGCTTTAATCTCTTCTGAAACACGTGTCATATTTGATTAATCTTTTTATAAAACCATTGTTAGGTCAGTCATTTAATGCAGAAATTAGTAAATAAATAATGTGTAGCATAAAATCCCCATCATTTACACAATTTAGTAACTAGCTGTTTTGTGGTTAGCAGTGCTAGTTTGCCTACCATTTAGCATATAAGCAAGAAGGATACTAGCTAGCCTGTTTGATAGCTATACTCTGAGTGACTCCTCTTTGTAGCTTTGTATATTACAGCTCAGGGAGTGTATTATTGTCTGATTGTACTGACATCATCATCGTTATGCTGTTGTATACACTGCTTTTTCTCGAGCCGCAATGATGTTGCTATCAGCTGGGCAAAGCTGAGCGGGTCTTGGTTGCTAGCAAGGTTGTTACTCTGGTGACTCTTCCTTAACAGAATGAGTTTTGGGTTTTTGAGCAGGGTGTAGAGGACAAGCCAGCGAGTACGGACCTTGCTGACTCCTGGAAATCCTGTGCAAGAAAACATTTTATGAAACAAACCATTGAAATATTTCATGGTGTGTGTATTTAATGGCTGAAGTACTCTGACCTGCATTATCGAACTGTGTATACGTGTCAATAACCGTTTGTCTCTGCAGCGTGTGTTTGAGTAACAGGTGACAGAAACAGACCAGAACTGGGTTACTGTGATGATGATCAGCAATTATCATTCCCACCCATGTACAGTAACCTGGGAACAAATAAATAAGCAAACACACAGGTGAAAACTGAGGTTATAAAATTCATCATCATCATTTTCTGATAACCACTTAATCCCAATTAGGGTTGCAGGGAGGCTGGCGCCCATCCCAGCTGACTCTGGTCGAGGGCAGAGTACACCCTGGATGGCTTGCCAGGCCATCACAGGGCAGAAACACGCTGACGGCTTTGTAGCCTACTCTTGTCGAAAGTCAGCAATGGTTCTTATACATGAACCTCACACCATAGACAGTGAGAGACATGGTCGGCCTTTGATAACCCAGTTAGCTGCACTGGGGGTGGGGGTGTGGGGGGGTGACAACCCGTGGAGAGTGGAGCTTGAATCCCCAACCTTAGGATCAGTGATCCAGCATCTTTACCACTAGGCCACCACTGCCCGCATCAGAATAGTACCTTGGCAATTTTTTTCCTGTTGCAATTGCCTTTTTAAAATCTTTTTCACTTTTTCTGCATTCTCTTTTTTATTTTGGAGGCATGGGTGATGATTGTGCCTCTATTGTATGCTTTGATGCTTCCCATGCAATACTTATTTTGGAGGTGGAGTCCATCATTTCCAAAAATAATTTAATATCCTGTTCTAAATAATCACTAAAGTTCTCATTTTGAAGTAGCATGGTGTTAGTCTCCACATGCTTTGTTTAACCCCATCAGTGTTTAAATTCACATTCAGCTCAACTCATGATCATGCATGATCACTGAGGGCAATAGATCCAATTTTACAGTCCAGTACTGAGTCTGTTATGGTACTACAAACCAAGAAATAATCAATTCTGGAGAGTGACTTTAACAAGAGTAAAAGTAATATTCTCTCTCACATGGCTAGCCATTCTCCATACATCGACTGAGCTCAGATCTTTTGCCAGTAACTTAATTACAGCTCTATCTTTAGGAAGATGTTGACTACTGGGATAATCTTATCAATCATCCTATCCATCACTTGATTAAAGTCACCTGCCAATATTATTTGACCTTCATATCACCCACCACTTTATTTCATGAAAAATGAAATGACCTTTTTAGATGCATAATAATACAAAGCACTGTTCTTACTCAATTTATTACGGCTTTAACACTGATGAAATAACCTTCTTTTATCATTTTGTTGTTTTAAAAGAATAGTGCTTAATTGTTTACATGAGATAAAGGTTATCCCTGCTGTTTCCCCCCAGTGCAGCTAACTGGATTATCAAAGGCCGGCCATGTTGCTCACTGTCTGTAGTGAGAGGTTCATGGAAAGAGAAACTACATAACCGACAGCATGTCTCTGCCCTGCGATTGTCTGGTGAGCCTTCCAGGGTGTACTCTGCCCTTGCCCAGAATCAGATGAGATGGGCGCCAGACTCCAGGCAACCCTAATTAGGATTAAGTGGTTAAGAAAATGAATGAATTAATACATTTTTATGAATAAGGACTCATAACTCCATTTCTTTAACTTGAGAAAGAGCTGTGGAAAATCCACCCCATCCAGTCTTATTTAAATTTCATAGCCTCCTCATCTATGGGCAGTGGTGGTCTAGTGGTATAAGGCGCCGGATCGCTGATCCAAAGGTTGGGGGTTCGAGTCCCACTCTCCACAAGGTTGTCACTGTCCTCCCCAGTGCAGCTAACTGGGTTATCAAAGGCTGGCCATGTCTCTCACTGTCTATGGTGTGAGGCATGTAAAAGAACCATTGCTGACTTTTGACAAGAGTAGTCTGCAAAGTCATCAGCGTGTTTCCGCCCTGCGGTGGCCTGGCGAGCTGTCCAGGGTGTACTCTGCCCTCGCCCTGAGTTGGCTGGGATGGGCACCAACCTCCCTGCGACCCAAATAAGGATGAAACGGTTACAGAAAATGAACTGAACTGATGAGCCTCCTCATCTAACTCTATATGATACTCTTGAGTAACTGCTGTGTCTCTATTCTTAGATTTTAAATGTGTCAATTTTTTTTGTCTCTTAATTGGGTTCCCACAACCATTTATGTTCCAACATTTATGATTTTACATTAATATATCTATTAGCCATTTATTCTGGTCCAGTGCATACGCTATGGTTTCATTTGCACATGGTTTATAATGTAATAAGATTTAACAAAAAAGTAAACGAGCTCCCAAAACAACACATTTAGGGCTATGAATACTGGCATGGTCCAAAACTCGAACCTGAACAAACAAAACCAAACTCTGAGCAGAGCAATACATAATAATGGTAAGCATACACCCTCACCCATAGATTCACTCTATCTGGGACACTGATGTACCCGATGGCGGCCTCCCACCTAGTCCCACCCCAAAACAGACCATCACCAAAGTTACTTTATTTTGCAGTTTAGCACACACTTCAACAGTGTTATTTTAGCGTCCTACTGTCGTCTATTAATCTCTTGGATGTCTTAGACGAACATCTCCACATTAAGATGAGCATTTCATGATAGATCAGTCTGTGCTTTACTTTTATCTCATGTAAACATTGTCTCACCAGGATAAACACCTTTCTTTTCTCTGCTAGTTTTCTTGTCAGATCCTGTTCGACTCCTCTCCTCTCCTTAGCCACCTGTAGCAGTCCTTGTCTTGGGCTGATGAATGAATAAAGTGTATCATGATGGTCCTGGGTAGCTTGTTCTGGTTAGGCTTGGGGGTGAGTGACCAATGTGCACGCTTGATTTCAAACTCACTGCCAGACATTCTGAGCCTGAGTGAGATGATGTTTTCCACCCAGAATCATGCAACCTGCTTCTCAAGATCTCACACTCGTGGCCATAATATCTATGACCTTTATCACATTTCCCCACACTTGTCTCCATTTCTACTTTAGCATCCTCAATGTCTGATATGCACTGCTCCACTTCTCCTAACGTGGATTTTCTCCACAGCGTCTTTCAGCTCTTTACTGGTGTCTTTAATGGAGCCGACGTCCATACCACTACCTGTCGAGTAGCGCTAATTTTCTGTACTTCTTGTGTACTCTCCCCTTTCCTGGAGTCAGCTGAGATGGGGGCCAGCCTCCCCGCAACCCTAATTGAGATTAAGCAGTTGAGAAAATTAATGAATTTTAAGGACCCCATCGGAAATAAGTTTTACCAAACTTTATGGGCTATCCGTGATTTCAACTACACTTACCCATGGTATTTTTATTTAATTAATTAATTAATTAATTAATTTGACTTATTTTATTTGTTATTCTACATTTGTATAACTAGTTGTTACCAAATTTTTATGTTGTATATTATCTATACAGTCGGCCCCCAACTTACGAAGACCCCTGTGTATGAAATCCCCGGGTTACGAAAAACATTTTCTCGACTTTTCGTCCCCGAGATACGACACAACCCCCTCTTACGAAAAGAAATTAAAAATTCAAAAGCGCCAATCAAAATTTCACACTATGTGCGAGTTGCTCTCTCATTGGCTGTCTCTCAACATCCCGCCCTGCTGGCCTCCCAGATAGAGACAGAAGGAAGCTTCACTCTTTAGTTTTTAGTTTAGTTTTTTAAGTTGTTTTAATTCAGTAAATGTTTAATAAATGTGTACGCATTTGAGCTCATCTGGAATTCTGATCTCTCAAGAAATCAAATTAAAGTTGAGTTTGTCAAGCAGGGGATGCGCTTTGAATTCACGCTGGGCGTGGCCTGTGGCACATGCGCGAGAGAGAGATAGCGAGAGAGAAAGAGAGAGAGAGAGAGAGAGAGAGAGAGAGAGAGAGAGGTGTGTGTGTATGTGTGTTAATAAAAAATGTTTAATAATGGTTTAATTAATAAATATGCTAATAAAATGGTTTAATATGTTAATAAAATGTGATATGTTAATAAAATGTGTAAAACTTTGGGAAATGTGCAATAACTTTTGCAGCAAGTCTGGTTTAATGCCACAACTGTCTGTGACCAGGAGTCCATGGGAGCTGATTGGTCAAGCTCTCACGGGAGGGAGGGAGGGACAGTGTACACTTGCTTCCCTGTCATTCACAACCTATCATGGGCATCTGTGAGCTCATTTGTACAATGCGGCAGAGATAACTTTCCTTTCAAGTGTGTTAGCCCACTCCAAATACATAGTTTGAAAACAGGCAGGTGGAGAGTATTGTATGTCACGGAGTGTGTGTGTGTGTGTGTGTGTGTGTGTGTGTGCTTTCACCCCTCCCGAATTGGTTGTGGTCGTGTGATAGGGAATGCAAAAAATTCAGTGGCGAGAATTGGATACGGAAAATATTAGAAAAATTGGGGGTGGGGTACAAATAAGAAAATTTTCTCCTGCAGGAAATCAGCTTGATTATTAATAATAACTTTATTTTCAAATTTAATCAGTGCACGAACAACTTTTTGGGGATCCTAAAACTTTTTCATCTATAAATAATATACAGTGGTACCTTCACTTATGAATTTAATCTGTTCAGAGGGCAAGCTCATAAGCCGAAAGGTTCGTTAGATGAAAGAATTATTCCCAGAAGAAATAACAGAAACCAAGTAATCTGTTCCAACCCCCTCCCAAACTCATATGACCTGCCACAAACACATATATTTGACCTAATACTAGTATACTAGTATTAAAGATAAACATGAAAAAACAATTAATAATAAATAAATAATAATAAAACAAGAATTAACAATAAGTCAACTAACCCTTCCAATCATTGAGTGAGACGAAGATGTCATGTGGGTAGGCAGGAGGTGGTGCATAACAGAGGAGGAGGAGGAAGAGAATTTTGTGGATGTGCTACCAGGGTTCATACAGCCAAGGTAAGCTAAAGGTAAAGTTTGTTGGGCTTTTTACACCCAGGCCATAGTGGCTCATCAGACCGGTGCTTATAGCCGGTTTATGTAGCGTGAAGCGACTAGGAGTTCAACTCTTCCTGGATGGGACGCTAGTCCATCGCAGACCACCTTCCCAGTATATTTTTACTGGTACCCATTTATACTGCTGGGTGAACAGAGGCACACTTGTGGTTGAGACCTTGCCCAGGGATCTTAGCACAGTGGGGGTCTAACTGGGATTCGAACACACAACCTCCCAATTATGAGTGCAGCACCCTAACCACTACACCACCGGCCCCACTCATACAGCTAAGGTGGATAAAATTCAAGCATTATTTAAGAACTTTTCCATGACAAATAATGCATTCTTAAGGACCACTTTCATCAACTTGTATGCAAAATCATTACACACAAGACGTTTGTAAGAATAGCTAACACATAATTTATGACATTTAAACAGTGGAAGAAGCTGTGGGTATCAGGCACCACTGGGGGCACTGTGTGTGTTTCGGACTTGTGAACTGAGGAAGGCCTGTGGCTGGCCGGTCTGATATTTTATAATGTCAAACATTTGGTCCTCCATAAACCTTAAGCAAATTGCTGGACCCCAATCATGTACTGGAATTAATTATTGATCATAAACAACACTATTATGAGTATAAACACAGAAACTATAATATTTTTGGAATGATGAACATATTTCTTCTATTTTAAATACATTAATCCTGAACTGTCCAATGTAGTGATCTCTAATTAAATATATATATAAATATATATTTAAATTGACAATGATTATACCTGTAGAAGAGTGAGTGCATGATTTACTGCACCATTCAAATTATTGCATGATTTATGTGATTGTTGTATGAGGAGTTTATTCACTGAAGTGAGTGTAAGATGATTTTATTTCAGGTACTTCACTCTGTACGGTATTGCTAGACTGACCTTGGAAAGAAAACGGAATGTCTGTCTTAAAGCAATGGGGGTGGGGGAAGGAGCAACCTTCGAGGTCAACTCGAAGCATGTTGAGACAACTTGTGACTTGATGTCATGCTAGACCTTTTCGGAGTGGAATGGGCACTAAATAAGCCTAAAGTAAACAATCTCGGCAAGTGTAAAGTCAGAAAATAAAAGTGGTGAACTGAAAAAATAGTGAATTGAAGGTATAAAAGGAGGGTCTAGATGGACCATGGGGGCATCTTGCATTCAGTCAAGGGAGTGAGGAGGAACTTTAGGGATTGGAACAGAGCCAGAGGCTGATAGATGTCTCCTATTGTTCTCTTGGAACAATTTATTTTGTGTGATGGATTGTATGCTTTTTTTTCCCGAAAGGCCAAAATAAGCACCTGAAAAATGAGTTTGAATCCCTTGAATTGTGAACCAGGCCCATTTCGTCATGACATTATATACACCAGTGCTGAAAGAGCTTTTGTATTTTTACCTGGATCCATGGCCTCATATCCACGCTGCATGATGGTTCGGTCTATGCGTGGAGCCAGCCAAGTACCTACAATGCAGCTGTTTAGCAGCCGAAGGATGCAGTTACTCAGCCCCATGATGACATTATAAAAAAAGAAAAAGTAGTTGAAATTATTAAAGGCTCTCCTGCAAAATAAAACAGAGAGAAAAACAATGAGTATTGTCAAAATCACCACACATTATTCACTGGGCAGTGTACCGGATGACTGAAAATCTCAACAGAGAAAGTGTCAAAAAGTCCAAAAGGAGAAAACAAGATCCACAAGATCACTAAGGTGGATGAATATATGTGTTCATTTGGTAAAGAGATTTAAAGAGCATCATACAATCTGTAAAAGAGATCTACACAATCTGGTAAAGAGTTCGATGCAATCTGGTAAAGAGATCTACACAACCTGGTAAAGAGATCGACACGATCTGATAAAGAGATCTACACACTCTGGTAGAGATCGACACAATCTGGTAAAGAGATCGATGCAATCTGGTAAAGAGAGCTACACAATCTGTTAAAGAGCTCTACACAATCTAGTATAGAGATCTACACAATCTGTTAAAGAAATCTACACAATCTGGTAAAGAGATCGACGCAATATGGTAAAGAGATCTACACACAATCTGTTAAAGAGATCTACACAATCTGGTAAAGAGATCGATGCAATCTGGTAGAGATCTACACAATCTGGTAAAGAGATTGACACAATCTGGTAAAGAGATCTACACAATCTGGTAAAGAGATGTACACAATCTGTTAAAGAAATCTACACAATCTGGTAAAGAGTTCGACACAATATGGTAAAGAGATCTACACACAATCTGTTAAAGAGATCGATGGAATCTGGTAAAGAGATTGACACAATCTGGTAAAGCGATCGACGCAATCTATTAAAGAGATCGACACAATCTGGTAAAGAGATCTACACAATCTGGTAAAGAGATGTACACAATCTGGTAAAGAGATCAACACAATCTGGTAAAGAGATCTACACAATCTGGTAAAGAGATCTACACAATCTGGTAAAGAGATCTACACAATCTGTTAAAGAAATTTACACAATCTGGTAAAGAGATCGACGCAATATATTAAAGAGATCTACACACAATCTGTTAAAGAGATCGATGGAATCTGGTAAAGAGATCGACGCAATCTGGTAGAGATCTACACAATCTGGAAAAGAGATTGACACAATCTGGTAAAGAAATCTACACAATCTGGTAAAGAGATCGACGCAATATGGTAAAGAGATCTACACACAATCTGTTAAAGAGATCTACACAATCTGGTAAAGAGATCGATGCAATCTGGTAGAGATCTACACAATCTGGTAAAGAGATTGACACAATCTGTTAAAGAAATCTACACAATCTGGTAAAGAGTTCGACACAATATGGTAAAGAGATCTACACACAATCTGTTAAAGAGATCGATGGAATCTGGTAAAGAGATTGACACAATCTGGTAAAGCGATCGACGCAATCTATTAAAGAGATCGACACAATCTGGTAAAGAGATCTACACAATCTGGTAAAGAGATGTACACAATCTGGTAAAGAGATCAACACAATCTGGTAAAGAGATCTACACAATCTGGTAAAGAGATCTACACAATCTGTTAAAGAAATTTACACAATCTGGTAAAGAGATCGACGCAATATATTAAAGAGATCTACACACAATCTGTTAAAGAGATCGATGGAATCTGGTAAAGAGATCGACGCAATCTGGTAGAGATCTACACAATCTGGAAAAGAGATTGACACAATCTGGAAAAGAGATCTACGCAATCTGGTCGTGAGATCCCCCCAAATTTTCCTAATTTATCAAAAAGATCCATACAACAGGAGGGTATATCTCTAGGTACAGGGTGGGTGTTGACTGCATTAAACTCTAACATAAGTCAGAACTTTATTCAGTGATGTTCCACAACGTTCTGAAACCATCATTATAACATGTGTAATAAAATTTGTAATAAATAAAATTATAA